>OX422140.1:49267231-49867231 GCA_949129095.1 Volucella bombylans
AAAGGAATAGTATTAATAATAATAACGAAAGTAGGGAACAAAGAGGAGACAGAACGAAAATAACTCTGGCATGTCCAGAAATAATACCAATAGAAATTTCAGAACAAATCAGGATAATTCTAGGAATAACGAAGATACTGTCGAACCAATGGACACTCTTTCAGCTATGAATAGGCAATTATATAACCTAGAAGAAAACTCGGATTTTCAGGATGGCAATCTTCCCGAAAATTACCCTATATAGTTGTTAAAACTAACACCTATGTTCTAAGAATACTAATTGATACCTGTTCAGAAACTAGTATTCTTAGAAAAGGGATATGCCACCCCAAATGGCAAATTAAGTTACAAAAACCAGTCAAAATTTTGACACAAGTACACCATTACTCGTACATACTCGTATAAATTCAAAAGTTAGAATTCCTTTATTTAAGGAATTCAAAAACCGAATAGAACCGCGGAATTTCTGGAATTTAATTTGCACGATACTTTCGATGGTTTACTCGGAAATAACATCCTATTACCACTAGAGGCAATGCTCGATTTCAAGAGTAGAATTCTTATTGTTGACGAAGCGAAAATCCCAATATATTTCAGCAAGGCTAAAGAAGAAGTAACGAATGAAAATTACAAAAAACAAATACCAACTTTGGAAATATATCACACGGAAACCAGCAAAGATCCGATTTCTGAACAAATCAGAATCGATCACCTGAATGAGGAAGAGAAAAGGGGAATCACTCGCCTCGTCTCTCAGTACTCATCAATTTTCTATCAAGAAGGTAGCGATTTGACGTTCACTAATGCGATCAAGCTTCATATAAAAACGTTCAATGAAATACCAATATCCACAAAAACATATAGATACCCGGAGGTACACAGAAATGAAGTAAAAAGGCAAATAAATGAAATGCTCCAGCAGGGTATTATACGCCCAAGCAAGTCGCCCTACTCGGCACCAATCTGGATCGTTCCAAAAAAGAGGGACGCATCTGGGAAGGAAAAATGGAGAATGGTCATCGACTACAAGAAACACAACGAAGTTTCAATCGACGACAAATTCCCCATTCAAAACATCTTTGATAAATTGAGAAAATCCAATTATTTCACGACATTGGACCTTGCTAAAGGTTTCCACCAGATAGAAATAAATGAAAGCGACATAATGAAAACGGCGTTCTCAACGAGCGACGGCCATTACGAATTTATTCTAATGCCGTTCGGCTTAAAAAACGCACCATCCACCTTTCAGCGTTTAATGAATGACGTTCTGGCAGAATTCATTGGAAAAGTTTGCCTCGTCTAAATGGACGATATCATTGTGTTTTCTACTAGTCGTGAGGAACATCTTACGGTATGTATTAAGAAAATTTTTCTAAGATTAAAAGAAGTCAACCTCAAAATCCAACAAAAGTGAGTTTCTGAAAAAGGAGACTGAATTTTTAGGCCATATAGTAACAACGGAAGGCATTAAGCATTAAACCTATGACAGCTTTCCTAAAAAAAGACGCAAAAATTGATGTGAATATATTGAGAGCTTTGAAAATTTGAAAGCACTAATAACATCAGATCCCATCCTGAAGTACCCAAATTTTAAGAAAAAATTTACACTTACAACAGACGCATCCAAGCATGCTTTGGGAGCCGTCCTGACACAAGAAAACCATCCAGTAAGCTACGCTAGCCGTACATTAAATGAATCCACCATAGAAAAGGAGTTGTTGGCGATTGTATGGGTCACAAAATAGTTTAGGCCTTACCTCTATGGCAGGAAGTTTACCATTAGAACAGACCACCGACCATTAGTTTCGCTCAGTTCATTGAAGGTGTTCGAATATTAACTCAGTTAATACCTATTTTTATATATATCTATGAATTTCAATTAAGAGTACTCAGTATAAATAAAACATAGAAATGTCAACACATAATTTACAAAACAAACAAAACATGTACTAAAACAAATATATGTCACGACACAAATGTCAACTACAAAAATAACATTGGATTAGCAGTTAAAAATAAAGATTTTCAGTTTTAAGTATTATAACGTAGAAATTACCGAAAGATAGTCGTTTTTTATTTCTCCTTTTGATCGAAAAGTTCTTTTTTTGGAAAAGCAACAGAAGGAACCAAACGCAAAGCTTCAAAGGTGGAAAATCAAATTAGGAGAATAGAAGCTCCACCGTTTTGTCCGACAATTTAATTTTTTTTTTTGTGAAGTTTTCGGTATATTAGAAGATGTTTTATGTCCTAAATGGATCAATTTCAATATGAACGATGACGAGAAGAGGGAGGAGAGAAATACGCGATTGCTAGGTAAATATTCATTTTACGTATATCAGAAAATGTCATTGCAATATTTCTCTTTTATAGGAGATGCTGGATATCCTTTGTCGCCATGGCTTATCACGCCATATAAAAGTGCTGGCGTTGATACTACGAAAAGCAGGTTCAATAGCAGCCATAGCAAAAGCCGTAACAGAGTCGAACTAACTATCGGCGTTTGGAAAAATTGCCGGTGTTTTCTCGGTGCTAGGCAGCTTCATTATTCTCCAAAAAATTATTAAAAATAAATCATTAATGTTCGCGCTGCACTACACAATATACAGATTCACTACAATGTGCATGACGAAGAGTTGGAAATCCAGAAATAAAATAATGAAGTAGAAGATAATATTACAGAATCCATTCAGTTCTATTTATCCAAAGCAAATCGAATCCGAGAACTTTTACGAAGTTTCTTATAAAAAAATCTTATTTTTTAAACAAGGCTTTATTAAACATAAATCAGGACTTTTGAGTAGGTACTTGGTACTTTGACTCCTGCTTGGAGTGAAATATACAGTCCTCTTTATATTACTCGTATTATATTATTCACATACAAAAGCCTTCTTGGCAAATTAAAAATATCTCAAATCAGCCTCCACGGCAAAAAGTTTATATAAATAAAAATAAATTAGCCTTCTGGGCAAATAATAAGATAATGGAAAGAAAAATTGGACCAGATTGCTGTTGCAAGGAATATAAGTGTTTTTTTTTTTGTACAAATTAATGAAGAAAAAAGGAATATAATATTGAAAGGTTCTGACACTTTGGGAGATGCTAATATGCAAAATGTATATTGCATGACAAGGAGAACAAACTGATGCTTCCAAGGTAGACTGCGGTACACAAGTTACACCATTAATGGTCGACTGTGGTACACAAACTGATGAAATCATCCTTACATATTCTCAATAAGTAGTGTAGTGCGAATTAAGTGTAATTAGAATTTCAACCTTACAGCAGATTATTGGAGCAATTTTTTATTTTTTTTTAAATAGCAAAATTGAAAGCAGAAAACTGGAAGCAGCAACAAACTATTGACTCCGTTGGTCATATTTTTGCCAAGGGCCAATTAAGAAAATTAGAATGTCCTCAAAAACGTACAAAATGGTCATCAGACGATATTGCTAATGCGTTCGCAATACATGCAGCTGGCCACCGAGCCTACCGATTGTTGTTGCGAAAACAATACCCTCTTCCAACTGTGATAACACTTAAAAAGTGGTGCTCAAAATTAGAGGTATATCCGGGAATAATTCAATTCGTGTTGAATATTATGGAAAACATCGATATGGAAGAAGTTGACAAAATTTGTGAATTTTCATTTGACGAAATGAAAGTGAAAGAGAAAATTGTCTACGACAAACGGAAGGATGAAACTCTGAAAGCTGCAAAATACGGCCAAGTGGCGATGATAAGGGATTTGTGATTGGCAATTGGAAACAACCAATTTTGTTTGATCACTTAAAAAAAATCAAATTTTTATTAAATTTTTATTAGAAATAAAAATCACTTTTTTATTAATCCAAATCTCTTTTTGTGATTATGATTAAAACTAAGTTTGCAACTCCAACTGCAATAGCCAGAAGAACTGCTATGCTGAATTTAATCGCGCTCTTTTCTAGAAACAATTCTGTTTATGAGGGAACCGTACTAGACATGAGGACGGCCATTTTGTCGGCCCTGCAGCCTTTTCTTCATTATTGTTTGAAGAGATGTTGGGCGACTCATCATCAACTGAAGTCTCTCAACCAGCCTCCCACTCTCCTGCAACTCCCACCACTGACACCATTCCATATCTTGCTCCTATAAAGAAGTCGACAGCACTTCCATCTGATGAAGGTCTAGCCGAGAATGTCATTGCCGATCAACCCGAGATAGAAGAGGTACCAAACACCATGACTTTATCCTCATCTGAGATAAAAACATTTTGGGAATACTTAGATAAAATCCTTAGGGAGACGGCCAGCCAAGGGGAGATTGACCCGATGGTTGCATATGTGGAGACAATCATAGGATTGATATCTTTGCATTGCTTCAAGCTGGTAGCTCGTAAGGCCTCTTCTGTGTCTGTCTCCATGTCAAAAAGGTTAAACCGTCATTTCATGGACATTTACAAACCCACGAAGTGGGTGAAAGCCTTGGCTCCTCCTTCTCTTCAAACATTGACCTCCCTTGAGGGCATTTTCCAATCTGGGAACCAGCTCGTTTTGGACATAGTGTCTATGCTCATCGGCAAGTTGATAATAGAGAATTCTAAGACTTCATCTCCTTTAAGATGGAGTTAAAAGAAACAATTGAACTATGTAAGTCGGCCATAGGTAATAATTTTTACATTAAAAGACTTAGTTTAGATAGGCATGCGATCCACTGTAACACAGTGGAGCGCTATACTAAAATAAAAAACTTACTGAAGGAATCGACGACGGAGTTCTTCTCCTACACCCCGAAGGGGGATAAGCCGCAAACAATGCTGCTGAGGGGGATTGAACCGTCGACTGATCCGGAGGAGCTCCTTGCACTGCTGAAAGAGAAGGAGTGCGAAGAGCTCACATTCGTAGGGGTTAAGCCATTCGTCACGGCTAGAGCCAAAAGTGAGAAGCGGCAACTGCCGATTTTCCTGATTCAGCTAAGTCCCAACAGCAAACTGGATGGTCTAAGGAGCATCAAAGTCCTAGACTACCAGGTTGTACACTGGGAAAAATTAAAGAGGAGCGAAAACATTTTACAATGTGTTCGCTGCCAAAGGTTCGGGCACGCTGCGTCGAACTGCGAAATGCAGCCTCGATGCGTGAAGTGCGGAAAGAACCACAAGTCCGAGGAATGCACTCTAGGCAAGGACGGAGCGTCAGAAAAAGGGAGTTTTACTCGGAGGATGTCTCACTCATATTGGTTTGTTTGGGTTGGCTCCGGTGAAGCAAATTGAACAGCTATCTGTGGCAATGGGCATGACCACTGCTAAATTGTGCAACTTGCTATGTACCACCCTTACCAAAGATTCATTGCTGAATGTGGCAACCATCATGAAGCAAGCTGTCATCGAACCAGGTGAGTGCACAATTCTCGGAAAAGAAATATAGACTTACAGGGCAATACTCTTGGAGGTATTGTCGGTTGTACAACCATAACCATTACAACAGGTTCAGCACCTGATTGAACGTTAGATTAATCATAAGATGTGCCGCCTTCCTTTCTGTGTATATAGAAGGGAGCGAGATATCTAATATGCAAATATTGAAAACATCGGCAAACAAGATAGCATTCGGAAATGAACAGCAGAGAGCCAAATTGTATATGGCGGCTCAGGACACAGCTAAGGATGAAGCTCAAACCACTACATCACCTCAAATCATTTTTAATCCCGGCGATTATCCAACATCGAAAAAAATATAATACAAAAGAGCAAAGAAAACTAATTGACCAACGGATGACCAAACAAATACTGTTTAGTATTATTCACCAATTAAGTGAATGTGGTTTTAAAGTGTGTGCAATCGTCTGCAATCTCAGGGGAACAAATCAAGGTTTGCTGCGTGAACTTGAAATCACGGTTACAAAATGCTTTTTTTTTTCAAAACCCAACCGATGAATCTAGGAATGTGTATGTGTTCGCTGATGTCCCTCATCTTATAAAACTCAACCGGAACAACTTCGTGGATAATGATGGTTTTATTTTGGACAGGTAACTCAATCTTATAATACTTTTAGGCATTATCATGACGAATAATTCTTTTAAACTTCTGTACAACGACTTAAAGGCTGAATATAGTTTTTCGTATTTACTGACATACAGACTGAATCAAGATGTTTTAGAGAATTTTTTCGGAACAATTCGATCCAAAAGTGGCCTATATGATCATACAAACCGTTTAGAATTCATTTATCGACTTCGTTCATACATACTTGGACGAAATGGAGTAAGTTTATCTATGAATGGTATGTTTTATTCTTTAAGTAACCATATTTTCTTTTAATACAACACGTTCTCCTAATGCCCAAAACACATGTGCAGAGTTCTATGTGCAGTGAAATTAGAATACACATGTTTTAATTCGCGAAGCCACATATGAATGCTGCATGCAGCGCTGTTTTGCAACACATCTCTATTTCTAAATTCGCTGCAATCGACAGTGTAGGCAATACAAAAAAAAAAAGAAACAGAAATTTAGGATATTTGGTATCACTAATTTTTGAAGTTTCACTGTTTATTTATCTGTTGAAAATGGAAGAAGAGATTATTGAATTTATCAGAGAAAACGAATTTTTGTATAACAAGAGGAGCCGGCACTATAAAAATATAATGTTGCGAGACAATAAATTCGAGGAGCTCTTGAAAATTCCAGGTAAATACTTAATGTGGTCAGCAATAAATATATGTTTTCCTACATGTTTGGGTATTCTTTTTGTTTCAGCCAAGAAATTAAAAGACAGATGGCGAACTCTGAGAGATAAATTCTACAGAGAATTGAAGAATAAAAAATATCCTTCAGGAAGTGGAGTGATCTCTCCAAGAAAAAAATGGAAGTGGATGGATCAATTGATGTTTCTAAAAGATGTGGAATTTGCCAATGAAAAGTAAGTACTTGAAATGGATTTTAGCCATACATATGCATTTACAATGAGATTAATTTGTATTTACAGCACTTCAGGTAATTTCCAAAGGAAACAAGTAGTTCATCCTCCATCGAAAGTTTCCCATCGTGCTCCGCTTTTGCAGGGTTGATATCAAAAACCCCATACTCGGAGAAACCAACTACATCTGCATCTACGGACACGTTTTGTCACGATGTCGGCTACGACGTTTTTGAAGAAAGTGTGGAAGCATCCACCCCCCAAAAGAAAAAGAAGGGGAATGGAATTGAAAGTCTTCTGAAGGCAGCAAAAGCAGAAATGTCTGAAATTGTTCTCCTAGCAAAAGGGGCTTTTGCGGAACCAGAGCCAAAAAAAAACCATGGCTCAACATTTTTTTGAAGGCTTTGCAACGCAAGTGGATGCAGTCAATCTTTCTTTGACAGAATTTTCTGACCCGCAAATCAAATTGATGCAATGTTTTAACAATTTTATGTTTAAAAAACAATAATTTTTATTTTTATATTTTTCTTTATTTTTCTGTTTGTTAAAAAAGTAGTTTCAGTTAAACAAATGGTCTTTTAAAAAATCTCGCATAGCAAATGAGTTTCTTGAAGCGTTGAATCTAGTGAACAATCTGGTTTGCGGCATAGGACACACTTCCTGACGCCAGGTCCCTTTGATTATTTCATCTCCTTCCAATATTTGATCTACGTAATTGGAAGGACAATAGTTTATAGAGTCATGGAATTTTACAAAGTTGTGTAAAATAATAGTGGCCTTGATAATTTTTTCAGCATTTTGTGGCAATACATTCAATGAGTTCGTTAGTACTCGCCACCTGCTCGTTAGGATGCCGAATGTATTTTCAATACGAACACGCGCCCTTGACAATCTCTTGTTGAAGTTTTCCTTGTCAGGTGTAAGACATCTTCCGGGATATGGTCTCATTATATTTCTTTAGAGAGGAAAAGCTGCATCTCCAACAAAGTAAAACGGGAATCCCACATTGGTATTCGACAACGGTTTGGGTTTTGGAATGTTGATAATTTCTTTCAAAATTGCATTTCCAAAGCCACTTGCCTTCAATATACCTCCATCACTTTGACTCCCATATGCACCAATGTCGACGGCAGTAAATGTGTAATTGCTATCACAAGAAGCTAGTGGAACAATACTGAAATACTGTTTATAATTGAAATAAAGCGATCCAGATTTGGGAGGACACTTTATTTGCACATGTTTACCATCTATGGCCCCTACTACATGTGGCATCCCAGTCTTCTTATAGAACTCCTCTGCAATTCTCTCCCATTCTGCTTCATTTGGAGGGGCCAAGTAAGTCCCTTCCAGTTCATCCCAAATAGCTTCGCAGGTTTCCAAAATAATTTGCCGGATTGTCGACACTCCCACTCGAAACGACCAGGCCAACATTTGTCGGGCAACACCATGCCCCAAATACCTGAAATTGAAATTGAATTAATAGCTTTGTTATTGTTCATAAACTTACACCAATGTTATTGCTAATCTGCATTCCGCACTGATAGATTGCCGAATAAAATCTTGTTTCGTTAATCTTCTTTCAACCAATTGTTTTAGCAGCATGAACTCATCTATTCCCATTCGAGTAGCCTTCCTAAATTCGTCTGTATCTTCAGTTTTTATAACCAGAAATAATTTGTTGAAAAATCCATGTAATTGTCTTTCATCTTCTGTGTAAATAAATCGAGTCCATACGCGCCTTTTTTTATTCTTCAGCGCTAACTGGCACAAGCACAAAAACTTCCAGTATGATTGATAAACACATGAAAGCACATAAACACATAAACACTTTCCGAACTTTATTGTATTTTGTAATATCCATTTTTGATCAGTTCACAAGAAAACAATTTTCAAAAAATAAATGAGATTTTAATTCAGTACACATATAGTAAGTGACAGTAGTTGTAAAATGACAGCAGCCGATGCGATTGACTTCAAAAAATGTCTGTACATCTGTTTCACGGGCAGAGCTGCCAGCAGTACTGCAAGCAGGTTTTCTGCACATGTGTTTTGGGCATAAGTAGCACTCTACTAAAGACACTTAATCCCGACTTCATAGCAAATGAAGAGCCGGTAGATGAACTGGAATCTCTACAGTACGATGGACTGGAGCATTTGGCAGGATACATTTGCCACAGGGTCAAGAATCCAGATTTAGCTGTTCAAAATACCTAGCGAGAGACATCGTTCACCTTGACTAATCAGCTGACGGAGGGATATTTTCAAAAACCTAAAGACGAAATAATGGTAAATATGGAGAAGATGGAGACAATTTTTAAAATGTTTAATAAAGATGATATAGTTTACTGTCGTAACCATTTAAAACAGTTACTTAATCTCTCAAAAGACATACCGTCTGAAAGAAATTTTCTTCCGTTCACTTATGTACTTTAGAAGTAAACACCTAAATAATACAATAGAAGACAATACCAATAACAAGTAGAAAAAGAAAAATGATAAAAATAATATTGTAAAATAGTAGACTTAAGCTAGTCTATTTTGAATTTGTGATATTTTTTTGTAAACATAGAATCGATTTAAGAATGAATTACTCAATTATTAGTATAAATTTTTTTTTTAAATTAATCTTGAAGTTGTAAACTGTTTAATTTTAAAATCGGAATTTGTTAAAAAGAATTATTTTTTGTGAATATTGAAACATTTGTAAATGCACCCTATGGAGTTGCCGATATTTATTTTCGCTTAACGTTTTGATTTTTTTCTTGTTATCGTATGACTTGTTCTCTTTATTCTCCTTTTTTTTTTATTGCACTTGTTTGCTGAAGATCCGCTATGGTGTGATCTATGTACATGCATACCTAACGGGATTGCGAATCGGTTCAAGCTACCAGTCTCTTTGATTCGGCAACCACCATCGGTGTATTATCGCTCGATTAGAATAAAATATTATAAAGTTTTGAATTGTTTTGAATTTCATTCTATATCAGAATCATTTAATATCATATTAACTTATGTTCTAATAAATTACATAGTTATGTGTTCAAGAAATGGAATTCATCTTTTTGTGTTATATTTTCTCATACACACACATATTAAATCTTTTTCCAGATACCCCGACGCCAAGTCGCAGTAGTTTTAGAATAATTATCAATAATCAATATTTATCATTATAAATGAATAAAAGTCTCCATAAAGAATTCGAACTCTAGCAATTACTAACGCACAGCATATGTAAACAAAAATTGATCACTCTCGGCAGCCATCTTTGATTTTTCGGTATTTACTTTTTTTTACACATGCGCAATATTATTATCCTTGTTATCCGTACCGTGGCATTCGTTATCTTACTGTGCTCTTTTTAACGCGGGCACATAGTAACGAATATTCAATAATTAACTCAGCCACCGATGCGCCCTTGCGAAAGGCGATTGTTTCCACCAGGTAAAAAGAGTATTTAGGTTTTTAGTCTCACATGTTCTTCGTTTCGACGAATACCTACTTAGCTTTTGTGGCAGTTTTGGTGATGTTGAATGCAGTGGTTTTTGTAGGTTTTTATAATGGTTTCCTTGGAACACGTAACAGTTTCGGAAATTGTTAAGTTTCTACTTGCTGATGATGATTTGAGCGATGTTAACGATTGTTCTTAAAGTGAACAGTCAAAGTCAAGCAGAACACCAGCTATAAATATCGTGCGTATTGCAATAGGACCTACTATCTTGCAGGGGCATTATTGACCTATAGTATTGGAATTTATGGTGAACATCGAGTTGACTTCTGAGGATCTTGCGCAAATAAAAATTAGTTCCTTAATTTGGTTGTTTTTTTATTATTTTTTTTTAATATTGTTAAAAAAACATTTTAGATTGAAAAAAGCTGTGTTTTGTAAAAAGACTTCTTAATGATAAAATATAAAAATTTAGTTCATTTTCTCTCCGTGAGTGTTGATGTGGGCATATGCGCTGAGAAAGTGAAGTCTAATTAAATAACAATTTTAAAATAAATTTATAAAAATGAAGTGTCGTATTTACGTGCTTAAGATCGATAGAACTGATCTGAAAATGAAGTTCTCTTTTCGTGAGGAATTGCTCCACGCCAAGTGTGCCAAATTGTAACATCATAGTTACATACTAACAGAATACGAATTGAGATATTATTAGCGAGGGCGGTTTGAAACACGAATTTAATAGAATTATACTGTCCGATAAACATTTGGGATTAAGACATTAAGACTCTCCTTTACTTACAAAATTAAAAAAATATTTTTTACATCTCTAATCCTAAAGACCAAGATTGATGTAAATGACAGTTCTGACTGCTATTATCACATACTATAAAAAGTAAGCGATAAATGTATACTCTTATCGCAGACTTTAGATTTATAGCAACTATGGCGGTCTCCATTAGCGATATATGTAGCATATTTTGATTTCATAGCTAGACACTGTGTACTTCTACCGCGAGCATCGAGTTGTAGAGGCTGAGTAGGGTCAATGAATCTCGAGAAGAAATTCTCCAGACGAGTCCTGAAACCAAAGGATGCTCCTCCCCCCCACCGGATACCTGGCGTCCTCCGGATTAGCTAGCCTTATCTGTATACAGCGGATCTCTGTACAGATGGAAATGGAAACCCCTTTCTCCGCTATTCGTGGAACCATTTATGGACAAAACCTCTAAAACAAAATCCGAGGCCGGTACTCCTTTAATACCGGGCGGTAGAACGGAGACTACACCGATTACCGGTAAGGCTCCTGCATCGTCGAGAGGAGGAAAAACTGTGGCAGGCCATGGTACACCATTCTCTAAAGGCAAACACAACGAGTGAAAAATAAAAATTCAGTGCGTGTTAAGACTGTGGCAAGCCATAGTCCTATCACTTCCTCCACCCCTAGCACCAGCAAATTTGTGGCAGGCCGCGGACTTTTTGCTGCTACCAAAACTCCTCCTTCCAAGGAGGAATCTGGAGCTCAGCCGCATCGGCAAGCCCCATCTAAGACGCTCTATCTAAGACGCCGAAATGCTTCACGCATTATGAAAACCTTCGGATCCATTCCGGAGGTTGAGAGAGAAGTGGGGACAGAAAGAGCAAAGTTGAGTGGGCTAAAAACATCTTAAAAGACGGATTACCCACTGCTTCTACTGCTCTTAAAATTTTAAAAGACTCCTCCCAGCGCCAGAGATCATTGGAGGAAACCGTGTCGGTTTCCAAGAGGCCCAAAATACATAGTTCCAAAACCCCAAAACAGCACATCTCTGAGGACTTTCAATGAAGTCCTAAAGGACGCATTGGCGATCGCGGTGATCGATAGGTACGATACCGACGGTTCCATTACACATGAACGGTGGCAGCTGGTCAAGCTGAAACTTTCGAGCAACTTCTTGGCCATCATGCGGGAAAACCCCGGACCACCTCCTATCACAAGCGACGCTGGCTGGTACCAAGGCCATGTAAAACTCATCGCATGTTCCAACCAGAGATCTCTTGATCTCTTCACCAAGGCCATAGGTGGTTTAGGAGAGATTTGGCCAGGTGCAAAACTCGATGTCGTGTGTAAGGAAAACATTCCTAGCAGACCTCGAACTCGTACCTGGATCCCAGCCGAACCCTCCTCTCCAGAAAGTATTCTGGAAATCATCCGGCTCAGTAACCCGACTCTTCCGACTCATGACTGGAAAGTCGCGAAACCGGAGCAACTAAGGGGCTCTTATAGATGCGCGTTAATCGTGATCAATAAGGAATCCCTTAATCCTCTGGCGCAGACGAAAGGCATGCTTCGGTTCGGATTCGAGTCCATACATTTAAGGGTATACAAAAAGGATGAGCTGGATGCTGATAAGCAAGCTCCTCCTCCTTTAATACCTGATAACACAACCTTGGATCTCGGAGCGTCGATATCCTTTCCAGAATTGGATAGCGACGACTCCAATCTGTCCGAGGTGACTATCAAGCCGTCGATCTCCTCTTCTGACCCCAGTTGGAAATGGAAACCGATGACGAAGCAAAGAGAGTTCCTACACGATCAGAGGTGAGGTAGAAGATGAGCTTTTGGGCACATCTTCAGAATTGGAGGACCTCACCGTGGTGGAGGCGACTCTGGAAAACTGCAACAATGATACGGTTTCTCCAGATTAATCTCCACCACTCAAAAAAGGCTTCAGCCGCACTCATTCTGCGTCTTTCTAAAAACGCAGAAGATATTATCCTAATCCAGGAACCATGGATTGTAGAAGGCGTGGTTCGTGGACTTAGGACACCCGCATACGCTCCGCTCTATAAAATACAAGAGACAAAGGTAAGATCAAAACTTGTATATTATTGAAACGTAGTCTTAATGTATTTCTACTTCCCAACCTCAGCGACCCCGACTTAACCGTTGCCAGACTAGAGACTGCCAAAGGCTCCTACTGGCTGGTGTAGTGCCCGCACATTAGGGACTACATAATAAGATCAGACAGACCTCTCATTTAATTCATTCAAGTCATTTACATTTCCTCGTTCACACACTCTTCCACAATACGAAACCTAGCTGTGGCCAAGTGGCACTCGCCTACTAATCATACGCTCATATTTCAGCAAAGTCAATGTCAGCACACTTTATGCTCGCTACAGGTACACTCATTATCGCCGGGAAACCCTAAGCACAATAAGTAATGAGTATACTCATGAAGACATGTGTGACGCAGTCACAAGGGAACTCCGTCGCATGCAATAAAATACCGACAAAGCGATACCCGAACAATAACATGATATGACAAACTGACATACATTAAATTATGAAACTGAAGATGCAGCGCAAATGATGAATGACGACCACACACTAGGCATAGTAAATATTGGAACACTTTGGTAACATGTGGATGACACACTAACCCAGTGCACCCAAAATAACTTAAGCTATTAATAAGAATGTGTGAATAGAGGGGATGACCTGAGACTAAAAGATAGTATATAAGGAGTCAGAGTTTCAAGAATGAAGACAGAGATAGTTCAGACAGAAGACAGAGTTCAGAAACAGTTCAGTAAGAATTCAGAAATAAAGTGCCGAAAATAATGAACAAATAAAACGTCTTTTATTTTTGAACTCTCCGGCGTTTACTCTTCTCCCGAATACGGGAAAGCACGGTAAAAGTAGTAACACTGGCATCGGCTTACCTTGGTCACGACCATGTGGACCCTCTCCCTGGTGATAACCTAGAAAGGGTGGTACTGGAAGCTGGAAGGCAAAAAACTGGCCTCATAATCGGATGCGATGCTAACGCACATCACACGGTATGGGGCAGTACCGACATCAATGACAGAGGTAAGTCACTTTTTGACTATATTTTAAGTACTAACCTCTTTATTTGCAACAATAGCAATGAGCCCACTTTTATAACTAGTAACCAACAGGAGATGCTAGATATCACTCAGAGGCTAACGAACTGGATGGTATCGTCTGAACACCCCTTTTCAGACCACAGATACATCCCATTCAGCCTGAGTGATGCTCAATGCGTAAATTAGAAGTTTTTACGCATTGGCAAATTTTGACACTCAGAATGCATTACTGTTATCATTAGTTGGAATCAAGAAGACAAAAAACACACATTTATTATTTATTAGGTGAAGGTGGTGCTGAGGTTCAGGTGTTTAAAAAACTCTTACTAAGAACATTTCAAGTTTCTGATGGACGTGTAAATAGGGTGCTAAAACATAAAAGTATTCATAGTGTTCCAACTATTGATCGGAGAGGTCGACAAAGCCCTGTAAACTTTAATGGCAGAGGTAAAAGAATTCATTGGCCGGTTTCCAGTTTATGAGTCTCATTATACCAGTCATAAAAGTGTGAATAGGAGATATCTTTCACCGGATCTGAGCCTTGGACGAATGAATTCTCTTTAAAAAGAAAATACAGGCTGAGTTCGTAATCGCAGTACCAGCGCAGTACTGCAATGCAAAACGTTCTTAATTGCAAACATATGGCAATGATGCAATGCATCGCGTTCTAAAATGTAACATGAAAGCAACCGCTGCGCAAAAAAAAGCAACCAACGCATCATAGATTATCGTGATGCGATGAAATTTGACATTTCATTTAAGTTCGCGCTAAAAAATGGAGGCATCACCGAATTCGTAAGTACTTATTATTTTTCGTTTAATTTGTTATTATATATATATTTTCTAGGAAAAAATGGACACATTTGTATACTAAGGCATTAATACAATCCAGGTTAGCGTCTGAGCAAGAATTTTTGGCAAAAAAAAAAAAAAAACACTAATTTGGAAACATGTCCATCAACAAATATTAAAAGAGAATACAGAGTTTCCATTCTCTGTTGAAGAGATTATTCGTAAATACCTAAACATTATCGTCACGTATAAAAGGATAAATTATTTGACTTTTTTTTTATAAAAAAACAAAACAATAGGCACACAAAACAACCAGCCGTTCAAGAACGTCAATAAAATAAAAGCATCATGATGCATGGCAACATCAAAAAATCATTACATCGCATCACATAAGCAGTGATACTTATGCGATGCGCATTTTTTTGACGTTTACGAACTCAGCCACACTTGAACTTGTCTCATCTTTCATGTTCAGTAAAATTTTTAATGAATGTTTTAACCCACGTTTCCTTGCACCCATCAGTGATTCTTGCAAAAAATGTGATCTCTTCCATAACAAAATTAAATGTGCTGACAGTAACAGCTAAAACAAGAGTTGCAACGTGAACAAGAATTACACCAGCGGAAATTAGACAGTGCCAGACATGGATTAAAAGACGATACGACATTGGCAAAATCATCTGCTGACGTCACTGTAATCACCTTTGACTTAATGAAAACCCTACCTACCCCTGTGTTGAGTACATGAATAGTGTATTACAAGAGACAACTTTGGAATTCACAACATGGGGACAAATGATGCCTACATGTTTGTTTGGGACGAGTCTGATGCTTCGCGAGGACCCCAAAAAAATGGATCATGTATGCTTCACTTTTTTAAAAAAATTTTATGACCACTAAAAAAGTAGTCATGTATTCTGACCAATATGGGGGAAAGAATATCTCACCCGGACTTTACTGCTGAAGAAATAGATCATAAATTTTTGGTCATATTTACCATGTGACCAAGATTTTGGTCTAATAAAAAAAAATAAAAAATTCTTCAAAGAAATATACGTTCCAGAAAACCGTCTCGAAGTAATTAAAACGACTCGAAAAAGGCAATAGTTACGTCATCATTTGACCTTCCCTTTCCCTTCTATCATTAAATTCTCCCATAAGTTCGGTTTGACCATGTGCAAGCCACATGCACCATTAGAACACGAGCAACCATTTTCAATAAAATAAAACACCAAAAAGTGGCGAACAAACAGGAAAGAGAAAATTCGAGGAACCAACGGCAACGTCTCAGAAGAAACCTTTTCGATGCTCGAAGAACAATGGCAACAGATCCTTTTAATACTTTAGTAAGTATGGTTTTAGATCCTATAAAATATCTCAACTCTCTGCCTACATACGATGACAGTAGAGACTTATGTAATTTCATAGATTTGGTGGATAGAATCTATCCAACACTGGGAAAATATGACCAGGTTAGCCAAAAATTATTTTTTGATGTGTTAAAAAATAGATTAGTTGGAAAAGCCCGAGAGGCTATAAAAAGTAATGTCGTGAAAAATTGGGATGATGTGAAAAGAATTTATTTTTTAATACTTTGGTGACTTTAAGAAATTCTCAAGGAGAAAATAGGCTCTCTGATTTAGCACTTTTATCTATAGAAAAGCGACCCCTTTTAACCCTTTCCTGTCCAGTGTAGTATGTGTACTTTGTGTATTTACAGCTTTAATAAATTTCACACTACGTTTTCAAATATTAAATGTAGTTATTGCTAGAACCCTCCCCGTAATGCAACAGATTTCCCTAAAAGCGATAGAGGGATTTATTTAAACAACATCTGTTATGCCCGTGACACACATGTCGTATAGAAGTTAACATAATATTTTATGCCACAAATTTGTTTTCCATAATCATCACTAAATGATTTGGCACGAACACATAAGATGACCACATTCCATCTAGTACATCAAACATTGCCATACAGCAACATGATCCATCTGTACATCAAGCAGCCGCATGCAGCAACCTGAGATACTTGTGGGAGCACAAAGCAGTCGAAGGCAGCCGTGAGAACGTCTGGGAAGAAGAAGCTCTGTGTCAGCAAAATAATAGTATTTAAGATCTAGTTTTTAAGCAAATTATGTTCAGTATTTCTATAGGCAGAATCGCTGCCGGTTGTTTTTACTAAATAAAATTATTTTTTTTAAAAACTTTAAACCTAAAGTTTTTTAATTGGCGCCCGAGCAGGGACCGGCGGTTTTTTTATATGTATTAAAAAGTGTGTTACAAGTGTTCGCCAGTTAAATAAACGCGTTTTCCATCACCAGTACACTGCCCCGCCAACAACCTCAAGTAGCTTTCGTGCGGTAAAAAAATAAAAATAAAACAGTGGTTAACGAAGTGCGAAAAAAAAAACCCAAAACATAAAATTAACCGTCGGTCCAAAACCCAAGTGCGTGAGAAAATTTTAAAAGGGCCCCTGAGTAGCCGTAAAACAACAGAGGAAAAGGAAGCGTCACCCGCTAGCCGCTCACCACGAAGACAACGATGCTGATCTACATGCCGTTAATAATGACTTTACTACGACGGACAATCGCGGAGACCCAACTTCTTGATTATACAAATTCGCAACTTATAACCCTAGAAACAGGATTAGCGAAAATTCAAACTGGATCATTTAAATTAATCCATACAATAGATCTGCAGGAATACAGGAAGATTGCTAAGCATTTTCAAACAATAGCGACAAAAATTGACCCTAAACATCCCCTAAATCCTTTCCTAACATACGATATAAACCTAATTAACGATCACTTAGATCGGCTATTCCCAACAAAAAATACAAAAACTAAAAGATCCCTCAATTTTATTGGCAGCGCGTGAAAGTGGATTGCTGGTAGCCCCGACCACGCTGATTTCGAAATAATTCAAAGCAAAATTAATAATGTCTTATTAAATAACAATAATCAAGTAATATTGAATAAACTTACACTGAAAAAGATAGAAGAACTAAGAAATATAACAAATACAATGTTAAGACCGAGCGTATACTAGAATTAAAAGCCTTAGTAACTATTATAAAAGATGAAATAATAAATATCGAATATGCCATTAATTGGGCAAAAACAAACGTTGTAAACTCGTTTATATTATCGAACAAAGAAATGCATATTATTAATAATCATTTAAAAGAAGAAAATGTACCATTTACAAACGTAGATGAAGCAATTGAACTAGCAGATATTAAGTTAGCCTCGAATGGCTCAAGTATAATTTATATTGTTAATTTCCCTATAACTAGTAACGAGATCTGTAAAACATTATTATTAAAATCAGTTAAAATAAATAATCTAATTAACAAACTTAATTTCGAAATTATAATATATTGCACAGATGTTATTTTAGGTATAAGAAGTAAATGTAAACGTTTAAATTAAATACTTATTTGTAACAAAGAAAATGTAATAGACATAAGTAACGACACATGCACGACACACCTTCTTAAGAGCAAACTAGCCAATTGTATGAAAATCAACAATGAACACGTTCCACAGGTTGAGGAGATACTACCCGACACCGTATTCCTAAACAACTTTAGTGGCCATGTACAAGTGGATGACAGAACATTCGATCTAAATGGAACCTTCCTCATTCGGCATCATAACTCAACAGTGAAGATACACAATCAAATCTACACCTCGAAAGAAGTATCCGGAACAAAACCACTCCCAGCAGTAGTCCAGATGAATTCATTAAACTACTCCACACACAAACATCTCTCATTGGAAATGATCAATGAAATGAAAGCCAAAAATACGGAATTTATAAAAACATTGGAGGACAAAAATACCAAGGGACTAATTACGAATATTACTATATCATCATTGGTAATACTCTTACTGCTGTATTTCTCGATCAGACGATGTAAATTAAGACAAGCTAAACCTAAACCTAAGCCTACATCAAATACTACACCACAAGATCATAAAGAACACATAGAAGAAAGTGTTGCAGAGGCAGAATTATCGCATAACATCCAAAGGGAAAAACCATCACCAAAAATACTTCGCATAAATCAAATCCCGCTTTTTTAATATGCAAACGAGGGCGTTAGCATTTAAGGGCGGAGGAGTTAACATAATATTTTATGCCACAAATTTGTTTTCCATAATCATCACTAAATGATTTGGCACGAACACATGAGATGACCACATTCCATCACGTACATCAAACATTGCCATACAGCAACATGATCCATCTGTACATCAAGCAGCCGCATGCAGCAACCTGAGATACTTGTGGGAGCACAAAGCAGCCGAAGGCAGCCGTGAGAACGTCTGGGAAGAAGAAGCTCTGTGTCAGCAAAATAATAGTATTTAAGATCTAGTTTTTAAGCAAATTATGTTCAGTATTTCTATAGGCAGAATCGCTGCCGGTTGTTTTTACTAAATAAAATTATTTTTTTTAAAAACTTTAAACCTAAAGTTTTTTAATTTAGATACCATAATATAGGTACCATGGTATTGTCAATACCATGGAGGGTGACACACATGCTGTGTAGTGTGCGTTGACAACGCTGTACCGAATTGGTTTTTTTTTTTTTAACTAAATGTCAAAATCGAAAAATACAACTCAAATGGATTTGTTAAGTGTTTTAGTGTCGAATAATACAAAACTATTGTGTATTATAAGAAAAAGAAAATTTTGTCTACGATTGGCACTGATAGCAAAATATAAAAGCAGGAGGTTCAGGAATTTGGCATACTTTGAATGGAGAAGTTTAACTAGACGTGTTTGGACAGTGGTAAACAGATTAAACACAATTATTTTTGTACGGATTGAACTTTTATATCATTACAGGTTGAACAATCGCATTTCTGGGAAGTTGAAGTACCTCTTTTTACAGAAGAAAAATTCAAAAATACTTTTAGAGTTGATAAAATAACTTTTCTTTATTTGTTGAAAAGTCTACGACACCTAAAACGAAATGATACAAGTTGGCGACTTGCAATCCCTTTGGGTAAAAGAATCGCAGCAGTGTTGTATACATTGGCTTCATCGGCCGAATATAGAACAGTAGCTAGTTTGTTTGGAATTGGTCGAAACACTTTAGGAGATATGGTTGTGGAAATATGTAGGGTCGTCAGTTATTTTTGCCATTAGGATTATAATTTAAATTCAAGAAACATAGTAGCCATACATTTTGAATTTTCGTGCATTATACCTCGGGTTTCTTTCTTTCAGTTTTTAGTTGAAATTTCGGTTTCAAAGTCAATGTGTCTCAAAAAAATGAAAGTCAATCTAATTGAGTCTTTAAATATTTTTGTTTTATAGTGTGTTTAAATAAAGAGGTGAGTAATATTGTATTTTTTTCAAGTGTAGTGAATAGCAATAATCTAATCTGTTTAAACAGTTTCTCGTAATAAGTAGTTAGTTTCTCATATTTAAAATGTTCTCATTTACCCCAGCAGAATTAACGTCGGGGGCAAATGAAAACATGAATTGGGGTAAATGAGAACGGTTTTTTAAATGAAATTGTATTTTAATAATCGATACAGTGTAAAGTAATGCGCCGCACATATGAAAAAAAGAGATCCCCTGTCCAGTACGACATTACTGACCTTAAAAAGGCAGTATTTGATGTTGTCAACAAAAAAATGACATTCCGACAGGCTGAGGAATATTATCACATTCCAAAAACTGCTATTTTCAACGGAATAAAAGGCCGAAAAACACCTCTCATAACAATTGGATCTGGGCGAACACTTGCCATTCCCAAAGAAATTGAAGATGAAATAGTTCGGTGTCTTATAACACGGTGCGAAATAGGCATTCCTTGTGATAAAAAAGATTTGCGAGAATTAGTCGGGAAATATATTCAAGTAAGCGGAAGATTGGTACTTAGGGTTTATGAAGCGCAATGACCAACTTTCTTTAAAAAAACCCGAACATATACAAAAGCTTCGGAAGGATGCAAGGAATCTCTTTGTAGTTTATTACATCGTATATTCTCGTCGTGTTCGGACGTGTTTTGGTTTTGCTCCGCATTAAACTTTTAAATATTATTTATTTCTTCCCCTTCCATATCTCTACTTCTGATATCAGTTCCGCGACATTATTACATTACCCCAAGTGCTGACTGTCTTTTTGGTTTGTTTTGTTTTTTTTGGCTGACCTCAATCTTTCGCGCTCAATAACTGCCGCTTCTGATATCGGTTCCGCATATATTTAGTGCATTACCCCCCCAAGTGTTGACCAATTTTCCGATTTTGCTGAATTTCACTTGCAGTGCATAACAGCGCGTAAAGTTCTTTGTTTACCTTTTTGTTTACATTTGATAAATTTGCCGTGTCTTGCGGAATCACTAACTGTCCAATCTTTGATGTCAATGCTGACTTTGTCACTTGTAAGGGCATCTGTGGAAAATCATTCCATGCAATTTGGGTCAGATTAAATAAAAGGAATAGTGTATACATCAAAGACTTCTCTGACAACCTCCTATTCTTTTGTGATTGTTTGGCGATGGTTCTTTTGTTTAACCGTGTTGTACTTAGTTGAAAACAGTATCAACTGTTTTCTTATATTAAAAAAAATGTACTGTCTAAAAAACTGTGTACAAAACTGTGTACAAAACTGTGTACAAAACTGTGTAGAGAAAATAAAAATAAAACCAACTGTTTGCTTCAACGTTATAAAATTGATGATTTATTTTTTGTCAAAATGTCTTCCTTTTATGTTAAATGTTGACATATGCAATTTTATCTCATGAGAGATTTATCATAGGTGTGTTTGTTTACATATTTGAGTGTACAATATTCTATGTTTTTGTTCTACAATTATAATTTTAACTTTTATCAGCAACATTCTCCCCGCCGTGAACAGAGTTCGCAATTATTTTCAGGTTTGTACTTGAACACCCTTTGGCTCGTTGATCTACTACAACTTCTTTGAAGGCTCACATGAAAGTAAAAAAAACCAAATTAATAAATTTCGCAAAAAGGACAGACAACACGAAACACTTTGAAACACAAAAGTGAAAAGAGCACCCCAATACTTAAATGGCTGAATGTGTATGCTGATGTTTTGCTATTAGTTTCGATTGTGTAGTGTTGTCCTCTTTGCACTACTTTCTTTAATTGCGTATTTGAAGAAGAGTGCGTGATTAAATTGCGATGGCTATCCATTGATCAATTGTACTGGTAGTGTATGAATATTGGCAATGATAGCCAATTGATATTGTGTGTTTAAATTCAGTTTTATGGTGCGGGAATTTTTTTGTTTTTTAAGTTTAATTCGTTTATGGTGTCGTCGGTGTTGAAAATTCAGGTGAGTGTTGTTTTAATTTTATATTTTCATTTATTTATCTTTATTTATTATTGTATTGATATTGTGTTATTTATATTGTGTGAAGTGTTGTGCGTATCGCGATCTCTACGCATTTTTCCGGTACCATTTGTTTTTTTTGTGTTATGCGAAATTGTTTGATTTATTTATTTATTTATTTTCTTTGTAATTATTGTGTGTGAAATATATTTTTTGATGTGAGTGATATTTATGATTTGTACCTCTTAACTTATTTTTCTGTATTATATATAAATTTTTATTTTATTATTTTGGGGATTGTGTTTTGATTGATTGCTATGTGTTGTGTATGAATGTGGTATGTATGTATGGTGCGAAATAAT
This sequence comes from Volucella bombylans, assembly GCA_949129095.1. Classification (NCBI taxonomy): domain Eukaryota; kingdom Metazoa; phylum Arthropoda; class Insecta; order Diptera; family Syrphidae; genus Volucella; species Volucella bombylans. The sequence continues at coordinate 49,289,918 of OX422140.1, forward strand.
TATGGCCGATGATAGATGGTTATGATGCGAGACAAGTTGTGATATATTTTAATTTTGATTTTATAGGTTTAAAGAATGATATATTTAGTTTAATTGTTGAAATTGTTAATGGACTGTATGTGTTTGGTTTATTCTTAAGGTGAATGTTTGGACTATTGTGATGAGATGATTTGTGGCTATTGTTTATGTTTTGAGTTCAATCGGTATGATGATATGTTATGGTGTTATTGTATGAGAGATGTTTTTTTGTTTACCTTTGCCCTGAGTGTTGTGATTTTATTTGAATTTTTTACTTATTTTATTTATAAAAGTTTAAATAATTTGCTGTTCTTGTGTGGTTTTGTTCGTTGGTAGGTAACATAGTTTTGTGATTGGCCTTTTCAATGTGGATGTTTTTGTTTTCAATGTGACAACACGAACGTGTCCATCGTTTCCTGGATGCAACTGAGTTATTCGTGCGAGCATCCACTGTGTCGCTGGCAACCGTTCGTCTTTAAGGAGAACCAGATCGCCTACCTTGGGTTCTTCTTCAAGTTTCGTCCATTTCGGCCGTTGTTGTAGACGCGCTAAATACTCAGTGCTCCATTTCCTCCAGAAGCTGTCTGTTAAAACTTGAACCCTCTTCCATCTGTCGATTGTGTTGATGATGTTTGTCGATGTGTCTTCACTAGGTATCGCGTTTAGTGTTTCGCCGATTAGAAAGTGCGCGGGAGTGATCACCTCTAAGTCTTCTGGGTTGTCGGAAAGAGGACACAGAGGCCTTGAATTCAGGCATGCTTCTATTTGCGTAAGAAGCGTGCTGAATTCTTCGAATGTTAACTTCCGGTCTCCTCCAACTCTTTTTAAGTGGTGCTTAACAGATTTCACTCCTGCTTCCCATAGTCCACCGAAGTGTGGAGAAGCTGGGGGAATGAAGTTCCACTTCGTACCTTGGTTGCTTAGGGTGTCTGCGATTTCTTTCCATTCGTTCCTCGCGTCTTTCATCCATTTTTTCAGCTCTGTATTAGCCCCGACGAAGTTTGTGCCACAATCACTAAATATTTCACTACAGATGCCCCTTCGTGCCGTGAAACGTCTAAAGGCTGCTAGGAAGGCTTGTGTAGTGAGATCACTCACTGCCTCCAAATGAATTGCCTTTGTTGCGAGACATATAAAAATGGCAAAGTAGCCTTTTAGTGTTTTTGCACCTTTTCCCTTCCACGTTTTTATGTCTATTGGTCCAGCATAGTCGACCCCTGTGTTCGTAAATGGTCTTGCTATCCGAACCCGTGCTGCTGGTAAACTCGCCATAAGTTGCGTCATTGCTTTGGCCTTGTGTTTGAAACACTTGACGCATTGGTGAATGGTGTGCTTTACACACTGCTTTATTTGGATGATCCAATACCTTGTCCGAATATATGCTGTCATTTGCTGGATACCGCCGTGTTGCGTTTTTTCGTGTGCGTCTTTCAATAGAGTTTTGGTGAAATGGTGGTTCGACTTTAGGATAATTGGGTGTTTTTGGTTATATGTCAAGTTCGAGTTTTGAAGCCTTCCCCCCACGCGAAGAATTCCATCTGCATCTATGAAGGGATTCAATGACTTAAGTGCTGATGTTGCCTTTGGACTGTCGTGCAGTTTTGTTAAGTCCTCAGGAAACATGTCCTTTTGCACCGATCTTATTGCCATCTGTGATGCGGTGTTCAACTCTTCTGGTTGCAAAGGGCCAGATTTTTTGCAACCTGATCTGCAGTTGGAAATAAATCGTTGGCAGTAAGCCAACACGCGTAATATCGTGTGCAGTCTGGAGAATTTGGTGATAGTTTCTCCTACTATGTTATGTTGTGTCTGTGTTTGTGTTGTGGCGACATGAGTCTTAATTGTTCGTCTTTCCTCTTCCGTGTTGATGTTTGTTGGTTGCTCTGGGATTGGGAAGTTCCATTGGTCTCTCATGAAGGCTGGTCCATTCCACCATAGGTCATTGCCCCTTAGTTCCGATGGCAAAAGTCCTCGCGATGCCAGATCTGCTGGATTATGTTGTGTTGGTATATGTTTCCACATCTGCGAGTCTGTTAGTCGTTGGATTTCGGAGACTCTGTTGCTAACGAATGTAGTCCAGCTGGAAGATGGAGCCCGAATCCAGGCAAGAGTTATGGTGGAATCTGACCACGCATACCAATGCTGACGTGGTACGTTGAAGACCTTTGCTGTGTGATCCATCAATGTCGCCAGCAGAACTGCCCCACAGAGTTCGAGACGCGGAAGACTTACTGTTTTTAGTGGAGCTACCTTCGTCTTCGACATCAGAAGATGCATCTGCGTGTGTCCTTGTTCATTCCATACCCGGATGTACACTGCCGCTCCATATGCTTTGATTGATGCGTCGCTGAACCCATGCAGCTCGATGATTCTGCAGCTTCCGTGGCTGTTGATCCACCTAGGAATCTCTACTTGTTCTAGTACTAGAAGATCGTTACGTAGAGTCTTCCATTGGATTTGTATGTCCTCAGGCACTGGTTGGTCCCATTCTGTTCCTCTTCCCCACAGTTGTTGCATAATTAATTTGGCTTTGATCACGCATGGCGAAATCCAGCCAAGCGGATCAAACAACTTGGCTATAGCTGAGAGGATGGTTCTTTTGGTCGTTTCTTCTATGCGTAGATGGGTTACCTGAAATGAGAAGCAATCCTTAACTGGAAACCATTTTATGCCCAAGGTTTTGATATGCACTGATGATTCAAATGGAAGTTGGTAATCCATTTCGCGGTCTTGTGGTGGTATGTCTTCAATTAAGGCTCTTGTGTTGCTTGTCCACTTTCTTAACTTGAACCCGGCGGAGGAAAGTAGTTTACGGACTTCTTCTCGTTTGGTTCGAGCACCCTCAACAGTGTCATCTCCACTAATTAGGTCGTCGACATACATTTCTTCAAGAACCGTCTGTGCTCCGATCGGATAGTTGGCCATTTCGTCTTTGGCTACCTTTTGCAGGACCCTTATGGCTAGGTATGGAGCGCTTGTGGTGCCAAAAGTTACCGTCTTCAGCCTAAAGGTTTTTAATTGGCCACTGGAATCCCTCCAAAAGATCACTTGGTAATAACTGTCCGCCTTTTTAACAAAGATCTGACGGTACATTTTTTCGATATCCGCCGTGAAGGTGTGTTGATATCTTCTCCATCCTAAAATGATATCTACTATGTTTCTTTGTAATATGGGACCTACCAGTAAATGCTCATTCAGCGATGTTCCATCAGACGTTTTGAATGCCGCGTCGAATACGACTCGCAGTTTAGTTGTGGAGCTGGCTGCCTTAAAAACAGCATGATGTGGTAAAAAATAGTGGTGTGGTGTGGTGAAGGTAAGCTCCCTCTCAACATTTACCTCTTCCATATGGTCGAGTGTTAAGTACTCTCTAATACACTCGGTGTAGCTTTCTTTCAGTCCTGCATCTCTCTGGAAACGTCTTTCAAGATATGAAAATCGTCGTAAAGCTCCTTCCTTACTTGACCCCAAAGCTGGATGTTTCCCTATCTTGAAAGGTAATGCCACTTCATAGCGGCCGTCAGCTCGTCTTGTGGTGTTTGCTAGAAAGTGCCTTTCGCACTCGATGTCCTCTTTTGAGGCTTGAGTGGGAAACGGTAACTCTTCGATTTCCCAGAATTTTCTTAAAGTCTTGTCGAGACTTACATTTTGGGTGAAGGTCCGGAGTTTTAAAGGTGTCTCCGAGACCTTTCCCAAAACTACCCAACCCAATTGTGTCCTTTGGGCTATTGGCATACCGGGTTCGGTACTCCGAACGATGTCTGGCATGATTATGTCTGCATAAACATCGCTGCCAAGCAGCAAATCGATGGGTGCTGGAGTATGGAACAGAGGATCTGCTAATTCCAGATTCTTTAAGTGCCTGCACTCGTACATTGTTGTTTGGTGGGCCGGAAGAAGGCCAGTCAACGACTTGAAGACAAAGGCCTTGGTAAAACCTTCAAACGTCGAACGTCGAGACGCGAATTTTAGATCCACGTATTTGTTGGTAGTGCCGCTGCTGACCTTCCCTAACCCTGATATCTGTACGAATGTGTTTTGCTTTGGCAGCTTAAGGATTTGAGTAGCAGACTCTGAAATAAACGAAGCCTCGGAACCTGGGTCGATTAGTGCGCGAAGTTCAACGTACCTACCATTGGCTGATAATACCTTCACAACCGCAGTTGCTAACAAAACCTTTGAATTATACTGGTATGTGTGTGAAGTGTGAAAGGTGTTTCGAACTTGTCCGGATCCAGAGGGATGGTCTCCTTGCGTGGGATTAAAGGAGTCTGCATTTGGGTTCATTTGTGTCTCTTTGTGTTGTTTGTTATGTTGTTGAAGCTGTGGCATTGTTTCTGTGTTGTTTGAAAAATTGATGTGTAGTAAAGAGTGGTGCCTTCGATGACAAAAGTAACAATTTTTAGTACTTGGACAGTTTCGGGTAGTATGGCTGTAAGCCAGACAGCTGTCGCAGACCTTTGTTTGCCGAACAGTCTGTTGCCTCCTCGTCACGTCCATCCCCAGAAATCGCTTACATTTTCTCAACGAGTGTTGCCCGTTGTTGCATACCTTACACTGAAATTGATTGAAATTTGTTACAGTGTGGTATGTCCTAGCTGCTGGTTGCGATTTCGGACATGGCTTGGCGATAGGCCCAGATGCCCCTTTTTGTGCTACAGCTTCTAGTGTCCGGAAGCGTGTTTCTAAAAACTCGGTGAAGTCCTTCAACGTAGGAAGATCCTTGCTGTTACCCAGTTTTTCTTCCCATAGTTGTTGCGTTGAGGTCGGCAGCTTTTGTACCATCACATAAATGATGATGACGTCCCACGAATCCACTGGTATCTCAAGATTTTTGAGCGCGTAGATACTCTCCAAAGAAGTGTCCATGAGTGATTTAAGACCATCCGCTGTTTCCTTCGTTTGTGTCACTTGATTGAAGAAGAGTTGCAGCTGTGAGCTCACTAAAACACGCTTGTGGTCATACCTTGCCTTCAAAAGTTCCCATGATTTCTCATAATTCCCTGCATCTAGTGCCAAATGTTGCAGAAGTCTCGCCGCTTCACCTGTGAGACTTGACTTTAGGTAATGGAGCTTCTGGATGCCTCCCAGAGACGTGTTGCAATGAATGAGCGATACAAAAATATCATGAAACGAGCGCCACTTCGTGTAACACCCAGAGAACTCAGGAATATTAATTTTAGGGAGACGTATATCTTTGCTGTGAGGAATATTTGTTGCCAACGTTGAGTCTGAAAGAGAACTTTGCGCGCCAGAATACCTATCCAACCCATCAAGCAATTCACACCTGAACTCAAGGTAAGTTTCCCGAGTTTGTTCCATAATTGAAATGAATTCCAGCTTTTTCTTTTCTTCCAGTTTTTCAACGCTCCTGCCTGCTTCGTAGTGCCGTTGTGCTGCTGCTAGATTCTCTTCCAGCAACGAAAGTCGTGTAGAGAGATAATTTTTAGTACGACGGGATTCCCCCGTTTTCTTAAAGTTGGTGAAGTCTCTCTTGACTTGCACCAAAACATCAGTAAGGAGTTCAGCAGACATTTCAAATATTTTATATATTTTTATTTTTTATTTTTATGTGAGTTATGAACAATTAGAATATTTAAAAAAGAGTTGGTACTCACTTTGTGTTCTTCTTTTCAGGGTTTTGTTGAAAGGTGATCTGCTTGCCGTCGATACTGCTGGTGTTGTTGGTACCGCTTGCTGTTGTTCCAGATACTCCTGGTGTCGCTGCTCCTGTTTGCTGACGATGATGGTATTGCTGCTGTTGTTGTTGCAAATACTTCTGATGCGGATGCAAATGTCGATGGTGTTGTTGCAATTAATGCTGTTTGAGGTGCTTCCTTTGATTTGCACTGGACACTCAATGTGTTGATAATTAAGTTAATTTTAAGTTCCTTTGATTTATGAAATTTATATGGCACACACGTAGATGTATCGAGTTTTTTATATTCGCACATATAATACATATATTTAGTAGAATTAACTATCTAATTAACTATTTAATTATCCGGCTCGAAGGACCAAATGTTTGGCGATGGTTCTTTTGTTTAACCGTGTTGTACTTAGTTGAAAACAGTATCAACTGTTTTCTTATATTAAAAAAAATGTACTGTCTAAAAAACTGTGTACAAAACTGTGTACAAAACTGTGTAGAGAAAATAAAAATAAAACCAACTGTTTGCTTCAACGTTATAAAATTGATGATTTATTTTTTGTCAAAATGTCTTCCTTTTATGTTAAATTTTGACATATGCAATTTTATCTCATGAGAGATTTATCATAGGTGTGTTTGTTTACATATTTGAGTGTACAATATTCTATGTTTTTGTTCTACAATTATAATTTTAACTTTTATCAGCAACAGTGATGAGTGCAAGATAATCTCGCATTCGCACGTGTTGCTTGCTATAAAGTACCTCAGTGACTCTAATGACTCATTCCAAAAAAATCTCACACAAATGATAACGACGAATCAGTCCAACTTAGAAAGTAGTGTCAGTTATGTTGATGAATTAGGCAACTCGATTCTGTCCTCAACTGGTATAATTAAGTCCAAGCTCACCAACATCGACAAACAATCTGCAAGTCTGGTCGAGATGAAAACTGCGATCAATGATATCGGTTTTTTTTTTGTTTTGTTTTGCTTGTTATTTAAAACTGCATCACCAAATGTGTTGTCAGTTGTCATATTACACAATCATTCATGTTTTGAGCATGGAAGGTAATATTTAGTTTGGCGACGTAATTAAGAACGCTTTACCGTACGTTACCGTTTTTTAAATAAAAGTGAATATTGTTTGAAGGAGGTAATATTTTTTTGTTGAAACAAATTAATTACTTAATTTTAAATATTTATTGTAGCCAATTATGGGGAGAAAAAAGAGCTGTACACCAGGTATGAGGGAGGCTATTATTAAGGTTCATAAGCCAGGGATAATGTCGTATGGAGCAATAGCGAACAAGTTAAAATGCTCCAAAACAATGGTTTTCAACGCCATTCAACATTTTACTAAGTTTAAAACCACTGAAAACATGGCAAGAAAAACAAGGCCTCGAAAAACCACTGAAGCTTGTGATCGGCGTTTTGTAAGAGTGGCAAAAAAGAACCCTTTTTTAAGCTCGGATCCGAATGCTCTTTCAGCACGTTCCATCAGAGAATGTTTGACTGAAAGCCAACTATTTGGCAGAATAGCAAGGAAAAAGCCACTAACTTCGGCAAAAATAGAAAGGCTAGGGTAGCCTTTGCCAAGCAACACAAGGATTGGACAGTTTCCGAATGGAAAAAAATTTTATGGAGTGATGAGACCAAACTCAATAGAGTAGGATCGGATGGAAAACAATATGTACGCCGACCTAAAAATCAAGCCTTGAACCCAAGTTACACAAAAACAACAATTAAACATGGTGGTGGTAGTGTAATGCTTTGGGGGTGTATGTGCTTTAAAGGAACTGGCCCCTTGCACAGAATTGAAGGCACTATGACCTCAGAGGATTACACCACTATTTTGGAAAACGTGATGCTACCGTATGTTGAGGAAGGACTTCCAGTGACATGGAAGTTTATGCAGGACAATGATCCTAAACATACGGCTCGGAGAACGAAATCGTGGCTTGCTCGTAATTCAGTGGATGTTTTGGATTGGCCTTCATGTAGTCCTGACTTGAATCCCTTGGAAAACCTTTGGAATGATCTTAAAAAAGAAGTGGGCCAAAGAAAAATTACAAATTTAAATGAGCTTTATGCAACGTCTCTAACAGCTTGGAAAAACATACCAATAAGCAAATGTCAGAATCTTATTAAGTCAATGCCAAGACGGTGTAGAGCAGTAATTGCTAGTAAAGGTTTTCCCACAAAATACTAAACATAAAAGCTTAAAATCTTTAAATAAAATTTAATTTGCCAATCCGTTCCTAATTAGCTCGCCAACAAAAATCAGAAATAATTTATGAATAATTTTTTTTTTTGTTAAAATGAAATTTTATATGTTTTCAGTACTTTCATAATGACTTTTCTTTCAGCATAAAAGATAAGCAAAAAACTTGAAATTTTAGGAAAATATATATTAATTTGAATATCTAAAAAAATCGTTCTTAATTAGTTCGCCACGACTGTATATACAGTGGACTAAAAAAAAGACAGAAAAAATTTTTTTTCGCAATAATGCAAATGTGTTCCTGTGAATTAATTATTAGTATATGAGTACGAGTGTATAATTAATATCAATCGAAATTAATTAAATATATGTATATAAGAGTGCAGTAAAACATAACAGTGACCACTACAACCACCAAGTGAGCAAGGAAACCCACCATCAAAATCAGCAGCAAGATCACCCTCAAGACTACCATCAAGACCACCATCAATAACATCCCAACATCAAGGAAACTCAAATACAAAAGCACTAATAATCTATTCGGCATTGGTAAGAATTAATTATAAGGAATTATTAACCTTATGTCCACATCAGAGACACTAGAATACCAGGTAGAAATTGTTAGACAACAGTCAAGACAATTAACCGACTTAGTGACAAACTTTCTCTACAATACTGATAACACACAAACGACCGTGCTTACTCTAAACATCGATCCCCTCAAATTCCTCTCGAAGTTACCTGAATTCAATGGTGATTTCAAGGATTTTCAAAACTTTGTAGACTTAATTGATTAATGAAGATCGACGTTCCAACGTCTCATGAATAATATCCTAGAGGATTATATCAATGTCATCTGTCTCGTATACATGGATGATATAATTGTATTTTCAACATCTTTGCAAGAGCATCCAGTATCATTAACGAAGATTTTCAAAAGAATTAAAAAAGCCAATTTGAAAATACAATTAGATAAGTCAGAGTTTCTTAAGAAAGAAACTGAGTTCCTCGGACACATAGTCACACTTGACAGTATAAGACCGAATCCGAAAAAAATTGAATGCATTAAAAATTACCATATACCAAAAACAACTAAACAGATAAAATAGTTTTTAGGTCTTACCGGATATTATCGAAAATTTATCCAAGATTATTCGAAGGTAGCGAAACCTATGACGGAATACCTCAAAAAAAACGTCAAAATGAATATCGCAGATCCCGAATATGTACAGTCCTTTAACACTTTGAAAACCCTTTTAATCAATGACCCTATTTTAACCTATCCTGACTTTAATAAGAAATTCGTGATCTTGACAGATGCAAGCCAGTAGCTTTAGGAGCCGTCCTTTCACAGTACAATCATCCGATAAGTTATGCAAGTCGCACATTAAACGAGCACGAGGTAAACTATAGCACCATGGAGAAGGAACTCCTAACCATCATTTGGGCCACCGGTTATTTTCGTACCTACCTCTTCAGTAGAAAATTTACTATACAAACAGACAATAAACCACTCACATGGCTCTTTTCTGTAAAACCAAATTCAAAATTAGTGAGGTGTCGTCTGAAACTTTCTGAATTTTACTACGAAATCAAATAAGAAAGGCACTAAGAACATGAAATAATTCCTACGAACAAATATTCAATTAACGTTTTTAAAACCCAAATCGTAATTCGAAGATCCCAGTCCGGTTCCCTTAAGTTAAAAAGAATCGAGTAATACTCGTAGTATATGCCAAAACCTTTGATGAAGAAACCGCTTTAAACCTTTAAATTTGAGGATGAAAGCATTTTCAATTTCAATGATTAAAGAAACTTTCATTAAATATTTTAGAAGATGTGGTAAACTTAAAACTATTAGGTCTTTAAAGTTATTAGAAGACGTAACAGACGAGGAAGAACTAACCACAATAATTGTAACAAAGTAACATTCAAGAAACAACCACAGAGGAATTGAAGAAGTCTATAAAGAGCTAATACTTAGTTATTATAATTCAAAACTAAAACAAAGAATTACCAAATTTATCAACAACTGTGATGTCTGTAACAGTGAAAAATATGTTAGAAATCCACCCAGACCTCCTTTTAAATTAACCGAAACCCCAACCAGATCTCTTGAAATAATACATGTCGATGTATTTTATAGTCTTGAAAAATCTCTCTTCGTTACAATAATTGATAAATTTTCGAAACATGCATGCGCTATTAAAATTTTAGGAAGAACTTGGACAGAGTTCAAGCGAGCCCTTACCTTCTACTTTAGTCAATTTGGACCAGTGAAAAAGATAATAATAGACAACGAGCTAGGTTTTAAAGCATTACCCCTAAAGGAATTTACCCCTAAAGGTGGGATGTGTCACCCACCACACAGTAGAAGCTAAGTAGTATATTTATCATTAAGTAAACATAATGTTGTTGAGCATCATTTTCAAATCGTCGCCGGCCTACTGCATGACCACCGAGCCTGGCATTTCGGAGTCAATGTTTTATGCCCGCCACATATTGTCATGACTAATGTCCACAGACGACCCATCTGATTGTTTACGAATCGAGTTACCGCCAAGCAAAGACATCGCTTGGGTATCGATTGTGAGTAACTGACCCTGCATGATCCGTCGCACAGTGGACTGACCTAAATTTGGACGAAGATAAAAAGCGAAGGCGATTAACTCACAAAAGCAATAACACAAATGTTGTCATTAAGAGGAATAGCGATTGTGTTGGGTTTGGGCGGTGGTGCACCTGTGCTGACGTTGCTGATGAAGGTGTGGACATGGTACAATGTACTGAGCGGACTAGGGGTCTGGTACTGATTGGGATAACATGGCGAGGGGATTCTGTTCCGAGTGTTTAACACGAGCGGTCGGCTGGCGGCGATTCCGAATATTTGTTCTTCTTTTCAATTCGTTGTAACTTAATAAATATTATATAAATCCTTTTTCAATTCATTGTAACTTAATAAAGATTATATCAATCCTACATTTATATTACAACAAAACATAAAACTGAATTTTACTTCTAACAGTAATCACACATCAAACGCTGATGTCGAACGATTACATAACACAATAAATGAACATATCAGACTCCTTAAGCATGATGAAGTTAACAATGAAGGCACTGTCGAAGACAAGATATTAAAAATAATCATATTTTACAATAATTCGATCCACTCAACGACAAACAAACGGCCAGTAGACTTTGTAAATGGTAAAATTCACGAAGACGAATATAAAGAAATCCATAATCGTATCCTAGAAAAGAAACAAAGGGTGATAAATAAGTTAAACATCAATAGGCAGGACATTCCTTTAAAATATGGAAAGAATTTTGTAAAAGATATTAGAGGAGGAAAAAATCATTCTAAATATAATATAATATCATTCTAAATATACTCGTATAAAAGATTTAAAAAACCAACAAATCTATTACAAAATTCAGATCAAAACACAAAAGAAACATCAAACTAATTGAGACTTAAGGCTGAACTACATTCGGCAAAAAGTAAAGTGTGTGCACGAAAATGTTTTGTCTCTTTTTTCACAATTACAAATCTGTAGTTTTCTCTCAACTTTTCAAAAAGTAATTTACTTGAAAGTTGGAGTACCCCTTAACTTTCAAGTATTTTACTTTTTGAAAGCTCAGAATGAACTAATACATTCACAAAAAAAAATGTATTAGTTCCTGATTTCATATTGAGAGGGCTGTGATTCACGCAGATTTTAAACAAACGACCCTAATTTTTGTCAGATTTTCAAAGTCTTGTTGTCATTGCACGTCACATCAAAGCAAATAAAATTCTTTTTGTTTATGATTTCTAAAAGCTTTCAAATGTAAAAAAATAGCTTTTTGGGTCAGTTTTTTACTATCAGGAGGCAGATGCGTATGTGTGTGAGCTTTCACTTTTTCACTTTTTGACTTTTTTGCCGAATGAGTTCATACTTTAGATAAAAATATATTCGCATACTCTTTTACAGATGGCGACATAACTGGCGACATTTATTCTCGCAGTAATTGTGACAACAACTTTGACACAAGAGATGACTCTATATGACATGAACAGCAATAACGGATACATGACATTGGACTTAGAAAAACATAATATTATTAAAAACTGTACTAAAGTATTGCATATAATTAATACTACGGAATTCAAAATAGCAAAAAACCACATTAGAAACAATATGTTAGTGTTCCGAAATAAATCAAATATAGTTAGACCCATATACAACGCGATAAGCCAAAACTTTCTCTTGCTAGAAGCAAAACTAGAAATTATTAATCCCCGTACCGCGAGCATCGAACTTGTCGAGTTGTAGAGGCTGAATAGGGTAATCAATCTCGAGAAGAAATTCTCCAGACGAGTCCTGAAACCAAAGGATGCCCCGCCATGGTGCACCATCCTCAAAGGCAAGGGAAATCCGGATCTATTCCGGAGGTTGAGAGAAGTGCGGACATAAATAGCAAGATTAAGTGGGCTAAAAAGATCCTAAAAGACGGATTACCCACTGCTTCCACTGCTCCCAAAATTTTAAAAGACTCCTCCAAGCGCCAGAGATCGTTGGAGGAAATTCGTGCCGGTTTCCAAGAGGCCCAAAACACATAGCTCCAAAACCCCTGGGCCATCCAACAGCACATCTCTGAGGTCTTTCAATGAAGTTCTAAAGGACGCATTGGCGATCGCTGTGATCGATAGGAACGATACCGACGGTTCCATTATGCCTGAACGGTGGCAGCTGGTCAAGCTGAAGCTTTCGAACAACTTCTTGGCCATCATGCGGGAAAACCCCGGACCACCTCCTATCACAAGCGACGCTGGCTGGCACTAAGGCCATGTCAAGCTCATCGCGTGTTCCAACCAGAGATCTCTTGATCTCACCAAGGCCATAGGTGGTTTAGGAGAGGTGCAAAACTCGAGGTCGTGTCTAAGGAAGACATTCCTAGCAGACCTCGAACTCGTACCTGGATACCAGCGGAACCCACCTGTCCAGAAAGTATTCTGGAAATCATAAGGCTCAGTAACCCGACTCATGACTGGAAAGTCGCGAAACTGGAGGAACTAAGGGGCTCTTATAGATACGCATTAATCGTGATCAATAAGGAATCCCTTAATCCTCTGGCGCAGACGAAAGGCATGATTGGGTTCGGATTCGAGTCCATACACTTAAGGCTATACAAAAAGGATGAGCTGGATGCTGATAAGCAATAGAGACCTGCATGAATGCATTCATTTGCTCTCTCTAAACTTGTGCAGTGCTTCAGTGTATTCATATTCATTGCAATTATCAATAAAGTGTACAGTGAAATAGAATACCACATCACAGACAGTTACTGTACAATGCTCGATCACCTGATGGCAAAATGCAAAATGAGTACACTGTTTTCTTTCTCTCCCACGCTTGGGTGCTTGAAATGGCTTGATGTGAGCAAATCGTGTGCAATGTTAACTGTTGAAAATACACTGAGTATACTGAGTGGACTAAATAATACGACTACAAAGTTTAGCTGGTTTCTAGCTTTAGTTTGGTTATGTAGGTAAATGTACAGAAAAATAATAAAATGGAAACTACTGATGTAAGTTAATGTTTGTCTTTTATAGAAAGGTTTTGTTTGTATTAAAGTTTTGTAACACAACATAACTTCATAAAATTTTGTTATAAAAAGAATATTGTAACCCTTAACCTAATTGTAATGAATTTTGTTATAAAATGAAAAATTTATCTTTATTTATCAATAATGAACTTTTGTAAAAATATTTGTAATATAATATATATTTCCTATTGTATTGGCAACCCTTAAATAATAAACAGCCAGAGAGCTTTAACACAAAAAGCTTTTCTCGAAAAAGCTCACCTCTTCACTTCGAAGAAGAGTATAAAAGCCGAGCACGATCAAAGCCAAAGTCACTCAGGTTTGGTATTTCGCTGTCACAGTCGGGTAATCCACTGAAAGGAAAAATATCACACTTGAGCTGATTTCAGTACAACGGTCATGTCTTTTTTCTACCGTCTACAGTAAATCTGAACAAATTTTTGGACTAAATATACTATTTAATTTTGTACTGAATAAATATAAAACTTTAAGCAAATATAGAATATTTAATTTTGTAAAAAGTGGGTTTTCTTTATCCCTATTTTTTACAACTACCTTTGTTGGGTTGCCGGTTCAGCGTATTGCTACGGTTTTCGAACAGCACAACTCGCGGCAGAGAATCCAACAAAGCAGCGGTTTATTGGGTGAGAGTTCCTACGTTGCCCTCTCCTACGATCCCTGCGAGAGCAAAAGTCTCGTGTTACAGTTTGATATTTAACTAGGATTTAACAAACGATTCCGATGTCTCAATGGCCAGTGCTAGTGGTTTGTTGAACAATTCCGTTATCAAGTCAAAAATTATCAATGGCGAATTTAATATTAATAACACTATGTAACAAGATTTTTGTCCATGGGTTGTAATTGTTATTTCCTAGTCAGTTAGGTCCCAAAAGTATAGAAAACAGCTATTGTCCCAAGATAACTTTGCTTTTGTGACCATGGCAGCGCTTTTTTAAAAAATACGTTATCGCCTATACTTATATATTGTATGTTCAATAAAGCATACCAATTAAAGAATGCATTTGAAAACTATTTTACAAACATTGGTTAAACCCTAGACACACTACATTAGAGATTTGTTGTGGTTTATTGAGAGTTGTTTCTTATTTTATTACAGATAATTTCGTTCAAACATGGCTTCACGAGGCTGCAAGTATCCTGCAGATGCATTTTGTTATGTCTGCGGATATTTTATCAAAACAAGAGCGAAAAAGTACTCCTTGGAAACATGTTTTAAAATGTGCGAAGTTTACAATGCTTATTTCGGCATGCCTGTGGGTGATCAAGACAAATCCTGGGCACCTCATTTCGCCTGTGAAAACTGCAAAAGGACTTTGGAAGGTAAGACATTTTAAAACTATATTGCTTTGTTATGGGTAAAATAAATGTTTCTATTAACTTTTTTATTAATTTTCTAATTTTTTTTTTTTTGCAGGATGGTACAGAGGGGAAAAGAGAGCTATGAAGTTTGCTCTGCCAAGAGTTTGGAGAGAACCCACTGACCATTCAAGCAACTGCTTTTTCTGCATGGTGGACCCTTCCAAACGTCGGACTGGCAAAAAAGCAAGTCCAATCATGTATCCTGACATTCCTTCATCCATGGCTCCAGTTCCACACAGCTCTGGCCTCCCCGTTCCTACTCTTCCAGAGAAAGAGCAGGTGTCTTCCTGTGAGAGCCCTGATTCCAAGAGTAAGGAAGACAATGAAGGTGAAGGATTTAATTTACTAGCTGATAACAGAAACCCATACTATCCCAACCAAAAGGACATGAATGATTTGATCAGAGATCTTGGTCTCACCAAGTCCAATGCTGAACTTTTGACGTCCCGACTGATGCAGTGGAATTTGCTGGATCCTAGTGTTAAAGTCTCATGTCAGAGGAAGCGTCACGAACTATTTTCCAACTTCTTCATCAGCGAAGATGGGCTCTGCTTCTGCCACGACGTGACCGGTCTGTTCGAGGAAATCGGAATTGATTTAGACCCAAAAGAGTGGCGCCTCTTCATTGACAGCTCATGCAAGAGTCTCAAAGCCGTGTTGCTCCACAATGGCAACAAGTATCCGTCTCTTCCTCTGGCGCATTCAGTATCTCTCAAAGAGAACTACAACAATGTGAAGAAATTGCTGAACGCATTGAAGTATGAGCAATATGGCTGGGAAG
This sequence comes from Volucella bombylans, assembly GCA_949129095.1. Taxonomy (NCBI): domain Eukaryota; kingdom Metazoa; phylum Arthropoda; class Insecta; order Diptera; family Syrphidae; genus Volucella; species Volucella bombylans. The sequence continues at coordinate 49,305,560 of OX422140.1, forward strand.
TGATCGGAGATTTCAAAATAGTGACATTCTTAATGGGCCTGCAAGGCGGTTACACCAAGTTTCCTTGCTTTCTTTGAATGTGGGACAGCAGGAACGACAGTGCACACTACAGTAAGCGTGAATGGCCACAACGAACTGAATTCACAGTGGGGAGGAACAACGTCAAGTGGGAGCCCTTGGTGGACCCTCAGAAGGTACTGATGCCACCACTACACATCAAACTGGGTCTTATAAAGCAATTCGTCAAAGCTCTCGACAAAAATTCTTCAGCGTTCAAGTACCTACAAGACTTGTTCCCTAAGCTCTCTGAGGCGAAAGTTACAGTCGGTATCTTCGTTGGACCACAAATAAAGAAAATCTTCGAGTGTGAGGAATTCCCCAAGAAGCTCACTCGTGTTGAGAAAGCTGCTTGGATGAGTTTTGTGTCAGTGGTACAGGGGTTCCTAGGCAATCACAAAGCCGCAAACTACGTGGAGCTGGTCGAAAGTCTGGTGGAGAACTACGGCAAAATGGGTTGCAGGATGTCTCTCAAACTCCATATTCTGGATGCACATCTTGACAAATTCAAGGAGAACGCAAATGTCGAAAAACCACCCACTTCTGATTTACTTTTATGTTTTTGGTTTTCTGAAGTTTTAATAAAATCTAGTTTTGATTTATATGTGCTATTCTGTATGATTTTCTCTGTAGTAAAAGACTCAAACACGTTTTTCTCATAATTTTAGCATATTTTAATGAATCTCATTGTCCTGGTGACAAAAGCAAAGTTTCCGAGGAATATTAGGTGGTTTCCATACTTTTAAGACATAACAGACTAGAAAATAACAATTACATCCCAAGGACTGAGAAATTTTTTTATTTTTGTTACATAGTGTAATTCGTAACGGAGGTTTGGACTCAAATGTCAAGCGTATATTTTTTTGATGTTAGTAGGGCTTCTCACAATACAAGTCACCAAAAATATACCCAAATCTATTTATCTACTAACGACAGTGAATCATAAGAGTTCTGTGAGAATAGGAGATGAAGTCTCCAATTGTATTCACTCCGACGAGTTTTATGATTGGAAATGGTTTATAAGGTTTATTTTTATTAGATTAAAATGTTATATTGCCCCTTGTGAGTGTAAGCTAACGCAAAATGAAAGAGGACATTATCGAGCTATTAGGAAAACTAAACTAAGATCAAAATTGGAAAGTTGGGTATTTTCTACATGCGGAAAAAAAGTATTTTTAGATGACATATTAAATTAAGTACAAATTCTTGTCCATTTTAGAATTAAGAATAAATTTTTGTATCAATTTTTTCGTATCGATATTTTATATCAGTGTAACATTTACACAGGTAAAAAAGATGACAATAAACCTGAACTGGGGGGTTAGGAGCTTCGGTTATACAGAAGCTATGCGACTCCTTGAAAGAGAGTAGTTCGCATGTGACTTTCGATAATTTCTTTTCTTCCTTTCAGCTTATACAGGACTTATACGAAAAGCGTATCTACGCCCCCGCAACGGTTAGATCAAATAGTAAGGGCCTTCCTATGATCGCGTCTGCAAATAATAACGTCCAAAGGACAATATAAGTGGAGGACACGACAGAAAGTAGCTTTTATACAATGGATGGACAGTAAAAAAGTGAACATATTAACAACAGCATTTGATCCTAAGATAAGAGCAGTCACCAAACGAACCCAAAAAGATGGTACAAAACACGAATTGCCATGTCCTTTAACAGTTCTACAATATACAAAACGTTCTACAAGTTTTACAATATATACAATGTAGGACGCCGAAGCAAGCGTTAGTGGATGCGCATATTTTATATCTTTTTGGATTCAGCAATAACTAATTCCCACATTCTTCCGTATCAGAACCCTGAAACATTCCCACCTTATATATAGAGCTACACTTGGCCAACAATTAATTGGAACCTTTCAAAATAACAAAGTCAATAACAGATCTCGTCATCTCACTAAAACTACTAAACAGAAGACTAATAAAGATTTTGGTATTTTAGATGAGCTTAGATTGGATAACGTGGGTAAACATATGCCCGAAGACATCTCAACATATCGAAGATGCAGATTTTGCAGCACAAGAACAATCAACAAACGATCTAAAATTCAATGCTCAGAATGCCAAGTACCACTTTCTGTAGCTCCATGTTTTGCCCTTTTCCATAAGAATTAAAGTTTTTTTTTTCCAATGATAGGTACTTGGTTTTTCTTTTATTTTGATATCTGCCCATGGGTGCTGGCAAACCTGTTGCCACCGCACTTTTTTCCGAATCAGATATATATAAAAAAAAAAAATTAACTGCTCTAGTACCTTCAAAAATATTGCGGTTTCAAACATATTTTCTTAATAGCAGCCCTCATTTGAACTGCCTTATAAAGGGTTAAGAGTATAACTTTCTTTTTCGTGTTCTATTATAATGTTGTGAACTACAACACAAGCAATAGCCATGTACTTCGACATACATATTTTGTATGTCGATTCCGTAACATTGACTTAAGCCTTGCTTAAGGATTAATGTAGTAGTTATATACTGCAGTAGTCCCATACTTTTAAGATAGTAACACACATTGTCACACTTACTGCATAATTATATACATATTTGTAACAGTTGAATGCTCTTTCCACGATCAGGTGATACTCTCAGTAGGCAGTTAGTAATATATTAAGTAAATAAGATTGTCATACACACATTCCGATATACACATAAACAGTATTAAAGAATCATGTAGAAAATACACGAAGGACAGAGAATAAAGTCAGTCGTCGGAGGAACTATTCAATCTGCGGTACCAGAGTGTCCAAACGATCGCGTTCTAACCCTAAAACGTGAACATAATATTCTGTCCCTTGTTCACAATTATTCGAGACAAACATATAAAAATCATAGACCCCAAGTTCATTTATTATACGGGTATATCGCCCGACGAGCTCGAGAGCAGGATTAACGGTTTGGTGGACTCCACCACCCTCTTCTCAGCTGAATGCGTCGAAAATGACATTTCCAAGTATGACAAATCGATGCAGACGTATTACCTCATCTTTGACTGTATGCTACTATTGGATTTGGGATTATCGGCCTGGTTAGAGGAGATCTGGTACAACTCCCACGTCTGTAGTGGGACTGGACTACTGGACTTTCAGATACGCTCAGGTGACGCCAGTACATTCGTAGAAAATACGTGGATAAACCACTCTGTGGCTATGTCGATCTACGACGCAGCCTGCGTTTACCTTATGCTCTTGACCGGTGATGATCACACTATCTTCGGTAAGTCGATAACTTCCTGCACCTCTGGTTTGTTCGCAGACCTCTTCAATATCGAGGCAACAACTTTAACGCAATTTGAACACCCGTATTTCTGCGGGAAGTTCCTACTACGTGCCGACCCATACACGTACGTGGTCCCGGACTCGGTGCGAACGATCACCAAACTCGGTCGAAGCGATCTGCGTAACGCCTATCAAGTAGAAGAGTTCACGTTTCCTTGAATGACGTAAACTCAACGAGGCTCTAACCGAGCGATATAAACCGAAATAACCGATCTTTAGTGAATTCACTACTCGTAATCGTCGCCAACAAGGAAGATTTCCATCAACTCTATTACGCCCATAAAGATTCTCCCTTCTGTCAGGACCCATCTAGACCTTCTGTGGGACTTTAAGATGCTTATCAACTTCCTCATACTTGTCCCCGCCCCAAAGTGTGAACTTCCTGGTCGCCTTTTTCCAGCTCCCGCGGACCTGTGTGTCTACTTTTGCCCTTCTCCTGTCAGTCCTGCCATGTCTCTTGCCTTACACATCCTCAATTTGCAACGCTCCCTTCACGTATGGTGGCGGCGTACATTAGCGCACCCCGTCGACAAAATTTCGTACGACCACTTCTTGAACTCAGCATCATTCAACATTACCTTCATTGACTTTGTCATCCTCACAAACATTGTAGGCTGCGGGCAGTACAGAGAATATGTCAAGCATGGCGCTCACTCCGGCTTGTCCTTCACGGAATGGTCATCGCGCATAAATTCTTGCAGTATACCCGTTTACCCGCACCAGTGTCGTTTTAACGGCACCCATAACATCCCCTTCCCTTAGTTGGTTGTAAACCCAACATCCCTTTTCATAACAAGTATTTAGTTACTAGTTCGTCTTAATCCTACCCAAAAAAAAAGTAATTTTACCATTCGTAAACAACATGTGGTACCAGTTGAAACAACGGTTGGGTTACTTTCGCAAATTGTGCAGCATCCTACTTTCCATCTTCTATCGTAACCTTGTTGAGGGCTCTTGCTGAAGACGTTCCAGCTGATGATGCTCGTTATGTGTTAGGCGATCAACTAACACAGCTTCCTAAATTAACGTGGATTCACGACTTACAACATCATCCCGCACAGCCAGCTTACGGGGCTCAGGACGCAGTTCCTGCCCATGATATCGCTGTCGTGCGAGCCGATCCTACATCACTAGAATTTTGGGCATTTCCAACAAGCAGTGAGTCGTTGCTTTTCCACCAGATAATCGCATCGATGGAATCAAAGAAAGGTTTCTTGCTCCAGATGGATATTACATCAGGACAAGGATCGAGTATTCAGATCGTCCGTCAACCAGAAGCGTACGGCCCTGGTGAAGATGAAACTCTCTACTACACCAATTGTTTTGGAATCATAAATCTTTCTTCGTTTGTTCATCATCGCCCTTAACTCACTGTACTGTGCATCATAGACTCTACGTCATAACCCATCGGACCATCCCAATGTAGTTTTGTGCCTACAACAATTACTACGCTGGCCATCACGCGATCACACCAACTGCACACGCCATTGAGAAGATTCTGTGTGTAGGGGTGCTTTGTGTGTGGTGAATTTCGCACTTGACTGGTCTGATGGTACTTAGCCATCGATACACAGTGCAGTTAGTTTGTTTTATTTCGTTAAACTATTCAAAAACATAAGTGGTCCTTCAAAGCCGAAACGAGTTTACAAAAAAAAAAAAAAAAAAAAATCAGTGATAGTTGCAAGTCCGTGTGGTAATTTCATTTTCAACTGCATACTTCGTTTCATCTAGCACTTCATCGTTAAGCAGTCGAAATATCGCCAGCATCAATCTGTATTTAAACATGAATGTGCTAAGATTAAAAAGGGGAATCGCGAAGGGTCGTCTAACTCGTGCAGTGGCTTTTAGCGATAAAATAGACAATCGAAATGATTGAAATTAGACTTTGTAAATTAAATGATTCGTGGTTAGATTTTACGGGGTTGCATGACGATCTTTTGCAAATTGCAACGAAAGAAGATATAGACGAATTTGAGACTGAATTCATTGAATATGAAAATCGGTATTTCTCCGGGCTTGCTGCATACAAAAAAGCAATTCGTTTAAAACAACCGCGCCCAAACGAAGTTAGTGATGTGATCGGTGAAAGATCTGCTACTGTTATGAATTCTGTAGCGAAGCAGAATTCAGAGATTAATCGTTTCGCGATTTGTTTATGGGGCAAAATTTGTTATCTACACACAAATTTCACTATTTAAAGTCGTTTTTACGTGACGAGGCAGCAAATTTAATAAAAAAACGTTGCAATTTCCGAGGCGAATTATATCGAAGCGTGGGATGAGTTCGTGTAGCGCTCAACTTTTGCGAAAACTCACCGATAGTGCGGATGAAGTCATTCGGGGACTAAAAGCGGTTGAGCAAATGGGTCGCCATCCGTGGGTGATTTATTTACTTATAGAAAAACTGGACGCAGAATCGAGTCATGCTTGGGCAAAAGAAGTCGGATCTCGGGAGGATTGCTCAGTCGAAGTACTTTTGACATTTCTGCAAACAAGGTGTGATGCTCTGGAAACGTGCCAATCATATAATCATCCTCAGGCGTCTCGTAACAAAACGCAAGTAAGTGTTCATTTTGCGGAACCAGCCGATGGGAAAACAAAATGCCAAGGTGAGCATATATTACCTCAATGTGCCTTATTTGTGGACCTTGATGTTGATTCACGTCGCAGCTTTGTAAAAAATGTAGCCATTTGTTTTAATTGCCTTAAATAGTTGTACAACCAATTCGTCGTTGAATCATGTACCCTCCAGTTCAATAATATTGAACAACTATTCGCTTGAACCTAGCAGGCAGACAATTCTACCAGCACTTGTTGCTAGGGTTCAGGACATTCAAGGTCAATTTTTGAATTGCAGGGTTCTACTTGATTCGGGGTCACAGGTATCGTTTGTAAGTGAATCATTTGCACAGAGGCTTGGACTTAACCGTAGGTCTGCTCGAATACCAGTTCTAGGTCTGTCAGCAACCGAAGCTCGGTATACAAAAGGATGCATCTCGCTGAAGCTACGCTCGTTGTACAACTCTAACTGCTTGACCATTGACGCTTTTGTCCTTCGTAATTTGACTTCGAACCTTCCGTCGGATTTATTAGATGTCTCCTCTTGGTCGGACCTTACAAACTTGCAGCTGGCGGATCCTGGTTTTAATGTTCCTGGCTCAATCGACGTTTTATTGGGCGCAGACAAATTATGGAGCATTTTGAAAGGAGAACAGGTTCAAGGTACTCAAGGCTTACCAGTTACGCAAAATACATTGTTTGGTTGGGTTATATCCTGAGAAGTTTTTGATCCCTCCTCATCCCTTATTAATCCGCTGTCCTCTTTTTACTCTGCTATCGATGTTGATGTTCAGTTACAGAAATTTTGGGAGCTAGAAAATGTGGGCTCTCCAAAAGAAAATGCATTTAACGATGATCCAGCTGAAATTAATTTTCGCAGGACCTTTTCTCGTTCATCGGATGGAAAATACGTAGTTGACTTACCGTTTATAGACTCAACGCCTTTGTTTGGAAACACCTTATAATCGTCGATATCTCGCTTGAGGGGCATGGAGCGTCGGTTTGAGAAAGATCCTGAGTTACGTTCCGGATGAGTTCAAAGAGTTTTACGATCACATTCTGGCCTGGAAGACCACAACCGCTACAATATTGATGTTTGTTCTGATGTTGGAGAATGAAATAAAATATTCTTTCACTAAGTCTTGTCAAGCATTTTTATTTTTATGTTTTTTTTTCTTGTATTGATGATTGTTTAAACTTAATGACATGTAAAAATTAATTTTTTTTCTGGTTTATTTTCAAAACGTGACATGTATAAAACAGATATTTATTTTTATATTTTTTTATATGTGTCCGTACGCTTGAGAAAACAGAAATTAATTAGTTTTTTTCGTCTCCTGAAAATTTTTTAAATGGGGACGTGTCAAAACGTGTCATTTGAAAATAAGTGATTCAATTGTCAACGTTTAAATTTTATTAGACAATACACAATCCACAATAGACAATACACAATACATAGCCCACAAGGGAAATCCAGGAGGAAGACACGAAGGGTTGGTAGAAAAATACATATACATACATACATAAGTACATTTTAGCAGCACAACTGTTCTCAACAAATTAAACTCAAATACAGTGTACAGCGAATATAAATTCAAAAATATAAACAATATGGCGCGCGGAAAACAACAGAAATGACAATTAAAATGGCAAAATAGTGTGAAAATCGCCCCCTCTTTTGTGCGATGGGCCATTGAAGATACGTTAATTCTATTCGTACGTATGCAATTCATATGTGTCTTTAGTCGTTGTGAAATTGTCTGTTGCTGGCAACAAATCATAGGTCATTAACTTTTCCGTCGGCAAAAACAGAAACTTGCTGTGTTTCATTTGCAAACACAAAACAAAACCACAGCTCACGCATTTACAGCTTACGCATTCAACAAAGGTCGGGGTCAATGACTTGCTGAAACACACAACACGAAGAATTATAACAAAACAAAAGGGGAAAAGGCCCACAGCACATCAAGTGCATGTGCATTGTGTATTGTGTATTTCGGTACATTGATGAACCACCGGTGAACAGTTGGCGACAACCGCAATCCTGTGGGGCATTGATCACAGTTGCATGTTTTCATGCAAAAGCAGATTGGAAGAAGAAGTCAGCTCAATTTGTACCACTAGCGCACACAGTCACTATCGCGAAAGATCAAGCATACGCAACAATAAAAAAAAAAAACCTTCAACAAATTTAATCTTGAGTTTTCTTTCGGTCATTTTTTTTTGTTCATCTCAATAATTGTTTAATTTATTTCAAATTCGCTGGTTTCCTTACGAAGCAGTCTGTACATAATTTTCGTACTGTGAATACATTAAATGTAATTTGTTTAAGTTCGCGTCAAATTGAAATCAACATGGAAAAGTGACTTAAAAGAGGAAATACTCGTACATACACAAATCTGCTGCAAATCCTTTATCATCGAGCTCTTCATTAAAATCAGAATGTGCGGTGAGTCAAGATAAGAAAATCCATTCAAAAATATTGAGGTACAGTTGTTACTCATAGGGACCGATTTTGAACTGCGTCATCAATTGAAAGACGAGCGATGGATCAGAATGCTAACCTATTTGTCAGACATTTTCAATCGCCTTAATGATTTGAATTTAAGTTTGCACGGTAAGACAATAAATCGATTTTGGACAACAAAATAAATACATTTGTAAAGAAATGTCAAATGATGAATACCAGTGATTCGAAAGAAAATCTGCAGTCGTTTCCCAATTTGGAAAATTTTGTAATAGAGCACGAAATTAAAGTTGAAGACGATTTTATCAATAATATAAAATGGCACTGCCAAATGCTCGATGAAACTTCTAAAGAAGTTTATTTCGCATTTATTTGGATGAGAAATCCATTCATTCTAGATAACATTCCGAAAGCCCTACCTATGAATGAGAAAACAGTCTTTGATAGAACTTGCGATGGAGATTTGAAAATGGAATTAACCAAAATAGAGTTAGGTGAATTTTGGCTAAGGGTTAAAAATGAATATCCATCGCTATCCAGAAAAGCATGGTTGTTAAAACCACCTATCTTTGCGAAATTGGGTTTTCTGCTATGGTGACAGTAAAAAACAAAGTCCGCAATAAACTAAACCTTGATCCAAATTGAACCATTGTCAGGTCCTCATCTGACAATGAAATTGTCAGGTATCTGGCAATCGTCTGAACATACAATTGTGCCATTGTGCTATGTTTATAAAGTCTGACAATTTTTTCATTGTCAGATAATTTTTCATATTTGAAAGAGCAAAAGTTTCGCAAGTTTCGGTGCTTTTTTTTACGCTGTCTTTTTTGTAACGATGAGTGAAATAGACTGTGTATACGTCGATATCGAAAACGATACAACATTTCGGCCGATTGAGGTTCTACCACTTTCGCAGTCTCCGACGAAGTCGAAATATGCAAAAAAAAAACCAAAATTGCAAAAATCTTATCGGAAGAAAATTGAGAGTGAGCAGGACCAAATTTTGAAACTCATTCAAGAAATTGAGACGCGACGCAGTTCGTGGGATACTGGATGCGCACAATACAAAACGCCGAAGGAATGTCAAGGTACTAGCGAATTAGTTACAATTACCTGGAAGTATTTTAAGCCAATGCTATTCTGGGAAGCAAATAAAGCTCTGCAGTCTACCCAATCGACGTCGTTTATGGAATTGGTAATTATTTATTCACCTTTGTTGGGTCATATTTCAGAATTATTCATTCTTTGTGTTCCTTTTTCAGAACTTTGCTGTCAACGACGAAACACTTTTGCTGGATGTGAGCAAGCGTAATACGCTGGACTTTGTGTCACCGTCACCATTGACATCTAGGCAAGGACGGAAACGCAGTATTACTACGTCAACACCATCGCCATCTCCGTCAGCCGTTTGAAACAAATGGCGGTAGAAGCACTGCAGTCCATTCGTTAGCAACCGAAAAATGCATCCACTGTCTTATGCGCCTCCGAGTTGCAAAACTTAACCCCAGAACAAGCTGCGTTCGCAAGGTCTAAGCTGAGACGTGCATTCAATGATATAATGGATGAAGTTGCTCTGATAGTGAGTGCATTTTCAGTTTCATTATCTTTTATATATTTTGTTCATATTATAGACTTCGTCTAGGAAGGAGCAGCCGCAGGAACAGCCATTGGAACAGTATGAACTAATGTTCATTACTAGGCAGCCAGCAACAGGAATTATTATCAGTCGAAATCGCCAGTGAGAGGGCACAACCACCAACATAGACAATATTAAAAAAACATATAATTTTTTTTCATAAATAAGTAAAGATTTTATAGAAAATACAAATTCCTTTTTTTTTATTGAAGCAATTTACGAGTATACTGCCATTCTAATTCACCCTCTTCGACGAAGTACGTCTTGAACCCATTTCGTATATCTTTGGCTTCGACTAGAGTTTGAGTACGGGTTCCTTCTAGTAGATACAATGTACTGCTTTCCACACCCACATCACGTCACCAATCACCCAAGATAAGTTCGCCGATATCACTATAATGGTCGAATGAATTACTCGGAGTATACGAGTACTTCTTTTTATTTGTTGTAATCAAGTAGTTGTGGAGCACGCAACACGCAAGCGTAACTTTCTTTGACTTCTCGGCATTCAAATGTATGACCTGGCTTTCCGCAGCACTCGGAAAAGTGCCGACATAATACCGAAAACATTTTCAATAATACGGCGGGCGCGACTCAATTGATAATTAAATACTCGTTGCACTATTGAGAGACCACGTTGACTGTATGGTTTATCGTCTACAACGACTACATACGGAACAGGTAATTCTCTACCGGGTAGTGATTTGTCTCCTGGCAAGCCCAGCTGATTAGTTTCCAGCGCTTGGCCAAATGTGCATCGGTTAAACACACCACCATCGGAAAATCGCCCATTGCGGCCGACGTCGATGTACAGCAGTTTATATTCCGTGGGCGGTACTTTCCATGCACACATTTATTTAGATGAACTCACATGCTAGCTGGTTGCTCATCGATCTTTTTCAAACACTCGGAGTGTGTGGTGTTTTCTACTCAGAGTATTGCGATCGCCATTCGCATGACTCTTGAATCCATCTGGCGTCGTACCTTTTCAGTGTGAAAATTGGTAGCGGAGCACATGTGTATAACCGTCAACCAATCTAATTATTGTGGCAACCCTGTCATGAAAGAAAGAAAAGAAAATTACAAACGCTATACGATCCAGTGCGTATGATCGTATGATGTATTTTACCATCACACACAATTACGTGTAACAGTAAACAAATAAATCTACGGCAGCGAGTTAGTCGATACCCAAGCTGTGTAAAGATCTGACGTGCCGGAAAGTCATCCTCAGTGTTTTATTTTTATAAGTAAAAAAAGTATATACATATATATGTCAGAAGAATACAAATGATTGTCAGAGAAATACAAGGGATTTACAATAAAGTATTTAAAAGTGTTTGTGCGTTTCTCTTTCATTTATTATGAGTATAACATGCTTTTCTCAAAGGAGAATAAGTGTTTAGAATTAAAAGTATTTTAATATAAGTGTGTGCTCAGTAAAGGCACACACCAGCAAAAAAAAGAACTTTATGTATATATGTATAACCAGGTGTGCGTTCTGCAAAGACCATACCAAGAAAAGAATCAGTTGGAAGAAAATATTCATGCAATAAAGATCGTTGGGTTTTTTTATGACGTTTTCCCAACGTAAAAAAAAGGGTTTTTTTTTGTGGTTTTCCTTTTTTTGTCTTTATTATTATTTCTAAGGAAACATTGGTCCACGTCGAGCCGGATACAAATTGACCTATAGACCTATGGACCTAAAGAATTAAATTAAAAAAGTGAAAAGTGAGAAAAGTGGAAAAGATCATTGTTGTGTGTGACGCATTAGTCAACAACAAAAGCTCAATTCACCCTTGCCATTGTGTGTGTGTGCGTAGCGTGACAAATTTCCGCTGCATACAACTCCAGGCAAGTGAACGAGTAAGTGAAAGACGGATATGGTTCGATGTTGTGTGTATACGACATTGCCATACAGCCGGCACTGGCATTCGCAAAAGAATTTTGTGCGTGATAGAAGTGAAAAGTGAATAGTAGTGAAAAGAAATAGACAAAAAGTGAATAAGAGAAAATTTGAGAAAAATTTATTAAAAGAGAAAATTGGAAAAAGGACCATTAAAGGGTGAAGAAGGGAAGAAGAAGGATAAAGTTTTGCAGCATTGGTGGTGAGAAATTTATTTTTAAAAATCATACAGTTCACTAATCGAAAATGTTCTCTCGGTGAAAAGAATTTATTTAAAAAAAAAAGTGCGAAAGTAATTTAAATAGAGAAAAGGGCATAAGTTGTGGTATTTGTCTTTGCTATTCATTTTTTTGTGTGTAAATGACATGAGCAGACATGCAGCTGCGTGCACAGCAGAATCGAGCATTGTTCAACCCTTGTAGTGGTTGAGAGAGAAAGCTTTGAGCATATGCGAGAATGTTTTGTTTTTGTTTTTGCGAAAGAGTGATAGATTTTTATATTCGTCTCGTTGCTAAATGTAACGAAACAGATGCCTACATTGTATTTTATTGGATACAAAAAGTTTAGAGATAGAATTACCGATGCTCGCTGAGAGAACACAAGTGAAAAGATTTTATGTGAAAGCTATTTTATTTTTTTTTATTTTTTTTATTTTTTTTTTTTGTCTTTTTTTGGTTCTTATTTCATTGATTAACGAATTGTTTTCACAGAAAAGAGAGATAGAAAAATGGTTTTGATATGTTTAATGAATGCAAAGGGGAAAGAGTGAGAGTAATTTATTTTTTATTTTCGATTTAGTGTCAAAATGGCGAGTTTGTTGGACAGCGTTTGTAAATCCATCACTCGCATACTAGAGTTCACCGAGCAAGAAGAATTTGCAACGGCAAGGATGGAACAAGCGAAAGTCAGACTCGAGAAGTTAGAGAGCTATTATGATCGCTTTGTCAAGGCGCATGAAAAATGCATGAATAAGGATCCAGAACAAGCTGCAATATTTGATGGTATTGCTGAAACGGTGGAAGCAAACTACTACGGTGCAAAAGAGAAACTGTCGGCCAAAATAACAGAATTGACACCAGCTCCCAAACCAATTCAGAATGACCAGCAACCATTGTCTGTACAAGTAAGCATACCATATCAGCAACACGATATGAAAAATACATGGGAGCGATTGAAGCAGCTTTATGACCGGAAATATCCCATTTGCCGTGAACATTTGCGCAATTTCATTCGTTTGCCAGTCATTCAAGGTACACCACGTGCTAATGACCTTCAACGAATGTCGAATGTGACTCACGAAGTTCTACGACAACTCCGTGCAGAAGGTATTCCGGTTGATGGTTGGGACATGATAATTGTACACATGCTACATGAGCGTTTGGATCATGAGACAAGTAAGCAGTGGGAATTGCAACGTGAATCGGAAACACCAACAGTCAAGCAGATGCTTGAATTCTTAGATCGTCAAGCGGCAGCATTGGGGAATGTGGTTGATGCTCATCGTTCGCAGATGCAAGATGTACGAGTCACTGTGAAAAATGAACGAGCAGCAAGCGGCAGTCGAGAATACGGGAAGAATGCAAGAACAGACTCCTACAAGAAATCATACCCGTGTGCGGCATGCAATGGTGGACATCCTCTTTGGGTGTGTGATGATTTCAACGCCTTGAATATTCGATCACGAATCAATCTGGTAGAGAAAAAGGGCCTTTGCCTGAACTGTTTCAAGAAAGGCCACAGTGTCGAAAATTGTTTTCAAGGTCCTTGTGTACGTTGTCCAGGTCAGAAGAAGCATAATAGTCTCTTGTGTCCGACCAAAGAAGTTGCGAAACCAGCACTATTGACGAAAGTTGAGGAGGGTCGTTGAAAGCGAAATTCAAAGAGCAAATTAGAAAAGAACTTCATCAAACGACAAAAGTACTCAGGTATGGAATATGCTCACGTAGCACAGGCCGATTCACCAAAAGATCTTCTTACTATCAACAAAGAGATTGAAGAAGTTGACATGCAAATTAATCTTTTAAACAAACGCGAACAGTTACTTAAAAAACGCAAATTAGTTTTTGAGCAAGAGAAAGATTGTGAAAGAGTGAAAGAAATAAATATTACAAAAGATTACAAAAGGTTTTTTTATTTTGATTTAGATTCAAATGCAGCATTATTGCCGACTGTAATGGTAAGATTAGAAGCTAATGGGGAAATTTTTGGGCCAGTGCGAGCCTTGCTGGACTGTGGTGCTCAACCAAATTTTATTGCGTTTGAGTTTTCTGAAAAACATGCACTACCGGTTTTGCCGACAACGCGAAAAATTATTGGTATTGAGGGAAAATGCTTTGGAGTAAGAAAACGTACGGTTTTGAAAATAAGACCATGGTTTGAATCTGACGGATATATAGAGGAAGAATTTTGGATTCTGCCGAAGGAAAACAAATGGCAGTTGTCATTGCCGAATAGGGATGGAGCAATTATACCAAAATCAAATACATTCTCCAAAGTAATGGCTGATCCCGAGTATTGGAAATGTAAAGAAGTGCTCGTCGTACTAAATGTGAAGGTTTTCGCAAAAATTCTAATTTCAGTACATTCACATGATCATGATGGGACTGTATTTCTCGGCACACATTTAGGTGTTGTTGTTTGTGGATCACATGGCGAAGATATTAGCCACAAAGCAGGAGCCGCTATGTCCTCCATTGGTTGCACAAGTGTTGAAGAACTTGGTGATCTTGTAAAAAAGTTTTGGCAGCTTGACCAAATAAGTTCATTCAGTACGAGAACAGAAGTAGAGGAAAAGGTTGAGGAAATATTTATGAACACATATTCAAGAGACCACACAGGGAGATTTACAGTTTCAATTCCATTCAAAGATGATATCTGTGACATTGGCAGCTCGAAAGAGATAGCGTATCGTCGTTTTTTATTTTTAGAGAAAAGATTAGAGAAAGATCCAGAACTAAAAAGGCAATATGTCGATTTTATGAGGGAGTACGAGAGATTAGGCCATATGGAATTGGTATCCGCGTCGGAGAAAGCGGGTGATATTGTTTATCACATTCCACATCACTGTGTAACAAAAAAGTTTAGAGTAGTCTTTGATGCCAGCTGTCGTACAAACAAAGGAATCTCACTGAACGAGGTGCAAATGCTTGGGGAAAAGTTGCAAAATGATCTACCAATGATAATAATGAGGTTCCGTAGACATAAATACGGTATCATTGGTGATATCAAAATGATGTTTAGACAAGTGCGAATTATCGAAAGTCAATGGGATGTGCAGCGCATTTTCTGGCGTGAGAATAGCCAAGAGAAAATCAAAGAATATCGGCTAAAAGTTATTACTTATGGGATGACATCATCAGCATTTAATGCGGTTCGAACGGTGATACAATGTGCACGCGATGCAAAGGAGGAATACCCTGAAGCTTCAAGAATCATAGAAAGTGATCTATACATGGATGACTGTACTACTGGAGCCAATACTGAAAAGAAAGCGATAGAATTGGCCAAGGACATTGACCAAGTTCTGAGAAAAGGTTGTTTCGAAATGAGAAAATGGAAATCAAACTCCAAGGCACTCGTAAAAGAAATACAATCGGAAGAAGAAGAGTCAATTATACTTACTGAAGAAGAGAAAGCATCTGTTCTGGGCCTAAAGTGGATCATTGGTAAAGATCAATTCACATTTGTGGTCAAGACAACCGAACTTGAATGTGATGTCACCAAGAGGAACATTTTGGCATCTGTTGCTCAGCTTTACGATCCAAATGGTTTTATCTCGCCAGTAACAATTCTGGGGAAAATCATCATTCAGGATTTATGGCGACTGGGATTAGATTGGGACAAAAAAGTTCCTATAGATATTGAAACAAGATTCAGAGAGTATTGGGCAGAAGTTAAGTTATTAGAAAAATTTACATTAGACAGATGGATCGGTACTGCTGATAATCAGAAAATTGAAATACACGGATTTTCAGATGCTTCAACAACAGCATACGGTGCAGCAATATACATTCGTGTTGATAACGCCGATAAGAACATAGTGAGCACACTTCTTGTATCCAAAACACGTGTTGCACCTATGAAGACAATAACGATACCAAGGCTTGAATTAGCAGCTGCTGAATTGTTATCACGGATGATAATTGAAGTTACAAAAGCAATGGAATTTGCTTCGGTGGAATACACATTGTGGACAGATTCACAAGTGGTACTACATTGGATTCATAAGATCCCAAGAAACTTGAAAACATACGTTGCAAACCGAGTTTCATCGATACAGACAAACACCGATGTGAAAAGATGGAAATACATCAACACAAAAGAGAATCCAGCCGATTTGTTGAGCCGCGGTATAAAGCCCTCGGAATTGATAAACAACAGTTTGTGGTTACATGGTCCTAACTGGTTATCATTACCACGTCATGCCTGGCCAAAGTGTGTGTTTGTGCCAAACACAGTGGCGGAGGCTGATTTGGAATACAAAGCATTTGCAGTTACAGAATTTGATAGAGCAATTCAGATCACAATGCGAACTGTTAAAAGGAGAGTAAATCTAATTGATTACGTCGATAAATTGGAAAGAGCTATCGATCTGACTGCTTATCTATTCAAGTTATTTTCGAATGCGAAAAATCGTTCCACAAATAGGCAATCAAGGAGAGGAACAGATACTTGTGCCCTTATCAGCAATGAACATAAAGCGAAAGCAATGCAATTGCTACTGAGACAAGAGCAAGAGCATTATTACAATAAAGAAATCACGGCTTTGGAAGCCAGTAAACAAATTCCTGAGAAAAGTAAAATCGAATCACTGAAACCGGAGCTGATGAATGGACTACTTAAAGTGCATGGTCGTCTAAAGAATTCAAATTTGGATGAAAACATGCGGCATCCAGTAATAGTACCCGATGGTTCGAGATTGGCATGGTTAATCATGGACAATGCTCATCGTGAAACCAGACATGGTGGAGTACAAGTTATGGCGCAATTTATTCGTCAGAATTATTGGATTCCGAAACTTCGCAGTGCGCTCAGAGGCTATCTACACAAATGCGTAGTTTGCGTTCGATACAATCACCGAACTGAGACTCAAATGATGGCCGATTTACCTGCGGATCGAGTAACAGCTGGCAAACCATTCCTTCATGCTGGAGTAGATTATGCAGGTCCAATAGAAATTAAAATGATCGATAGGGCTGGTAATCAAATTGTGAAGCAGAAAGTATGGATCGCGGTTTTTGTATGCCTCAAAACCAGAGCAATTCATCTTGATGTGGTGACAGATCTTACATCAATGGCATTTATTGCTTGTTACGAGAGATTTATTGCGCATCGGGGACGTTGTGAAAGAATTTATAGTGATAACGGAACAGCATTCGTTGGAGCAGCAAAAGAAATCAAGAGAGCGATAGAGAAATGGCATCAGATGGAAGTTTTTCAACACTTAAGCATGAAAGGTACAGAATGGCGCTTCATGACACCAGCCGCTCCACACCAAGGTGGTATATATGAAGCTGCCGTTATGTCCATGAAGCATCATCTTATTCGTGTTATTGGGACAAGAGTTCTACCGTTTGAACAACTGAGAACATTGCTTGCACAAATTGAGGCGATACTAAACTCACGACCATTACATCAATTGAATGACGATCCTGCTGATTTGCAAGCATTAACTCCAGGGCATTTCTTGATTGGCGAGCCCTTAGTTCTTCCAGTGCCATTTGCCATTCCAAAAGATTCAACAGCCAAAGGTATTCAGTTATGGAAAGAAAGACAGAATATGGTTAAAACATTTTGGGACAGATGGCATAACGAATATTTGACCACATTACAAGAGCGAAAGAAATGGCGACGAGAATCTGAACGAATTCAACTCGGACAACTAGTGCTTATCAAAAGTGAAAATTTTCCACCTGCGCAGTGGGCAATGGGTCGTATCATAGAACTTCATCCGAGCAAAGACAATCTAGTACGATCGGTGACCATCCAAACGGCTACTAACAGTTTAAAAAGACCTGTTCAGAAAATTTGCCTTTTACCAATTGATACTTGTTCAAAATTATAATTAAGAAATCAATTTAACTTTTATTTCTGTTTGTTATTGAAAACCGTTGTTTTCCGTCGGGACTGTTTAGAATTAAAAGTATTTTAATATAAATGTGTGCTCAGTAAAGGCACACACCAGCAAAAAAAAAGAACTTTATGTATATATGTATAACCAGGTGTGCGTTCTGTAAAGACCATACCAAGAAAAGAATCAGTTGGAAGAAAATATTCATGCAATAAAGATCGTTGGGTTTTTTATGACGTTTTCCCAACGTAAAAAAAAGGGGTTTTTTTTTGTGGTTTTCTTTTTTTGTCTTTATTATTATTTCTAAGGAAACAGAGCTCTTCATTAAAATCAGAATGTGCGGTGAGTCAAGATAAGAAAATCCATTCAAAAATATTGAGGTACAGTTGTTACTCATAGGGACCGATTTTGAACTGCGTCATCGATTGACAGACGAGCGATGGGAATGCTGACCTATTTCTCAGACATTTTCAATCGCCTTAATGATTTGAATTTAAGTTTGCACGGTAAGACAATAAATCGATTTTGGACAACAATAAATACATTTGTAAAGAAATGTCAAATGATGAATACCAGTGATTCGAAAGAAAATCTGCAGTCGTTTCCCAATTTGGAAAATTTTGTAATAGAGCACGAAATTAAAGTTGAAGACGATTTTATCAATAATATAAAATGGCACTGTCAAATGCTCGATGAATCTTTTAAAGAAGATTATTCCGCATTTCTTTGGATGAAAAATCCATTCATTCTGGATAACATTCCGAAAGCCCTACCTATGAATGAAAAACAGTCTTTGATAGAACTTGCGATGGAGATTTGAAAATGGAATTCACCAAAATAGAGTTAGGTGAATTTTGGCTAAGGGTTAAAAATGAATATCCATCGCTATCCAGAAAAGCATGGTTATTTATAATTCCTTTTAAAACCACCTATCTTTGCGAAATTGGGTTTTCTGCTATGGTGACAGTAAAAAACAAAGTCTTTTTTTGTAACGATGAGCGAAATAAACTGTGTATACGTCGATGTCGAAAACGATACAACATTTCGGCCCATTGAGGTTCTACCACTTTCGCAGTCTCCAACGAAGTCGAAAAATCTTATCGGAAGAAAATTGAGAGTGAGCAGGACCAAATTTTGAAACTCATTCAAGAAATTGAGACGCGACGCAGTTCGTGGGATGCTGGATGCGCACAATACAAAACGCCGAAGGAATGTCAAGGTACTAGCGAATTAGTTACAATTACCTGGAAGTATTTTAAGCCAATGCTATTCTGGGAAGCAAATAAAGCTCTGCAGTCTACCCAATCGACGTCGTTTATGGAATTGGTAATTATTTATTCACCTTTGTTGGGTCATATTTCAGAATTATTCATTCTTTGTGTTCCTTTTTCAGAACTTTGCTGTCAACGACGAAACACTTTTGCTGGATGTGAGCAAACGTAATACACTGGACTTTGTGTCACCGTCACCATTGACATCTAGGCAAGGACGCAAACGCAGTATTACTACGTCAACACCATCGCCATCTCCGTCAGATGGCAGCCGTTTAAAGCAAATGGCGGTAGAAGCACTGCAGTCCATTCGTTCGCAACCGAAAAATGCATCCACTGTCTTATGCGACTATATGGCCTCCGAGTTGCAGACGTGCATTCAATGATATAATGGATGAAGTTGCTCTGATAGTGAGTGCATTTTCAGTTTCAATATCATTTATATATTTTGTTCATATTATAGCCTTCGCCTTTATTGAAACAATTTACGAGTATACTGCCATTCTAATTCACCCTCATCGACGAAGTACGTCTTGAACTCATTTCGTACATCTTTGGCTTCGAGTAGAGTTTCAGTACGGGTTCCTTCTAATGGATACAATGTACTGCTTTCCACACCCACATCACGTCGCCAATCACCCAAGATAAGTTCGCCGATATCACTATAATGGTCGAATGAATTACTCGGAGCATACGAGTACTTCTTTTTATTTGATGTAATCAAGTAGTTGTGGAGCACGCAACACGCAAGCGTAACTTTCTTTGACGACATCCAAATGTATGGCCTGGCCTTCCGCAGCACTCGTAAAAGTGCCGACATAATACCGAAAACATTTTCAATAATACGGCGGGCGCGACTCATTCGATAATTAAATACTCGTTGCACTATTGAGAGACCACGGTTTATCGTCTACAACGACTACATACGGAACAGGTAATTCTCTACCGGGTAGTGATTTGTCTCCTGGCAAGCCCAGCTGATTAGTTTCCAGCGCTTGGCCAAATGTGCATCGGTTAAACACACCACCATCGGAAAATCGCCCATTGCGGCCGACGTCGATGTACAGCAGTTTATATTCCGTGGGCGGTACTTTCCATGCACACATTTATTTAGATGAACTCACATGCTAGCTGGTTGCTCATTGATCTTTTTCAAACACTCGGAGTGTGTGGTGTTTTCTACTCAGAGTATTGCGATCACCATTGGCATGACTCTTGAATCCATCTGGCCTCGTACCTTTTCAGTGTGAAAATTGGTAGCGGAGCACATGTGAATAACCGTCAACCAATCTAATTATTGTGGCAACCTTGTCATGAAAGAAAGAAAAGAAAATACTAAAAGAAAATTACAAACGCTATACGATCCAGTGCGTATGATCGTATGATGTATTTTACCATTACACACAAATACGTGTAACAGTAAACAAATAAATCTACGGCAGCGAGTTAGTCGATACCCAAGCTGTGTAAAGATCTGACGTGCCGGAAAGCCATCCTCAGTGTTTTATTTTTATAAGTAAAAAAAGTATATATATATGTCAGAAGAATACAAATGATTGTCAGAGAAATACAAGGGATTTACAATAAGTATTTAAAAGTGTTTGTGCGTTTCTCTTTCATTTATTATGAGTATAACATGCTTTTCTCAAAGGAGAATAAGGTTGATTGTGCACATATAAAGAGTAGAACCAAAGAGAGGAATCTGCGCTATTACGCGTCATTCTTGGAATGGCGAGGACTAAGGGCATTCACGCAGAATCTGTCATTGAGTTCGGTTGTTGTTGCCGCCAGCAACAAATAAACAATTCGCACCACTTTTTCACATCATTCGATTCTTCAGCGCACAGGAAATCCATTATATTGGCAATCCTACTTCCAATTTTGCACAGCACATCGAACTATCATCAACTACCATGGCATCATTTCACATTAGTTATGTAGACAAGTGCCAACGCACCAATTTTAATTCACCTTGCAGTGAGTGCTCGGTCCCAAATAGCGGGAGTTGCGACCGACGAACTTCAATAGCCAGCACTTGCACTTCGCCAAACAATACATCATCATCCACGGTCGCCGAAGAGTAGCGATAGATGCGACCGAAAAGTAGAATTTACTTTTGCACTTGCTTGAGTTGGTGTCGCTCCCGAGAAGCGGTATTACGGACCCACAACAAACAAACAAGCAAGTTAAAAGGGCAAGAAGTACTGGAAAATGACACAGTCCACTTTCAGTTGTCATAGAGACAACACACTTACTTCAATAAAAGACATTTGTTTTAGTTAGAAAAGCGGAGTTTCTTTTTATTCTTTGTTGTTGATTGCACTAAAGGTCGTCTAAAAGGCTAGACGATTCAGATGTGTTTTTAATTTGATATTTACCCTTCCCCTTAGTTCCTATAATCAGAAGTGTGATATACCTTTCGTGCAAATTAATTAAAATTGTACTTGTGAAAAAAAAAAAACAGGAAAGATAAATAAATAGAATTAAGAATATAACGTAGTTCTTTGTTATGCGGTACGTGCCTGCAAGCTGCAGACGGCGTCATATCCAATAGTGTTTGGACAGCTGGTGACGGGTGTTTTCTTGTTTGTGTCGTTGCGGACGTTTTGCAATCATTTGTTTTGTTAGTTGTTTTGCGTCGCAGCTGTGTTGTTATTTAGAAGACAGCGACCGAACGGAATTTTGAAGGGCGGTGAGTTATTGTTTTACTTCTTCACTTGAATGTAAGTTAACGCAACGTTATATCAAAATGCGCACGACACTTCTAATGCACATGTTTGCACTTGGTTTTCATCAACGCATCAAGTTTCCCAGCACTCATTCCACCCACCTGAAATAACCGCATTCCATCACGTTGAAATAAATAATTTTTTTTTTAAACTTTCAAATTTAATATAATTTAATTTTTATGAATAAGATCCGTACTATCTATAAAATAAGATGGAGTCAAATTCAAATGATAATAGTATCAACGCTGATAACCCCGAAGTTTCCGAGTTAGTAGCAGACAAAAAAGAAAATCCGATTATAACTATCGACGCATTAAATTCAATTTTAAATATGGTAACCCAGAAAGAGCGCAGATCTGGGGACTCAGTGTCACTCAATGGACTGCAGACATTAATACTAGAGTAGAAAGGGGTGGACTTGAAGATTTTGATATCATACCACAAGTTCAAACGTTCAACTGTCAGTAGACAGTTATTGTGATCAGTGGAAAAGTTTACCATTGTTTATTAGACACCGGTTCGAATTGCTCGTTGATAAGAAGCAATGTTGCTGATCAAATGTCTCGAGAGAGACAAGACCACTTTCTGTCTGTCCAAGGAATCGTAGAGTCCAATATTATTAACAGAGAAAGTTGTTTTACTTCTAGAATTCGAGGAAATCATTGTTGAAGTAACATTCCATATTATAGATACCAGTTATTTGAACTACGAATTAATCATCAGAAGAGATCTGCTCAGTGATCCTACGTTAGAGATTCGGGTTGACCGCTATGGGTCTTCAATTAATAGGAAATGTATCCAACTAAAAGCAGTTTTAAAAGGAATATGAGAACTTCATTGTAAAAGGTTATCCATTATCTAAAGTAACTACTAGTTCACTGCACATTTGACTAGAGCGAGACACAACCGAGGAGTTTGTAGTAGAGATATCTCACCAGGTAACACTAGTGTAGCGATGAGCGAAAAGAACTGTATTTAAATAACATAAAGCGAATATTAATGAGAAACCCTACCAATGGAAAACAAATCGGAAATGATACCGTCGCCATCTACAGGATATTCGACGCTGCCCTCTCTAGCAGCGAAGAAGATATTTATGTCCGCGTTGGCGCCGCTAACAATAGTCGCATCGAATGTTGGCGACATAACCGCCTACGGGGTGGTTGGGATACTGCGAAAGCCCATGGTGACAAGCAGCAATCCTATTCGTCATATTGCTGCCTATCTTCCTCATACATGTATGCGGTAAAAGCCAACAAAAGAGCCGTCTTCCAATAAGTCGCCGCAAACGCTGCAACGCAAACAAACCCCGAGAGTCAAATAGTTACACCAACTCAGGACGAATTGAACAAGTTGACGAGCAATCAATGCACATCGAACAATTTCCAAAACAGCAAACAACAGCAGAAGCTGAGTTATGGAAATTAGATTATAAATATAAGAAATTCAATAATTGTTAAGTTTGTTCTAAAGTACAGAGAAATAATAAAGGTCAAGGCATTCTGCCTTGTAATTTTTTTATAATAAAAGTGGAGCATTTTAATTAACTTATACGCGCGCTCATGGGTTCTTGACCATGGAAGCGACGAGGAGAAAAATGTCGCGAGCTGCTCGCGGGGAGGCGGTGTTATTAACCAACACAACCACCCTCCAGCCTCAACACCCCCACCTTTCAACCACGACAAACACAGGCCCCCTGACACCAGCCTCCACATCTGGGAGCAGTACAGCGCAAGGACCCACACAAACTTCTGGACCATCTAACGAGAGCGCAACAGTCCACATACCAACAGTACCAGTACGTATGTATTCACCATCCCACGTGCGCAACATTGCAACACCAAGACAGCCGCCTTTCACCCAGGGGTATAACCTATACGCGAACGCGTTAGAAAATGATACCGAAACAGCAATTAAATCCACTGTCAAATCGCCCAACTGCGTGGTATTCATTAGTAAAAACAATGTCTACAGACAGTGGTGAGTTTCGTGATGTAGCGTCACTCGTGCGTCTGGCCATATTACAATCCGCACTCAGCGGCCAGATAGCTAGGGTCGACTGGACAACAAACACACTGCTGCGAAAACTAAACACGACCTACATCGATTAAGATCCCTCTACAGATGTATCCCAAGTCAATAACAACATCGACCACCGCCCTAGTTCCATTTCAATCAGATGGACAAGCAGTGGGTAGGGGTTCCAATATCATCACAGGCATTGCATAGTGCCAACGTTTATGAGTACATCGCCGCGCATGTAACATCAACTCTCACATTTGGATCGGTGTCTCATAGATATAGGATGAAGACCCTTGAAAAAGACCTGAAAAGAGAGATGGTGACTGTCCCAACCGCAGCGACCACATATATTCACGGACCTGAAAACATCGTCCTCATACTCCTGGACACGTCGTCCAATTCCACGCCCGCAAACATAAAAGTAATAAAAGTACGCAGCTTAATAGTTCCTGTATACACAGGGAGGCCACCAACACCAGCTGCAGAGGGCGAAGACGCTAGGCCTGGGGTAGAGGATTTCTCTGCTACCTGGCGAAGTTGATATCGCACTGAAAATACACCAACCATACAAGATAACATCGTCAACGCTTGGAATTACGTCTCTCAGAGCATGGCAGTTGAAGTAATGGTGGGACTAGCACTGAGTTTGGCAGCTGAGGCGGCAGCGAAAATGCGGCAAAGAATGTACCTGTCGCCAAAAAAGACCATCGGATATGATTACAATCGACCATTATCCGGCGCATTTGCAGCCAGGTGGGAAGAATCGAGCAACACCCAACGACTAGCACCGGGGTCAAAATATTCTATACCAATCATGAATGTATGGTCATTTGAACAACAACACGAACTACGATTAACGATGCCTGGATATAACTTCTTCGCAGTTTCACCGTAGCATATTCCACCAACGGATCTCGTTTCATTTAGTCCCAGCGCAGACGAACACGCTATGTCAACAAAATACGCAGTCCAGCGGCGTCGACGATGAAGAGAAAAGCAGTTAATTAAATCTCGGAAAGTGGTCACCAGTGGATGGCAGCCCGCTGGTTGGTAATACAAAATACATGCTGATGTTGATGGAATATTTAGCATCAAAAATACACGCATGACGAGAAACGTTCGTAGGTATGCAACTATCACGTTGACAGTCATCAAATAGAAAGACGAGATATGTAGACTTCTTTCCAACTACCATAATCCCGAGCAAAATATTCATCTAGAACGATGGGAGAAAAATGGAGCAATAAGTAGGATTGCTTCTACTCACGCAGTAAAAGACTATAAAAATAATATGAATTTTGTGAACGTTTTGATCAGTTTTTCTATCTTTTCCTATTTTGTAGATACTTTCATTGTCAACTCGCTGATCTTACTAAAGCTGGCAAGAAAGCCATCATTGACAGCAAAACCATTTCGGCTTAATCAAAAGGATCTTTCATGGTTAAAATTCTGCAAATTTGTAAGCTCATTGTTTGGGACGAATGAACCATGACGCATAAGAAATCGCTTGAAGCCCTGAAGAATGCACAACCGTTCGGTGGCGCTCTCATTTTATTATCTGGCAACTTTTGACAAACTCTTCCAGTAATACCTAAATGAATACCAGCTGATGAGCTCAATGCTGTCCTCAAAGCATCGCATCTGTGGAGATATGAGACATTCATGAGACCAATACGCACGTAAATTTGCAGCGCGATGCGTCGGCAGCAACATTTTCAAAGCATCTGCCGAACATTAGTGAAGGAAAATTACCAGTTGATGCTGCCACAAAATCTGTTGCATTTCCATTGAACATTTGCATCATTGTGCCATCCATCGAACAACTCGTTCAGAAAATTTTTCCCCAAATTGTTACCAATTATAAAAATCATAAATGGTTTTGCGAACGTGCTATTTTGACACCAAAAAACACCGATGTCAATGCAATAAACAACGAAATTCAAGAACAAATTACAGGCGATTATGTCACACAGAAATCAAAGTCAGCGTGCCAACTACTCGTATTCTCTTGCGCAACATTCATCCACTCCGATTGTGCAATGGAACAAGACTCGCTGTAAAGAAACTGATGCCGAATGTCATAGAGGTAACTATTCTTTATGGAAAGTCGAAAGGAGAAGATGTACTCATCCACTCACTCCCATCATTTCCAAAGACATACCATTTGATTTCAAATGACTGCAGCTCTCCATTCAACTTGCATTCTCAATGACAATCAACAAGGCACAAGGTCAATCACTTCAAATGTGCGGATTGAATCCAGAAAATTCATGTTTTTCACATGGACAGTTGTATGTTGCATGGTCACGGACAGCCAACAAATTTATTTGTTTTTGCTGAAGACGGAAAAATAAAAAATATCGTCTACCCTAAAGCACTTGAAAATAATAACGTCATTAACAAAATAAAATAAATATCATTGATACTTCTCCTTTATATATCATTCAATTTCAATAAATGTATTCATTATCGAAAACAAAATAAATATTCTTTCTATCATTCCTAGTTAAACAAGATTTAAACAAGACAACTCTTCCAAATTTGAACCCTTAAGCCCGACCCTGGTGTCCAGCCATATTGTAACATATTGAGTGACCTCGAAGATGATGGAGTCATCGAAGACTTCCGACAGGACTCAAGTGATGATGGTTTTTCCTCGGATGACGATGTCCATCTGGCTAATTTCGCCTCAAGTAATTTTCTACGTGTTTTGGATGTTCCTACCAAACTAAGAGGAAAAGATGAATTCAAATGGAGTGGTAAGCATCCAAAAAGGGGTAAAACCGTGCAAAGAACATTTTACTACACCCTCCTGGGCCTAGAGGTGATGCCCGTAGTTTGACAACTGAAGAAGAAGCATGGAGTCTTTTTTTCACTGATGAAATTTTGTTTACAATTCTTTGACGTTAGGCAAAAAGGTCTTAAGTCAAAAAATTGCATTTTGGGTTTTTGATTGGGTTTAACTCATTTTTTTTCTCTTTCGTTTGGTATTAACGTCTTAAGTCTAGCAGAACTGCTTGCCATCGTAATAATTTAGTCTTTAGGGAATAAGTCAGAAAAATGCATATTTGTATAAGAAAGTCAGGTAAATTGAAAGTAGAATTAAAATAAAATTATTTGTACGGTAGTTATAATATTATTTGAAGATTTGCTTTTACTAATCTGGCAATGCCGCGGAGTCTATTTGCCTTCATCTGGTTAGGTTTTGTGACATTCGCAACCCTATCGCTTCATGTTGCCTTTCTCATTCAGTTGTGTTTTGCTGACGGCTTCAGTTGTGGTGTCTTGTGCAAAAAAAAAATAAATAAAGATAAAAATAAAAATAAAATAAAATAAAATAATAAAAACACACATAGTAAGAAGGCAGACAGGAGTGTATTGAGAGGTGAGTTTGTCTCGCTGAATAGTCATCTAAATAATTAACTATAAAAAAACAATAGTTGAATTTGAAGTAGTGTAGCAGTTTTCTTTGGTGCAGTGCGTAGATCTATTTTTTATTGAACATTGGTATAATACCCAACATACAACGATCGAGTAAGGAACTCGATCGTGTGTGTGTTGGTCTCCTGGTTCATAAGGTATATGTGCATTGGCATAACATCCACCAGTTCCCCTGCGAGAGCAATACTCAATGGTGTGTGAGGTGGTCGCCTGGCTTTCATATGTAGAACTGGCATTGGTATAACATCCATCGACTGTCCTACGAGTGTGATACTCAATGGTGTTTGTGATGGTCGCCTGGCTTTTGTATCTGCATCCTGCATTGGCATAACATCCACCAGTTCCCCTGCGAGAGCAATATTCAATGGTGTGTGAGGTGGTCGCCTGGCTTTCATACGTAGAATTGGCATTGGTATAACATCCATCGACTGTCCTACGAGTGTGATACTCAATGGTGTATGCGATGGTCGCCTGACTTTTGCATCTGT
The DNA here is from genome assembly GCA_949129095.1 of Volucella bombylans. Taxonomy (NCBI): domain Eukaryota; kingdom Metazoa; phylum Arthropoda; class Insecta; order Diptera; family Syrphidae; genus Volucella; species Volucella bombylans. The sequence continues at coordinate 49,333,495 of OX422140.1, forward strand.
ATCCTGCATTGGCATAACATCCACCAGTTCCCCTGCGAGCAAGTTGTTCAACGGTGTGTGAGGTGGTCGCCTGGCGAAGGTATAGATTCTTATAAATGGTGTAAGTCCGTTGTGTGACGGCTGCCTGTTGTAGTGGTAGTTGGATCCTTATAAATGGTGTAAGTCCGTTGTGTGATGGCCGCCTGTTGTAGTGGTAGTTGGATCCTTATAAATGGTGTAAGTCCGTTGTGTGACGGCCGCCTGTTATAGTGGTAGTTGGCTATAGTGGTACCTTGGATTTGAGGATCATGTAATTTAAGAGAGTTAAAAATAAATCGTTGCCTGTGTTGATGATTATATTCATGGGCTCTTATTTGTATCTTTTCAGGAGAGTTACAGTCCAAAGGAGAGTTGCCACACAGAGTTGCCGAAGTAAAAAGAATGTGTGAATTAGTTTTTATTAAAATAAAACACAAAAAAAGGGGTTACCGCATGATAGTCGTTTTTTGAAATTTTAGTTTTTTATTCTTTTTCCTTTTCTTATATTTGGTTTGGTATTAACGTCTTAGGTTTATTTAAGCCTTTGTGCCCGATGTCTCTGAAACATTTAAGACTTAAGTCAACTAAAGTCTTTTATAACAAACGGAATAATCAAATAGGAGAATAGCGTAGATATACTTATGTATATTTTGATTTTTTTTTTCGTTACAACACATTTAGAAAAACATTCAAAAAACGAAACAAGAAAGAGAAGAAAAACAAACGGTTAGTGTATCATCTGTCTAATCTAGTTACCTAGCGGTTTTTTTCAATGAGTTTCAATTGATTATATCTCAGTAGGCACTAGATCTTTGGTTCTCTGATTTCGATTGACATTATTTTTAATAACAAATTATTATTCGATTATTATAACAATAATATTAAGTGTTGTGAATTATAATGAGTGAAAGGAGTAGATATATATAGAACTTAGCTTTAGCAAATTGCGGAAACCGTAGTAAGTGTGTGTGTTTTTTAAATAGAGAGTAATATTAAGAATTCAATAAACTTTTTATCAGAAAATGCTGAATTCGCTTCTGCTGCTGAAAAACCAGCTACACCTGAGTCTTCGCCAGCTCCATCGTTATCTGCTGATATGCCAAACATTTTCGATTCCGATGATAGCGTTATGGATGAGGATTTTGTCCCAGAAGAAGAAACCAGTGAAAGCGAAATTAATGAAGTCCCAACTAGTTCAACTCAAGTAAATGACGAGACAGCAGTTGGGAAAATGCAAAATAATGATAAGAAGTGGTCCAGGCGCATAAGGAAAGAACAAACTAAACAAATTCATAGCGGCAAAAGTTACGTGAGTGTAAACAGAAAAGTTGTTCAAGCAATGGAATTACAAAATTTAACACAATGCAGGAAAAAATGCATTACTTCCCTTAAAGAGGACATTCCTGAAAGTTATTTTTGACGAGTACTGGTCGCTTGGCACCCACGACAAAAGGGTAACAACAAACAAAGCAAATCTCATAAATTGTAAAGAAAAACAGGTTTCTCAGAAAAGCTGACAGTTCAAAAAGCAGGGAAGTAACTTAAGTATGAATACTTTCTCGAAGTAAACGGTGCAAAAGTTTCTGTGTGTAAGGTTTGCTTTAGCATAACTTTAGATGAAAAAGAAATATCAAAACGCCAAATATATAACAAAGTCAGGTAAATTGAAAGTAGAACTAAAATAAAATTATTTGTACGGTAGTAATAATATTATTTGAAGATTTGATTTCACTAAGCTGTCAATGCCGCGGAGTTTATTTGCCTACATCTGATTAAGTTTTGTGACATTCGCAACCCTCTCGCTCCATGTTGCCCTTCTCATTCAGTTGTGTTTTGCTGACGGCTTCAGTCGTGGTGTCTTGTGTAGAAAAAAAATAAATAAAAATAAAATAAAATAATAAAAAACACATAGTAAGAAGGCAGACAGGAGTTTAGTGAGAGGTGAGTGTGTCCCGCTGAATAGTCATTTAAATAATTAACTATAAAAAACAATAGTTGAATTTGAAGTAATGTAGTAGTTTTCTTTGGTGCAGTGCGTAGATCTTTTTCTATTTAACATTGGTGTAATACCCAATGTTGTGGAGCTTTAAACTAAACGAACCGATGTGAACGATCCTCAACGATATACTTCGACTAAAACCACGATAACACGATATCGATAACTTTGTAAGCGCTAGTGTTCTCCCTTCCTCAAAACGTCAAAATTCTTTATCCGCCATTTCCGGCATTTTACTTTCTTTTATGTTGATGCCGTTGTGAGAGGTTGGACGAACACAAGTGTAAGTAATTTAAATCTTAAAATATTGTACACATCATCATATAACTTTTAATATATAGGAAAATAAAATAATCAGGAGAACCAGAAGAAGGCCTTGCAATTTTATTTATGTGGTCCGAAGGCATCAACACCCAATATACAACGATCGAGTAAGGAACTGTGTGTATGTTGGTCTCCTGGTTCATAAGGTATACTTATGTGCATTGGCATAACATCCACCAGTTCCCCTGCGAGCAAGTTGCTCAACGGTGTGTGAGGTGGTCGCCTGGCGAAAGTATAGATTCTTATAAATGGTGTAAGTCCGTTGCGTGACGGCCGCCTGTTGTAGTGGTAGTTGGAGTAGTGGTACTTTGGATTTAAGGATCATGTAATTTAAGAGAGTTAAAAATAAATCGTTGCCTGTGTTGATGATTATATTCGTGGGCTCTTATTTGTATCTTTTCAGGAGAGTTACAGTCAAAAGGAGAGTTGCCACACAGAGTTTCCGAAGTAATAAGAATGTGTGAATTAGTTTTTATTGAAATAAAACACAAAAAAGGGGTTGCCGCATGCTAGTCTTTTTTTTTTTGAAATTTTAGTTTAAAGTATTTTCTTTTATTATACACATGAGCGTTCAAGTTTCTGCTAATCAGGAAGAAAACAGGAAGCAGAAAACGATCTCCAAATCCACCAGGATCAGGCTAATGCAGCATTTGATGCCAAAAAAGCTGATAAGGTAGCAGCACAAGACAGTGCTTGCCATTTTATAAAAGGCAGTTATGGCCCTATAACCTTACTGTTCACGATAATGTTACCTGAGATTCATCGCACTACATGTGGCATAAAGCTCTAGCTGCTAGAGGGGGAAATTAAATAGCTTCCTGCCTATATGCTCATATGAAGAAGCTGCCTGATTGCGTTTCTTAGGTGACATTTCACTCAGACACGTGAGGTGGGACATAATAAAAACAGTCATGTGGCGGCAATGTTTTTAGTGGCTCGAGTTAAGTTCCCCAATTTAACTATAAACCACAAGTTCCTTGTTCCGGGTGGTACACATATGGAATGTGATGTGGATCATTCCATGATTGAAAAACAAAAAAAAAAAAAACAAGTTAAAACATCTGTTTACCACCCCCACGATTGGTACCAGCTAGTACGAACAACAGGCTAAATAAGAAGTTCCAGGTACGCGAAATGAAGCAAGAAAGATTCTTTGATTTTGCCGCTTTGTTGAAGACAATTTTTGTGTGCAGAAAAAAAAAATACTATTAATGAGCAGTTCTATTGGCATAGCGTGCAATGGCTCCAATACCAGGAGAATGGCTTAGTGAGATATAAAAACAATTTAAACCACTTGGAAGAGTTTAAGATTTTAAGCTTCCTTAGAAGAGGAAAAAAATAGATGTCTCAAAGATTATCCACTCCAAGCAAAGTACAAAACTTTAGTCCCGATATCTGAGGAAAAAAAAGGGTTTTGTGCTCCCTTTTAAGCTTAGTGCCACCTGTGCTCCAGGAATTTTCTAAAAATTTGCCTTTTTTTTCAAACAAATTTATTCCCGATTTGCAAATAATTAAACTATTTTCAATTTGGTTTTATGAAAAACTGCAGTTTCCGACTAAAGACCATTTTACCTAACGTCAATGAATTGTCTCTAATACCAACATTGAAATTGGTGGACAGAGGCAAAACTATAAAAACGATAGAGCTTTTGAGGGCGTGGACATCGGCGAATTTCGTAATTCCTCAAGTACAAACAGTATACGTCCTTCTTTTGCAAAGGACACGGATGTAAAAGAGATTAAGGCTTTGTTTGGGTAGTACTATTTGGCTGGCGTTCTAAACATGAATCATGTGTGTAGAGTATGAAGTTATTCAATATAAAGTCAGCCTTAGCTTATTGAAGTTAGTAACATTGAATTCGACGCAAGGCATTTATGAATTTGACATATGACAAACACTTCTTGCATTGTGGCTTTTGTAATTTAATTTTGTAATTTGAATAAATCTAAATAATCGTTAAAATAAAGTGTTTAATTTCAGGAGTCAAAGAACACTCAACATGTGACAACCAAAGAAATGTTTGATAAGGGTTCCGGTGTGGGCTATTTTCGGGCCACCATGACACAAGCTCGTTATGAGTTCCTAACAAATTGTTTGCGTTTCGATGACCGCTCTACAAGGTTGGAACGCCGACAAAATGACAGACTTGCCCCAATAAGAGAGATTTTCAGTCATATTATCAGTGTTTCAAGTGAAGTTTATTGACCTTCGGATTTCTGTAGTTTGGACGAAATGTTGTTGGGCTTCAGAGGCAGACGCATTTTTAAAATGTACATTTCCCAGTAAACCAGACAAATATGGTATACAAATTTTGATGTTATGGGACTCTAATACAGCATACATGCTAGATGCTTCCGTATATTTGGGTAAGGACTCGGCACCCAAAAATGTTTCATCTGCACACTATTACACCATGAAATTGAAAGAGAAAATCCACGGAACAAACAGCAATTTGACTTGTGCTTGGAAGTTATAGCAAAGAACATCATATAGGACATACCGACATATCAACAATATTGTTGGAAATTAAATTCAACCAATTAAGGTTGAATCAACCTAAATTATATACAGTGGACGCTCGATATAGTGAACATCGAAATAGTGAACAATCCAATATAGTGAACACTAAATATTTTATACAGGCTATTCTAAATAGTGAACAAAGAAAATCTCGCTACAATGAACATATATTTTTTTATTTCCTTATCGTGTTGTGCGAGTATCCTTTATGATTATGTATGTATGCACGTACATATGCATATGGTAAACAATTTGGGGTTGTTTTTAGTGCAAAAAAGAGCCCGTTTCGCTTACTTTATCATTTTGTGAACGATCTTCTTGTAAGCATGTCTCGTAAGCATTTGACTCTTACTGAAACAAGTGAAATTTTAAAGCAATTATCGGATGGTAAGTAATAAAAGTCTTAGTTATTATGTATACCATAATACTGTAAGCAGAACAATATTAAAGGTGTCGCGGTAACATTTTTGGCCAAAAAATATGATGTAGCTAAATCTACTATCTGTAGTATTCACAAAAAAAGAGAGGCAATTACTGCAAAACTGAGCGACACCTGTTATGGAACTAGCAAAAGAAAGACATTGAGGTCATCCGAACTACCTATAATGGAAAAAAGGTTATATAAGTGGTTTTTGGAGCAACGTAAGAAACATGTACCGGTGTGTGGACTAGCTCTAAAACAAAAAGACATTGCTATTATCACAGACATCGATAAAAATGAATCTGGTTTCGTCGCAAGTGATGGCTGGCTGCAGAAGTTTAAGCAGAGGTATGGTGTACGATACCTAAAGATATCAGGCGAAAAATTATCATCGCAAATAGAACTGGTCTGCCCTTTTAAGAAAAAACTGAGAGAGAAAATGTTAGAGCTGCAGCTTACCAAGGAACAGCTGTACAACGCTGATGAAACAGGGCTATACTGGAAGCTTCTCCCGGAAAGGACATATGTAGCATCCAGCAAAAAAACTGCTCCAGGGCGGAAACCAGAAAAAGAAAGAATCACATTTTTAGCGTGTGCTAATGCCACAGGTCACCATAAAGTGAAACCACTTGTCATAGGAAAGGCTCAGAAACCTCGTTGTTTCAAAAATGTGTCCTTGCCTGTGCATTACAGGAATTCCAAATCGGCCTGGATGACCTCAGCCATTTTTAAGGAATGGTTCTATACTCTTTTTGTTCCAGAAGTACAACGTTTTCTCCGCCAAAACGGGTTACCAATTAAGGCATTGTTAATTTTGGACAATGCCCCCTGCCATCCTCCAGAAAGTGAACTTCAAACTCCAGATGGTGGCATTTCAGTCATGTATATGCCTCCCAATGTAACACCACTAATTCAGCCTATGGACCAAAACGCCATACGCCTGACCAAACTATTTTATAGAAAAAATTTGTTGATATCAATTGCTGCTTCTGAAAAAGGTGAGTTCTTATTTCATATTCATACCTTCTATTACATACCTTTTTAAAGATTGAATCGAATGTTAAAGAAGTGTTCGTTTTTTTAGACAACATTTGTGAAGCTGTTAAGGAAGTATCAATAAAAGACGCTGTTTTTAACTTGGCAGCAGCATGGGATAAATTAGAAGCTTCAGTCATTGCGAAATGCTGGAAAAACGTTCTTTCGATGGAAGAAGACCCGAAAGACGATTTTGAGGATGAAGATGACTTACCTCTTAGCGTTGTTCGCAACAATTTAGCGTCAAATGCGAACACATTGGCCACGAAGGACGTACAGAATCTTCTGAATCATTTAACAGGACTAGCACATACCGCAGCTGATTTGTTAAATTGGAACGATGATCGTCAAATATTGAAGAAGAAGAAAACGAAAACGAAAAAGAACAACAGCCAGATGTAGAATGTCCGATTAGTTCGTTGTCTTCTAGAGATGCTGTTCAGTTATTTGAGAAAGCAATTGAATGGGCAACTAGCAATAAAGTAGATTACGCAGATATTTTGGTCCTTAAAAGATTACAAGAAAAGGCGATGTTGATTGACATAAATTCAAAGAAAAAGCAAACGAAGATGACTACCTATTTTAGCACAGCTTAAGTTTGTTATGTTTTTAAGAACGTGGACAGTTTTATTTTTGTTCTGTTTTACGGTTTTTAATGGATGAATTGTTTTGGTTAAAAACAAAAAAAATATATATATATATTCTTTATCCAAAATGTTGGATTGTTTTTTTAGTTATTGCAAAGAAAATCTGTAATATATTATTTTTTTGATGAATCAAACGTAAAAACATACTCATTTTGATGAAATTGCCTTCAAGGAGTCAACGCTCGTTACAATGAACAATCTCTCTCCAGTGAACAGGCCTGGTTTTTTTTAGTTCACTGTTTCGAGCGTCTACTGTATATATATGTAAACGTAGTATAAACTATCATTGTAAACTTTCATGCAATAAATATCGAAAATATATATAAAAGGAAAACCTTAGGAGCAATAAAACACAATTTATAACGTTTATAACACCAACCCAAAACGGTCGTTTTTATTCAGTTAAAACAGTGAGATTTCAGAGTTTTTTTTTCGCTTAAAATATTTAGCTTCCAACCCTAACAACCGGCAATAAACCAGACATTGTCAGGTTAAAACTAAAATAACAATTAATAAACAAACATAAACAAATCACAAAATATCGAATGTAGAACAATGTCAGATGCTCCAAATACTAAAGACATAACACTCAGCATAAAGTATCGATCGCTCATTACAACACCCAGCACAACTCATAAACAAATCACAAAATATCGAATGTAGGCCAATGTCCGATGCTCCACTCTTACATTGACTACATAAAATAACAATTAATAAACAAACAAAAGACACAATACTCAGCATAAATATCGATCATAAACAAATATACCAACGCCCGACCAATATCAGGCATATGGCATAACACGTACAACAAAGTTCAACCACATCAACTATAAATGGGAAAACAAAACTCCAATCAACTCCGGCCAGCGGAGTGCAACGTGCAACTTTCAATCTTAATATTATTGTAACATTATTGTAATATTGTAAACGTTTTCCATTTAACATAATATAGAACAAAATCGCATATTAAATATACGTGGAAATTTACTCCTAAAGGAACAGAGTTGATCTACGAAAACGATCAGTGCGAATTAATGTAGAAACACACTATTGTGTCGTGTCGTGTCATAAGCATATCGATTTCATGCATTTACTATGGTTAGAGACATCTTATTACAGTGTGTTGTGTTGCAACCCTATGTGTCGTATCGTGGATCGATCGAAACCGATCGCGTCAGAGAGCTCATTCTCAAATAAATAGTTTATTCTAAATAAAGAAGTCAGTTGAAATCTGACCGCGCATTAAATCGGTTTTGTATTATTTTTGTCCCAAAGTGTCTTACAAAATCAGAAGTGGGATACACCCAAAAATTAACTAAATAACATAATAATATATATGTGAGAGCGTATGAAAACTTTTGTACTTTACTGTTGTGAGAGCGTACCAGAACTATTATGCGTTACTGTATTAAGGATATTTACATTTTGGCAGATGTCACCAATTCTTGGACGAATTGGTAAAGCGAATCTGTGAGTGCTGTAAAAGAAGGGAGAAACTTCTAGACAGCCGCGCGGTGTGGACGCCACAGAATCGCGTATCGCGGATGGTATTCGGATTTTCATTACAAATAGAAAACTATTATCTATCATACGAGTATATATAAATTAATTGAATAAAGCAAAAAAAAAAACGAATGTGCATAGAAAAAAAAAGAGTGTCTAAAAAAAAACTCAAATGGCCGTAGAGAAATTTAAAAAATATACGGCGACACAATTGAAGTTGTGGCTAGGCAAACTGGGGAAAAAGACAACGGCAAACAAGAGCGAGTTGTTGTTGCGGTTAATCTCCATACCCGAAAAAGAACGGCGATCTCATGACGATGGCAAAAGGAAGAGGGGAATCCAGCGACGACAGCATATAAGTTAACACCTCAAACATTTATATGGAATAAATATCTCAACTTAGAAAACCAACAGACAAATTCCATTCCCACGACCCATTTCCATTGCATGCGAATCATCATAGTTCACCTGCGCGGATGATAAATTCGAGTTCACTGCAACAGTGCCATCAAGTTTCACCTGTGTCAAGAATCGTACGTAACAATATGTGGTGATGGTAACACAAATTTTAGTGTTTAAGATATGGAAATATTGTTAACAGTTTAGTTGTAAATTAGCTTTAACCCGAATTATCCCACTGTACCGTATATGGTACACTTAACATACAAATTCCTAGCTGAAAAGAAAGCCACTTACTCGTACTTAAATATTTCTTTCCGACATTTCGCGCTGTAGTAAAGCAGGCTATGATATTTTTATGTCAACTTTGATTTATTTGTGTTTCATTGGTGTTAAAAGAGGAGTGAAAAGTGTTAATGTTTTTTAAAAGCAAGACAATGTCGAGGAAAAGGTAAGTAATTCTTAACTGATGGCTTATAGTAAGTTTAAAATCGAAATCTATGTAATCAAAACAATAGCAAATCGTCCTATTCAACTAATTTGACGATTAAGATATATATTGTTGCTGTAACATGGATATTCATATTGATGTACCGCATATGGTACACATCCTTTCGGTTTTTCTTAGGCTAACTGTCAATGAGATCATTACTTGCATAGATGAAAAGGATGAAGGCGATTTTTATTCAGAAATACCCATTTTACCACCATTACTGGAAGGTGATGTAACAAATGAGGATTCAGGAGAGGAAGATGTGGTTTGTGTAGACAATTTGCCCCGTAAGAAGCTAGTGACAGAAATTGTTTTACACCCGGATAACTTTGATGAAGAGGATGAAATCCCACTTTTTTCGTTTGTCACTAAAAAGAAGGCGCGAGTTTTAAATTTTTCGTGGAAAAAAGAAGACTTGTAGGAAACAATTACAGACTTCAATTATGAATCTTGCAACCTCAATCCATCTTTAGCTCCTTTGGACCTGTCCTCGCTCTTTTTCGATGAAACTATATTTGAAATGATAACGAATTACTATAATTTATATGCCCATAATAATAATCTTCTGGCCGATATACAGGTTAGTGAGCTTAAAACTATTGTTGGAGTACTTATATTGAGTGGCTACAATAATGTATCAAGACGAAGAATGTACTGGGAAAATGAAGAAGATTCACGAAATATACTTGTATCGAAATCCATCACTAGAACTAGATTCGATCACAGCTTCCGAGTACTAAAACTCTTCAATTATTTCATGAGTTAAACGTATTAAAAATAAGAGGTACTGGGACTATTAGATACTCCCGTGCTGAGAAAAAAGACATATCAGTTTCCCAGCCAAAACTTATAAAAGGCTATAATAAAAATATGGGAGGCGTCGATGGATCAGACCAAGATATAGATCTTTATTGGATTGGTATTAGAGGGGAAAAATGGTATTATCCACTTTTTGCTCATTGTATTGATATGGCAATTTCAAACGCATGGCATCTTCATAAGTACAATAAAGGTACACTGGACAATTTTGAGTTCCGTCGTAGACTAGCTAGGCGTTTGCGGGGAACATACTTAAAAAGCACCAGACCACGAAATTTGACCCAGAAAATACAGAGAACCAAGACATTAGACATGATGAAATAAACCACTTGATAAGCGAACCAAGTGTCGAATTTGGCACACTCAAGCGGCTACTGTTTGTGAGAAATGTGGCGTTGTCTTACATGTGCGCGGTTTCAAAGCCTATCACACAATGTCACAGTAATTTATGTATAAAAATAATCAATAAAACACACACAATATTCAATATAAATTTAAATCTGCGTAATATTTTAATATTAGACTATGATAGTGCATTATCCCACTGTACCAAATAGAATACACCTTATCCCCAGCAAATGGTAAGTTAAATTTTTCTTTACAATACAAATAGGACGAGTGTCCTTACTTCCGAATTTCATTGAAAAATTCAACAAAAAATTTCTCTGGGATAATCCGGGTTAAGGGGTTATTATGCCCATTTTTGATTGAATAAAATTATTTTTAAAAAAATTAAATAAATGTAATTTTAACTTATATGAAGGAGAAGGGGAATCGTACAGGAAGACGAAAATAATGCACAGACCGATGACGAGTTGGACGATGAACGACATAACAAACAAAATGAAAATGGAAAAAATGAGAGGACAGAGACAACGAATGATAAGTTTCAAATGAAAGGTAAGAAAAAGAGTGTAACAAAAACAGATGAGTTTAAAACGATGTTACGAGAAATTGAAGTGATGAAGAAAGAGATAGAAATTCAAAAGAGAGAAAATTACCTTTTAAGAAGAGAAAATGAGAAAACTTTAATAACCTCAAAGATCTTTTGGCTGAGTTTTCGGGAGAAGAAGATTGTTTTTCCCATTGGGAGAGACAAATCCAAAATTTAATATCGGCTTATGACCTCGACGAGAAGAATATTCGTGTACTTATCTCGTGCCGGTTGAAGGGAAAGGCACTTAAATGGTTTCACTCGAAATCAAATTTGTTGTACATCCCAACTAAAGAATTATTGATGGACATGAAGGAAATGTTTGATGTACACACCAGTCGTTTAACGCTGAAGATCGCAGTAGAATCAAGGAAATGGTTGGTTGGCGAAACATTCCAGAACTATTTCCACGAGAAAACTATATTGGCCAACAAATTACCGATGGAGAAAGATAAGCTCCTCGAGTGTCTCATTGATGGGATACCTGACCCATACTTATGCTCTCAGGCAAGGATGCAATGCTTTCGCTCCAAACATCAGCTCTTGGAGGCGTTCAGTAAGATCCATTTGGCTAAGCAGAAGACAGCAGTTCGAAGTACATCACAAGCAGCAGTCCCCGGGGATCAACCAAAGATCATCAGATGCTATAACTGCAATTCCTTAGGGCACATGGCTGGGGAGTGCCACAAGGGGAAACGTTACGTGTGTGCTGAAATGGGACATCTTGCAGCCGAATGCCCAAGAAGGAATATTGCACGACAGATCCATCAATTATTTTCTAAAGTGTTTAAGGAAGACTATTTGTACTGTAAACGTCCCGATGTGCCTGAAATTAAGTGTCAAATGAGATTAGATTTAAATGATGAAATGCCCTTCCACTTTCCTCCGCGGAGAATGTCGCATTTTGAGAAGCAACAGGTACATGTTATCTTGGATGATCTACTCGAACAAGGGGTAATCCAATCAAGTAGATCAGAATATACTCGTATATAACCGGTCGTACTGGTGAAGAAAAAGACAGGTGAAATTAGATTATGCATAGACTATCGGACTCTAAATAAGGTAACACGGAAAGACAATTATCCAATTCCCCTAATAGACGATCTTTTAGATGGGCTAGCCAATAAAAAGATATTTACATTATTGGACCTAAAGAGTGCGTTCCATCATGTTGAAATGAATAAAGACTCTGTAAAGTACACTGCCTTTGGTACTCCCATGGGCCAGTATGAGTATCTCAAAATGCCTTTTGTATTGAGGAATGCTCCTTCTGAATTTCAGCGGTATGTTAACAGGATATTCGAGATTTGTTAAGGAAAGGGAAAGTTAAGGTCTATATCGACGACATAATGATTGCCACAGAGTCAGAAGAGGAACATGTAGAGATAGTGAAAGAAGTTTTCAGAAGGTTGATTAGTAACAAACTACAATTAAAGTTAGATAAGTGCCAGTTCATGGTATCCCAGATACGTTATCTTGGTTATTTGATTACAAAAGGAGGCATTAAGCCAGATTCAACAGGTGTTGAGTCTGTAACATCCTTCCCGATACCGCAAAATGTGCATTTATTGTTTGTAAAGTATGAATTGTAGACTAAGCATTTATTGAATTTCTGTTAGTATAAATAAGAGGAATAAAATAAAGTAAGGCCAGAAGCTTATAAACAGTTACACAAGACTTTTTTCTCTTCAAGTGAGTCTGCTTGGAGGACTGTTTCTGCTTTTCGATACAATCGATATGTTGGAACACACATTGAGCAACTTCAATCAACGTACAATATTAGCTTAAAATCATTTAAATATTTTTACCAATGTTCAAACTAAATTATTTGAAAAACACATACCAATAGACATTTATACCATTCAGTTAAATTTTTGAATCTGGCGCCAACAAAACAAGTTTCGCCATATTTTTGCTAATTAATTTGTACTAAAAACAATAAATAGTTGTACTAAACGAGGTTACATGTCTCATGTTAGCCACCTATATATTCATTCGCTTGTTGTACTCAAAACGGAAAACATTGTTTGTTGCGGTAAAATTTACCACAACAAGTTCTACTCTCTCCCTTTCACTTCGGTCTCATTCATCCACATTCTTTTCCGTTGGTTCTTCAAAATCCTAGAAGGGTGGTGGGCAGCCATGGGTCCATCAGCCATTGGTGCACCCTCCTAGTATCTTGAAGGATCAACCACAGCAGGTCGGACGGACGGTCCATTGAAGCAACCATTTGGAGGAAGGCGCGAGACCGGCGTCCAACGTTGTAGTGAACAAGAGCCATTCACAAAGTCGTCGGCTCTTGCCCTTGTGTTGTGTTGTCTCTCCTATCGGGTAGATCCCTTAGCCTTAGAAGGCATCTCCGCTCCATCACGGTCTCTCCTGCCCGATCCGCTTTTTGCCCCACCCGTTCATTTTATGTCCGTTGTCTCCTTGGAGAAGTATATTAGCGGGAAGAATTGGTGGGCTCTTGAGCTCTGTCCTTCTGCTTTTATACTTGTCGGAGGGGACAACCAATAGATCCACGAGACGAAGAGACGGGAGTCTCGGGGGAGTGACGGACGGTCACCTTAAGCCCAACGCTGTACGTCTAGAACCAGATGGACGGTCTGGAACCCTCTGCGTACAATAAATACACAAAGCCATAGGACCAGGCGGACTGCCACAGATAATCTATTTGGTGACGGACGGTCACCACCTTAAATACAAAACAGAACAAAATAAAATTGTAACAAAAATGTTGTAAAGAATGGACCCCTAGTTGCGCGGCCCACATTAAATTAATTCTTGACAAGAGGATTCGCCGGGATGTCTTTATTTATATTTAGTTTTCATTGGACAGCACCTGTCTCGTGATTAGTTCCGTGTTTCGCCCTCAAGGTACGCCACCCGATCATTATCAGAAACGGGTAATGATTAGGATGTAGAAATACGAGTAGGCCATATATTGTTGGCAAATTACCTTTTTCCTTTTTTTATCTTTTGGGAAGGACTGGTGTTGCATTCAGACTGAATGCAACCCCAAGGAATGATCGTAAAGGGAAATATTAGCTCGGGCCAAAGGGAAATCCCAATCTTGGAGGAAATTTCCCCAGATTTGGGGAAATAAGAAAGAAGCACGAATGTGTGTGTATGAGAGAGTGAAGGCAACGGAAATCCAATGCACGGTGGCACACTTCAGCAAATTTACGGAGCGTTGCACACAAAGGCCAAAATTGGACCGTTGCATCCGTATAAACGGATGTATGAAAGAATGTATGTGTGAGACCTACGGTTCGAGCTAATATCATCGGGATAGGGTTAATCACTTCTTGGTTGACCATCAAAAGTTTAAGGCAAAAAAAACAAGAGTTTAAAACAACAAAAAAAAAGGTTAAGAAAATTAATTAAAACAAAAAAAAGGATAAAGATAAAGGAAAGGAAAAAGAACAAGGACTTGAAGATATACCAAAACGAGGAGGAAATACGGACGAAATCAGGACGGGCAGGACAGGAGCATAACAGTATCAATTAACCAGATAAGTAGTATTATTTACCCCGGGCGAATCCTTTTTTTTTTGCAATCGAAATCGGGTTCCCAACTAGCGGTTCAGTCTATTGAGTGGTACCTTCAGTACAGCCATTAGATTTACTGTTTTGTCGTTGCCGCTTAACGGCTACCGCCATTATAAAGTGACAAGAAAAAAATTTATAATTTATTTTTTTTCATCCCAGGATATTGGTTTATTTCGTCCGACGTATTAGTAGTAGATGGTTTTGCACTTCCACTCGGAGCAAAAAGTGCATGGCGCCTAACACCCTTTTTTTCCTATTGAGGCATTGGTAGTTTATCTATTTAACATTTAAAAATATCTTTTTCCCTGAACCCAGCCCAGCTGAGCAGCCACTTGGTTCAGCAAACGATATTGCTGCCATTACCAATTTCCCCTCAGGGAATTTTCTGTTCCCAACGAATTCGAGGTGACAGATCGTCACACGGATCCCAAACACCGACAGTGTGGATCAGTTTTTTTTGTTTTTTCTATTAAATTAGTTTGCGTTTTTTTTCTGGTTTTTCGGTCTTGCCGGCAGCCCGGCAATCCAATAACTTTAACCTTTAAAGCGGGGAAAATTGTGTAATATGTTTTTTTTTTATTTGGTTTTTTTTTTGTCGTTTATTTTTTATCGTTCGCCATTCGGTTTTTGCAGTGAGAACATTAAACATCCAAGGGGATTTTCCTACAAATGTAAATTTCCCCAAGGAGCAGCCAGAAAAGGCTCCGACTGTACACGATACAAGAATCGACTTATATAATCACCATCGTTAGACCTAGGTTCATGCACCTATGATCCCAAACATCAAAGTTTGGATAAAATAATCCAATTCTTCAGCACATAATATTTAAATAAAAATAAAATGTGTGAAAAATTGATTGAACTTGTTCATCAACACACAGTTTTATGCGACACAAAGTCAAAAGATTATAAGGATCAATCGGTAAGAACCGCTTCATGGGAAGAAATAGCTGGAATACTAAATGAACCTGGTAAGTAAAAAAACATTTTTGAGTAATTTTTTTTATTCTTCAGCTTATATAGATACAATAGACAAAGTTAAAAGTAAAAAACGATTTTTTTTTTTGATACTGATCGATTGATACTGTTCAAAATAACAATACAATGCCGGCAACAGAGCCCTTATCTCTCACCATAGATCCCTTTAAATATTTAGGCCAGTTGCCTGAATTCAGTGGTGATTATAAAGAACTACAAAACTTCCTTAAATTTTTTGTTTGTTACAGTTTTGTAAAATATTTGTTTTCTTAATGTTTTTTGTAACTACAATTCCTGGAATGATTTCGGTTACAATAGATTGAGTGAAGCTTTGTAAAGGGCAATAAGCTTCTGTATAATTAATAATATTTGAAATACAGTTATCGTTTATTTTCTTTAGATTTTTCTTTAAATTATCTTTTACATTAATACTATAAACATTATTCGTTTCATCAACTATAAACGTGTTTTCTTTAAGCGAAACTGATTTGTTTTCTTTATTCGGCATTGGTTCTACGATAACAGTTGAATACATTAAATTGGAATATTCTGGTATTAATAGTACAATTACAATAAGTTCGTATTCGAACAATACTACTATTCGTATGTCCTTTAAACTCTTAAGACCTTGGGTTAGTTTTAATTCTTGTTCCGTCAAAATGTTCCTAGTCAGTATGCCAAGTTTACTCGTCAAAATAATTTGCTCTATGTCATCTAAATGGTTTCTAAGTAAGTTTATATCATAGTTTATTTGGTAAATTTCCTGAATGTAGTCTATCTCGTCTTGTAGTCTATGGAAGTCACTACCGTTCTGCTCGTTAAGTCTATTTAAAAATTGAGTAATGTTTTTGTGTTGTGATCGGATATGGTCAGTTATGGTCTTTATTTGTTCTGATAGCTTGTTATTAAGGGAAACTTGTTTATTATTTTCTGTAATGTTTATAAAATGAAGAACTTTCTTAAAGTCTTTAATAATATTAATTTCGTCCTTTTTTATAGTCATGTAACCATTATTGTTATCTAAGTCATGTATGTCAAGGGATTGTCCATTTATTAGAAGAGGTGTGGTTAGAAGGAGAAGGATTACGGTTTGAAGATTCATCTGTAAAAGAATTTTAATTCGCTTTATTTAGTTTAGTTTAAATTTCAATTGATGGGGAATTACTATTCTGAAATTTCTTTTTCCGTTTTATATGCGATTTGTAGTATTTTAAGTTAGTTCGTTTTGCTTTAAAACCTAATTCGTTGTCGATAGTTATTTTCTGAATTGGTCCTACTGAGGAAAGGAATGTGAGAATTGCTCTTTTAAATTCTGTCCAGGTTCGAGCAATTATTCTAACAGCTTGAGCGAACTTACTAAATTTATCAATGAAAGTTACGAAAAGTTGTTTCTCTAGTGTATAAAAGACGTCTGCATGGATTATTTGGTTAGGGGCTGATGGTGTCTCTGTTAATTGAAATTTTTGTTTAACAGGTTTTCTTTCATATTTTTCGACGTTACAAATGTCGCAATTGTTTATAAACTGAGCTATTCTGTGATTTAGTTTGGGGTGGTAATATTGCAATTTTAATTCTTCGTATACTTCTACTATCCCTCTATGATTATTTCGAAGATGTTCTTGTTTAATAATTTCAGCTAATTTTTCCTCGTCCGTAATATCTGTCAATATTCTATCTGTTCTTATAATTTTTAGACCTCCTTCGGAAAAGTGTGTATCAAAGGTATTTTCCAATATTTTTAGGAATTCCCCATCGTCTACATAAATTGCATTTAAAGATTTCGGGTTAAAGTGTGATTTTAATAGAGTAATTGCTGTTTCTGTGTCGAGGGTTTTGAGATAAATGGTTTTTCTAGATTTGTTGAAGACTTTAATTTGTTTAATACGTACTGAACCTGAGTTTGATTTTAGAATCAATATTTGAGTTTTGAATACATTTAGAGGGGATTTGCTGAGCGGAAAAAGGTTTGATTTGTTTTCGGGGTTTGTTTCCGTAAGATTGATCTCTATTCGGGAAAGAGCATCTGCATTACCGTTTTGGGTGCCTTTTTTATATTTGATCTCGTAATCAAATTCAGATAGTCTAAGACGCCACCTCACTAATTTTGAATTTGGCTCTTTTATGGAAAAAAGCCATTGTAAAGGTTTGTGATCCGTCTCGATAATAAACCGTCTACCGAAGAGGTATGGACGAAAGTATTTAGTTGCCCAGACTACAGCAAGAAGCTCTTTTTCAATGGTGCTATAGTGTTGCTCATGGTCATTTAATGTTCGGCTAGCATATGATACAGGATGGCCTTCCTGTGATAGGACAGCACCTAAGGCGTACTGACTTGCGTCTGTGGTAAGGGTGAAGGTTTTTTCGAAATTTGGGTATTTTAAAATGGGTTCAGTTATTAGGAGACGTTTTAATGTCTCGAAACTTTGAATGTAATTTGGATCCCGAATATTTACTTTTTGGTCCTTTTTTAAGAATACGGTCATATGTTTTGCTATTTTAGAATAGTCTTTTATGAATCTCCTATAATATCCAGACAGGCCTAGAAACTGCTTAATTTCTTTGGGATTTTTAGGTATAGGGAACTTTTTTATACATTCTATTTTGGATGGGTTAGGTCTAATTCCTTCAAGCGTAACAATGTGTCCTAAGAATTCCGTTTCCTTTTTCAAGAATTCGGATTTATCTAACTGGATCATTAGGTTAACGTCTTTAAGCCGTTGGAAAATTTTTTGTAGAGAGTCTAAATGTTCCTCGATGGAGGATGAAAATATTATAATATCATCCATATATACCAGACAGATTTTAATGATGTATTCTTTTAAGACATGGTTCATGAGTCTCTGAAAAGTTGCAGGGGCTGTCTTCAAGCCAAAAGGCATTCGCAAAAACTCATGGTGTCCATCCTCGACACTAAAGGCGGTTTTGTGGATGTCTTTTTCATCAATTTCTATTTGATGAAAACCCTTGGCCAAATCCAGAGTTGTAAAGTATTGGCTTGTTCCCAGTTTCCCAAGTATCTCCTCGATATTTGGAATAGGAAACTTGTCATCGATAGTTACCATATTCAGATTACGGTAATCAATTACCAGCCTCCATTTCGTCTCGCCGCTTGCATCCTTTTTCTTCGGCACTATCCATACTGGGGCCGAATAGGGTGAGCTACTATGTCTTATTACTCCTTTATCCAACATGTCTTGGATTTGATTTTCTACCTCCTTCTTGTGAATGAAGGGATACCGGTATGATTTTGTATATATAGAAATATCATTAACTGTTCGGATTTTGTGCTTAATAATATTTGTAAAGGTTAAGTCAGAATTTTCGTTATAAAATATATCGGAGAAATGTTCTATTATTTTTAGCAATTCCCTTTTCTCCAAGGGATTTAAATGATTAGTTCGAATCTGTTCGAACAAAGGTTTTGTTTCCTTAGCTTCGACTATATTGAAGTTTTCTACTGTAACTTTTTTCGTTTGTAGGGGGTTAAATTTACATATTTCGGTTTTATTTGTTGAATTATCACATCTTTTCACATTTGTTTTCATCATATAATCGTTTACTTCGTAGATTCCTTCATGTACAACTGCTTTTCCATCTACTGACTTCTGCTCATGTAGATAGGCGAGGCCATCTCGTTGTAAAACGGGGATAGAGAGTTCCATGGGTTCCTTCCCTTTTAATTCATAACTAAGAATGTTTTCTTTATGATTGTAGTTGAGTTCTATTTTTTTCGTCCCGATACTAAGGACATGAGTTCCAAAATCAATTTTGGCTTTTAAAGGAATGAGTATATCATTCCCGATCAATCCATCAAAACTATCGTGAAATTTATGAATATACATTTCTACTTTGATTCTATTGTCACCTAGTTCGTTGAATAATGGTATGGTTGCCTTTTGTGAAATGAGAACTTCCTGACTTATTGTTCTAAGGGGTATACTGTTTCCTAAATTCGTAACAAGGTTTGGTGAGCAAAGATTTGGGTTGATTATAGAATGTGTGGCCCCTGTGTCTACGATAAATTTTAGCGGTCTAATATTACCGTCTACTATTATATATGGGAGTCGTTTAGAGAGGCTTGAGAGTGAAAATTTTGTGGTTTTTGGGTTTCAGTTCCTAACTGGGTTGCATTGATATCCATGGGTTCAGGGATTGGGTATGTTTGTGACTGACTGGAAGTAAATCCTTGGGATGTTGATGGGAATACAGGGTCAGTAGCTGTTTGCCTATAAACTTGCATGGGTTGTGAGTGGCTATCATTTGATTGGTATGATTGTCGATGATAATTGTTTTGTTTTTGTTGAGGTTGGTTGTGCCCATTTTTGTTATGATTATTCGGCCTATAGTTATTATTATTATTATTGTTATTATGTCGGTTATTGTTGTTGTTGTTGTTGTTACTATTTCTATTATATTTGTTGCTATTATTGTTACTGTTATAATTGTTATTATTGCTAGATCGGTTGTTATGGTTAGTATTATTGATATTTGTGGGTTTGTTAGTCTCGTCCCTAGAGTTGTTCTGAGTGCGTTTATCAGTGTTAAAATTTCCGTAAGGTTTGAAAAAGGCATATCCTGACTCGTGTAGTATATTTATCGCTGCCTCGAGATTATCAGGATTTCTACAATATAAAAGCGATCTCATAGGCTCTGGGATCTTATTTTTGAATATAGCTAAAGCAGAAATTTTATTTTGCATGATGTTTGCTGTAATACTTTCCTCGTTATCTCCCATGATTTGCTTGGTTTTGACGTTAAGTCTTCTTAATATTGATTTGATATCGTTATAGAAATCAACAGCATGGGTTTTAAATTTGATGGCTCTTAGTTCATCAAATAGTTCCTCTAATGATAATCGATCACCAAAATTGTTGAATAGTATATTTTTTATCTCTGACCATTTTGTGGTGTGGTTGTTTATTTCGATTACTTCGCGGGCTCTACCTCTGAGCTTCGATTTTATTGTGTCAGAAAATATACTCTGGGCCAGTTCATCATATTTTACAAGAATAGGATAAACTTTGTCGATTAAATCGACAAAATTTTGTAAATCTCTAAAATCGCCGTTGAATTCAGGCAATTTGGAAAGATATTTAAGTGGGTCGATATTTAATGAAAGCATTGTCGATTGTGTATGTTCAGTAGGGTTATTGATATTCGAAATTAGTTCTGTAATTTGTCTGGATTGTTGCCTGACAATTTCAACCTGGTCTTGAAGAGTGGACATAAGAAAAATAGTTTTCTATTTTTAATACATAACAATTTCTATAAATATGTAACTAAGAAAGGTAATTGGAATAGGCTAATAAATAAATAAAAAAAAACGACCATAAATATTTTAAAATTCCTCACCGATACTAAATAAGATTCTTTAGTAGTTATAATTGGTTGACTGTTGTTGGTATGGTGTCTTCTGAAGTTTAATGATGATGTTGATTTGGTGTTTGTTTCTTGATGTGGGTAGTTCCTTGATAGTTGGTTCTGCTGATTTTATTAATTTCTTTAGTCTTTCTGTTTCTTAACTTCACTGATTTTTATTTTTGATGTTGGTACTTTTGTCTTCTCTAGTCGATTTTTCTTTCCTTCACTGCACTGCACTTGTTGCTATTTGCGTAATTTGCTTAAATCACTGGTTTCCTTCTTCTACTTTTGATTATTAATTTTTCAAAATAGCTTGCACAGAGATTTTTCTACTTAGAAAATCATGTACACTATTATTATTTTTTTTTTTTCACTTCACGACGATCCACTCGTTCGCGCTATTGGTCGTAAAACAACGTTTATAATAGTCAATAAATCCTTGAAAGGAACCAAAAACTTCTGCTTTTTGTTTGACTATCCTACCGACTGCGCCCAATTTATTTTACACCAATTTTTATTGCAAAAAAAACAATTTTTATTTTTTAAAACAACTTTATTGCAATTTATCAGACAGATCCGTCAAATCAGACTAACGCGACCGCTACCGAAGACAAAAGACGACTCTTCGATCCAATTCACCTGTATATAAATTATTAAAGTGCTGACTAAGTAAGTGTCTGCGTCTATTGCACGTTCTTAGAATTAGTGCATGCACGTTCTTAGAATCAGTGCAATGACCACTTGTTCTTTGCATCAGGTGTCGTCACCGGATGTCGTGCATGGGAACATTACTGGGAATTAGGTGAATTGGGTCGCGATTCATATTGCACATACATATGCTTATTTAATTTAAATTATTTGCGCTAGTGATTGTTCTTTAACTATTAACATGAGAAGTTATGTGCATAAGTATGTAACCAAAGGCAACGGGCGGCCTACGCAGCGCATGTACATAAGTACAAACATAGCTCATACCAGTCTATATTTTTTCTTAGCTTTAAGTATAGTAAATAAATATCCATAAAGAAAATGTTAATTAAGTCGAAAGACATAGTTATAAGAATTTAGAGTAGCTTAGAGTGCCTGTGTGGGGCCAGTAAGTTAGTATAAGTTTGTTAAGTAATTTTAAGCTAGCATTTAAGCATTTTTTGTTAGTATGTAAGAGTTATTGATTAGAAAATAAAATGCGTTTAAAACTAAACTAGCTCATACCAGCCACCCTAGCACGTCAATCAGACACAACAAGATCATCGGAGCAAGATGAATACGAGAAAAATCACATAGCGGTGTCATCGAGTGCAAATAGACAGAATACCTACTTGCACATTGTCTTTACGTGCAGAGCAACGGCGCCTCCAAGAAATTATCTTTCGGCCAGCAGATGTCTTTGGGTACGAGCGCAACAATAACCACATCCACCCTTATCAACAACGGCGCCGACGATCGAGTCGACATGCAAATGCAAGTTCGCACACCACACCCTTTTTCATAATGTCTCGATGAGCGGTACTTCCGACCGAGAACAACGTCAGCTAGGTTTAGTGGCAAAGATACCAACAATTTTGGTTGTGCTGTGACGACGACGACGAGGATGATGGATTCTATGATATGCGAATAGCGGAATTTGCTACCGATAAAGAAGTCACTGGCCACCTGGAGCAACAAACAAAAGAGCAATGCTAAAGCAAAAACAAACAACATTGACTACCAGGCGTTGTGCGATATCAGCAACTGGAATTCTCTTTATCAATGTCGTATCTTCCGTGCTGAGCAGACGTGCAAGAATACAGTCCACAATTATCCTTTGCTGTGCAATAAAGTTTTTCTAATAATTTGTGCGTGTTTTAATTTACATTTTTCTGTTTCTCTGAACTGAGCTTGAATGACGAACACTGACTAAATATGACACACTATCACATAGCATTTTTTCTAATGTTATAAAAGCCAAACTTAAAGGACGTGCTAAATAAATAATCATAAAAAAAAACAACTGTATAACTACTTGGGCAGATATGGGAAATGTCTCATTTTTGTCTCTCAATTTCGGTGACAGAATGAGCTTGGAGGAGCTATTCGATGAATTAAGAGGCGTCAGCTTTAAATCAAATTGTGTAGCTTTCTATAACACCATAAAAACAATCTTAAAGAGATTTAACAACAAAATTAGACAAACACTTGAGACAGATGATGAAAAACTTCAAAGTAAGATTCTTATGAATATGCAATATTCATAATGCAGTATGCAATAATATGTGAAGTGCAGATATTCAAGTCCAAATCGCCAGAACTTATCAAATCAAACCTTTACTGCAGGAACTTATCCTCACTAGAAGAAGCTATAAACATTTTATACGAGGCGGGATACGCTTTCCAGAACGTCACCCCCTCCGCTAACCAAAATAAGCCCAACAATAACAGGGACAACCGTTCAGATAAAAATCACAACCCCGTCTATAAACAAAAAACTAATCAGAGTTCAGAGAAACCAATCCTTTGACAAATACCCTCGTAATCAAAATCCCGCAAATAAAAATTCAGGAAATAACGAGACTACGAAATACAAAAACCAAAAGCCCTGTGATACACATTCTAGGAATTTATCTAATCAAGGCTTTGACAACTCTTACTCAAACCATTCTTATCCCAATTACATAGTCAAGACATAAATCCTGGTACACAACTGAACTCACTCATTACGAATGCAACACTGGGCGCATCCATTTCGTATTGATTGTGATTTGAGAGTTGATATTTATGTTAGAGTATAACACATTTGTGTCAGTAAGTTGCACTGTATTTTAGGCCACACTGTGAAGACAAATAATAAAAGGAGTTGAATGAAGAGATAAGAAGAGATTGGGTGAAAATACAAATCTGTGTGTGCTCAACAGGCAGTTGATCTGTGTGGATGGATGGATGCGCCACAGAATTGTTCCGCGATCAATTGTAATAGTTTTGTGTTTTTTAAAGTTGTTTTCTATCATTTATGCTTCATGTGACGTAAAAAGTTTTTGACATTAATTGCTTACAATCATGGAATGGGGCGACATCGAAAATCGTATTGTTGTAGTTGGCCTACTTAAATGCAACATGGAAAAAAACGATATCGTTAGGACGTTGCGACCGCTTGGAATCACTCGCAATTTTGTGTATCGTGCTGTGAAGTTGTTTGAGGATACTGGTGGAGTACGAGACCGTCGAAGATCCGGGCGTCCGCGCACTGCGAGAACTGAAGAAACTGAGAACCCGTGAAGAAACGAATCGAAAACCGCTGCGAAAACAGAAAATCTTGTCCATCCGGCTCGAAGGACCAATGTTTGCCGTTGAGTTGGCTTTTGTCCGTTAAGTTAAATAAAACGACTATGTCTGCTACGTTATAAAATTAGAGTGTTTCGTTTATTTTACTATACTTCTTATTTTATATGAATTTTGACATATACAAGTTATTGCATGATAGATTTTGTATTTTCAATATCGTTTTTATAAGTTTACATAATAAATAATAGATTGATTGAATTCTCTACTAACAATAATTTTTATTTCTTGTTTTAATCAGAAACATTCTCCCCCACCGTGAACAAAGTTCGCAATATATTAAACTATGGTTACAGCATCGTTGTTGTAACAACATAAGTAAAAAGAGTATGTGGAAAAGGTATTTGTTGTTGCCCTTGTTACCTAACAAAACAATGGGCGCTGCCATTTGTATTTTTTGTTGTTGTGTAGTGTAGTGTTTATTCGAGCGGTTGTGACGCGCGGTACCCGCCGTGAATATTTATATTTTAAAATTGAGGGCCTTGCAGCAAAAAGGGGGCAAGTCCACTTTTTTAGGCTAACGGCTTTTTTCACTTAAAATTTGAACAAAAATAAAAGCAATATTTTGGTGCATAACTGAGACAGTTGGGAATTAAAATAGGCTTATTATGGCAAAAAATGTATCTGCCACTCTAGTGCGTTTGGTGCTAAAAGGGGGCAGGTCCGGATTTGCCTCCTTATTGAAACAAACAAAAATATTGCGTCATTTGCATCAAGTCAGTACACGTTTGCAGTTGGAACCAGGTGGACTTATTTTTGTCGAGTTATTTTGTAAAATTTTATTGTGATCTCTGTAGATAAGGTAATTTTTAATATATTTCTCAGACTTTTTACTTCAGTTAATGTTGGATATGCTTTTATTTTGTTAGATGAGTTACTTTGAACCAAATAATAGTGAATCCGAGTTCGAGTTTAGTTCGTCTGATAACTATGTGCCTCCTAACAACAAATCAAGTGCAAGTAGTGATGAACTATCCCACGAGGATGTTGATGAAGGTATGAATGAATCTAATATAAATAATCCAGGCCCATCAACAAGCAGTGCTACAACTTGTAAAAAAAGGAAATCCGTAAATAATTCAGAATGGAAACGGAATATTATCAAGTTATCGAGGAGTCCATTGCTACTGGAAAGAGTTATATTAATTATAAAGGGCAAGTAATAGGACAAAGAAAAACTGGATCAGATTGCTTTTGCAAGAAATATAAGTATTTTTTAAAAATTAATGAAGAAAAAAGAAATACAATATTGAAAGGTTTTAACGGTTTGGGAGATGCTAATATGCAAAATGTATATTTAGGAGGTTTAATCAAAACTACCAATGTTAAAAGACAACGGTCAAAAACTGGTGCAGGAAAAAACCGAAGTTGTTCACATAAATATTATATAAAATTAGGTACTGAACATGTCCAAGTTTGCAGAAATGGATTTGCATCTCTCCATGGGATATCGAAAAAACGTGTAGATAATATATCTAAACAGTATCGCGACCCTAATATAACTACGATTGCTATGTCGCAGCGTGGGAAACATAAAAACAGACCAAACCGTATTTCAAGTGAGTGGACTACGAAAGTTGATTCTCACATAAGAAGTTTCCCACGACGTGAATCACATTACAGCAGAAATAAAAGCTCTCGTTATTTCCTGTCCCCTGAGTTGAACATAAAAAAGATGCACGATTTATTCTTAAAACTGTATGAACCTGATCTCAAAAAATCTGCTAAGCCAATAGTTTCATTTGATTTTTACTACAGGTACTTTAAACAAAATTTTAATTACAGCTTTGGGTCACCTCGCTCAGATACATGTAAAAGATGCGACATGCTGGATAACAAATTAAAAGATAAGACATTAGATAGCGAAGAAATCCAACATATAGAGACCGAAAAAATGATACACCATTCCAAAGCTGAGAAATTTTTTGTTGATTTAAAAGAGAAAAGTAAACTTGCTTTATCAAGTAATGAGTGCGAGGTATTAACTTTTGATTATCAGCAGAACCTGCCATTGCCTAAAATTCCAACTGGTGAAGCGTTTTATAAACGTCAACTTTGGGTATATAATTTTTGTATTCATTCAGCAAAAACAGGCGTCGCTCATTTTTATATATATGATGAAACCACAGCTCGTAAATCACCAAACGAAGTAATATCTTTCATAAATCACTACATAAATAACATATTACCGAGCACAGTCAAAACACTGTACTTATTCTCAGATAATGCAGCAGCACAGAATAAGAATGGAACTTTAGTTCAATACCTGTATATTATTTTGAGAAATTCGTCCTTTGAAAAGATTACTCATCGCTTTCCTGAACCAGGCCATAGTTTTTTCCTTGTGATCGGTGTTTTGGTGTAATAGAGAAGTTCAATAGAAAGAAAGATTATGTTTTTACTACTACTGAATATGGCGAATACATTATGCAAGCTTCTAAAAACTTTAAAGTTGTAAATGTCGACCAAAATATGATTCTTAACTTCAGTAAACATTACGAAAGTCATTTCAAAAAGTCATTATAAATAAAGAAAAGATTCGATTTAAAATATCACAATATCGCATTTTTGAATATAGTAAAGACCACATTGAAACTGTTGCAGTCAATTCATCAACTGGGATGCCTTTATTCGAATATTTTCCTATAATGAGGAATGTTCAAGCCAACCTGCCTGTTTTGCCTCCGGAACCGATGTACGCTCATACTTTGCTTTTAAAAATGGCTAAATACAAAGACGTGATGCAACACGTTAATAACTATGTTCCACCGAATAAACTATACTTCTACAATGCTCTCAAAAGTGAAACTGTTGGACCAAATGATGACTTTTCTAGTGAAGATGACGATGATCAAGCTGAATTTTGAATTTGAATTTTCTCTTCGGATGATCTTTGTTTTTTTATTTACTATCCTTTGCATTTCTTACATTTGGTAAATTTTTCGAATGCCTAGTGCTAGCATGAACTACCTATAAATTTGTAATTTTCTTTGTGAATTATCTGTTTTTCTTTTTTTTATATTGTTCAAGTATCCAAGTATTGATTGATAGTTCGAAATATACTAAATAACTAACTTGTATGTGTTTTATTATACCTGAATCAAAAAATGAAAACAAATTTATTACATTTTGGTGCAAATGAGGGGCATATCCAAACTTTAAACAATCGCAGTAATTACTATATTGGTCATTAAATTTGAAACATGACTAAAATAATGTAAAAATATGCTTATTTTTAAATAGCATATAGTTTTAAGGCATTCGTGTAGTAATTAATTTTTCAAAGAGTTTTTTTGATTTCCCACAAAAAGTTAAATTTGGACTTGCCCCCCTTTTGATGCAAGGTCCTCAATTCGAGTGTTTTGTCTAGTTTAAATGTTAAATTTGTGTATTTTCAATATTTCCGGTAAGTGATATAATTTTATATTGTATTATTTTTTGATTTTATAAAAATCTATCCTTGTGTATGTGTGTGTGTGTTGGGCTGTGCGTAAATTTGTTGCACTGGTATTGTGCATCTATTTTTTGTCTTGTCTTGTTTTACGCGTCGGAATTATGATTTGAGCGGTATGTGTGGATTTATTTTGAGTCGGATAAATGGACTGTATGGTGTGTGTTGAGTAGAGTGTAATTGTTTTAAATTGTTATGAGTGCGATTTGTGTTTGAGTGGTTTTTTATTTTGAAATGCCGTCGGCATTTGCAATTATTATTATTACATTTTGAATAATTGATTATTTGTTTTGATGGGAATTAGTTGTCGTAGTTAAATAATCGTGTTGATCTCGTTTGCATTATTCGACGGTAGGTAACAAATCTTTGTTACTGGTCTTTTTAATTTTAAGTGTGACCACGCGGATGTGGTTGTCCATTCCGGGATGAGTGTCGATTATTCGAGCGAGTAGGACTAGATCTCCAATCTTTGGATCGGCCTCTAGTTTTGCCAATTTCGGACACGATTGAAGACGTGAAAGATACTCGTTTTTCCATTTGCGCCAGAAATGTGTTACTGCGATTTGAACGTGCTTCCACCGGTCTAGATAATTTGACACAGCAATGAATATGCTTTTTTACGCTCCTCTTCATGTTGAGTATCCAGGATTTAGAGCGGATGTAGGCCATTGTTTGTTGGAGACCTCCATGGTAGGTTTGATCGTGTGCATGCCGTATGAGTATATTTGTGAATGCGTGGTTCGGTTTGAGAATGATTGAGTGTTTTGAGTGGTATGGAATGAGTGCATTTTACAAACGATCCCCGACGGGTAGAATGCTTACGTTGTCATAAAACGCATTTAGTGATTTAAGATCTCGCGTGATAGTCTGTGGACTTCCTGGAAACATTTCATTCTGTATGGTTTTTATTGCATTTGTGGTGGCTGTTTGTAGTTCTTCGGGACGGCCTGGTGTGGCAAAAAAAAAATGAAAAGGTGTTGCAAGGTAAGTGTCGTTAAATAAATCTACCTCCTCCATGTGATCCATGGTGATATATTCTAACATACACCTTTTATATCCTACCTTTATTTTCGGATCCTTCTGAAAACGAATTTCTAATTGAGAAAAGCGTCGTAAAGCAACTTCCCTGCTTGAACCTAACGCTGGTCGTACTCCATCTTTGAAGGGTAAGGACACTTGATACCGTCCATTTGTTAATCTCGTGGTATTGGTTCGGAAGTGCTGTTCACAAGCATTCTTCCGAAACCATCATTTTAAACGGAGCTTCTTCAACCTCCCAGAATCTTCATATCTCAGTGCCAAAATCAAGCTGTAGAGAGAAGCTTTGAAGGAGTTGTGTGTACCTGTCTGAAATTTTCCCAAACACAATCCATCCAAATTGAGTTTTTGGGCGACAATGGCGTTGTTTTGATCACTTCTAATGATGTCCGGTAGAATAATGTCAGAGTAAACTTCGCTTCCCAGAAGTATATCGATTTTAGCTGGATTAAAGAATGTGGGATCTGCTAAAAGAAGGCCTTTGATATGATTTAATTCGTCGACCATCACTCGCTGGGCCGGAAGAAGGCCAGTCAGTGACTGAAAAATAAAGGCTTTAGTGGCGCTTTCAAATGTCGAATATTTAGATCGAAGCGTTATGTCGACATAATATTTGCTTGTGCCACACATCGCATTCGCGGAACACCTTCAGCGAATGCGATGCGTGCGGCTGGTCGATGGGTCTACAACCGAACTCTGAGGCGCCTGAGTTTAGCTGTGTTCGCTTACTTGTGGTGCCCGTTGGATTGGAAGTTTCGGTAAGTACTTGCGAACATACTTGACTTATTTGATCTTCTTTGAAATTTTGTTTTAAATGTAGTAATGAATGGTGTCGCTGCTGGCAAAAATAACAGTTCTTTGAGCTTGGACAATCTCGAATTGGGTGGCTCACCTCACACACCTTCACTCTGCGCACGGTTTGCCACTAGTGTGTTGTGTCCAACCGAAGAAATTTGCTGCATTTCCTTAAGGCGTGCTTTCCGTGATGACACACTTTGCATTGGAACGGCTCCTTCATCTGGGTATTACAATAAAATACTTTGGCTTGTGGACTAGACTTCGCAGATGACTTCGTATTTGCTTTCGACCACAATAGAGGCTGCTGGTCAACTGCTTCAAGCGTCCTAAAACGTGCTTCTAAAAATTCGATGAAGTCCTTTCTGTTTGGAAGTTCCGTAGAATTGCCCAACTTTTACATGAATTGCTGGTGATAAGGGTAGCTCAAAGTTGATTTCCTTATCATTTTCAGGAATGCCTTCTAAGACTCTTTCATGATTACCCGACCCCCACACCTCATCCACCACACTTGGAAGAACAGATGGTAGATCCATCATTGGCAGTAATAGAGCAGGCTGGACCGCCAGCGGCCGAGCCTGTTGGGGCGCCGTAAATCAATTCATACATGACATCTCAACCTATTCCAAAACAAACAACCTAAGCTGGATAATAGACGTAGAGGTATTAAGAAAACTCAGGAGGCTATCACCACCCTTTACACTGTTAGTGCATATCCACCGAGATAGATCTGACAACACAGGGTATCGAACCAAACCCCGGCCCCATGTTCGTGGACAGTTGGGTAGCTATAGCTAAAACGGACAAGGAATGGCGACATGTATTGGCAACATTAGATGCCTTGACAGATAACCGCTTTAATGCGTTTCAAATCCTTGAAGACCAACATGTTGAGCGAAGCGTACAGAGTGATCATCAATCGTGCTCTAAAGAGAATGATCATAAGGGAGACAAACCACATCACTGAGAAGGATGTCGCTGTAAATATCACCCCCTAATAGCATGTCTAACTTTGACGGTAAATTGAATGTTGGATCCGCCAAAGGTAAGCCTCGAATACTATTCCATTTACTACAGTCAATGTATTGGGCCGGAAGAAGCCCAGTCAGTGTCCTAAAGACCAATACTTGCGCCTTGCCTGTATAGCTTGAGGTTAACGACTCAAGTTCTAGGTCGACGGCCTTTTGTGTGGTTACACTGCTGACCAACCTCAGCCAATTAACCTTCATAAACGTCCTCTTTGGTTTCAGACCAAGTCGTTGGACCGCTGACTCAGTGATGAACGAAGCCTCAGACCCTGGATCTACTAAAGCTCTCAAAACTTTACTGCCTCCACCTGAAGATCTAACCTTCAGCAAAGCTGTAGCTAATAAAACCTTGGTGTTCGTGCTGACATGGTAACTGTTGAGATGTGTGTTGTTTGATGTGTGTGGTTGGAACTCCGAAGCATTTGGACTAAAGGTGGAAGTCTTATGTGGCTGATGGTTATTTGTGTGGCTGGACGTAGACGGATGAGGAGCAAATTGCGTAGCTGAAGGTGCACCGTGTGTGGTTCTCCCCATGCTGCGCGTAATTTCGTGTAGCAGAGAATGGTGACGCTGCTTACAGAAATGGCAGCATTTCGCACTGGGACATCTATGTTTGAAATGGCTGTATGCCAAACAATTTTCGCACACTTTCGCTCTACGTACAGTTTGCCTCCGACGCTCCACATCCATTTGCCAAAAACTTATTGCAATTCCTAAGCGAATGCTGACCCCTTTGACACACACTACAGCTGACATGTTTTCTTGACTCCTCCTGGCTATAAAAGACATTACTCGTTACTGATCTACGCTGCTCGGATTTGATACTGGAACCTCTGGGATCTACTGCTTCTAATGTACGAAACCGACACACTAAAAATTCTACAAACTCCTTGAATGACGGCAACTCCTTACTCGAACCTAGCTTTTCTTCCCATAACTGCTGTGTATTATTTGAAAACTTTTGCAAAATAATAAACTCTTCAATGCATGAATTATTTCTTGTGAAGTATCGAGTATTCTTTTGATGTTAGCCGATGAATCAGAGGTAATTGTATGTTGATTAAATAAAAGTTTCAGCTGAGTATTAACCAACACTCTTTTATGATCGTAGCGCTCTGTCAAGATCTTCCATGCTGGACCATAATTACTTTGATCGATAGTCAAGTGCTGTAGAAGACGATTTGCTTCACCGCTAACCAACGACTTCAAATAATGAAGCTTCTGGACATCACTTAAAGATTGGTTGTTATGAATTAATGCCACAAAAATGTCGTGAAACGACCTCCATGTTTCATAACTGCCAGAAAACGATGGAATATTGATGACCGGCAATGGCAGCTCGTTGTGGCCTCGTTCCTTGGTATCTGCTGTTAAGTGAAGTTAAGTTCGTAGCAGCTTTTATAACCGGAATTTTGAATAATGCATCTAACAAATCTGCTTTGTAATCCGCAAACAAATCGAGAATTTTATCAAATGTCTGCACTAACACACAAACTTGCTCAGAATCAATTTTGCCATCATCTACCATGATATGTTCATGGTATTTATTTGCCTGAACGATTTGCTCGTCTAATATTGAAATACGAGTTTGAATATAATTCGCCCTTCTCAAACGCGCATTGTCTGCCTTCCCAAAATTCTCATAATCTTTTCGATACGTTCGAGGACGTTAATTTGTAATTTTCCGAACGACATGACGTGAAAATTTATACCAGATGTGGAAAATTACTACACAAAACCACTAATAATATGAATATTGTATATATATGTATATATGTTTTAAAATTTACAACGATGGGGAGTAATAAGCGTATTATATATAAGTTAACCACAACACAATAAATTCTTCAATTGCACCTGATATCAAACTTCCGCCACGCGATTCACTTCATCATTTACATTTTGCACATGCACACCCACACACATTCCACATCTCAGAATCTTCCCACAGATCACTTGCACATCCCAATCATGCTCCAGATTCATGTTGCCGACGTTGCAAATGAAGACAAGCGGACACCACCTGCATTCCATCACGTCCCAAAATCCCATTCATCGCCGCATTAGTTAAGTTAGGTGTTAAATATAACTTTGTCAGATCAGTAGTTGAGTTGTATTTTGTATTTGATTGAATAAAGAGGCTTCTCCTCCTCCTAAATGAAAAAAAATATTTTTTTTATTTAAAATAAACTTTAAATAGTTTAAATTATATGTATATATATATATATCTATATATGCATATATACTTCCGACTGAAGATTTCCTTTTAATTTCTTCCAGGTATGCACTTCTCCTGATGATTTTTCCTGTGCGCACACACACTTTTGGAGCTTCCGTACATTTTTGTTGAAGGCTGCAGCGATGGGATCCTTGATGAATTGCTGGTTGCAGGTTTTCTTCTTATTATGTTAAATTTCTTGTATTGATTTTAATAATTGATGTATTATTATTATGAAACTTCAGTGTTGATAATGTCGTTTATAAATATGTATGTACGAGTATATCTTTACGTAGATTCTTGTGTTGACAAATGTACTTGTACAATTTTGTGTTGATTGTATTAAAAATTCTTGATTTGGCTCGAATGGACCAAATGTCCAAAGTCCACGCGGGAAATGCGAATTTCGCAAAAATCCATGCCTCGCATTATCAAAGAAGATTTAGGACTCTGCGCGTACAAGCGACACACTGGACACCTGTTCACGGCCGCATTGAAGGAAAAACGCAAGCGAAGATCGAAAGCATTACTCAGCCGGTACGCGAAGAACGCTCACAGACAAATTCTGTTTACTGACGAGAAAATCTTCATCGTAGAAGAAACGTTCAATAAGCAGAATGATCGTGTGTATGCTCGGTCATCCAGAGAAGCATCCCAACACATCCCGAGGGTTCAAAGAGGCCACCATCCCGCGTCTGTAATGGTATGGTGGGGAGTGTGCTACGATGGCTCTGATTTTTCTGTCTAACAGTATTTATGTCCCTACTAGGTATAAACACTCGAGCAACAGCAATTTCAAAAATCAAAGACCCTATCCCCAGAATCCTCCTGGACAGGATTCATCCAGGAATAATATAGAACCCGTCGAACCTATGGATTGCAACAATCAAACCATAGATGTAGGAAATTTTCGGGAGGAGAGCCCAACAGACTCCCCTACATAACCATTCATAATTGATACTGGTGCTTAAAAATCCATAGTAAACACGGGTATTCTTAAAAACAGCCCAATAACAAAACATGAAAGACCAATTTACCTTCGGTCGATTAGCAAATTAACCAAAGTAGACAAAAAAATCTCAGTAAATAGCTTCAAAGAACTCAAACAAAAACTGGAATTCTACATTTTCAAGTTTCACGACAAATTCGATGGCATATTAGGAAATGACCTCCTCATGAAAAATACAAGTATCATTAATTATAAAAAGAAAACAATTACCATCAACAACAAAGACTTCAAATTACACTTCACGCACGAAACGAAAAATAGGATCTACCAAATAGACCCAGGTGAATATTTCTACAGGATCCCAGTAAACAAGAAATCAGGCCATGGATTAATAGAGAAGACCAAAATAACCGATGCAATAACCATTTTAGAAGTAATGTATGATATTGAAAATTTTAAAGCAAGAGCAAGAATTTTGAATACAGGTCCAACCCCACAGATAATTAATCTGAACAGACCGTTTAAGATAATCGAAACCGAAACAATCCACAAGCTCAATAATTTCGAACTAGATGAAGAGGAAGTAATTAATAAAGCTAGCTCGATCAACAAAATTCGAACAAATCACCTTAACGAAGAGGAAAACTTTAAATTAGAAAGCCTCTTATCCGAAAACCAGCAAATTTTTGACACATCGGGATCATTAACCTTTACAAACGCAATAAAACATTCGATTAAGACCACAGATGACATACCTATACAAAGTAAAATTTACAGATATCCATATATTCATAAATTAGAGATACAGAAACAGATTCAAGAGATGTTGAGCAATAAAATTATCCGAACTAATAACAGCCCCTACCAGTATGGGTCGTACGTAAGAAACTCGATTCATCCGGAAAACGGAGATTGGTTATAGACTACCAACGTTTAAACGAGAAAACTATAGACGATCGTTATCCCATTCAAAATATTGAAGAAATTCTCGATAAATTAGGGAAAAGTAATTATTCTACAATTATTTCTTCTGCGGCAGCTACGCGCCGGGTACCAGATAGTATTAAATAAATAATAATCAATAAAAAAAACAAAAAAAAATTTGCCACAAAAAGGTCTACAATACATGTTTTCTTATTTTCAGGTTGCTTTAAGAGTTAAGCCTACTCCAAATCCGGAAACTTCAACACCAGATATACAGGTTATGTACCCCATAAAATCTGATACATCATCCATTTTTTCTTTTTCCAAATAACTTCAATATAAATTATTTTCCCACAATTTCCGCTATCACGGCTGTTATGTAAGAACATAATACCTCAGACTACCTGTCCAACAAAAAGGCAAATGTTCTCATGTTTTGTAGGAACATAATAGCTCAGAATACCTACCCAACAAAAAGGCAAATGTTCTCAAGCTACAATTTAATCAGGTACATATTACAGGCGTGAGATCAGACTCAAGAAAATTGAAATGCGATAACCGTGAAGTGCGAAGTCTGAATCTGGTCTCACGATTGAAACCTGAACTATATGATATTTGTGTCTATGATAAAATTGTAAATTTAAAGTCAGTTCCAACAGAACCATCAACCAGCAAAGTAATTGTTTCTTTGCATTCAACTGTTTTAGTTTTACTTATTAAATAAATATAAACTCAG
The DNA here is from genome assembly GCA_949129095.1 of Volucella bombylans. Classification (NCBI taxonomy): domain Eukaryota; kingdom Metazoa; phylum Arthropoda; class Insecta; order Diptera; family Syrphidae; genus Volucella; species Volucella bombylans. The sequence continues at coordinate 49,368,953 of OX422140.1, forward strand.
TAAAATATCAAATAAAGTGTTGTCTTTTTTGTTTTTGTCACTATAAAGTTAACATAATAATCTAATATCAGCAACAATGTTGCAAAGAAAGTGTCCAATGTCGCAAAAGTTTACACGCACTGCATCGAAGATAGCTGAGATAGCAATGTAAAAATCTCTAAGGGAGTGACAAATGGTCACCAGTTAAGGCTAGTACTCTGTTCATTCACGTGAAAATCCACTGGCAACATACATGATATATGAATATTGTTTTTCTTTTTGGTATTTCTGGATACGGCAATTCTGTCTTTTCGGAAAGTTAAAAATATAACAACTAAAAAAATACAAAGAATAAAGAGAATACACAAACAAATCAAGGAATTCTGTGACTTCAGCTCGGATACTGTCAGTTTTTCTCTTATCTGTCACTTTTCACGTACATTTAAATGGCACAGGCATTTAAATTGGCGTGAAAAAATGTTGCAGGCGACTGCTTAGATTCATGTTGATAACATTTCATGAGAGGGAACAGAGTACTACTTTGGCGGAAATATTTGGAAATTTTGACAATTATTTCACGAGCAGTTTTTTTTATATGGAGTTTTTCGTTAAATTTCACGTGAAATCGAACACAGTACTGGGCTTTAGTTAGTAAAAACGCCAAAGCTATCTGACAGTATCCAAGCTGAAGTCACAGAATTCCTTAATTTTCTTTTAATAAAATTATAAAAAACCAAAAGCGAAAGAAAACTCAATTGAATGAGGACGAGAAAAAGATACTAATAAGCTGCATAAGACGGTATAATTTAATTTGGGATAAAAAGTCCAAGCACCACAGCAACCGCAATGTCATCAATAGTGCTTGGGAGAAAATAAGTGTGGAAACAAAAATAAATGGTAGGCTTGGATATATTTTGTTCAATTATAATTAAATTACATAAATAATATTTTAGTGGAAGATTGCAAAACTGCATGGAAGTGCTTACGAGATAGCAAGCGCTACTTTGCCAACAAGGCCAATAGATCTGGTAGTGCTTGCGACTTCGAAGATGAGGACAATTTTGGTTTAGAGACCTAGAATTTTTCACAGGATATGTCTTTTTTGTGTGATGCCTCTTCACAGAGAACGTAAGTAATTTATAAGATTTTTCTTTGTTTGGGACGTTGAAATTTATTTTTGTACCGATTGTTTCTAAAACAATGTAATTTTAGGACATTTTCAACAATGGACAAAGAATATTCGCTAGGAAGTTGTTCAGCGGATACTCCTGAATATTTATATGTGAGCTTTTTATTACACGGTCACTGTTCTAAATTTAGTATTTTTAGATGACAAATCGAACTCCAATTCAAAGACGAGGAAGTGCTTTGACAATGCTTCGGTCTTCTGCAGACAAAGTCGCTGAGCAGATGAATAATATTTTTGAGCTAAGCAAAAAGGACGATAAAAAGAATCAAAATACCAACCACTTATGAACCATCTGATGTCCATATTTGAGCAGTTGCCAAGCAATTCGGCAAATGACTTAGGTGCTAAATTTGTAGCTATGGCGTATGAGAAACTAAGCGAACAAACGAACAAATAAAACAAACTACTTTTATATGTATGTCCATATACATATATTTCTTTTTTATACTATTTAAGAAAAAATAAATAACATTAGTACAAACTTACTAAGTTTAAATTTTAAAAAACCTAATCTAAAAAAATGGATCTACGTTGCCAAGGAATCGATCCAGTATCGGAAATAAAAAATTCTCTAGCAGCACGCAGTGACAATTTTCTGGACTCTGGCGGGGTTGCAAAACATTTTCCAAATTGACTAGAATTTTGAACACAAGATACCAAAGGCATTTTCAATGCAGCGCCGTGCCCTACTAAGTCTGTAATTGAAGATAAGTTGTGAATCTTCAAGTCTTTTGTTTTTTCTTGATGGAAAGGGTTTCATTATACGTTTGTGAGGCTACCTTGTAGTTGAAGAAAATACTTCCCGATTTGGATGGACATTTTACCGCTACGTGCTTCCCATCGATTGCACCAACACAGTTCGGGAAATTCCATTTGTGGTAGGTTTGCGTTACTTTAAGCATTTCAGCTGGAGTCATTTTAGGAATCGCTTCATGTAATGCATTAATAATAGCATCGCAAGCCTCGTCTATAATTTACCCAAAATGCTGTTTACTAATTCTATACACGGAAGCCATATGCCGTTGCAATGTTCCACATGCGAAATATCTATTTTGAGTGAAAAACAATATTTTTTAATATTGTAACAAACTTTATTTACAACTTACTCCAGGACAATAGCCAGTTTCTCTTTGGAGAAATAGAATCATTTGGATGCGTGTTTCTCTTTGGCTGCAAGGAAACATTGATAGCTCATGTGGAAGTTTTCCTTGAACAGCTTTTCGCAGTGCACAAGATCTTCGAACTGTCAGTATTTAAGTCAGTAATCTTCAAAAGACAAATTGAATAAGAAGAAATGGATTCAGTTTTAGCAGAAAGACTAACAGCAGCCATAGAAGCATTGGCTAACAGAAATCCGGTCCAGAGCAGAGCCGTGACGATAATGAAGGAAATCGCTTACATCAGAGAATTCAATGGCGAACAAGAACAACTAACCCAGTTTATTACGGGAGTCCAACTGGACAGCGTCGATGAAAATACCAAAAGAAAGTTATGGCAGACGATCCAGAATACCAAAATTTGCGGACCAGCGAAAAAGCTACTTCTTGACAACCCACAAAGAGACTGGGACGAGGACAATAAGACTAGTAGTGCTCAAAAATATAGTCCGCATTTTCATGATCAACATAAAAACTTTCACTCGAACAACCATAATAGGAACAACAATAGGGAAAACTTAGGGCAAGCTAGGTAATACAATAATAACACACACCCAAACAATTCAGACCAATACAGAAATAACAATCAGAGGTCAAATCAAAAATTACAACCAGAATTCAACAAATCAGGCCGGTTCAGGAACGCACAACAGAACCTGCAACCAATGGAGGTAGGGCAAATTATCTATAATGATAATGAAGAAGAACAGATGGAAGAAGAAGGGCAAATTTCTGAAGAGGTTCACAATATCGAACCGGAGTTTTTTCTCCTCTAGGCCTCAGAAATAAGATATTTACTGACTTCACAATTGACAAACGAATATACAAATCACTCATTGACATAGTTGATCATTATTAAGTCTAGTAGGGTAGACTGCAGTAAATTTCAAATTTACGAAAAATTTAAATTAAAACTGCAAACAATAATTAGTGTACCAACAGAAATAATCGACAGAGTCATTACAAGTATACCGACAGAATTGAACTGTAACAAAAAGGGAGCAACACGGTGGTACACAATGAAATTAGGCGACAAGCCTTACGATATATTAATGGGGGTGGATTTGCTAAGCAAAATCGTTAAAATAATTATTTTCAATGATAGAAATATCATTTTAAAGAATGGAACGGTTATACCGATTTATTCGGTAGAGAACGAAGCAACTCTTGATTGTTTCGAGTTCTCAGTCCCAGCAAAAAATAGATTGATTTAAGCCAACTTAATAAGAAGGAACTCCAACAAATGGAAGCTCATTTGTTACCCAAATAGGTTATAGGAATTCGTTAGAATGCCATTTGGCCTAAAGAATGCGCCAGCAACCTTTAAAAGGTTGATGAATGAAATTCTGAGGGAATAAATTAACAAAATCTGTGTCGTCTATTTAGATGGCATACTAGTTTTTTCAACCAACTTACAAGAAAATATAAGTTCTCTAAAATTAATATTTCAGAGGCTCGCCGAACACAACCTCAAAGTTCAATTCGATAAGTGTTCGTTCATGAAAAAAATACGGAGTTTCTAGGACATATCTTAACAGCGGGACGAATGAAGCCGAACCCAGTGAAAATAACATGTATTCAAGACTACCCTTTGCCTAAAACAGAAAAGCAATTAAAAGGCTTTCTCGGTGTCACTGGCTATTATAGAAAATTCGTAAAGGATTATGCTAAAATAGGTAGTCCGATGCTTAAATATTTGAAAAAAGATAAGAACATAAACGTTAACGACCCAGAATATATCCAGGCATTTGAAACACTTAAAACAAACATTATTAAACTTCCGATCCTCAAGTTCCCTGACTTCAATCTTTCACGACTTCACGATCTTAAGAAGAATTACACTGTCACAGACAAAGAACTCTTGGCGTTAGTATGGGCAGTATCATATTTTAGGCTTGATACCGAATACCAGTTTGATATCGAATACCTAAAAGGGAGAGAAAACAAAATAGCAGGCTTCTTAAGCCGAATTTCAGAACATAATAATGAAGATTATGCAGCTAGACCATATCCCGATGAAGGAAGCAATAGTCAACATTTATAAAACTCAACTAATACTTACAAATGACACTAACAAAGAAATAGAGGTCGCACATAATAGAAGGATAATTTACATAGACATGACGAGAGAACCAGAATATTGGGTCGACTTATTGCTGTTATCCTAAGATATACATCGAAGGCCCTGCATGTGTATGTATATGCTATTGTGCCATCTACACGCACTGAACGCAAAAGCCCCATACACATGAAAACAAATACACGGAGGTATGGACTCTTAGACGGCACATTCATAGAGACGGTAGACGAAATATTCACCAAATGGCGTACGCATTTCGCTGGAACAAGCATGACATACGAACAATTCTGCGATGACCCAATGAGGTGGGGTACGTCAGGAGGCGCACCCACCTTGTCCATACTATGTACTCCCTCGTTGGTCTATGTATACCTATGATTCCTGAGACACTTTTCCCACGTTGAATAATTTAGAGTGGATCTCATACTTGTGGGAGGACGTTCTAGCCTACTCCGAATCTGTGAAAGATGTTGATACAAGTCCGGCCTTGGTGAACCAACAAGACTATACATTGAACTCCCCAATGATTATCGATCCATTGCAAGCTTTCTATAATTATATAGCCAGAAATGAGAAATACCCACTTCATTACAGCCCCGTTTGGGAGAAGAGGCTGGAGTTGTTATGCAAAAACCCCGGATACTGGACTAATTTGACTACGATTAGAGCATTTCATTCTCAATGCGCAGATCTCTAGGGGACAGAATACATAGATGTTGAGTTAGTCTCGTCAATGATAAGAAAGATGGATGGGCACGCTGAGATGACATTTCCAATCTTAGAAACTTATGTGGACAGATGGTTGGGTCGATCTATCAAATTTGCTTCCCGAGGCATAAATTCAAAAGATACTCTCAAGTACGGCCAGTATATGGTGGAAACTATCATATTATCTTGAATTCTGAATGGAGTTACAGAATACGAACTAGAACATCTTAAAGAAACATTTAACTTGGAATCTTTAACTGAAGGGAAAGTTACAGAAGGCCTGATATATAAATCAAAGAACTTTGGAGATATCTCAATTAGTCATGGTATATTGTACGAGTATACCAAAATTAAATGCAATATGGGATAGAAACATGTTATTGATGTTTAAAGATACTTGCACCGCCCGCTTTCAAACACTCTTACCCTCAGTTTCACAGTAGAAATTTAAATTCCACTTTTGGTTTAAACTTCAGTTCACCAATTTATTCGGTTTCACAGTTTCCTTTAAACCTTAAACTGAGTTCAATTTGCAGTTTAAGTTAAACATCACTCTTCTGCCGTTTAAACCCCAGTTCAGCATTTGGAACCATTTCCCAGGGTGACATTTCAATTTTACAGCTGCCATTCCATAGAATTGTGTTTGTGAAGAAGGTGTATTTACAACGTCGTGAAATATTAGTTCTTTTTCCTGAAAATATTTTTTTTTTTTTATAAAAAAAAATTGTTTTTAAAATGTTATCAATTTATGAAAGTGACTTTGAAGATATTAGCGACGAGGAAAATTTTATATTGATTGCGAGTATTAGAGAAAATCGCATTCAATGGAGAACAGATCACTTTAATTATTGGGACCATCTGGAATTCTTCGAAAGATTTCGAATGTCAAAGAACTCGGCCCACATTATTTTGGAGCAAATTCGATCCCAAAGTGAAAATGCAACTAATTGGTAAAACATAATATATATCAATCTATGTAGTGATAAAAAACAATACTTTTCAGGAACCATTCAATATCTGCCGAAATCAAACTGTTGTTAACCTTGCGCTTCTATACAAGTGGAACTGCGGGAGACTTTTGTAGTATATCGAGATCGTCCGCCAGTAGAATTTGTGAAATAATCTCTCATCACATAGCTCTACTTTAAGAAAAATACATCAAGTTCCCGAAGACAGATGAGGAAAAGTTGGAAGTTGTAAACGGATCTTACTAATTTGCAAAATTTCCCCGAGTTATTGCTGCTTTAGATCGTACCCATGTACGGATTCAGTCCCCAGGTAATATAGATGATAACCAAATTTGTAAAAAATGTTCTCACATAAATATGTGTGTATGTATGTATGTGAAATCAAATAATTATATAAGTTAATTAAGTAGAATTGATAAAGAACAAATGCTAACATGTAAATCTTTTCAGACCACCTTCAAGCAGTATCGTATTTTGTTTGTTTGTCTATTGCGGTCGCTGTCCCTACCTCGCCACATTCCATGAAGATCAAGTAACAATAACATAGTGGGTGCCTAGGCAGTAGGGATGGAATAATTAGCATTAGCAAAGTTAATTCACGATGAACATTGTTTTCGCATTAGCAGTATGAAAAGCAGCTGCTAAATTTGATGAAATGCTAAGCTTTTTTTCTGCATTGTGTGTTATGCGCACAGTGAGTGAGAAAGGGAAGAGGAGGAAGTAGGTACATGCAAAACTAAAACAACAACGTACATTTTGAATTGTTGCGTGCACAGAGAAAAAAAAGTAGAAGGGAACTAAGAAGGCTCGTACAAAACGAAAATATTCTGAATGTTGCGCTGCGTATAGTGTATGTATATTTTCATTTGAAGTTGTTTCACTGTTCTGGCCTGGCTTCATTTGCATTCGAATGTATTGAATGGTGTACGAAAAAGTAAGCTTTAGTTGACATTAGCATAGAACTAGCCCATACACATGAAATGAAATAGCATTATCTTTAGGAACATTATGCGATTCACGTAAGGCATTAATTAGTCTGCTAAGTTTTTGTATTATAAGGGATTTTTCCGGCGGTTTCGTGCATCTTGTTTACTTATTCTTTCGTGTTTTAGAGATTACTCGTAAGTTCAATTTTGTCTAAATTCAAATGAAGCTTCTATAATTATTGTGTTTTCGTTTCCCTTTTCAAAAGAAGTATCTATCATAAATAAACCGCAATGGCTTCTCGGATGCGGTCTTCCACTGCAATTTGGGACCTCTTCACTAAAGTGGATGAAACTGATAAGGTGGCTGGTTGTAATCAAAGTTCAAGACTCCACACATTCAAAATGAAAATGACGTAGTTTCAGCAAAAAGACAAATAATGGGGCAAAATAATATTTTAAGCTATGCCAGAAGGCCCTTAAGTCCGGATGAAAAAAAACATATTGATGCCATGTTTTTAAAATTCATAGCTCGAACTTACCAACCCTTTTCCATCGTAAAAAAGGAAGATTTTATAGAATTTGTTGCAGCCTTAAATCCTAGCTACATTTTGCCCGGACGAAAAACTATATCTGAAAGATTGATTCCATTTCTCTATAATAAGTGTTTAGAAAAGCAAAAGCAATTGATAAATGAAGAAGCAGTATCTGTGTGTCTAACAACGGACTGTTGGACTTCAGCAGCTATGGACGCTTTTATAGGTATCACAGCGCACTTCATAAATACGAGACAATGGTGTTAAAATGCTGCCAGGTTGGAATCTTCAAGAAGAAACACATTTTTGCGTTACAGATAATGCAGCAAATATCGTCGGTGCCATTAATGACTTAGGTTGGGATCACTGTGGATGCATAGCTCATAAATTAAATCTTATTCTCAAAGTGCTTTGAAGCTTTTTGAAACTACTTTAAAGAAAGTAAAGAGAATCGTGAACCATTATCGCTCTAGCTATAAAGCAAAAGAAAAAATTCAAGAGTACCAAGTTAAAGTTATGGAGAAATCGAATCCCTTAATCCTTATAAACTCAGTTGTAACACGATGGAATTCCACTTATTAGATGTTACAAAGTTTTATTGAATTGCAGGATGCGGTACGGGCTTCTATACCAAATTTAGGTACTGAGTTACCAGTCATCACAGTTGAAGAATGGCAGTCTCTTAAGCAGCTCTGCCAAATTTTAAAACCTTTTGAACAGGCGACTAAAGAACTGAGTGCCGAAAAGTACGTAAGTGCGTCAAAAGCGATTGTCCTCGTAAACGGTTTATTCGACGTGCTAGAAGAACGGAAGAAAAAACAATTATTTACCAACCGTAATTAATTTAACACAACACCTTAAAAAGAAATGTCATATAGTTTTGAGGGAGTAGAAACCAACCCCAATTAGACGCTTTGCACAATTTTAGACCCACTGTACAAAATTACGAAATACGAAAAAAATTAATTAATATAGTGCAAGACGTGATAGTCGCGGATCAAAAAAGTAAGGAAAACTATCGAAATGGGTGACATAGAAATAGATCTATGGAGACGAAGAAATATTTTAATTGAAAAAAGAAAAGCTACTCCAGGTCCAAACACCACCTCAGTGTCAAAGCAAGAGGTACAATTATACTTGAATGATGATTTCGCTGGCAACCTGCGTGATCCTTGTAATTGGTGGCGAACCAATGGATATAAATATCCTCATTTATCAAAAATATTTATTATAAAGTGTAATATGATCGCAACATCTGTTCCAAGTGAGAGAATATTTTCGAATCCTGGCTATACAATTACAGATCGAATAACCCGACTTTCTGCTAGCAAAGCCGAACAATTGGTGTTTCTAAATGCTAACTTGAAAAATACCGATTACATGAAGCTTATACCGTAATCCATATTGTTTAGGATTCAGAAATATACATGTTCGTTTAATACCATTATTTGTTTGTAACTTGAATAACTCTCCCTCTGTTTTGAATTCTTTGTTAAATTTAGCTTTGACTCACTGTATTGTTAAATAATCACCAACCTGTATCTCATTGTTACATGTCATTATATAAATCCAATCTACAACAACAGTGTGCATAGATCACACCACCGATCGTACCCCCATCGATCACACCACCGATCGTACCACCATCGATCACACCACCGATCGTACCATCGACCATCATCATCCAACTATGCACAAAGAAGAAGACGCAAAATTGTTGTTGCAGTTACCACGCACAATTTATAGCACTGCGTGGGTGCAAGGTTAGATGGGTTGAAGAAGTTTAGACATTGTCACAAGTTATTGAAATCTCAAGGAATAAAGACATGAAATAGTTCGAATCGTTTGCTTTTGTTTTTTGGTTTAATTTCTTTTCTTTTCGATTGTGGTAGCAAGTATTTCTTGTTCGGTATTATCGGTTGCTCCACAAATACAAGTTGAATCCAATTCACATATGTACATACATACATATATAATTAACATTTTGGTACTACGACGTCAAATAATTTATATAAATAAAAAGTTTTTAAAAGCTAAGTGAGTATCTTATTTGCATTTCTGAATCGTATCATATTAAATTTAAGTATGAAAATTAAAATCTATCTTCACTGAGACTTTTTTTTTAATATTTCATATTAATTTAGCATTAGCATTTCACATGCTAAGTATGAAAAAATCGCATACTAATTAAATTAATAGAAAATCGCATTAATGAACGTAGTGGATAGCAATTCGGAGCAATGACAAGCTAGAAGAGGTTCATACTATTGCTCGCTGGGGTATGTGGAGCCGGAGTCGTATGCAGCTGGGTAGCCAAGGCGTGGGCCTGGTATCGAATGCTCGATCAGCTAAATGTCTGGTCATTGCTATGAGGCGAGGTACGGACAGTCGAAAAACAATAAAGGGAGTTCTTGTTGGTTCATCATTGCGGTCGGACGGTCTTAGAAGACGTATTAGAAAATTAAAGATTAATTTGCATCATTGTAACTTAGTAAATAACGTCAGAAATAGAAAATAAAAAATAAATTCCTACATGTATCATAAAATTTATTGGGAAGATCAAATGGTGAAATATTTCGAAACCGACCGAAAAGGGTATTTTTCCTTAAACGTGCAGACCATGTGTGATCCAAACCTCAAAATAATGGACATAGTTGCAAGGTGGCCGGGATCGAGTCATGATTTCACAATTTTCAAGCAATTCAAGAATCTGTTCTAGGTTTGAAAATGGAGAATTTGGAAATCATGTCATAGTGGCGGACAGTGGATACCAATGCATACGCTATATGATGACTCCTTTACGGACTCGTAGTTGCAACAATCCACAAGAAACATTGTGCAATGAATCTCAAATTCGAATACGAAATTGTGTTTAACGCTCTTATGGCGTATGGAAGAGAAGATTTCCTATATTATCAAAAGGAATAAAAGTTAAAATAACTACAGTTCAGAGCGCTATCATTGCAACAGCTGTCCTTCACAACATTTGCTGTATAAACAACGATGCTGCTCCTCCAGCAGAGGAACATTTGATGAACGAATCAATAAAATAATGGCAATGAGAGTCAATGAGCTTTAAACTCTCAAAACGAAAATACATCTGCGTGAAATGCACTCGTAAATGATTATTTCAGAAGTCTTTTAGGATAAAATCGTGTTAACAAAAATATATTTTATTGAAACATAAAACAAAGAGATGGAGTTCAATATTTAAATAAAAATAAAAAAAGGAACATGATTAATATATCTAAAATGAATAGGAACTTTAATAATGTGAAATTCTTGCAATTTCTGTTTAGACTTCTTTGCAATTCGGCATCCATAGTGAGCATTTTTTTTCACGCTCTTCTTTCATGTTTTCAATTTGAAGAGCTTCTTTGTCTTGTTGCAGCCTCGCTCATTTACACTTTTCTTCAGCAAGCTCCTGCCACTTATCGGGCTTTCTAGTAGCATAAATGTTCTTAGTAGTTGTGGGTTCATTCAAGCAACCATTAAAACCTTGGCTTTTATTTTCTTTTTCCTGGGGCAGAGGACTTCCTTGATCTGCTTCATCATTAACGATCGCACCTAGATTAAATGTAATTTAAGGATTTGATATCATGAAGATATGAACATGATATCATTGATATCATTTGCGTTAGTCTCCCATACCGCGGCTTTTCCTGCCATTGAACTTTATTAGTTTTTTTTATTTTCGATGATGTTTTTGTTTTTTAATACTAATTCCATTAGTAAATCAACATCTCCTGCTGAAAAGTTATTTGTTTTTTTTCTTTTGCACAGCCACTGAATTTGCTTCCACTTTGATATTTTTTTTTTTATCTGGTCAGAATCAGAATGAAAACGGTATTTTGACACAAAATAATTAACTACTGGATACATTACTTCACATTACGTAATAACAAGGAAAAATGCTGTCAACTCCCATTCATAAAATTAAGTTAAACGAAGTTCAACTAAACTAAAGTTCAGATTTCACTGTGAAACCGGACGAGTTAAACGAAAAATTTGAACCCAGTTTAAGGTTCAGCTGAACTCAAGTTTAAAGCTTCACTGTGAACCTGGGGGTTAGCCATACAACACCGACAGTTTGATTGTTATTTAGACAATCGTTTGTGTAGGAGGTGATAAGATGCTGAAGTATATACCAGAAACGGCATATGAAGCTCTCGGTCTCATCGAGCCCCTTGCGTCCATCAAGTTGGCAGGATGGCTCGATGTTTACGGCCGTTAATCCTCGTATTCCACCACTTTCGGGAACATATAGACGCAAATCTCTGATACTGGAAAAGATAAATCCTGCATCCAGGGAATTCCTTCGAGTTATTGAAAATACAAACGACAAACGACAGTTATTGAGCATATATGGATCATTCCGCCACTGGGGACATCCATTTATACAGTATCTAGATGGTTTTGGCCCAACTGTATAAGAATGTTACCACCCATATTGAAGTTGACACCGTCTCTGCGAATTTGCTGGCATCTGATTTGGCATTTAAGGTGTTGAACAAAAGGTTTTCCTCAAAATTCCGATGGTTTGTTAATTTCAGCTTTGTGGATAAGCAGAATCCTTTATATGATCATATTGCCAACAGTACTTGGCCGTCTATCAATGTTTTACTATCATATCCTCCTACATGGTACCAATTGCCGTTTATCAAGTGTTGGGACATCCAAGAGGTAGTGGATCCTAGTCTAATCTACTCGGACGAAACCAATTCAATAACCCTTCCTGAATTGGTGAAACATCCTCAGTTATCACCAAGAAAACCAGTCCCAATTAGGAAAGTCGTAGACACTCTTTTGCATACTTCCGCTACAAATTGGAAATTCTTTTTAAAACAAGTGATTGGTGATTGGATTGAAAGCTAAAGAGAGATAAATCAAGGGCAAAGGGAGATTTTTTGCTCTAATGAGTTGGAAATTGAGAGAATACTTCGTTATGACAGAGTATCTGATTAAGAAAAATGTGTTGCCCTTATTTAAGGGTCTTACAATGGCAGACGATCAAACTACACTGATTAGGAAAATGCTCCAAAATACATCTGGACAGGGAAACAAGAGCTATGATCGAGTGACTATAGCCAACCATTTTGATTATCAAAAATGGAACAATTTCCAAAGATATCAAGTTACTGCTGCAGTATTTTCTGTCATAGGCAGATTCAGTGGTCTTGAGGGATTGCGACAAAACGGTTGCAGTGTTGTCAATCTTTTAGCAATTAAGAGAGAAGCAAAAATTCGTAATACCCTCATTAAAATTCTTGCTCAATTTATTTAAATTTATTTCAATTTAAAATTCTTGGTCCCAGAGTTCACCTGAATGACATAAAAAACAATAATGATATCATCATCGCTGCAATAAGATCAGCTGTTGGAAGAATCGGGTTAGAGATCAATGTAAAAAAAATACAAAAAAAAAATTATTACCTCTCGTAAAAAGAAAGGCAAACGGGACACGCGATATACAATACCCCGACAGCCCCACGCTAACCGGAGTACTGTCAATACTAAAAAACTACGTGGCACAACCGCTACTATCAACGCTAGTGGGATATCTAACGGGGGCCCCATTGGAGCCGCTGTGACAGCGGTAGGATCTCTAGCGACGCAGATAGTCGACGACGTATCACCGACAACGAACGAGAGGTCCTTGAAGGACGAGGCCTGTGGCCTCAATAGACCTTCCGGCTGTTCACCACCAAATCCTAGAAGATGGTGCCCGGCGGATGGTAGCCCGGTCATGGGAATCTTAAATACATGCTACTTTAGTACAGACAGACCTGGACCTCTTATCGAGCAAGCCTACCACATTCATTTGTCTGGCAGTTTTTATTCCGGCCTGACGGACCCGACGCAGCTAAAGGGCGGGCCGAAGGATGTGGAAAAGCTGAGGCGTTATTGGGAATCAGTGCCGGCGCACACTGGGGATTTGGCGGAAAAAAGTCAAATTTGCAACAAACCACCTATGCATTGTCTACTGATACTTCTTAATTCTAGAATAGAACCTAGAAAAACTGTAATCCAATCTATTTTTTTTTCTATAGCTATGGCAAATGTATCATTTGTATGCAGTACTAAACAGACTGGTAAAAAAAGTTAAAAGTCAAAGGTGACTTTTTTTCTTGCTAGAGCCATCTTCAATTTTTTTATTTTTCCTTTAAAATATAATATTTTTGTGTGCTAAAACCGAAAGAACAAATACTGTGAAGAATTTGGTTTTTAATTTATAATTAATTTTATGAAAATAGAAAAAAAATCGTATTCCTTCATATTCGTAGACCTGCAAGCTGAGCTACATTTGCCTACAGTGAGAGACTACCACCAACGTGTTGCTAAATAGTTACTCTTTCAACCTAAATCAATTCTAGGTGCCACCAGGTGCCACTGTTTGTTTCATTCGCAATGATAATGGAACATTTTGTATTTTCTTTTTATATTTTGAGTAACGCTGCATTCTTAACACAACACTATTATATTATTACATACAAGGTATTTTATCCATAATTAATTATTTTATTTTATTACTTCCTACCATTTGACAATTCAAGGAAGCGACTTTAAATCGATAAGCGATTAGAATGGAAAGTTTTACCATTTCATACGCGGATTTATGCATCAAGCTTATGGAATGTGACATGGGTAGGACGAAATTAAAATTATTCTTAGAAAAATTCCACATTTACTTAAGTGAAACTAGAATTGACTGTATTGTTGACGCAGTATACAAACGTTTTTACTCTCAATTCAAACGAAGGTGGTTGGATTCCAAACGTACGAAATCGCGATTTGAGAGTAAGAACGCTAAATGGCTCTTAGAAATTTTTAAAGTTAACTTTAGTGATGATAAGTGTGAACCTTCTACCAGCTCCAGATTTGGTCGTCCACGGAAATCCTTTGACGAGCGCTGTGATCGCGCTAAGCGATATAAAAGGGAAGAAGTACGTGCTATGTTTCCTCAAGAAGTGATTAATTTTGCTTTTACCTCTAATATTTCAAAAGCTGACAAAAAAAAATGAATATCTAATGCACTGGTTACAAATTGAAGGATATAACATACTTGTATCTTACAAACACTCTCGATTGAAAAGACTAAAAGTTATCCACAAGGCATTGTTTTTACTGAAAGTTTAGCAAGTGTACCGTTACAAAAGCTTCTGGATCACACTGCTAAAAAGGATCTCAGAGACTAAATCGATAGAGAAGGTAACCCAAATTGAAAGCGAAAATCTGACATTATACTCTAAATGGGGTAGCGATGGAGCCTCAGGGCGAAGTGAGTATCTCCAAGTGTCTGACTCTCATTTATATATGACATCTGTGGTACCACTAAAATTATCATCAAGTGATAACATAAAGAAATCAGTGTGGAATAATGATAAACCTTCACAGTATTGTATAACATCACAGTTTTCATATCTTAAAGGGACATCTGAAGTTATACGAAACGAAAAAAAAGATGGATGAGGAAATATCGAAGCTGAAAGAAACTAAGTTCACAGTAAGTAATCGTGAATTCAAAGTGAAACATGAACTTTATTATTCAACGTCGACCGTAAAACAGCACAGTCTGTGACAGAAACACCAGCAGCATCTTCTTGTTTTATTTCTGGAGTAACAACCTCAAATTTGAATAAATTTGAAGAATTTCAATCCAAGTCCGTAAATGAAGGAGCACTGAAATTCGGCATTTTACCACTCCATGCTCGTATCAAGCTGATGGAGTGCCTTCTGCATGTAACCTACAATATTGAATTTAAACGAGGACGAGTTGACTCAAATACTCGTCCGATAAGAGAAGCCAGAAAAGAATTGGTAAAACGAGAGCTTCAAGACAAAATTGAAATACAGGTCGATACTGTCAAGCAATCGGGTACAACAAATTCTGAAAACACGTCACGAAGATTCTTCGCCAAACCAACTTTGGTTTCTGACATCATAGGTCTGGACGAGGACTTAGTTAAAAGATTTGCTGTTATTCTTGAAGCTATAACCATACGTGAGCCAGTGAACCCAACAAAATTTGGAGATTTTTGTTTACAGACAGCAAAAAAGTTTGTTACATTGTATGAGTGGTACAATACCTACCCTCCACAAAATTCTCATACACGGCAAGGATATAATGGAAAAGTGTATATTTCCTGTGGGTTTATTGTTCGAAGAGGCTCAGGAATGCAGAAACAAAGACTACAAGAAGTATAGAGCCAGACACTCCAGGAAATGTAGCTGAATTGCGACGAACGAAGACATCATGCATCGAATGATGGTGACATCAGATTCGTTGATATCACTTTTGACACCTTCTTTTAGTAGGAAGAAGTAAAGGCTCTTTTATAAGGATGAAATTTGGAAAAGCTCTCCAATTAAATTGCATAATTTGTGTGTAAATAAATTAATTATGGTAAGAACAACAATATATAATACAAATAATATATCGGCAATCCACATTTTTATTATGTTTTTTCTAACGGCTACAACATTGTCATAAATCATGTTCTTTCCATATAAAAACATATACAACTGGGTCAGTAGTAAAAATATGAATTTTCTTGGAGAAATATACTTTTCTCCGCATCTCCATAAAAAAATCCCCAGTTTGCGGCGTGGGGGCCAATATGCACGCCATCGACCAAACGGCATTTACATCGGAACTTCTCTTTATACTAAAGACAATACAGATGTGCTGGAAGAAATATCGAAAACTGAATGCAGCAATATACGGGACAGGCGAGTTACACGAGGATGATTTTTTTGCGACACCATCTGAAAAGCGTCTCCTCCCACTGCTATCCTAAGATATACACCGAAGGCCCTGCATATATGCTATTGTTGGCATCACTCCTAAGCCATAGCGCCATCTGACGGAAAAGAAGAAAGAAATCTAATTTGACAGGAGGGACGCCTCAACGATTCATTCCATTTTTGAACACCAGAGCGAGGAGACTAAATTTGAAGCCCTTCTCGATTTTCTTCCAGTTTTTTGTCTTTGTACAAATTGTACTTGTTTTATTGAAATAAATTGTCATATCTTTACATCACATTTTACATTTTTAATGGATTAATTTTGGGAACCTACAAAGTTCTCATTGGAATTATACGGCAAGTTGTTTCTGCTCATTCTCAACAGCTATTGTGCCATATACATGCACTAAACGCAAAAGCCCCATATACATATGAAAACAAATACACGGAGCCATGGACTCTTGGACGTCGGACCAGTTCGGCGGAAAAATGAAGAACATACACATGACCACATTCATAGGGACAAAGTGGCGTACGCGTTCCGCTGGAACAAGCATGACATACGAACAATTCTGCGACGACCCAATGAGGTGGGGTACGTCAGGAGGCGCAACCACCGTGTTTGACAAGGATAAGAAAATTAAGCAATGAGAACCTAGCCTGCGTGGCACTAAAAGAGAAGACACAAAAGACTCGCGATATCATAACAAACACCACTAAATTCGTACTTGCGTCAGTGCTACCTGCTGTACCGGCGAGGAAAATTACCGCTGCCTTCACCAATCAGCTCCCCGGCCTGGCTCCCGGCATTCGAGGCCACTAACTACAAGTGGTACGGGTGTATAGATGGGTTTAACCACACTGTCCCCAGATTAGCAATCGTGTACATAATAAGGAAATTGGGCGAACTAGATGAGGAAACAAAGAGAATAGCAGACGAGGAAATAAAACCCCTGGACAAGTTAAAAATAGAGTGGAATGGACAAAAATGGGACTACAAACGCGGAGTATTGTCAGGAAGGCGAATAACATCGATGGTTGGCTCCCTAGTGAACTATGCCGCCGCCAAATACATAATAAAAAACGCAAAGACCGCCGGGAACATAGAAATCGGAGTATTAGGAGACGACATAGTGCTGGCATCCCATAGTAGCCAGAGATCCACCGTACAACGAATTCGGATTAAAACCAAACCTGATTAAGACAGTCAGTTCCCCTCAGGGAGAGTTCTTAAGAAAAGTGAAGGGTCCCGGGGAGGGCGGCAGGCATTGCCCGCCATCGACATGAGTAGGTTTGGGAGAAGGTCAGAGTTCATGTCGATACATGAACTTAACAAGCTACTGGAATCAGCGCTACCCCACAGATTCAGAATATGGAGAGGACCCCAACTGGCGCAAATTCTGGCAGTGGACTACAAAGAGATGACAAGTGTCCCCGCCCTAACCCACACGAGGGAGGTATTTCCCCAATATACATCCGTGTTAGCAACCCTGACCAAACAACTGATGCCTCGTAAAGCTGTCATCCCGACCAATATGGTAAAACCATTTGCAACTACGAGTATGTTTGCATGTCATAAATTTAAGGACGTTCCATGCCCTTACGGCACATGGTGAACCATAGGATATAAGAATAGCAGTAAGTTAAAATATAATAAGTAAATGGGTGGTATGGATTTGTCCGACCAATTTTCATCACTTAATGTTCCCACCGAAAATCAGGCAAGTGGTGGAAAAAAAGTTTTCCAAAAGCTACTAATGGTAGCCGTGGCTAATGCTTGGATTAATTTCAAAGGAACGAAGCACAAGAAAGGTGTGTTGATTGACTTTTTGGTAGCACTAGCAGAACAACCCATAACATATGGCAAGAAAGGTCGAATGAAAAAAGAAGTATAAAATCTGGAAGACCGTCGGAAAGAAAAAAAACAATGACCGGTGTTGGAGAGCACTTACCCATTGAAGGCGATACACGCCGCCGATGCTACAGTTGTGCTAATACAAAAAAGGAAACTCGGACGAAGACTATTTGCGTATCGTGCAACATCCCATTATGGAAAGGGTGTTTTGCTAATTACCATATGTAACTTTTATAAAAATAAAATATATGTGATATGAATTTTCTAAAAAATAAACACTCTTTGAATCAACATTTAGTTTTGGCTTATTTAATAACTGGTGGGACTTATTTGTCCCAGTACTGATTACTGTTGGGATACACCCTGTCCCAGGACATTTTCTCTGCACAAGGATATCCTATCACTAAACTTGCAATTTTTTAAATTATTGATTTCATAACGATAACAAATCAATAAGTACTTCATAATTATCTTTAAAAAATAGATCCGGGCTGAAGGGGTTAACAACGCATTCCACTTGGGATAAGCGAGCTCCGTACATTTTGGTAGCCCCGACGCGATCACCACTAGTGTGTTTTCGAGAATATTCTGCATCTAGTGAATTTCATCACGGAATTACGTCCTAGAACTTTGGTCAACTTGACAACTAATTACGGACGAGTGTTGATCAATTTAGCGACTAGCCAAAATTGTTAAATTTTTATTGCATTTATCATTTATCAACCAAACTACCAATATAATCAATTATTTATATTTGAAATGACTAATATGGACAAATTGGTCGCTATTCAGGCAGTCACGAAAAAACCTGAATACCAACAGTGCTGTTCGAAAAATTTTGGTGAAACATTTTACCATTTTCGGGCGCAGTTCTTGAAATTTATGAGAGCTACGGGTTTTTTTTTGCACTAGGTAGCAAAATGTCGTTCAAATAGTGCATAAAAGTCGAAGTTGTTATGAATAAGAGGTGCATTTAGCTCGTGATAGCAGTCCGAAACGAACCGAAGTAATTCAGTGAAAAAAATTGGAAAAATCAGTTCGGAGTGCAAAGCTAATATTTTGTGTTTGTCACGTCTCAATTTGATAACACGTGACATTTCTAGAAGATTAAATGTTGCTCAATAAACTGTGGCATGGAATTTAAAAAAAAATATCGTGAGACCGGGACTACCAGGAGGAAGAAAGGCTCATGGAGTCCAAAAAAGACAACTCCAGTGGAAAATCGTTTTTCGGTGCTGTACAGCCGTCGGCATCGGTTCAAGACTTCGGTGGATCTTAAAAAGCTTGACCTAGAGCACTCAAACCAATGCTGAAGCCGGATTTTCCAAAGAGTCAGAGAAAAACGATTGCTCTGGACTCAAGAGCATCTTAATTGGACTCAAGACATGTGGAACAATGTTATCTTTTCCGACGAATCAAAGGATAGACTGAGCTCTGAATGCATCTTACGGATGCCCACCAGAACTGTAGGTGTGATGGTTTGTGGATGCTTCTCTGGAGATGAAAAAGGTAGAATGGTCTTCCCAGAATCGAAAGTCACTGCAGAACTTTACCTACGGGTTCTGGAAAATGTATTAGAGCCCTCTGCGCTGGAGCTTTTTGGTGACACTTGCAGATTAATTTTTCAACAGGACAATGCTCCTTGCCATACAGCCAAAATCGTATCTATGATAAGTATGAACTTGTTTTTTTTTTTCAAATATGAAAGACTTCAATTTTAAATAAGCTAAAAATAATATTCGCATTTTTTTTATTTCTTAGGTTAAAAAATATTTCGAAGTAAATAATGTCGATGTATTAAATTGGCCTCCCTACAGTCCAGGTCTCAATCCAATTGAGAATATCTGATCAATAATGAAACCTAAGGTTGCGAACAAGCGTCCAGAGTCAATAGAAAACCTAAAAAATGTACTTATCCGGACCTGGAACACCATGCCCGCTTCCAAATGGAAAAACCTATCTGAGTCAATGTCTCGCCGATGTGCAGCTGTAATAAAAGCATGAGAAGGTCCAACCAAGTATTAATTAGATAGAGAATGTTTCTAATGAACACTGCACCAATAGAGCATTTTTCTTTAAAATGAGGCAGGTACCTTAAAAACCCATTTTTCGGCCTAACAACTTTTTACTCCCGTGACCGCGTGTGAAAAATTTTGACACTCTAAATGCATCATGAAACGATTGAAACCAATAAGAATACAAATCCTCATTAAAAAAATATGTAGTGTTGCAACAAATTTGACAAAATTCGTAAAAAAAATTTGACCAACATTGCGCGTTTTCATTATTCATACTCCGAGCTTGTAATTTTAATACAACGCATTTTGTTTTGATCAAGACGAAGTTATGAAATTAACTTCATTTATTTTTCCCTACTATACTCCGGACATTAAGGTAATCCGGGTAGTGTCAAAACTTAATGTAACATAGCGCCATCTCGTAGTTAATAGAAATATGTAAAATAGAATTAAGACAAAAGAAAGAAGATGAAATAAAGAGAATCAGTCAGTTCGCATTTGACTACCTACTCGAATACATCGTATTGGCGACGAGGAGAAAAGAAAAAAAAAAAATTTTTTTTTGATAAAGCGAAACGTGTTGATTTCAACAAAGAAAATTAAAAGATTGGTATTTTATATCATTGTGGAGTGTGGTAGTCATTTTTTCAAACTCAACAAAATAATTATAATGGCGAACGCAGACAACACAATTAACCCAGCAAATGAGAGTTTGTTTGGAGTAGCGTCGATATCGACAGGAGTACGTGAATTCAGACCAGGAATGGATAACTGGAGAAACTGGAACGAGGTATTAAATTCGCATTTTGTGGAAGCCGCGTGTGACGATGATCGTGTAAAAAGATCGGTGTTGTTAAAGTCTGTGGGCCTGGAAGCATATGGGTTAATTCGAGAGTTGTGTGATCCGGTATTACCGGCATCAAAACCGTACGAAAGCCTGTGTACGTTGTTGGAACGGCATTATTCGCCTCCAGTAATAATTTTCCGCGAAGTGGAGATGAACCGGATCCGACTCAATTTTGTTCTGGACACGGGTGCGGCTGTTTCCTTAATTTCTGAAACGACTTTCGACAAATATTTCGACAAAAATTGTCTGCAACCATGTTTTGACGAGTTCTGCTCATACAACGGCGATCGCATTAAAGTAACGGGTGAGTTTACTGCAATAATTAAATTTCGCGAACAGTCAAAAATTTTATGACTAGTAGTAACAGACACGCGTAGTCCATCTATTTTGGGACGCGATTTTATGGTTTTGTTCGATATCGGGATTTCACAAATAAATTCTTTATATAATGTGAACGAGTATGTGGCTAGCATAAAAAAACGGTTTTATAGTGTTTTTAAAGAAGAATTGGGTTCATATAAAGTAAATACAGTAAAGTTAGAATTACTCGCGAATATTAAGCCTGTTTTCTGTAAGCCAAGGCCAGTGCCATTGGCATGGCGAGCAAAAATAGAAAATCAGTTAAAAGAGTTAGTAGAGAAGGGTGTATTAGTGCAGGTGGACAATGCAGATTGGGGTACACCGTTGGTTCCCATAGTTAAAAAAAACGGATAGCTTCGCATTTGTGGGGATTACAAGTCCACAATAAATAAGTTTCTAGTAGATGTTAAATATCCCTTACCGCGCATAGAAGAATTGTTTTCTTCGCTAAGAGGAGATTTTTTCTCGAAATTGGATTTGTCAAACGCTTATAACCAATTAATTCTGGACGAGTCGTCGCAATTGTTATGTGCTTGGAGTACTCATATGGGTATTTTCAAAATGACGCGTTTACCTTTTGGTGTAAAGCCAGCAGCTGCTATTTTTCAGAAAACCATAGAGAACGTTTTGCGTGGTATTCCAAATGTAGTTAACTATTTAGACGATATCGTAATAACGGGAGCTAATTTTCATGAGCATGTGAAAACATTAGAGGTAGTGTTGACAAAATTGGAAGCAGTGGGGCTTCGCCTTAATGCGAGGAAGTGTGAGTTTTTCAAGGATAGAGTTTCATATTTGGGTTTTAACATTGATCGAAATGGGTTGAGTAAGAATAAGGATAGAATCGCCGCAGTTTTAGAGGCTCCTGTACCACAAAATGTATCTGAATTAAGAGCATTCGTGGGAATTATTATTCAAAATTTATTCCAGACTTTGCACATAAAATGGCTCCATTGTATGAGTTGCTTAGGAAGGATGTAAAATTTATATGGTCAAAGTCATGTCAAAAAGCTTATGCTTTGTTGAAGCAAGAAGTGACGTCAGACCAAGTTCTAGTTCATTTTGATCCCAAGAAGCCAATAGTTTTATCTACAGACTCATCGAATGTAGCCGTAGCAGGTATTTTGTCACATAGGTCTATAGAGGGTTTCGATAAGCCAATCGCGTTTGTTTCAAGAGCACTTACTCAAGCAGAGCGAAACTATAGTACCATTCAGAAGGAAGCATTAGCAATTGTTTTCAGTGTAACTAAATTAAAGCAATATTTGCTAGGCAACCACTTCATTTTAGAATCGGACCACAAGCCACTTTTGGCAATATTTGGTGAGGGCAAAGGGCTACCAGTAATGGCGGCCGCCAGAATGCAAAGATGGGCTTTTATTTTGTCCGGATTTAATTATAGCATGCGGTACATTAAAGGTTCTGAAAATTTTGCAGACCATTTGTCTCGTTTGCCGCAACGAAAAGTGGAGAAAGACGACAATGAAGTCAACTATGTTAGTTACATCCAAGTAGATAATAAGTTAAACTTGAATTTTAAATTAATATCAAAGGAAACCCGGCGAGATCCTATTTTATCAAAGTTGATGGAAGCAATTCACAGGGGCAGAGTAGACATGCTGGAAGGGGAGGATTTTGTTTCATTTCATAATAGAAAAGACGAGCTTTCGGTGGAATACAACTGCATTTTATTGGGTTACCGAGTAATTATACCGTCGAAATTACGTAATGCGGTTTTAGCAGTTACATCGTTCACATTTAGGCATCGTTAAAACAAAAGCGTTAGCACGTTCGTTTGTCTGGTGGCCTAAATTGGACCAATGTATCGAAAGGTTAATAGCCAATTGTGTACCATGTAAAGCTATCCAGCCAAGTCCTGAAAAATGCTCGCTTATTCCCTGGGTGCCTACCGAATCAGCATGGTCGCGAATCCATGTCGATTTTGCCGGACCAATCAAGCAATTTTATTTTTTTATAATAATAGATTCTTTTTCTAAATGGGTAGAAGTTTTTAAAACTAAAGATATTACGACTAGTTTCACAATTGCTAGGTTACGCGAAATTTTCTGCCGATTTGGGTTGGTGGATACGCTGGTTAGTGATAATGGACGTCAGTTTACGTCGGAAGAATTCCAAACATTTTTGACGAAAAATAATATAAGGCATATTTTGACAGCTCCAGGTCACCCTGCTACCAATGGGCAAGCGGAAAACTTTGTTAAAACGTTCAAAAAGGCAGTTTCGGCTAGATTATTGGAAGGTGAAGAGAAAAACATAGAAAAGATTATAGATACGTTTTTATTTGATTATCGATGTACTAAGCATTGTACAACAGGAGAGACACCAGCGAGGTTACTATTAGGTAGAGAACTAAAAAATCGTTTTAGCCTGCTTAGACCACCTTTAGTAAAAGACAAAATTGTCGAGAGCCAGTTATCGAATATCAAAAACCATAACGGGGCGAGAAATATTGAATTTAAAAATGGCGAAAATATTTTTGTGCGCGATTATTCGAATCCAAACAAAGCATGTTGGCAAAAAGCTGCCGTTACAAAACGTTTAGGACCACGAGCTTATCGTTGCATATTAACTAGAAATAATAAAGTAATAAAACGGCATGTGGACCAAATGAGTCGTGGTACGCCAAATGACAACGAGAATTCAGTCAAAACATCGGTTGAAGAAAACCAGAAAGCGACCGAATCATCTGGTTACAATATGGATTGCAAAGAATTTAAGACACCAGCAGGCGGGACAATGTCGGCTCCGATTGCCTCAGCAACAGTTAGGGGGGATGAGCAGGCGGATGCACCCGTTGCACGGGAAGAAAACACTAAGAGAAATTTAAGGTGTTTGAAACGTATAAATTATAAGCTATAACTACCATAACTATATTGTAATAAAAAGAATATGTACAATTAGTTGAAAAAAAAAAAATGGAAAATATTAAGATGTAAATTAAAACTAATAATCTTAAATTTTTGTCGGTCGTGATGATCCTAAGATATTGAAATTCTTGAATTCTTATAAAATTTGTTTTCTTATGATTATTATTATTATAATATTTCAAATACAACTTTTCAACTTAATGGGAGAGTTGTAACATAGAGCCATCTCGTAGTTAATAGAAATATGTAAAATAGAATTAAGACAAAAGAAAGAAGATGAAATAAAGAGAATCAGTCAGTTCGCATGTGACTACCTACTCGAATACATCGTACTTAATGTGTCCGGACTAGCGAAGTTATAGTGTAGTGGAAACTGGCAGACAGAAACTCCAGTGGGAACAGCAATGGTTTCGACAGATGACCATACAGTAGAGTATGGATTAAAAAAAAAACGTTGCGTTCGATTTACTTTGGCTATAAACTGATATAAGTATTACGTACATTACATATCCTTTAATGTACTATTTACAGGATTCTTTTACAATGTCTACATTATATTATATTAGCTGAAGATGACCCTAATGAAGCAACGGAAATTGTGGAGATTTCGGAGGATTTTAACAAAAATCCAATCAGAAATTGGTTGGACTACAAAGTGAATAATCCAAAGTTTGCTATTCTATCTGAAGATATGATGAACTATCCTCATAAGTCTGAGGCAGATGATTCCAATGTTTTTACACCTATATATGTACATTTTATGAATTCATCTTAATGAATTTCTTAATCAATTTTATTTACTTTTCGTTTTTCATTTCTTTATTATTGTAGTACATACTATAATAATAAAAAAACTATTTTCTGTTTGAGTTTGAGTTATTTTGGATTTTAGATTTTCCGTGATGAGAATTGAAGAATAAACTTGAGTGTTTTATTTTACTATCCAAATAGCGGCACAATCAGGAACAGACAAAATTAACATGGTGGCCCTTTATTTTAGATTAGATTGATTTGCCGCTGCATTATGACAAAAAATTAAATTTACCGATAGACGTGTAATATTTCTGTATAAACCTCTTAATAGCAATTTCAAAAGATATCGTTGGAAAAATATTTTGTAGCTAATTTAGCTACAACAATTTCTTTTAATGAAATAATTTTTTTAATTGTACGCATTTTTTTGCTCTGCTTTACAATTTAAGCAAATATATTTATAAACAGACCTGTGGAAAATATCCGAGTTCTAAAAATAGAACCCAAAACCTGTTACAAATCTTTTATTTTTACCTCTTACCAATTTGAAATCACAATTAGTTAATCGTAAAATAAAGAAGTATTGAATTTTATAATTAACATATAAAATACAATTTATCATATTTTTGGTGTCACTTCTTAAAAGTAAGTTGTAATAATAATATTAACGTGTTCGCCTATTTGTCTACATAAATTGGTCTAAACTATGTAGTAAATGTATGAATATTATATTTTTATGTGTATATCTTAAATGATTACCCCATTGTTTCCATTAATTCAATAAACAAAACATAAAACCTCACTGTACACTATTATCTATTAAAATAATAAATTGTTGGTGTTAAATCCCAGAAAGACTATACAATATGTTGTCTTGTTTTTCACTTATTTTATGTTGTTTCCATTTTTTTTTACTTGTTTTGTCACTAGCAATCATCACATTTCATGCGGGAAGTTTTTTTTTTTATTGTAATCCCTACGGTATTACTAGCTTAAGTCTAGTACTTACGACCTACACCATGACTTGGATTAAGTAGACAGCAAAAATGAGGTGTAGTCATGTGACAATCAACTTGAATGGTACACCTTTGTCGCATCAACATTGGCCATTGACGACATGTTGAGGCAATAAATTCACTGTGCTTTTCAACCTAAAAATACAAAAGGGAAAATGTAAACATGATTACATCTGTTAAGGAAACAATTACTACTACTACTTGTTGGAACTAATTGATATTTTTCAATAGCTGTAAAGGAAATAGCGTGGCAAATGCCGTATAAGAACTACAATACTTCAACATATTTGGAATTGAGGACAGTAAGAATCTTTCCTGACTAGTTTGTTGAAATAGTGGTGGTGCCAGATGAACCCTATTATGACGGAGCAATCAAGAGCCTCGTATAAGCATGAACTTACAGTTGACGACGTCTCGCCGAATTAAAAAAAGGTAACAACGTCCGGATCTGAAGATGATATTTTTATACCTTGCATGCGAAAACTAATGGTAGTCTTAACCTGCTATAAAGATATCACCGCCATCCAGGAAGTGCGGCGTGGTAAGGTGAACAAAACAAACTTCCATAGATGACAAAAGCAACGTTTATTTCTGTACAAATATGTTGTAAAGGACAGATTAATGCAAGAAGTCTTGACATTTTGGCACGTTCTCGAATGCATTGTAACAATCCCTATCACAAATAAATTCGCCAACATCATTGTGATGTACAGAAATATGAGCTCCTCGACAAAACCAAGATCTCCAATGCCCTAAGTATAACGTTAAAATGCAGAAGTACTATTCGAGAGACAATGCTCAGTAGTCTTACCAAAAAATAAGAAGATCAAGCTAAGAAGCCTCGAACTGAGATCTGTAGTGATGCGCAAACAACTTTAAGAGAAAATTCTGGGTAGGATCGAAAAAAATTATGTTAAGTTAAGATTTCCGTCCATCGATGAAAATGAAGTAGAGAAAACTTGAGTATAAATAGGCAGGCACCCAGACTGTATGGATTGCCTGCTGGCAGATTTGGAAGAAATGATGCCTAATGAGTGGGACATCAGCATTGTTTTCTTGATTCTTTAACCTACTTCAACTATAGATGTATCTGTCTTCTTCACTTTTTGTACAAAATCTCCTTTGCCGTACTGTGGAAATTTGTCAACAATGTAAGGATGTGATGAAAATAGTTTTACGCCTGATAAATCCACAATTGAACAATGATTCATACCACGATAAATTCTAGAGGAAAATCAGGTTCATACTGATCACTTATTTAAGTATTTCGAGGCGATATATGACAGGATATATAGAGATGAGCTTTACAACGTTGTACCTTAAAGAGCAGAAGCAATCCCACTGGATGTCAGAACCACACTAAACGTCTAATTTTCAATTCAGTCCCCAATAAGAAGCATTCGAGTGAACATCTACGAGTATGACAGAACATTCACTTTTCCCTTCTGATAAGATTATGTCACGTCTATTTGACGCCTGAAACTTTAAAGATTCGTTACAAATAGGATTCGAAAGTTGAACGTTGAAAGTGACGGTTGTATTTCAAGTGTTCGGGTACTGAAATTTTTGAATAGAACGTGATTATCTTTGTTTTTTGTTTTTTTTTAAAGAAAAAGAATAGACATACAATTCGAATTTCGTTTAGAATAATAATTGAGTGATAAGTTATATATGTTATCATAGTTATTAAGTATAGAAAAATCGGAATTTACGTTGTGAATTCGCAGTTTGTGACTTTTCGTGCACATTGGCACACATAATCTTGAAACCACGTGGTGCGTCCGCCATTAATGGAGTCGGATGACCAAAGCAAGGCATAAAACACCGAGCAGTGGCACTAGCCCACTGAAAAATAGCTCTATCAACAGTCCAAAAAAAATGGAAGCGGCACAACAGTTGCTTAGACTAAACAGCGGAAAATCTATTCATCGAAAAATGATGGAATCAGTGTCATCGCCTATCAGAAGTAATAATAAATGTTATGCATCGGCTCCAGACCATGAGCGCATGGATCAACAACCAGCTGAAAAGCCTATTTCTAGTAGCTGGACATCGAGCAACAACAGATTCGCCATATTCAATGACGTACAAGTAACAGCCAAGAAAACAGGCGGGAGGACGATAACCCCGACTCAGCCAACTATTGCCGATGAAGTCGGGAGCAACCAAAAAACAGGTGCTGACACTGCTCCTGCAAACTCAGCACACAACAGCTTCAATAATCAAGGTAAGTTTTGCCCTCCCATTTTCATTTATAATATAGACATCCGCCAACTTGTATCGGATCTTAGAAAGAAAAATGTCGGGTTCAAAGTTAAGAACCGCGGAAATACGTGCAAGGTATTTGTTAGGGACAGTGCGGTCCATAGGGAACTTCTGGAAAAATTGAGAACTAATCCAGAAATCAAAGCTTATTCTTTTACATTAAAGGAGGACCGAACCACAAATATAATCCTCAGGGGTCTAACTTCTGATTATTTGGAGAGGGAGATCATGGAGGAGATCCATGAGACGACTCCTGGGTTGATCGATTCGGTCAGTAAATTCTCCACTTTACGCTCAAAGCGCGAAGGTCTCGAATATAATCTCTTCCTTGTTCGCCTTCTTCCTGGGAAACTTCCCTCTGAATTGCTTAAAATAAAGTACCTTTTTAACACCCAGGTCTCCTGGGAGAAACCTAGGGGTAATAACGGCCCCATTCAATGCCGGCGTTGCCAATCCTTCGGTCACCTCGCTAAAAACTGCGCTAGTGCATATAATTGCGTTAAGTGTGATAAACAACACCCTCCGGGTGGATGTCCTGTTTTAAAATCCGAGGGCTCTAAAGCGGTTTGCGTCAACTGTAAAAGCAACCACCCTGCTAACTACCGGGGCTGTATTGCCTTCAAAAATTACTCCCTGCATAGGAAGAAGGTCCTGCAGGAGGCAAGGAACAATAAAGTCGCACTTAAGACAATAGACCCCTCGCCTCCCAAAGTTTTGCTTCCAGCCCCATTGACGGTGTCATATGCGAGCCTCTTCAAAAAACATGATGCCAAACCTGAAGTTCCATCTGTTGAGGTGCCTCCGGGTCAAGGAGTAATAGGCGAATTTCTCAACCTGTCAAAAGACCTTTTCGGACTTGGAGTGCATTCCCTACTCCAAAAAATAACTTCGTTTTTAAAAAAAATTAACAACTCTGGCTCTATCCACGAAAAAAGGATCCAATATCTTGAGCTTATGGATCAAATCTTAATCAGCAACAAATAATGTGTTTAAACATTATCTCCTATAACCTAGCGTCCCTTGTGGAACATAGTAGGAGGATTGAACTCCAAAAAATCCTTCACGCTAATAAATGCTTGATTGCGTTTATTCAAGAGACCCACCTCCAAGCTAAGCATAAAGTTGTTCTCGACTCCTTCCGATTCCTACCCAATAACACTAATCAAGGCGTTGCCATTGCTATCAGGAATAATATCAGGTATGATAAGGTCTGCCTTAACAATAGCAATCCCATCTTTCCAAGTAAGTTCATTTCAATGAAATTAACTATTGAACGCCAAACTAAGAACTTACTGCTGGGTTCGATTTACGTTCCAGGGAATAGCTCGGCATTAGCCTTTACGGAGGAGCTAAATAAAATTGAAGCCTTAGCATTAAAATTCGATGGCGTTATTGTCGGGGGGGACCTAAATGCTAAAAGTCCAACGTGGGGTGATGACTGCCACAATTGGAATGGCAAAACACTGGAAAATTGGCTGCGTAACCAACAACCATCTACAGTTAACCTCACTCCTCGTCCCCGACCTTTCCCAGAGGCTCATCATTTCTGGACCACTTCCTTATCTCTAGTCATTTGGTAAACACCCTCGATCCCAACTTTTGTATTAAATCTTTACCGTCCTTCTCGGATCACTTCCCTCTTCTTTTGAGTCTAAACCTAAAAGATTTAGTACTCCCATATTTTTTACCAAATCTAAATAAGTCCACAAAAAACACGAATTGGGCTAACTTCAGAGAAGATCTAGACAGGTCCCTCACTGAATCCTTCCCCCCTACCTCAGTTTGTCTCTCTAATAGTGAAATTGATTCCCTTATTGATAAGTTCAATGGGGCTCTATCTTCGACGATTGAGCAACATTCACAAACTCCCAATCCCCCTTTTCGGAAGTATGAGAATCTTCCCACAGACATCAAACACCTTTTTACAATTAAACACAACTGGCAAAAACAATTAAAAAGGTTATATCATAGATCTTATAATAGGGTTAGTGATGATTATAAAGAACTTTCGGGCAGAATAATTTTGCTAAGGAACATTATTAAAGAGAAAGTGAATATTTGGCTCAACCAAGAATTTAAGAGGAAACTATCTAAAATAATCACTGGCCCCTGGGCATTTAGGGAAGCCTATAAAATCATCGGAAAGAACAAAAAAAGATTCTGCAAGGCGGTTGAGGTAGATGACACACTTTTTACAAATACAGATGAAGTTGCTGTGGCGTTCACGAATCACTTCAAAAGCACTTTCGGGGCGAGGCCCTCAGTTGACCCGGCGCTTCTTGTGACTGTAACGAACACCCTACAGCAATCCAGATGTCGTAAACCTGCTACAATCTTTCCCTTCGATGCTGTGAGCTCTTCTCTCTGCCAGCCCGATTTGAATATCTTCACGACCCAGGAGGAAGTCAGCCTTATAATCAATAGTATGAAACCTAAAAGGTCGTGCGGCCCTGATAAGATCTCCAATTTCCTTCTCAAAAAAATATCCAGTTTGGGGAAGAAATTCCTAACAATATTAATCAATAACTGCATAAATAATGGATATTTTCCCAACGCCTGGAAAATAGCTCAAATAATACCGATCAGTAAGAGCCCGAACAATAATAATATTAATAACTTTCGGCCAATCTCACTGCTCTCCAATGTGGGCAAAATTTTTGAGAGAATTATCTCAATTAGACTTGACACACCAGAAATAATTCCCATTGAGCCTATCCCAGAATACCAATTCGGTTTCAGAAAGCAACACTCGACAATCCATGCCCTGTTGAAATTGCATAATGATGTGACGACAAACCTCAGAAATAAAAGATGCACAGTGGCCTGCTCTCTCGATTTAGAGAAGGCCTTTGATAAGGTGTGGAGGGAAGGCCTACTCTTCAAGATCTTAGGACTTAATTTCCCGCCAGAATTATTCCACTTGCTGGACAGCTTTCTTGCCAACAGATACTTTTTCATTCAGTTGGATGAATATAACTCCAATCCATGCGTCTCCCTGTGCGGTGTTCCTCAAGGGTCCATTTTGGGGCCAAAGCTGTTTAATCTATTCCTACATGACTTTCCTCATACCTTCTTCAGAGATAACTCTATTATCTCGAGAGGTATTCTCTATGCGGACGACACTCTGGTCTACGCCTCTGATGATTACCCTTTTTCTGCCGTGAGAAAGCTGCAAGAGCATACGGAAGTAATTCACAGTTATTTCATTAAATGGGGGCTTCAAATCAATTTCCCTAAATCAGATCTTATCTGTTTTCGTAACTCTAGTAGCAAGGGAATCGGCGGTGTCCCCTGCGAAAGCAAACACATTTCATTGCAGCTAAGCAATAATACCATACCGGTTAAATCCAACATGAAATACCTTGGCGTCCGTTTTAACAACCTATTTAAATTCAACCATCATGCTAGATTCGCATTAAATAAAGCTCGCAAGATCCAAAACATTCTGTCCCCACTCATAAATCACCGCGATTTGAATAAGAAAACGAAGCTTCTCTTTTACAAGACCATAATAAGACCAGTCATAATTTATGCATTTCCTATTTGGTTTTCTATTTCACCTACTGTCGCTACAGAGATTGAGACTTTCGAACGTAAAATTCTCAGACGTTGTGTAAATCGGGATTTCGAGTCTGAAAACAAGCGTTACTCAAATGAGTCAATCTACAATGAAGCCAACATCACCCCACTCATCAGATATTCACTAGTGCTAATGCATAAAACGATTAGGGGACTAATCCATTTAGATAATGATCTGATTAAGGACATATACGAATCTCAAATTAATATTAGCTGGTCTAATTCTGACTATCCTTCTCCGGTGGGAATAGTACCTGAAGGCGTCCATCGGATTCCATATGGTTTGACAATCCCATACTATGATAAAGCGGTTCCTGGTCATAATAGAGGATAACGATTGTAACAGCAAATTTACATATTAAGAGATGTAGATATAACAATCGTGTATATATGCATATGTGCACCTGTTTGCATTGCACTATACCATCAATTTTGCCAATGGCGATTGCCAGTTAACCCGATATTTTTCTTTCCCCTGATTATATTTCATTACCGGTGGGAGAGCAAAACTTCACCTATTATTATTCACACATAGATACACTTTTATAATTCTCTAGTTTTAAGATATGCCACAATAATTTATGCAAATTTGTGAAACTAAAAAAAAGAGTCGAAATGTGATATCTACAAGCTTACGAATATATATATGTAAATAATATTCCATACCATTAGACTATTAAATCATTCTAATCAACCACTTAATTTTGCTTAACTCTAAACATTCATATTCACTTATCATGTTAAAAATTATAAGTAGGTAATATTTAATATTCGAATCTGGCATGTTTTGTACCTGTGGAAAGGGAGAACGATAAAATACCCAGTTACTGTATCTATGAATGTCCAGTATAATGCTGAACACACATGTGTATTTATCGATCTCCTTTTCTCCTAGAATAAGTTTTAGTTTAAGTTAGTTTAGTTGTATATATTTTGTTCCGTGTATAAATCGACAAACGTCAAAGTAATTTTTTCATTGCTCATGAGCGAGAGCAAGCTAGTCACTATTGTAATTGTCGCCATGTGGCGTATTCATTTATTATTGTCAAAGCAGGCCATGCTTCTCGACGTCACTAATAGCGGTTATCTTGCTGTCCCTCAGCGGTATTTCGCGTCTGCAAAGCATTTAAGTGAGCTAGGCATAAGTAATACAATGCGACGCGTTCTGTAAAAGCGATGACAAAATCGCTGTGAATGTTCAACCTACGCTCGCACAGACTGTACACAGGCAATTTATCACTGAAGCGTTTGGCTATCTTTCTTCGAATGACTAAGAAATTTCAGTAAAAGCACCGAACAAGGAGCACAATGAACCAGTTCATTTTCTGAGTCCTCTGTTCCGACAGAAAAAATGTTATCAGAATTTGTATTGCTCAAAAATTTTATAGAACTTAAACAATAAAAATCTGAGACACATTCATATCACTTTTAAATGAATTTCTATTGAAAGCAATTAAATATACAAGCAGTATTGATTTGTTTGCAAGTGACCTTTACCTTTCCATGTTCGTTATGCCTCGTGCGCGAAACATTTTTATCACAAAATAAGGCCAGCTAGACAAAAAAAAAAACCAAGAAACATTAAGCTTGATACTCCTATTTTTGTTTGTCGGTTAACCCTTCTTTATATACGAATTCTAGGATACTAACCGCATCATCACTGCCTGCCTACTTATTTTGCAATACCTCTATTAAGTAGAAATCCATTAGGGCGGACCCTTCCTAACTGCGTGATAAAATAATACAAACTATTCGTGTAATAAATAAGCCTACGACGGACACACCATAAACAAATCGTTTAAAACATATATTTCACCCCAAGGCAACAACAACTAGCGCAATACATCGTGTTTAAAATGTAAGAAAATACAGAAAACACATGAAGAATGCCACAGTAAAAGAAAAGGAAAAAATAACTTCTATTTCAGGGACTGCTACTGAGTTTGGCAAGCAAATAAATAATATTTGCTAGATCCGGCAGACTCCTCGCTAGTGCACATAAATTATGAGGACTCGTACATATCCTTGAACATAATTTCCCGAATGCAACTGCTATTCCTATCAAGCAATATCGATTATTTGTGTCGCAAGCGTTAACCCTCCACCCAATCCCGATTAAAAAGAAGTCACTCACCAGAATGAATAACAAGTGAACTTACCACTTTATCTTCGGCAATGTAAAAATCCGATACAGCGGCTGCCAAATAGAGCACTGCTCTTTGTTCAAATGCTGCTAGACATTCATTCCTTCGGCACGTAACAACCACATGTAGTCAACACCACTTGTAAAGCTAATATACACTACCATTTACGTTTCACGAACATTTTTGTCCCTAACCAGAATTGGTGTGAATACATGAGCAGAGTTTGGTTTTACAGCTATCGCTGCACCCTGATCGTATTCCATTATGTCCAACATATCAGAAAACTACTGACTAGTGAATTGATGCGTAAAAGGCGCCAACGATTTCTGACGGCCTATAAATATTACAGCGTATTCATGGTCTAGGAAGTATTCCGCCGATGATGAGTCTCTGCCCGGCACTGAAATTATCCACAAAGCGAACGGTATTATGCTCCAAAAGTATAGTTGTGCCGCCAGACTGAAAACAAACATAAATAGTAATTGTTAGTCAAATAAGCAGCATCGTATTGAATCTGTTATATTATAATTATAAGCACGTGACGCCATAAAACATGCAACAGGTTGTTGAGGAGGTAATTTATCGTAAACTTTTCTTCACTGAATTGAATTAAGAAAAACTATTGATTTACCTATGCTAATCAACCAACATTTGACTCCGACTACAATGCTTCACTCGAAAATCCAGTTTGGATACCTTGTGTTCAAGAAATCCCTGCTCAGAATTGGCCTGGTGTTAAACACGGGGGTAGAGAAAGGTAGAGTCTACACGGTGCATGTCAGGAAAATGAAAGGCCAACCTCCTTTAAAGATCTTAAAAAAACACAATGGTCAGGAGAATTGATTTATGATACAATTTCATTGCAGCAGAAGCTCACTGAATAGGTTCCGCATTTGAATCCAGATCAAATAAT
This sequence comes from Volucella bombylans, assembly GCA_949129095.1. Lineage (NCBI taxonomy): Eukaryota > Metazoa > Arthropoda > Insecta > Diptera > Syrphidae > Volucella > Volucella bombylans. Next base: position 49,403,876 of record OX422140.1, read on the forward strand.
AGTTTTTTAACAAATTTGTGCAACAAATTGAGAGTGGTAAATGTGATTTGTTCTTTCTAGATTCTCAGAGGAACTTGCAAGACTTTTCTTTAAATTTGCTCTTAGCCCAAATTCGGGAAGATAAAGGAGTTGCTGTTGCAGTAACCTCCTCCGGAATAGCTGCTCATAAAGAAACACCTATTTGTAGCGTCATTAAATAAAGTAGCGTGTGTGGATGGATATTGGAATGTATTGGGAAGAAAAGAGCAATCGAAGCAAAGGTACAAAGTGCCTCTACATACTGGCGTGCCTAACAAGGTTGCTCCAAAAAAGGGGCTTTTTATTTGAGTGAGAAAAAAAGGGTTACTTGCATCGAGAATCCACTTCTAAACCGGATTTTCGGGTAAAGCAAGTAATATTATGTTAGAAATGGAACGATATGGAAAAAACTAAAATGGATTTTCGGTGGAAGTAACCCTTCTTAATCCCACTTCAATAAAAAAAAAAACGTTCCCTCTACTTCAGACAATCTTCTTGCACCCACCAATGTGAACATGCACATTGACACACCCACTTAAAGGAACTTAAATTTGGTTAAAGTTCATGGGCCATCCTTACAACATAAAAATACAAAACCTCCTCGAACACACTTATGCATGTACAAACACGCAACCACCGAGCGGTGACAGAATAAATACTGCGTATATGAATACTATTTGGGAACAGATGTTTATCTTTTGAATAGACTAAGGCGCTTACCGTGTCTTGAAAAATACGATTCAGCATTTTATTATGACGCTCACAGAATTCCTTGGACATGGATCGATTGTCTTCAAAGCCAGCTGGCGGCAGATGTGTTGCATAGCATTCTTCCCAATGTGGAGAGGTCATCGTGGATGATATGCCACACTGCGCAAACAACTATATTAGTTAAATTGCATTCGCATGCATATTTGAGAAACTTACCACAAAAACCCAAGCTAATCGTTGACGGTTTTCTTTTTTTTTATTTGAAATTGATTTTTCTTGTCGCAGTTTTGTTTTTCTTTTTTATCACGATGAGAGGAAATCAAGAGGATAATTCCAAAATAGAACCGGATAGATCGAAAGATTGAAAAAAAAATTAACAAAAACAACAAACAATAAGTCGAAGAAAAAGTATTTAATTATTAAATTGGCACACACAACACAAGTGTTCAGAAACAAACACAAGCTCTTTTGCCGGTTTCAGAGGATTGTTAAGAACAGCAAACGAAGGAGGCGAACGAAGATTTATGTTCTACTGAGGTTCGGCGTTACGAATACGATTTCGATAGAAGACAAGAATTTCTATACAGAGTTTTCGAGTTTCATTTAATATGAGGTGTTTTCACAAGTCCCGAAATGTTTTTAATTAAATAGTACAACGCTTTCAAATGGAATTTATTCTTAATTTAGAGGAAAACGTAATTTCTTAATAAACACAATCAGTAAACTGTTACTACCATAAAACCCGCAGCTTCTTTTTGGCTTTCAACATTTGGCGTTCATTGTGACAGTAAAGCAAACAATTGTCACTCAGTTCGCGCATAACGAACGTTTTACATGGGCGGAGAAATCGCACACTCTTTCTAAAAACATATTTGAAACCACATCGATGATAAAATCATTAAAATTTGCTTTGATACTTTATTTTTTTGCGGGATTTAATTCTAAACATCGGATGCATTTCCTCACCATTTCTTTTTAACTCCGTTTTTCGGTTTTATCTTTTAAAACACTATATTTTATTACTTTCCTTTATTTTCTTACAACTGATTATCTGCTTAATTTATGTCTCTCCAGTTTGACAGCACACTTTCGAATGGCTGACTTGACGAATCAGGCTGCGTTCACATTGTACAACGGGGAGCGTTCGAAAGGGCTTTACAAATTGCAACTTTCTATGTCTTCGCAAAGGTGAAAAGCAGTGGATGAACACTGGAAATGTATTACGTAGGTACTGTCCTAATGACGACTGGTGGCAGAATCTTACGCACTCACCTCTATTCTCTTAGTGGCAATGACAATATATCACTTAAAATTGACATCTACAATATTCATTTGTTTTGATACTGTATGTGTAAAAGTTGATCATGCAAATTAAGAAATAAGAAAAATGGTAGATTTTCGGATTTCGCAAAACGACACATTGAATTTAATTAATATTTACAAGTAAAGTGAACAGCTCTGGAGCTCTGGAACTCTGGAACAGAAGCCATCGTAGCCATGTAGCGTGTGAGGAAATTGCGAGAAGGTTCAGAAGAGTACTGATGTTTTAAGAATGAAATATTATTGACTGATACATTTATGAACGCAGTAATACAAATTTGTTTCCGAACAATGTCATTCAACTTTTGTTACCTCTTTGTGCCTGTTCACATTGGCGCGGGCAGGAAGATTACACGAAAGAGAGGAAACGCTTTTTATTGAAGTTGGAAGAAGAAGGGTTACTTCCACCGAGAATCCATTGTTCCTGTTTACATTGGCGACGGGTTGAAAGTCCTCACCATGAACGTCGTGTTCACATTGTCATGGGTTTGAAAGACTTTTTGACAAGTGGAACATTTGAATCGGAGCATTTTAAATTTTTAAATTTACGCAACTGGCCTGAAACATAGGTTTTTTCCTATTCTTCACACTAAAGTGGATTCTCGGGTGCAACACATCGTTTTTTTCCATATCGTTCCATTTCTGACATATTTTTTCATTTTAATTTGATCGTTGATGAGAAAGGAAGTGTGAAGAATAGGAAAAAAGGTATGTTTCAGGCCAACTGCTCAAATTTAAAAATTTAAAATGCTCCGATTCAAGTGTTCCACTTGTCAAAAAGTTTTTCAAGCCCATGACAATGTGAGCACGACGTTCATGGTGACGACTTTCATCCCGTCGCCAATGTAAACAGGCACTTTGGTTCTATTTTTCTGGGTCTTCGGCACAGTCTTTCATCAGGCTATGGGTCCAGCATAATATAATTCATACAGTTTAATAAAACGATAAAATTAACTTAATTTAATATTTTAATTATTGGGTGGTTTAGTTAAATTTGTTGTTTACGTGAATTAGAAAAAAATATCTAAAGACGGTTTTAAGCATGGAAGATTCCTACTTTTTTATACATTGCAATACCAGCTTTCCACTGCAATTGTCAATACGTATCAAACTTGTGTAACACAAAGCATAAGGATTGGCATCACTGCATGTTAAAATAAGATCCACATTTATATTTCTCTTATTACCTACTTTAAAGTAACTGTAAAATATGATAACTTGTTTGAGTCTTTAGATATCCAATTTCTAAGCCTGTTCCATTTTTCTTGCCCATGCAGACTTTTGACTTTGAGGTAACTTTTCTCAAGAAAATGCGTAATAAACGTAACGTTTTACTATTTTTTTCTTATTAACGTAATAATATTATAAAAAAATCATCAACAAGTTTGCAGATAAACCCTTAGATTTTATGATACACCAAAGGCCAGGGTACTCCAGTCTTTTCTTAAATTCTCGATAAATGATGTCAACATTGGCGATAGACACTTGACGGCTATTACACAGCGCACATTTTGGTTATTTTCTTCTGAACTGTCCTTCTGTGAAGTACCATTTACAATACAGCGAGAAGCGAACGGACATCGTACGTCTGTTTACAATGATAGGTCAAAACGCAGCGAGCAATTGTCAAGCGAAGTGCTAATCATGGGAAAATAACCCCAAAAAAAATTTAGCTGTCACGCATTGCGAGATGCGATAGTTTTCCAGATTTTCGAAATTGACTGTTACGGAAATATTTTTGACAGTAATGCGCACATTTTTACACGGAGCCTTTTTCTCATTCTTCGGTTTTCGTAAAAATGAGCCAAGTAATGACGTCGACTAAGGTTCGAGAGGCTGGACTAAACATTGAAGATGCAATTTTTTCGTCATTTGTGCTAGCTGGTTTGAAAAAAGATTACAAACGGCGGTAGAAAATGCGGCATCTCAACTAAAAGGTGATTCCGTTATAAAGGGTCCGCCATCTAACGTTTTTGTTTCAACTAGTGCTTATTTCATGAATGGTAACACTTAGCTCATGTCTGATTTGACAGATAATTAGTTTTATCCTTCCGGTTAATAATGGAAAATAATTTCATTCAAATGGCTGCCTCGGCTGGCCATGCAGTAGCCTACACGGTCGGTCCAATTTTTAAGCACATTATTGATTGTGTGCAGCTGTATTTCACCAATGGCTTCACGAATATTGTCCTTTAAAGCGTCAATTGTCTCTGGATTGTCGGCGTAACACTTATCTTTTACGGCACCCCACAGCACTTATCTTTTACGCAGGCCCACTTAGCGAAGCGAAAACGCATTGGATGGTCAGTTGGCTTCAACTCCTGAACCAATTGGACTTTGTATGGCGTCATACCAAGGTCTTTATGCAAAATTCGTCTCAATGATGTCTCCGAAATGTTCAATTGTTGAGAACGACGGTGAATTGATGTTGATGGCGCATCACGCACACTTTCTGCCACAGCAGCAATATTCTCGGGTGTACGCACTGTTTTTGGCTTTTCACGCTTGGTTTATCGATGAGGATGCCAGTTTCTTTCACTTTTTTCACAAGATAACGAACATACGGAGCTGACGGTGCTTCTCTTCTTCCAAAATCCGTACGCAATTTTCGCACACATTCTGCAACATTACCATGATTTTCAAAGTAATGTCGCAATATTTCCCAGCGTTGTTCAAGCGTATACACAACCATATTCGTTCAGCGGAAGGATAAAACTAATTATCTGTCAAATCAGACGTGAGCTAAGTGTTACCATTCACGAAATAAGCACTAGTTGAAAAAAAAACGTTAGATGGCGGACCCTTTAAAAGCTGGAGGAAGATCCGCTTTTTTTTTATCGAAAAATTGTCCTCAGCGACGAAGCTCACTTCTGGTTAAATGGGTATGTTAATAAAGAAAACTGTCATATTTGGTCCGGCAAAGCAAGAGCTGCCAATGCGCCCGGATAAATGCACTGATGTGGTTTATGGTCCGGCAAAATCATTGGCCCGTATTTTTCAAAGATGTGTGTGTAAACAACGTTACCGTCAATGGCGCGCGCTATCGTTCAATGATTTTGAACTGTTTTTTGCCCAAAATGCACGAGGCGAACCTAGTCGCCATGAGGTTCCAACAAGACGGCGCTACATGCCACACAGCAGGCGAATCGATGGACCAATTGGGAAATGATTTCGCTGAGTAATTTATCTCTCGTTTTGGGCCGGTGAATTGGCCGGCTAATTCGTGCGATTTGACACATTTCGATTTTTTTTTATTGAGGTACGTCAAATCACTCGTCTATGCCGATAAATCACTGTCAATTGCAGCCTTGGAAGGCGACATTACCACGCCTTTTTGCCAACGCAGCTTGATTTTCAGCCAATTTCACATCCACTTTCATCACACGTGATTATATGGTGCAAGAACGATTCATTTTGGTGCCTTAAGCTCAACAATGTACAGATTTCTAAGCGGCGTAGGTTTTGTGCCTCGTTCAGTTAATGGGGCACCCGCTTAATTTTTTTACTTTTTCTATTAGAGATAGGTCTCGAATTATTATCATGAGAGATACTCCCATATTCTCTGCAATATCGCGTAACATTTTTACTGCGTCTGCATCAATCGTTGGTAGATGGTTCATTTTCTAGGCTAAGATCTCCCGAACGGAACTTAACAAACCAACGGCCAAAGTTGCGTTTACCGCTACATCTTTAAATGCGTCATTGATATTTTTCGCTGCCAGAGACGCATTATGTCGCAGTTTAAATTCATAAAGAAACAGACTCCGAGTTTGAGCTAAACTATTACTGTAGTTGCATCGAACCCTAAAAGTCTCACACGTCAAACTCACGTACCACCTTATCTTAAAAGAAAATTGCACTTTTTGCTATAGATGTTACTCGAGAGCTCCTAATTGCGAACTGAATGAAAATCTGACTGAATTAAACGTATGTAGTGCAATCTAATACTTTAACTCTCCTCAGTAGCGACCGTAGAGCCTCAAAATTGAATTGAAAACAAATAAAATCCCATTTAAAGCTATTTTGATTTTTTTTATTATACAACAATAATTTAAAACAATTTTATATTATTTATTTTTTTTAGAATTTTCAGTGTTAGGATACATTATTATATTAATTCTAAGATCTTTACAGGATAATCTTATTTTTCTACAGAGTACAAAATTACTACTACAATTAATTAATATAAATACAATAAAAAGAAAAGCAATCCAGATTGCAGTCATTTCTCACTTTGTTTTAAGCAATATTATGCTGGTGTACAAAATTTTTAGCATAAACAATTTGGGTATTTATTTTTATTGTTATTATTTTATACAATACAACACTTAACATTTTTACTTTGTTATAATATAATTGAAGCACCTAGATCAAGTCGAAACTGGGTAATGTTCTCTACAACTTTTCTGTTTGATTTGATGTTTACAGCCTAAGATAATGCTCTTTGCATATTTTACAAAAAATAGGAAATATATGTTTTAATATTAAAACCCTGTTTTTCTTTTTATACATACACATACAATTTGTGTTATTTTATTTTATTTTAAATGCTTTGTTTTGTTTGCTCGGACTATACACACATATATTTTTATTTAAGTGTGTATTTATATGAATTCTTACAACTTTTTTTATTTTTCTTGCTACAAAATATATGTCCCATCTGTTAAGAGGTATACTAAATTTTATTTTTCAATATTTACTTATATTTACTATTTGTTTCTTTGGTCCAAGTGGTGAGGATTTATTTACAAAAACATTTTTCTTTTAAATATCCATACAAGCGTTCTTTCTTTCTAATTTTTTTGTCTAGTGTATCCATATCAGATCCCTACTAAAATTTTAAATTCAATACATTACACGCAATAGCTTTGTTGATACATTTTTTTCCTAAATTTACATATCCAATCTATACATTTGTATATTTATACAAAAATTTGGGGCAAAAATGTGAAATGCCGTAATATTCTGATTAGTAAGAGTGATTTAAGGTTTAATAAAAAAAAAAGTGTCAAGTGTGTTATTTTCTAATCAGTTCGGTTATTTAATTTTTTTATTGATATGATTTAATATACATATATACGTTTTTATATAATGTTTTTTAATTTAAATAAATAGTTATTTAATAGCTGCATAAACAATTAATTTCTTAACTAACTCTTTGTGATTTCAAATTGGTAAATATACCGCTAGATACCGCTAGATTTGTTTCTGTCTATTGCAATAAAAAAGGAAAGAGATACTTTCCTGACGGACGTTTTATGAGAAATAAGAAGATTGGAATATGAAATTATTAATACTAATTTCAGTAAGAATTTCAGGTTAAGAATATATGCACATATTAAGTCTGTTTTAAATTTAATTCTACAGATATTTAGGAACACAGGTGTCACGATTCATTTCAAAATCATAACGAACAAGAAGTCTGCGTGCCGAAGACTATCATCGACTAGTTTCAAAAAAAAAAACGAAAGAAAACTACAGATACGTTGAAAGGATATCACTATCCTCCAAAACACTTCTAGAAATGTTGCCAAATAGAGAGGTGAGAATCGAGGGCCGCACTGTGCTCCTCCCATAGATCATGATTTAAAAAAAAGAATGTTTTTATTTTTGTAAATAACTTCGTCTACTACTTTATTAGTATTCATATTTACTTAAGTGCAAAAAAGTTCTGCCTTGATACGAAGATTCGTTTAAGTTGTAATAATTTTTTTTACAATGGAATATCAGGAAAAAAGTATGCATACTATTTTATTTACTTGTCAAAGAAAAATTTTTTTTGGAATATAAAAATTGTAGGAAAGGTAAAAATAATACTAATACGAGTATATATCGTTTAACTTGTTGGTTTTGGAAGCTTTTAACTTCGTTTCCCCACGATGCCCCCTTGAAATACAATATATGTAAATCAATAGCTAAGAGTTTATAGTATATAAATCAGTTGCTTTTTGCTGCAACAACTAGCAGCTTTGGTTTATATTAGTCTCTAAGTGGTATATATTCAATTATTCTTTCTTCAATTTCAAAATTGCAAATGCTCTTTTAAGAGGATGCATTTATTCGAAATTTGGCTGTGATGCAAACGAGGCTAGCGGGTGTTTCAAGTAATTTTGGAAGCCTTGTTGGCTAAAGAAAATCTCAATACAGATTATTTGCAAGTTCGCATCAGCTATGTTTGCCAAAAATTGCAGTACATTGGAAGCAACATTTTCGTATTAAGTCCAGGGTTATGGAAAGACTTCAGATTGGTTGAATGTCATCGAAGAATGCGTTGTATTCAGAAATCCCCATCAGCATGCAAATCCAGATGCGCCGGTGGAGCGACCATAATAATTAGCCGGTCGACCAAGTAAGGACTTTTCAGACTGCAATAAGCGATCAAAACGTAGGAGATTAGCACAGTTGTCAAAGGTGGATGAATCTACCGTTATTGAATAAATCCAGTGACTCTAAAAAATCTTTCACGCAAGCAAGACCGGATAAAGTGTTATCTCTTATTGTGGAGGCTAATCACCTATATTTCTTATTAAAGTTTTTTGTTAATTCCCATATACATTTTGATGTTATGCCCTCTTATAATAGGCTATGGAAAGCGAACAAAAAAAGTTATCCTTCGGAGGTAAAAGTTACCGAATCGTCCGCAGAGGTAGAACTACAAAATTTTGCTAGATTACACCACGGAGCGTATACTTCAATCTCAAAAACAAGTTTTAGAAACTGTTTCTGCGAATACGTTAAATGACATGATAGGGAAATGGGGTAGATTTAAACACAAAGACGACTCTAGATATTGATAACAATTTAAAATATTGATAAGCTCCAGACTTTATTGACGATATATCATTGCCTTACTCCAATTGGTTTAAAAGTGATTCTCTGGTTTTTATTTACATTCAATAGTGTACTCGTAGTTTGATTTTGATTAAAGTAACATAGCTTATTTATAACTTCAACACTTTAGTGACTCCATCATGAAAGGAATCTGGTCTCTGATTCTCCTCTTAGGATTGTTGAATTTATACCCATTGGCTAGCCTTCTTCTTTAAGATGATGAAGAGAATGCAAATGTCACAAATATCAGAGATGGCTCTAGAGTTCTCAATATAATGCAAGATGGGAACTTCCAAACATTGAATAATCATGGAGGGTATCATGTGGTTAACAAAGGAGATGTGAATTGTCCTCCCTGCCCTTGCAACCAATCTGAGTTGGTTGAGCTGGTGAAGACTTTCTTTGAAAACAACAAAACCAATGGCTCTCAAACTTTTAATATCACCGCCAAGACCACTAATAGATCTAATTTGACGCTTGTTGAAAAATACCCAATAGATTCACAATTCGAGAGCTTTGAAGTGTCACCTACCAAAAAATCATTCAATCCTAATGCTCTAATGTCGTACCTACAAAGGAAGCCTAGGGAGAAATTGAAGCAGGCAAGACCTATCAGTTTTGAATTATCTGACATCCTATTATGGGTTGTGTTAATAGGTTTTCGTCCACCTCATTGGAATTAGCAAAAAAATTATATCACTTATTTTTCCATGCCAATACTACTACATATGGGCACCCGCACTCCGTCGTAGCTAGCGAAGCCTAGCTCCACGGGTTGCAAACCCGGCATGTAGGCTTTCACGTTCGTAGGTTCGAGTCCCCATGTAGGATCGCAGTTGTCCTTCCTTTTTTTTCTGTTTTTTTTTTTACTTGAGGGCGATAGTTCCATCGTCATACTATGGCATGAGGACTTACTGTTGGGATTAGCGAATGTGGAAGATCAGGAGATGTGGTCTGATGAACCTGTTTGTACGAGAGAAAGACGTACCGTATGGAGTTGAGCGAAAACATTCGAGAGGCAACGGGTAGTATTAAGTGGAATTGGAAAGGATTTTTGGTGGGTTAATGGGGAGAAAACAAAAAAAAGAAAAGATGGGCGAGTTGTGAAGAGTCAGTCAAGGAGGTTGGTCGAGGCGCAAGTTAGGAGTTCAAAAAAAATCGCTCGAAACTCCGTGATATTTGCTTTTTTTTTTTTTTTTTTTTTTCATCCGGAGTTGCGACTAGCATTATTTGGGAGCTTGGCACGAAACAACTGGAGTCAAGAGGATCCGGACGAATCGAGTCTGGGTGGGAGCAGCAACACGTGCCCGATAAGCTTACTTTGCTTTAAATACACATGTTATTGTATTAAATTACGCTGGCATATATTACATAATAGTTGGTTCGCTTAATTTATTGTCCCGTGTCACGAATAATAGATAGCCTGGGTTCGTTTCCGAGGTTTTATTTTTATTGTTTTCTTTTCTTCTTTTTGTTTTTTTTTCTCCTTTTTTTTGTATTATACTCGTAAGCTATTTGGATTTGTTAATGTAGAATTAAGCTAGATTGTAAGACTGAAATTTTGTAATTCATATTATAGGTTAAGTACAAAGTGAATTAAAGGGATCGATAATTTTGTAACGTTTGGAAAACATTCGTTTTTTTTATTATTTATTTTTTTTTTGGGTAATTAAACGGAAGAGCAATCGCGTGGCGCTCATTTTTAACACCTTAACCTACGACCACTCTCCTTAGTGGTCGGGCACTCTTCCGTGGTACGGCGCGTTGACGGAGAATTCGGCGGTAACAATCCAGCAAAGGTGTAGCGGATTAAACAACATCCAACAAAGTGCAGACAGACAGGTAAAAAAAGATAACCCAGCAACGGTACTCAAATTACCAACGATAATGATGATCAGCAAACAATTAGGGGAAACACAAACATCAATACAGCACACAAGCAGCACGATGATGTGAAAACGGGACGAGGCAAACCGCAAGGCGACAACAAACAGGCGACGAAACTCTATCAAAAGTTCCTGACGATATACATTCCTACACATGCAAAGCTTCAGTAGATAACCCAACGAAACGAGACTGGCAGCAGGCAGAAATACGTAAAAGGCGAACGGCAATCTGGCAACGGTTTAATGTTTTGTTGTTTTCTTATAATTAGTAGTTAGTTATCTTCCGTCGGCAGTTGCACTTGGTACAAAAATAAAGAGCTCGTAAATCGAATGATTTGATTGTCTATATTTTATTCTCCGGAACTTTCAGGCAATGACAACGATATCAAACATTTTTATTGAACATTTTTGGTGCCTCCTGTGAGGAATTAATTTGATTGACAGTGGTCGAACAATAATTGAAACTCGTGAAATAATAGACAAAGTAAAGGCATTGAGTGAAAACAGTTGTACACGTACGGTATATAGGCAACGGAAATTTCTTTCGGTATAAAATTGTGTTGGTAGCGCTACGCGCATCAGGCGACTTAAGGAACGGTGTATTTAATACGATTTAATACTGTGAATTGACACAATTTGGACAATGGCTGAACTAAGAATGCGTTCAGGTGCTTCGACAGCCATAATAAAATTAATGAATAGGCTTGATAATGGCAAATTGGCAGAGCTAGATGTTGCAAGGCAACGTGTGACGCTCGAGAATTTAGAAGGCCATTATGCTCGATTCAAGGACGCTCACTTTGCATTAGTAGGTAAGGCAGAGGAAGGCGAGATGGAGGCGCATACGACTCTTTTTGAAGAAGTTGAAAATCGATACTCCAATGTAAAGGCAATGCTGACGGCTGCAATCGATGCAGCACGTACTCCAAGACGGCCACCGTCTGTTGCTAGTGCGGTGAATACGGTGCGTGGTCAACCATTCGAGGTACAGCATGTGCGACTGGAGAAAATAGTCATTCCTGAATTCCATGGAGAATTAAATCGGTGGGTTGCATTTCGCCACATGTTCGAGGCAATGGTGCATTCGCAAGAGTACCTTTCGACGGCAGCAAAGTATCCGAGGCTGATGAAGGCATTAAAGGGCACGGCTGCACATTTGGTAGAAAACTACGAATCAGCTTGGAAAACCTTGAAGGCACGCTACGATAATAATCGGCTTATCGTTTCAGCGCATCTGAATATTTTCCTCAATATGGAATCGCTGGATTAGGAAACCAATATAGGCTTGCGTTGGGTCATCGATCTGACAAATGAGACGACGCGGTCACTGGCGGCCATGAAACGACCGGTAGATAAGTGGGACGACATACTTGTCCATATTCTGGTGTCAAAACTACCGAAGGCGAACGTAGATGGAACAGCGAGGTACGGAACTTCCACAACTGGAAGACCTATTGAAGTTCATCGAAGGCAGGGCACGTGGTCTCGATCATATGAGAAGCGCAATGGTCGAACGCGCGAACACCGCAGGCAATATGGCAACCCGGAGATCATCGTCGAATCCAAAGTTTCATGTGCACACAGGCGCTACACCGAGGCTAACACGATCAAATTTACCGACGGCGGATCGTGGTCATTGCTACTATTGTAATGGCAATCATTATCATCATTTGAAACGTTAACCCCATCGGAACGATTTGGTAAGGTTAAGGACTCTAACTTATGTTATAATTGTCTCACTCCAGGTCACGCAATACGAGCATGTCTCTCCAAGAAGCGGTGTGGGAAGTGTGAAGGCGCACATCACAAAATTTTGTGTCGCACTTCGAGAAGAACGCAGACTGAAGCAGCATCTAGTACGAAGGCAACTGCGTCCGCAGCATCATCACCACCAGTAATTAGAATAGATAAAAAGAGCCCCGGACAAGCATCTCCGCTGATTGAGTAAAAGGATTCATTTCACATCAGAAGTTCGAGTGCGAGTTAGTGCAAATAACAAACATTTTTCTTATACAGCAACTGGAATTTTTGTGGGATACGAGTCTAGGGTTCTTTATTGAATTTTTGTATTTTTTTAATTGAGTGGAAAACATTATTATTGACAACAGTGATAGTCCATTCGGTGCATGAATACACGTATCGGATATACTTTTCATCTACTTTTGGTCCACTTCCTGTGAGTTTTTCATGGACTTTACCTACTTTACATCGTCAATGGAATTAAATTTTACTGCTTTCCAGTGCCGAATTTTTTGTATTTTTTCAGTTGAGTTCAACCCATTTGCCGATGAAATTCTTCAACAAATTTTTTTTGCATCGCATCGTAAGTAAAAGCAAGCGCACTTTCAATTGCTCTAGAATAATACTAATTTTTTGTATCGAAAACGGTGGCAATTCAGGTTGCGTTTTATACTGATAAAATATGCCTCCCAAACGAGCAGCGATTGGTAAAAATACACCTCAAGCAAAAAAGAAAAAACAGTTGCGAACCTCAGAATCTGACAAACAACGCGAGTAAAGACTCGAAGCTCAACGATTACGCACAGTTGAAGCCCGTTCGTCTGAAACAAGCAAATTAGTCTAGACAAACACTGAATGATAGGGAATGATGCCATTATTTTAGCTGGCTGCGTTCCATTATGATCAAAATTATGAATACAATCTTCATCCGAGTGTTGTTTTTGGGAAAATGATTAAATTATGCGTGCATTGTAAAGCACTCAAATTTGAGAGTGAAACACCTGGAATGTGCTGCTCGGCTGGAAAAGTTAAATTGCCAGAGTTACATACACCGCCTGATCCATTATCGACATTGGTGTCAGGTAACACAAACCAATCGAAACATTTCTTGGGAAATATTCGGAAGCATATGTTAATTCGTGTTTCCAAATGACATCGTTCAAAACATCGTCCAACCTTCAAAGTGCAGGGCCAAATTTGATGAACAAATCGATCAACGTTGTCGATTCAATAGGGGCACTGGAAAAGAAATTGTCGCTGAACTGCAAACTTTATTCGATCAACACAACAAATTGATTCAACGAATGCCAGCTGACGATTACAACGTTGTAATTCGTGCAGATAAGGCACCCGTTGGTCAACACGCAAGACAATATAATGCTCCAACGATTGATGAAACAGCAATCGTTATAGTTGGCCAAGAACTCGAGTCACGCGATATTATTCTCCATCGCAGAAATGGTGAGTTCCAACGAGTCCCAGAAACGCATCTCTCATACGACGGATTGCAATATCTAGTTCTATTTTGGCAAGGAGAAGATGGATATCATTTCGAAATCAAAATGAGAAATCCGCTAACCAATGCAGAAACAAATAAGAAAGTCAGCGCTGTGAACTATATCGTTAATGATGGCAACGTCAATCCCAACGAATTGGGCAAAATGATCATACTTCCATCTACATATGACATGTGTTCGCTCATATGGTCGCCCTGACTTATTGATTGTATGGGATGAAATTAAAGAACTTTTGTTGGCCGGACAGTCCCTTTCAGATCGTCATGACATCACGGCCCGCGTCTTCAAACAGAAATTGAAATCTTTAATGGATTTCATGGTCAAGCATCATGTTTTTGGGAAAACACGATGTTGGATGTACTCAATCGAATGGCAAAAACGTGGATTCATACATGCACATATTTTGATTTGGTTATACGAAAAAATCACGCCAAATCAAATTGACCAAGTCATCTCAGCAGAAATACCAAATGCCGAAGTCTTACAGGCTTATTTGAAGTCGTTACCAAAAATATGATTCACGGTCCATGTGGCTTACTGAACAATTATTCGGCATGCATATCTGATGGGAAATGCAAAAATGGTACCCAAGAGACTTAGTCGCGGAAACTGTTACTGGAAATGACGGATATACACTCTACCGTCGACGATCGACTGAAGATGGCGGCAAATCCATCATTTTGAAAGTGAGAAACAATGATAATCGTTGGGTTGTGCCGTATTCGCCGCTACTCTCAAAGACATTTAAGGCACATATCAATGTCGAGTATTGCAATTCTATCAAATCGATCAAGTACATTTGCAAATACGTCAACAAAGGAAGCGATATGGCGCATTTTATCATTTCCAATCCATGAACGACATCCAACAGTTGTTCATTTGGCAGTGCACCTTAAAAATGGACAGCGCGTCTATCTCACAATAGAAAGTGTACAACAAGCATTGTCACCGCCGCCAACAACTTTAACAGCATTTTTTTGCATTATGCAGGGAAGATACGTTTGCGAAAACATTACTTTACTCCGAAGTACCGACATATTTTACATGGAACTCGTCAGCGAAAAAGTTTCAACGTCGCAAGCAAGGTCAAGCAGTTGATCAGTTAACGGTCTAGTGTGCGCCGCTTATCGTGAGGCTTGCCAAGAGTTAAATCTTCTTGAAAATGATGCACATTGGGACATTTCACTCGCTGATGCATCGAATACTGCTCGACCAAAGTTAATACGTACATTATTTGCCATCATATTGACAACATGCTAATCCTAAAGATTTGAGGGAAAAATATAAGGACTACATGAGTGAAGACATCCTTCACCGATTGTGTACCACAAATCAAAATCCGGACATTCAATTAACACCAGACGTTTATAATGAAGCACGGGTTTTGATTGAGGATATATGTTTGGCAATAGCTAACAAAGCATTGGTCCAGTGAGCAATGCTTGCGCCGAACCGACCTGCGAACAACTTTTTCGATCGCGATTTGCAACGAGAAACACATTTTATTGTCGGTAATTTGGATATATTTGTTCAAACGAATCTTTCTACTATAAGTTGATTGCAGAATAACCAATAGTGTACGACACGATTATGGATGCAATTACAAGACAAGGCGGTGGATTGTATTTCATAGATGCGCCCGGAGGCACAGGCAAAACATTTCTGGTTTCTCTTATAGTGGCAACCATACGATCTCGAAATAATATTGCATTGGCTATCGCTTCATCTGGAATTGCGGATTGTGGTCGAACAGCGCATTGAGGCACCAACATGCAATATCACCAACAATTCAGGAATGGGTAAAGTACTCCAACAATGCCAAATCATCATATGGGATGAATGTACAATGGCACACAAAAAATCATTGGAAGAGCTACATCGCACACTAAAGGACTTAAGAGGAAACGAACGACTTTTCGGTGATGCGCTCATTTTATTGTCTGGTGACTTTCGACAAACTTTACCAGTCATTCCACGTTCAACCCCGGCTGACGAGCTTAATGCATGTTTAAAATCATCCGTTTTATGGCGACATGTGCAGTAACTAAGCTTACAAACCAATATGCGTATAAGATTGCAACATAATGGATCCGCTAAACGTTTTGCAAAACAATTGTTGGATATTGGGAATGGTAAAATGACCAACGATGAAGCCACATAATGTATCACATTGCCACCAGATTTCTGTATATTCACAGCAACTACAGACGAGCTAATACACCAAGTATTCCCAGATATCGCAAGAAATTAAAAAAAACCATCGATGGCTCAGTGAACGTGTTACATTAGACGCCAAAAACAATGATGTTAACTCCATTAATTTCACCATTCAATGCGAAATACCAGGCGAAGCGAAAACATACAAATCCATCGACACTGTCATGAATCAAGACGAAGTTGTCAACTATCCAACTGAGTTCTTGAATTCACTTGATTTACCCGGCGTGCCTATCATTTTGTTTCGAAACATTAATCCGCCACGACTTTGCAACGGTCCAGGCTCTCAGTGAAAGAAATGATGGCCAATATCATCGAAGCTACTATTTTGAATGGAAAATTCGAAGGAGAAGATGTACCATTGCCTCGCATTCCAATGATTCCAACAGACTTACCATTCGAATTCAAACGTTTGCAGTTTCCGGTGCGACTGGCCTATGCAATGACCATCAACAAGGCGCAAGGACAATCTTTACAAGTGTGTGGCCGGGTCAATTATATGTGGCCTGTTCACGCGTCGGAAAACCTTCTGATTTATTCGTATATGCACCAGACGGAAAAACAAAAATATTGTATATCCAACAGCACTTCAATAAACAAAATAAAAAATAAAAGTGTTCTTATACACATGCATGCTGACTTTTTCTTAAATTTGATTTTATTAATATGCAATTAAGACAGGTTAAAGTGTGGAAAACAAAATACGGGAACCGCATGCTGCGCGAGTTGGTAGATTTTCAAGTTAGTATACACATTCTGTATATATAAAACAAAAAATAAATATATCCTTCATATAACAGGTTTTTTTTCCATCGCATAGCAGCATGAGCGAAGAAACGCTAAATATAATTAACAAGGAAACGCACGCGTTGACGTATGCCGGCCCATTTCGAGGGTCGTCACAAGTACGAATTGAAAAGGTGTAGAAGAAAGAAATAAATAAAGTTTAGAATTATAATAGGTCTTTACTACGAGTACTAATATTAATCTGATAATTTTTGATAATTTTTTTATCATTTATAATCATTATTCATCTGGTTTCTTCACGAAAATTTACCAGATTGTCATCTTGGAAGTATTGCTGGTTTCGTTTTGGTTACTTAATTGAATAGATTATTTTCAGTCTCAAAATATTTTTCTCAATATGTGTGATATTTTCTTTTAGGCTTTCGGTTTTTGTATTAAAAATGTGTATTTCCTTATTAAGAGCTTCTTGGTTTAGTTTTAAACATTTACTAAGGGTATGAATTTTCAGTGGAATGACCAAACTTGGCAACGAGTGTTGTGTTGTTCATTTTGTAAATGAATCAAATGTTAATTGATTTATACTACAGATTATATTAATTTAGTTTTGTTTTTCAATGATGAACACAATTTCGTTATTATGATTTGTGTGACCTGCTGATTGTGGAGCAATAAGGAGTCTTAATCTGTCAACTAACTCGTTTGGCTCATCCCAATATATTTACATAGGTTTTTCGTTATTAACTTGCATTAATAGACAACACGCTCGTATAAACTGCAATACTCTGTCCAACATAAATTGGCAGTACATCTCTTATGGGGAAGCTTGTTCCAAATCAGAGCGTGCCATATTTTTGTACCATACTAAATTGAAAGACACCCCCCATAAAAAGTGTTTACTCGCCAGTGAATTTCCAATTGCATCTGACGTAAATCCAGCACATCTTACTCAGTACACATCTGAGTGTGCACTGATTGGTTGTGGCTGCTGCTATTCAACTCCTATTAAATTGATGTGCATTCAGTACAGACTTTCCTGTTTGGTGAGAAAAATTTCTGTCCGAATCAGCTCGGCTCTCTGTTCAGTGAGGCTGTTCCAATCTGATCGCAACAGAAAATATTTAAAAATAATGGAACACTTTGAGATAAAATCAGAGCAAGAGTTTGGACCCCCTCAGACACTTATTTTAGAAGTTATAGCCATTTTTGTGTTGAAGTTTGGACCCTCTTAGACGCGTATTTTAGAAGTTATAGCCATTTTTGTGTTGAAGTTTGGACCCTCTCAGACGCTTATTTTAGAAGTTATAGCCATTTTTGTCTTCAAGTTTGGAAGCCCTCAGACGCTTATTTTAGAAGTTATAGCCATTTTTGTGTTGAAGTTTGGACCCTCTCAGACGCTTATTTTAAAAGTTATAGCCATTTTTGTGTTGAAGTTTGGACCCTCCCAGACGCTTAGTTTAGAAGTTATAGCCATTTTTGTGTTGAAGTTTGGACCCTCTCAGACGCTTATTTTAGAAGTTATAGCCATTTTTGTGTTGAAGTTTGGACCGTCTCAGACGCTTATTTTAGAAGTTATAGCCATTTTTGTGTTGAAGTTTGGACCCTCTCAGACGCTTATTTTAGAAGTTATAGCCATTTTTGTGTTGAAGTTTGGCCCGTCTCAGACGCTTATTTTAGAAGTTATAGCCATTTTTGTGTTGAAGTTTGGACCCTCTCAGGCGCTTATTTTAGAAGTTATAGCCATTTTTGTGTTGAACTTTGGACGCCCTCAGACGCTTATTTTAGAAGTTATAGCCATTTTTGTGTTGACGTTTGGACCCTCTCAGACGCGTATTTAGAAGTTATAGCCATTTTTGTGTTGAAGTTTGGACCCTCTCAGGCGCTTATTTTAGAAGTTATAGCCATTTTTGTGTTGAACTTTGGACGCCCTCAGACGCTTATTTTAGAAGTTATAGCCATTTTTGTGTTGAAGTTTGGACGCCCTCAGACGCTTATTCTAGAAGTTATAGCCATTTTTGTGTTGAAGTTTGGACGCCCTCAGACGCTTATTCTAGAAGTGATAGCCATTTTTGTGTTGACGTTTGGACGCCCTCAGACGCTTATTTTAGAAGTTATAGCCATTTTTGTGTTGAAGTTTGGACCGTCTCAAACGCTTATTTTAGAAATTATAGCCATTTTTGTGTTGAAGTTTGGACCGTCTCAGACGCTTATTTTAGAAGTTATAGCCATTTTTGTGTTGAAGTTTGGACGCTCTCAGACGCTTATTTTAGAAGTTATAGCCATTTTGGTCTTGAAGTTTGGACGCCCTCAGACGCTTAATTTAGAAGTTATAGCCATTTTTGTGTTGAAGTTTGGACCGTCTTAGACGCATATTTTAGAAGTTATAGCCATTTTTGTGTTGACGTTTGGACCCTCTAAGAGGCTTATTTTAGAAGTTATAGCCATTTTTGTGTTGAAGTTTGGACCGCCTCAGACGCTTATTTTAGAAATTATAGCCATTTTTGTGTTGAAGTTTGGACCCTCTCAGACGCTTATTTCAGAAGTTATAGCCATTTTGGTCTTGGAGTTTGGACGCCCTCAGACGCTTAGTTTAGAAGTTATAGCCATTTTTGTGTTGAAGTTTGGACCATCTTAGACGCATATTTTAGAAGTTATAGCCATTTTCGTGTTGAAGTTTGGACGCCCTCAGACGCTTATTTTAGAAGTTATAGGCATTTTTGTGTTGAAGTTTGGACCATCCTAGACGCGTATTTTAGAAGTTATAGCAATATTTTGTGTTCAAGTTTGGACCCTCCCAGACGCTTATTTTAGAAGTTATAGCCATTTTTGTGTTGACGTTTGGACCCTCTAAGAGGCTTATTTTAGAAGTCATAGCCATTTTTGTGTTGAAGTTTGGACCGTCTCAGACGTTTATTTTAGAAATTATACCCATTTTGTGTTGAAGTTTGGACTCTCTCAGACGCTTATTTTAGAAGTTATAGCCATTTTTGTGTTGAAGTTTGGACGCCCTCAGACGCGTATTTTAGAAGTTATAGCCATTTTTGTGTTGAAGTGTGGACGCCCTCAGACGCTTAGTTTAGAAGTTATAGCCATTTTTGTGTTGAAGTTTGGACCGTCTTAGACGCTTATTTTAGAAGTTATAGCGATTTTTGTGTTGAAGTTTGGACGCCCTCAGACGCTTAGTTTAGAAGTTATAGCCATTTTTGTGTTGAAGTTTGGACCGTCTCAGACGCTTATTTTAGAAGTTATAGCCATTTTTGTTTTGAAGTTTGGACCGTCTCAGACGCTTATTTCAGAAGTTATAGCCATTTTTGTGTTGAAGTGTGGACGCCCTCAGACGCTTATTTTAGAAGTTATAGCCATTTTTGTGTTGAAGTTTGGACCCTCTCAGACGCTTATTTTAGAAGTTATAGCCATTTTTGTGTTGAAGTTTGGACCGTCTCAGACGTTTATTTTAGAAATTATAGCCATTTTTGTGTTGAAGTTTGGACCCTCTCAGACGCTTATTCTAGAAGTTATAGCCATTTTTGTGTTGAAGTTTGGACGCCCTCAGACGCTTAGTTTAGAAGTTATAGCCATTTTTGTGTTGACGTTTGGACGCCCTCAGACGCTTATTTCAGAAGTTATAGCCATTTTTGTGTTGATGTTTGGACCGTCTCAGACGCGTATTTAGAAGTTATAGCCATTTTTGTGTTGACGTTTGGACGCCCTCAGACGCTTATTTTAGAAGTTATAGCCATTTTTGTGTTGAACTTTGGACCGTCTCAGACGCTTATTTTAGAAATTATAGCCATTTTTGTGTTGAACTTCGGACGCCCTCAGACGCGTATTTTAGAAGTTATAGCCATTTTTGTGTTGAAGTTTGGACCCTCTTAGACGCGTATTTTAGAAGTTATAGCCATTTTTGTGTTGAAGTTTGGACCGTCTCAGACGCTTAGTTTAGAAATTATAGCCATTTTTGTGTTGAACTTCGGACGCCCTCAGACGCGTATTTTAGAAGTTATAGCCATTTTTGTGTTGAAGTTTGGACCCTCTCAGACGCTTATTTTAGAAGTTATAGCCATTTTTGTGTTGACGTTTGGACGCCCTCAGACGCTTATTTTAGAAGTTATAGCCATTTTTGTGTTGAACTTTGGACCGTCTCAGACGCTTATTTTAGAAATTATAGCCATTTTTGTGTTGAACTTCGGACGCCCTCAGACGCGTATTTTAGAAGTTATAGCCATTTTTGTGTTGAAGTTTGGACCCTCTTAGACGCGTATTTTAGAAGTTATAGCCATTTTTGTGTTGAAGTTTGGACCGTCTCAGACGCTTAGTTTAGAAATTATAGCCATTTTTGTGTTGAACTTCGGACGCCCTCAGACGCGTATTTTAGAAGTTATAGCCATTTTTGTGTTGAAGTTTGGACCCTCTCAGACGCTTATTTTAGAAGTTATAGCCATTTTTGTGTTGACGTTTGGACGCCCTCAGACGCTTATTTTAGAAGTTATAGCCATTTTTGTGTTGAAGTTTGGACCGTCTCAATGGCTTATTTTAGAAATTATAGCCATTTTTGCGTTGAAGTTTGGACCCTCTCAGACGCTTATTTTAGAAGTTATAGCCATTTTTGTGTTGAAGTTTCGACCGTCTCAGACGCTTATTTTAGAAATTATAGCCATTTTTGTGTTGAAGTTTGGACCCTCTCAGACGCTTATTCTAGAAGTTATAGCCATTTTTGTGTTGAAGTTTGGACCGTCTCAGACGCTTAGTTTAGAAGTTATAGCCATTTTTGTGTTGAACTTTGGACGCCCTCAGACGCTTATTTTAGAAGTTATAGCCATTTTTGTGTTGACGTTTGGACCCTCTCAGACGCTTATTTTAGAAGTTATAGCCATTTTTGTGTTGAAGTTTGGACGCCCTCAGACGCTTATTCTAGAAGTTATAGCCATTTTTGTGTTGAACTTTGGACGCCCTCAGACGCTTATTTTAGAAGTTATAGCCATTTTCGTGTTGACGTTTGGACCCTCTCAGACGCGTATTTAGAAGTTATAGCCATTTTTGTGTTGAAGTTTGGACCCTCTCAGGCGCTTATTTTAGAAGTTATAGCCATTTTTGTGTTGAACTTTGGACGCCCTCAGACGCTTATTTTAGAAGTTATAGCCATTTTTGTGTTGACGTTTGGACCCTCTCAGACGCTTATTTTAGAAGTTATAGCCATTTTTGTGTTGAAGTTTGGACGCCCTCAGACGCTTATTCTAGAAGTTATAGCCATTTTTGTGTTGAACTTTGGACGCCCTCAGACGCTTATTTTAGAAGTTATAGCCATTTTTGTGTTTAACTTTGGACCCTCTAGGACGCTTATTTAAGGAGTTATGGCCATTTTTATGTTCAACTTTGGACCCTCTAGGACGCATATTTAAGGAGTTATAGCCATTTTTGCGTTGAAGTTTGGACCCTCTCAGACGCTTATTTTAGAAGTTATAGCCATTTTTGTGTTGAAGTTTCGACCGTCTCAGACGCTTATTTTAGAAATTATAGCCATTTTTGTGTTGAAGTTTGGACCCTCTCAGACGCTTATTCTAGAAGTTATAGCCATTTTTGTGTTGAAGTTTGGACCGTCTCAGACGCTTAGTTTAGAAGTTATAGCCATTTTTGTGTTGAAGTTTGGACCCTCTCAGACGCTTATTTTAGAAGTTATAGCCATTTTTGTGTTGAAGTTTGGACCCTCTCAGGCGCTTATTTTAGAAGTTATAGCCATTTTTGTGTTGAACTTTGGACGCCCTCAGACGCTTATTTTAGAAGTTATAGCCATTTTTGTGTTGAAGTTTGGACGCCCTCAGACGCGTATTTTAGAAGTTATAGCCATTTTTGTGTTGAAGTGTGGACGCCCTCAGACGCTTAGTTTAGAAGTTATATCCATTTTTGTGTTGAAGTTTGGACCGTCTTAGACGCTTATTTTAGAAGTTTTAGCCATTTTTGTGTTGAAGTTTGGACGCCCTCAGACGCTTAGTTTAGAAGTTATAGCCATTTTTGTGTTGAAGTGTGGACGACCTCAGACGTTTAGTTTAGAAGTTATAGCCATTTTTGTGTTGAAGTTTGGACCGTCTCAGACGCTTATTTTAGAAGTTATAGCCATTTTTGTGTTGAAGTTTGGACCCTCTCAGACGCCCTCAGACGCTTAGTTTAGAAGTTATAGCCGTTTTTGTGTTGAAGTTTGGACCGTCTCAGACGCTTATTTTAGAAGTTATAGCCATTTTTGTGTTGAAGTTTGGACGCCCTCAGACGCTTATTCTAGAAGTTATAGCCATTTTTGTGTTGAAGTTTGGACGCTCAGACGCTTATTTTAGAAGTTATAGCCATTTTTGTGTTGAAGTTTGGACGCCCTCAGACGCTTATTCTAGAAGTTATAGCCATTTTTGTGTTGAAGTTTGGACGCCCGTCTCAGACGCTTATTTTTTAAGTTATAGCCATTTTTGTGTTGACGTTTGGACCCCCTCAGAATTATTATTACGACGGGACTTAGAGTTAATTTAATATTAATACAATGAATAAAGCGATGTTGGTGCGAAGATTTGCCGAAAGTCCAATTCGTGAATAGACCCGTGAAATATGGTATTTCTATACACCTGTTTACCATAAGTTGCGAGCTGATAATGAATTGACTTTATCACATTGTGATGATAGGGAAGAGTATGCTGATTTCTATCGAAGCGTTGGTTCTATTTATCAGCATTTGCTTACGAAAGGTGGCCGTTAAGTGCAACTACGTCGGATTTTCAATGACTACGATATTAAAGGTAATGAAACAGTCATTCTAAATATGTTGTTACTTGTGGGATTAGTTGGCGACGATTTACAAATCATTGGATATTGTCTAACTACGATCGCAATAGCAAAAGTAAAAGAAGATTTACGGTCATATCTTTATTTCGAGGTAGATTAAAATACAGATGAGATAAGTTATTGTTCTATGATTAACGACATTATGTGTGATTTGAGTAACGAGTTAAATCTAATGAATTATGACATCAAACGAACGATAGTGGACGCTAGACGATTATATTCAAAATTCTTTCAAGACCGATTACGACCGAATAAATAAGATTCCAGCGAGCTATAATGTAATATTTTCGAAGAAGGATAAATTCCAAGGCTGTTATTATCAAGATAGAAGCACTAACATTGTGATACAAGAAGTCGATCTACATGTTCTACGCTTTTTTAAACCACTACAAGTACTATGCCTTACGATATTTCAGATAACAATCGTCAGTTCATTACTAAATCATGCAACGATCCGAGCAAGAAGGCATATCAGATAAAGTGTGGATACAACGAAGGGTCTAGTGCCAACGTCTGTGATTTAACGATTTCAACGTTTAATGATGAAGTGGTTTTACCGTGTGGTTTCGTTACTTCGGTTTCTAATCCTCTATTCACTATTGTGGGCAATCAGCAACACTGTCACGGAGGAATATGAGAGACAGGATATAAAAAGGACGCACTCGAAGGATGAGGGTTGTCACTCATTCACGGACTTCGTAAGCGAAACGACGTGATACTCGTACTTTAGGAAGTTTCAACAACAACAAAAAAAAAAAAAACTATTTATTAACCATAATATTTTATCTTTTTATCTTTTGCAGGAAACAGGTAAAACAATTCAAATATTTGTTCTTTACCGCAACATCATCAGAAAAACCCCAAGGAAAAAAATAAACAACCAACTACCTGAGAACACCCATTCCTTATGGGTCGGAAAGAAAGGGAGAAGGCTACTGCACAAGCAGTATATGACCAGTTTGTGGCTTCCTGTCGCAAACAAGTGGAAGTTTTTGGTGTGGGCTTTGCTGCTCAAATTCACCAAAAACTATGTGATATACAAGAGATATATGGAGAATCACCTGCCGTCGAAGATCATATAGTGGAGGATAAGGAAGAAATGGAAGCTGAGTCAGAAGACGATGACAGTGCCGACAGTGACTATTCGGTAGAGGAGGAGGTGAATGGTCTTTCTGAAGACTTATCTACCACCGATGATGAGTTTCCTGTTATGCAAGCAAAGAAGCGCAAGAAATCGGTCACACCACCACCAACAACAAGCCAGGCAACAGTAGCAACAAATTCAGCACTAACTCTCTCTTCAACATCAGCACCAAAACCTGCTATAGTAATAGCACCTTCAGCAGGAACACCAATTACCTCAGCAGCATCAACACCTCCAGCAGCAGCAAAACCACCAGCATCTATAACACAACCATCAACATCGAAGGCAGCATTGCTGCAAGTAAATTCCCAACCGGCGACGCCAAAACCCAAAAGCCATGACTTCATGCCTCCCATAATCTGTTTCCGGCTCAATGTTTCTGACCCGACGCGTTATGCAAAGCCTATAGGGCTTTCATATAAAATACATAATATCAACAGCACCAAATCGGTCATAACGACAAAAACAAAGGATGAACATATTAAAATAAAGGACTATCTGCGCAACAAAAAAACGGAATTTAATACATATACCGCCAAGGAGGATAACAAATTATTGCTGGTCTTGAAGGGTATACACCACTCTTTTCAAGTAGACGAAATAAAGGACGAACTACTGAAGGAGGGAATCCCCGTCATAAAAGTGACTCCCTATAAAACAAACAGACCAGACAGGATTTTCAACAACTTCGTCATTGAAGTTGTTA
This sequence comes from Volucella bombylans, assembly GCA_949129095.1. Classification (NCBI taxonomy): domain Eukaryota; kingdom Metazoa; phylum Arthropoda; class Insecta; order Diptera; family Syrphidae; genus Volucella; species Volucella bombylans. The sequence goes on from OX422140.1 coordinate 49,429,532, forward strand.
AGGGCAGTGATCTACCTGGCATATATTCAAAGACCCTTTTACTCAACCAAAAGGTGTTTTGGGAAAAATTCAAGGCAAACGGCATTACCCAATGCCGTAATTGCCAGAAGTTTGGACATGTGGCAAGCAACTGCGGCATGAGATATAGATGTGTCAAATGCCAAGATGACCACCCTCCAGGAAACTGCCCAAGGACTGCAGCAAATTTAAAGGACGAAGCAGTTTACTGTATTAACTGCAAACAAGTAGGACACCCAGCAAATTACAAAGGGTGCCCTAAATATAAAGAAAAGCTTGTTGAAAAGAACAAGCAAACGGAGAAAAAGAAGGAACAACACCGGTTTGCTGTTTCTTCCGCAGCAAGGAAGATCACAGCTGGACTAAGTTTTGCCGAAGCAGCTGCCCTAGCCACAATAACAAGGAAAGCAAACCCACAACCAGTGAACAAGCCAACAATGCAACGAGCAACATAAACCCACACCCAGTGAATAAGCCAGCCAAACCAACAATGCAACCAGCCGCCAAAGCAACTCAAATTCCAGGATTCCGGGCATCCCTGCCAAAAAAAACCGAAGACAATTTTAACATCTTCGACGATACCAAGAGGTTATTCGGTACTGATCTGCTGACCATTCTTCAGAAGGCAAGGAAAGTGGTGCCACCCAACTATGGTTCGTTCGAAGACAAGCAAAAAACAGTTATCCTGGCTAAATTGATTTGTGAATTATGTTCGCAATAAATAGGCTTAGCATTTTTACATACAATGTTAATTCGATATGCTCTGTAGCCAGAAGAAGTGCACTGAGCATGTTTATTAAGACTCATAAACCGGATATTTTACTCCTACAGGAAACTCTCTTGAACAGAAAGAACCTATATAAACCTGTAGGTTACAGTGTCATCCGAGAAGATAAAGGGCCCGGAAAAAGAGGTACAGGTGTTGCTCTCAGAAATTCCTTCAAGCACAATCTACTAAAAATCACTGGATTACGGTCACTGGAAGCGACAGCCGTCATCATAAATGTAACTGATGTGGATACTCTACTTTTTGTATCGATATATAATCATGTTGGTGCCTCATCGGCTAACATTGACAACGATTTACAAAGGATCAACGACGCATGTAACCTTCACACATACTGCATTATTGGGGGAGACTTTAACGCATGACATCCGCTCTGGCAAGACGACGAATCATCACCACAAGCAGTTGCCATCGAACATTGGCTTAGTGATAACAACTATGCACACTCTTTAGTAGTGGTGTCACGGCCAACAAAAACGTTTCCCAGGACTCCATCACTGTTGGATTTCTTCTTGGTCTCGTCAAATTTCATCAACATCTTGCCGGACTTCCGGAACTACACTTGTTCTTCCCATGTAAGCGATTCTGATCACCTGGCGGTTGAGCTAAGAATCCGCCTAAACCAAAACATACGTCTGCAGAGGCCTCCTCAGGAGAACCACATCAACTTTACAGCAGTCAACTGGTCCCGTTTTCAGAACGACATCGAGGCGGAGCTTCAATTGCCAACCCAGATAAGCTGCCTCACAAATGAAGAAGTCGAAAGCAACATTGGCCATCTACAGACAGTGATAAACAATGCAATTAAAAAACAGGAAAAGCCATTAACAAGCAAAGACAAATATGGGAACCTTCCCCAACACATCCAAGCCATATATCACCACAGACAATGGCTACGAAAACGCCTTCAGAGAATCTTCCACCGGACCTGGAACCGAACGAACGACGAGTATTTAACTGTCAACTCACAACTCATCTGTACAAACATAATGTTTCGGCGGGCGATAAAATACCACCGCGAAGAAGACTTCCGAAAAAGGCTCGAAGACATTAAGCCAGGACCCGATGCTTTCCGAAAAATCAACCGATTAATTAGGAAACCAAGTTGTATCCCACAAAATCTTACCATTGGATCACAGACACTCACCACCCCAGAGGAAAAAGCAGAAGCCTTCGCAAATTATTTCGATGCTAGTTTCAAGGACCACCCCCCAGTACATCTCCCAGATTTCATCACTGAAGTTGAGACATGTGTCTCCCAATCTACAAACCGTTGCAATTGGATCACGGTATTTAGTGCTACTAATCCATCGATCAGCTCCTCTAATGGTGATATATTCACTACAGTTGAGGAGGTAGTAGATATAATCCAAACCGGCAACTCTAAAAAGTCGGCTGGTAATGACCAGATTTCAAACTTTTTGCTAAAAAAGTTACCAAGTCTGGCATTGATTCTCCTGACTATTATCTTCAATAACTGTATTAACAACAGCTACTTTCCTTCCTGTTGGAAAATAGCAAAAGTTGTTCCAGTTCCAAAAAAAATTAGTCGATGCAGTGTTGAGGGTTATAGACCCATTGCTCTACTGTGCTGCGTAAGCAAAATATTGGAATCAGTGATGCTAAGAAAGATCAACATCCTAAGCGAAGAGAGGGAACTTCTGCCAACACATCAGTATGGATTTAGGAAAAAAAATTCAACAATCCATCCTTTGCTCCAACTCCATAATGATGTCACCAGATGTCTAAACAAAAAAGAAGTAACAGTGGCCTGTCTCCTGGACATCGAGAAGGCGTTCGACAGCGTATGGATCAAGGGACTTATATTTAAACTTCTTCAAGTTGGGTTCCCAGGACATCTGGTAAGATTAATCTACAGATTTTTAACCAATAGGTTTTTCTTTGTACAGGTTTCCAACAAAAAATCTGATATCAAAAGGATTAAAGCAGGGGTACCACAGGGCTCGAGACTCGGACCAGTCCTTTTTAACCTTTACACAGCGGATCAGCCAAGAAATGTAGTAGGAAGCAAAACACTCCTGTACGCTGTCGACTCCATAACATATGCTCACTCCCTAGCTCCGGAGATAGCAGCACGACGTGTGGAGGAACACATCAGAAGACTTTGGGAATATTACCTGAAATGGGGCCTGAAAATCAACACCAGTAAGACCGAGCTCATATGCTTCCGTAATCCAATGACGGTTATCAGCGGAAGAAGAAAATTAACCCTTGTAAAGAGGAGCAGGAACATACAAATATGCCTTCCGAACGGTGAGACGATCTTACCAAAAAAGACAACGAAGTACCTTGGCGTAAACTTGAGCGAGAAGTTTAAATTCAACGATCACGCAAAAACCATCCTTAAACGGGCGAACTTTGCTCTTCACCTTGTTAACCCACTTCTAAGACGGAAGAGTGGGCTTAGCCAGTGTACCAAGCTACTTATCTACAAGCAACTCATTAGGCCGGTTATTACATATGCCTGTCCGATTTGGTTTACGGTTTCCCCGAGCATCATGGAAAAAATTCGAATATTCGAAAGAAAGATTCTCCGTTCCTGTACCGGAATCTATCGTCATCCAACTACCCTAAAACATCAGAGGAACGAGAGGCTGTACGAAGCTGCAAAAGTAACATCAATTGATAGGTTCATGATGCAGCTCTCAACTAAATTAATTCAAAACCTAAATATCCACCCAAATCAGGGAATGCAGGAGCTTCTCCAGCATCCGTTGCAACCCGACCATAAATACCTCAGCGTCAAGGCCATCATAGATCCAGACTTTGAAGACATCATCCATAACGAGGCAACACCTTTCTACAGAAAAAATATCAGCGGACATTACAGAGGCTAAAATTCCGCTGCTTCTGCAGCCATTTTAGTATAAATTAAAAAAAAAAGAAGAAAAAACAAACAACACAACAAATATGTTAACATGTAATAGATTAAGTAAACAAACATATTGTTAAACACAATGTATTCCTGTCAACAGATATACGTCGTGCCCCTATTGTTGAGCCGACAATTTAATTTTAGTTATAAGTCTAATTTTAAGTCAAATTGTAAATATATTTTAGGCGTTAATAAAAAAAAATCTTAATCTAATCTAATCGATGAGGGTTGTTGTTTTCCGACTTCCCATCGTGGCAGTTCTAGCAATAAACAAATTCTTACACTCATATCTTATCAGTTATTTTAAGTAAATGTAAATACAGTGCACTCGGGAAAACGTCAACGCTCGTTTACGTCAACATCCCAAAACGTCAACCCTTTTATTTTTACATTGCCTACTCTAAAACGTCAACCCAACTACAAAGCTCTAAAACGTCAACTCTGAATAAAACAAAATTTTGAATTTAGCGGCAGTTAAAATACACAATTTTTGTACACACACACATTTATTTTGTATTGTCTTTTTATTTATGTACATATGTATGTACCTATATGTTCAGTTGCTTGTTTGTTCTCGAAAGAATCACATTACGAAAATGAGCTCAAAACAACCGAAAGTGCTTAAATTACAAGAAAAGGCAAATATTTTGGAATTATTAAAGAAGGGAACAAGTGCGGTAGCTTTAGCTAAACAATATGGTGTAACAAAATCAACTATCAGCAAAATAAAAATGAAAAAAGAGAAGATTTTACACTGTGTTAATAACACACTTTCCGGTCCAGGGAAAAGAAAAACATTAAGAGAATCAGAGTTGCCGAAAATGGAAAAACGTCTGTACCAGTGGTTTCTTAAGCAAAGAGAAAGAAATTATCCAGTTAATGCATTAGCGCTCAAAGAAAAAGCTAAAGAGATTCATCTAAAACTGAAAGAAAAAGAATGCTCTTTCAATGCAAGTGATGGATGGTTGCAGGGATTTAAAAAAAGATTTGGAGTTCGTCTGCTTAAAATAACTGGGGAAAAGCTATCTTCGCAACCTTCGCTTGTCGAACCATTTAAAGTCAAGCTGAAGCAAAAAATTGAAGAAATGGGTCTATCCCATGATCAGCTATACAATGCTGATGAATCTGGATTGTTCTGGAAAATTTTGCCAGAAAAATCTTACGTATCAAGAGCCGAAAAGACTGCTCCGGGCGTAAAAACAGAAAAACAACGAGTCACTTTTTTATGTTGTGCTAATGCTTCCGGAAGTCATAAACTTAAATTGTTGGTGATTGGGAAGGCAAAAAATCCACGCGCTTTCAAAAACTTCAACTGCCCGACTGAGTACAAAAATTCTAAATCCTCATGGATGACATCAGCCATTTTTAGCGATTGGTTTCACAAATCATTTGTGCCGCAGGTTAATATTTTTTGTGTTGCAGAGAACGTATCATTTTTAGTAGCTAAAATTTTCTAATTTTAGGTAACAGATTTTCTTTTAAAAAGGAACTTGCCAGTTAAAGCGCTCCTCCTCATCCAAGTGAAATGGAGCTTAAAACCGAAGATGGAAACATAATTGCAATGTTTTTTCCTCCAAATGTTACCCCACTTGTCCAACCAATGGATCAGAACGCAATCAAAATAACGAAGCTGTACTACAGAAACAGCCTCTTAGCCATGGTAGCGGCAAACAATTTAGATCTAGTAGAGTCAATGAAAAGTGTTACATTAAGGGATGCTGTTACAATTCTAGAATCTGCATGGAATAAAGTGAGCAAAGATACAATGGTAAAATGCTGGCAAAATGTTTTACGCTTCACGGAAATCGAGACAGATCCGGAGGAAGATATTCCATTAAGCATACTGAAAGAAAATATGAGCTCAGAAGTTCAGCAGCAAATGGAGCTTTCAGTTGATCTACTGAATGAACTAAACCCTCAGGTTTGTCGATTTTTACAATTGTTTTAACAACACAGGTAATTTTTTTTCTTAAGGTGGACTATACAGTATCATGCATTCAGGAGTGGAATGCAGATATTTTGCTGGATAATGTTTCTAATTCGTGTGAAATTGAGGAGTTAGAAGTGATCGATGATGTGGATAACGATTTAGATTTAAATGTGCAGACAATAAAACCAAGCGAAGCAGTCGAAATATTAAACAGGGCTTTGAATTGGGCTCAATGCGAGAATGTTGAGCAAAATGACTTAAATGTATTAAGACGTTTAAGAGAGAAGGCTCTTTTCCAAGTGTTGGAAAGAAAAAAACAGCAGAAAAAAATAACAGATTTTTTTTAAATGCATATGGTATAAAAATATGATCTCATTTAAAATGTATTCTTTTGGTTGTAGTTGTCATCAATGGTTCTAGTCAGGTTGAATGCCTTTTTTTGTTTCCTTTTTGAATTTGTTTATGTTGGGTTTTAGTTTATAATCAATAAAAACGTTTAAAAGCACGCAATCGATGTTTTTTATTTAAAAAATTTACATTCGTAAACGTCAACAATTTGGAAAACGTCAACACCCGCGGTTTTAATTAGTTGACGTTTTCCCGAGTGCACTGTATATACTCGTAATTTTAACCCATAGAAAATAAAAGTGTTTTGTGTTACCTAAGTGAACAATCTTACACTATTGTATCACTACCAATGTATGATTAATATTTATCGACATGGCATAAGTTTGAGTTGTCGCATGGAACCAGGAAGAAGTGATATAATGGATTTACATCATTGTAATTGGTTTAGGTTTGCTGATACACTCGTAAGCATATTCAATAATAACGTTGATGGACTACGGTATATCAGTGATTCCCAAAGTGGTCCAGGTGGACCCCCAGGGGTCCAAGGGAGACTCGACTAAGGTCTACGTTAGCATGAAAAAAAGGGTGCTTACCAGTTGCAAGTGGGAGTGCACGAAGATTTATCTGGTTTCGATAGTAAAGAAAAATAGTTTCAGTTAGGCTGGCATATGGATCAGATAGCCTGTTTATTTAGAATTAATTCCCTTTTTTCAAAACCTCTCTTAATTTTTTTGAGTAGTGTATTTTAGGAAGATCAGCGACTGTTACTTGTAAAAACTTGCATATTCGATATTCAGTGCAACGCGTGTCGTAATTTGCAAAGCGCCGCCCGCAACGCTTGTTCAGAGGTGCAAAGGGATGAAATACGACTTGAGCTGTGCTTGCAATCTTGCATGAACTTGTTTGATTCTTCACCTATATAAATACGTATGCTGCTAAGGACAAACGCTACTCATTTGTTTCTGGAATTTTGAAAAGAAAAGTGTGAGTGGATCGATGTCAGTGTTTGCCATTGCCGGAAAAGACCTATTTGTATATTTGTTATGCATATTTATATTTTATATTGTAATAATATTGTATTTGTCATGGTTGCGTATAGTATATAGGTAATAAAAATTAAATACTGAACAGGGCTATTATTCGATACTTCTTTAAAAGAAGAGAAAGCCGAGAAAAATTTAACTTTTACAGCTAGGTTCCAGAAATCGAGTGAAATGAAACCGAAATCGAATTTGCAAATCGAGTGAATTTATTTTCAGTGTTCCGCATTCCGACCGATTTCGTAACTTAGAATTTATTTTCGAAATCACCTTTAGTAAAATTGGAAACTGCTTGTTGAATTAAACTCCGAAATGTTGAGCCTTACAAAAGGTTTTGTTTGATATTTATTATACCAGGCTAAAATTTACCTATATAAATGACAAACTTAATGATTGAATTGCTAGGTGATTTAATAAATGTACGTAGCTTACAATATATGAAGTAAAATTCAACTTACAACTTTTTTTTTTCTTTTTTTTTTTTCTTTTGTATTTCTGTTTGTATTTATTTCATTTCCTCATCTACATTACACATAAATCGGATTCTCCCCTGCTACATCAGCTGGATTTTTCTTAATGGCGATCTGTAACAAACCACTTGGACAGTCTTCTGATCCACCTAGAAGCACCACAAAAAGCCCATTATGTGCCACACTTTTCCAGAGCTTTGAGATCCACTTATCCACCTTGGAAATAGTTTTTTCCACTTTGTCCAGCTGAAATTTCTCAGTGTCCACAGACAGATTTGTGACTGTCAATGCGTGATCCAAGGCAATCTCGCGCGTCTTTTTAACCGCTTCTTTATTACCATCCTCTTCGTAGATTGAAATTGTTCTGAGCTTATCCCCCAATCCTGCCTTTCTGCAGATATCTTTCACATCTGACTGCAACGAACCACTTTTGACAATAGCAGTGCATTTATCCCTCGCGGATACCTGATCGTTCTTCAATTTAAGTTGACTAGGCGAATACTTGCTAAACTGTCTTCGACGGAATCATGGCCACCGGCTTGTTCTTGCATTTCCTCATCAAGGAATGTTTTCGCAAGAACTTGCAACTTTGATTTTCGTCTTCGCTGGCCAGTTATATTGAAGATGACACTCGTATCGATAACGTATGGATGCATCATTTTCATAGCATTCAAATCAGAGTTGAGAGATTGACCGACGAGAATTGCGTCAGGAGGAAGTAGCTTGCGGACGTCTTTCTGAACCTCACTCAAGCGTTTGGTGACCGTCTTCATGAGCTCAGGTGTTATGCCTGAGTATTGTGTGAGGTAGTCAACAATTTTGTTCCTGGGCATAACAAGCGTCTCATAAACGGTTTCGTACTCTTCGTCTACGATAGAAATACGAGTGAGTTCGTTTTGTCCAGTGGAAGTCCTGCACATTTCACAATCAACACCAAACATGGGACTCATCGCAGTTACTGGCATATATTTGCCATTTGCGAAAACGTAGTCGCCGAAACGATCAGTGAGTTCGCCACGCAGAGGCATTGGGTATCCCTCATCCACCATCTGGAGAGCGGACAATAGCAACTTTGTTCTAGGGAATTTGTCAGATTTCGGCAGTTTTCCAGCTATCTCATTTGTGGGAGTCTCTTCTACAGAAAAGATAGATTTTACCAAGAAACTTGGGTCCTTTGTCATTTCGATAGCAGTCTCTAAACATCCGTACTTTTTGATAAGTTCTTCTGCTTGCGCATTGGTCAGGGGAGCTGTGACCAAATCTTGTATTATGCTTTCCTCTTTGGGTGCAGGCAGCATTACTTCAAGTTTTGTTTCGAAAATCTTGTTTGTCTCGGCAAACTGGTTTTCCTTTGAAAGAAAGTGATAGAGTGACACGCCTTCTAGGACCAGCACAACTATGTGAGACAGACGCATTGGCTTCTAAAGATAACACCATCGTTCTGGTTTGCATGGTGAATTGTTTCCAATGTTGTTTCCAATATTGACGTCCGTTTGCTCTGCTGAACTTCGAGGGTAGCGTTGAAACCAGCTGGTCTCAGGTGGAACTTTGGAATATCTTCTAATTCCCGTTTGCGTGCCTTTAGCTCTTTCTTCAGCTGGGCATATTGTTCCTCAGTTAGATGCAGTTTCAAGTCAGCATACTCATCTGGCATACTAGAGGCATCGCTCTCAGCATCATGAGACTCTTTATCCGAGTTGAGTCTCACTTTTTTGGTGGCTGGTTCATCTTCAGATTGTGGGGCAGGAAGTTTGGTCCTTTTTACCTTTTTTGCTTCGCCCGAGCTTTCGCTTTCGGATTGAGAAGTAGCAGTTGCAGTAGAATTGCGATCCTTATCGTTTAGTTGAAAGCGCGGGGGAAGGACAACTTAAGTGGACATTTATACCACCGGCATCGCCTCATATGGGCGGTAGCTGGGAACGTTTAATTCGTTCGACTCCTCTGAAATTGAAGACCACATGCAGATTGTGGATGATAAAATAAATGAGATAAGCGGGCATATCCACCAAATGACCCAAGAAAATCAACAGATAATCAGAAGGTTAAATAACATAACTAGCACCACGATCACTCACATGTACAGTGAGATAAGGTCAATAGCCCAAACCACACAATGTTTGAAAGCATCATCGACAATTTTCACTATCTCTGCAATATCATGGCTGTCATCTATACCCTCTAAAATATCCCGTATTAAGAATAGTGCGTATATGGGAAAAGTGACCCCGGATATTTTCCCGAAATATATGATTGAAGAGATGTTGATACATAGGGACGATCTAAAGCACAGCCCGTATCAATCGAATCCGACACTCATGAGCATGAGCCATTTATATTACACGGGTTGATCATAATCCCTAATATCCACTATAATACCCCGCACCAGCTATACAGCATACACAGAGTTAATTTCTTATATAATGGTATGAATAGTATTATCTCTATGCCGTCTATGATCGCTAAGCATCCTGACCAGACTACATTTTGGAATGTCAATAAGGAAGTTTGCACTTTCGGGGTCCGATTTGCTGTATGACCTATAGAGCTGGTAACAACCTCTTGACATCAAGTTACAGTCAGCAATCTGTTCATTTGACTGCCCTGCTACAGTGCTGCCAGGTTCGTCAACACTGCTGATATGTGTCATTTGGACTTTTTGAAAGTGTTTTGTTTTTTTTTTGTACTGGTATATTTTGTAATTATTGTTTTTATAATAGTTTGAAAAATGAGTGCTGCGGTACTGCGAAATTCAAGGATATACAGAGGAAAATGTAAAAAGGCGAAGGTTAAGAGATATATCTGATCCCTTAGTAATTGCTGACGCTACGTATGTTTCTTGAACTAAATGTTAAGATTTTTTTTCTTTTAAATCCAGGTTTGTATCATACTACCGTCTTAATAAGTGTGCCTTCCTCATGGTTCTGCAAATTGTTCGGCCACACCTTAAACAAAGTTGTATTCCTGGAACTTTGCAGCTTGCCGCAGTTTTACGTCTTCTTGCCGAAGGAAACTTTCAAAAATCAGTTGGCAAAGATTCTGATATTGCCTAGGGTCGAAATACTGTAGCAAAAAATGAGTGTTTGCGGAATCTTCGTCATACAGATTACCACAACAAAATTATTAATAGAAAGTGTTGTGAGGATGTGGAAAGAAAATGCGGTTTAGAGGGTGTTGGCGAAAGTGCTAATGCACCATAAAGTAGTAGCTTCACCTAATGACTGATAGGTGGAGGCCAACTTGCCGCTACAGAGGGTAATTACAGAAATTATTATTATTATTATTATCATTATTACAGTAGTCCCTCGATAATGTGAATTACTGATAATGTGAATTTCTCCAAAATGTGAATCGGCAAAACTTTACATTGTCATCTCTATAATGTGAACTTCCGAAATTTTCAACCTCTAAAATGTGAATTTTGTTTGTAAACGTTTTTATATTTCTTTTGTTTCTCTTGCTCGTTTTGCGTGCGATATTAGGGACTAAATAACTGTTATTTGTCCCTAAATTGTAAACGCAGCTGCAGGGTATAAGGAGACAACAACTGCCATTTGTGTGGATATGGATATTTTATGATCAGTTGTGTTTATATTGGTTCAGTTAGTTGTGTCTTGTGTGATTCGTGTTTCTTATTTCGTTTTGTGTGTAAAATAAGTTCAGTTCGTATCTACATAATGGCACCTAAACAGAAATTGCATCGATTTTTATCGATTAAAGATAAGTGCAAAATTTTACGCGAACTAGATGCTGGACATCCTGGATTTGCATTAGCTGAAAAGTATGGTGTGTCAAAGTCAACGATTACAGGAATAAAATTAAAATCGATGAAGCTTTTGGACCATTTCAAACAAACCGAATCTGGACCAGGGAAGAGGAAGACGCTAAGGAAATCTGAAATGCCTAAAATGGAAAATGCGTTGTTCGAGTGGCTAAAAAAGCAAAGAGAGAACCACATTCCAGTTTCAACAGAATTACTCTGCCGAAAAGCAAACCACTTCAACTTGCAATTTAAAGAAGCTCGAAATTTTAAAGCTAGTCAAGGTTGGGTGTACAAATTCAAGCAAAGGCATGGTGTAAGGACATTAAAAATATGCGGGGAGAAGTTGTCATGTAATAAAAACGCAGTTAATCCATTTTTGGAAAAACTACATGAAACAATCAAAGAAATGTCTCTTACACCACAACAAATCTATAATGCTGACGAAACCGGCCTATATTGGAAGCTTCTTCCTGGTAAAACACTCGTGTTGTCTACAGAACATACAGCAGCAGGAAGGAAAACTAGCAAAGAAAGGATAACATTTTTGGCTTGCACGAATGCTACTGGAACGCATAAGCTCACTCCATTAGTTATCGGGAAGTCTAAATGCCCTAGAGTTTTATCAGGTTTCAAAGTTCCACTGATTTATAGGTCCAGCAAAAACGCTTGGATGACGAGTGAAATCTTTCAAAAGTGGTTTAATGAAAATTTTACGAAAGAGGTAAGCACTTTACACATTTAACATAAAATTTGATTTGTCAAATTTTATCAAATCAAATCACATCATAACTCACATCATAACTCGTTGTTTTTTTAACGCATTTTCAGGTTAAACGATACCTAAGAGAAAATAATTTGCCAAAAAAAGCATTGTTACTCCTTGACAATGCAACTTGTCACTGCAATAAAGAAAAGCTAACTAGCTCTGATGGGAACATCACAGTTTTGTTTTTCCCGCCAAACGTAACCGCTTTGATCCAACCCATGGACCAAAATGTTATAAATTTAGTCAAGGCATACTACAAAAAAAAGATTGCTCGCTCAAATTATCGGTACTGAAAGTGAAGACATTGCTGTTGGGATAAAAAAAAATACCTTGAGGGATGCTGTTATAAACTTAAAATTATCTTGGGAGCAGCTCTCCGCTTCCTCTATCGCTAAGTGCTTTAAATGTTTACTGCCAGTGCCAAAAGAAGACAACTGGGAAGATGATGATTTAATTCCACTAATCCAATTACGAAGGACACTTCCCGAAACTCAGCTTCAAGAAGAGTTACAAGAAATTAATGATCTCCTTGGAATTATAGATACAGAACACAACATGTCAATACAAGAAGTTAGAAACTGGGTCATCGTAGAAGGCATTGATGAACCTGAACAAATTGAGGACACTTCGGAAAATGAAAGCGACGAAGTCACTCCAGCTGCTCCCAAAATAGCTAACTCGCAAGCAATCCAGTGTACAAATACGCTTCTTGAGTACGCCGATCAAAATGAATTGGACGCAGAAACGATTTCCAGTTTGCTGAAATTAAGGGCAAAAACAATAGAAAGATCAACTCAAGCTATTTGTCAGTCCAAAATAACAAAATATTTTACCAAACATTAAGAATACCAATATCGGAATGTTTTTACTTTTGTTTTTTTTTTTAAATGAATAAAATTTTTTATTTTAGTTTTTCTTCTAAAATAATAAATATTGAAACTGTTATTTTAAAAATCATTTTGTGTTGTTTTTAATGGATTTGAAAATCGTTTCAATCAGTTTAGTAAGCACTGAAAAAATGTTCCAGTAATGTGAATCCCTCTAAAATCCGAAAACGCATTGTTTTAATTAGTTCACATTATCGAGGGACTACTGTATTATTATTAGAATAACAAGATGAACAGTCTGTACAGTGGTGTTCATTGGTTTTAGGTAATTGCAATATTTTTCAATACAAATACGGCTGCATGAGCACTTCTATTATATTGTCGTTGTGCATTAATTCTACCGAGTAGATCTTTTTGAACTTGTGATAGCGTCTGCGTGCATATTCCCTCTTTATCAATTATAATATTGTGCAGTAAGCAAATGGTTTTTACAAATAGTTCTGCGGCCAGAATGTCTGTTTCAATCGATTTTCCTAGTAAACGCCATTCCCCCGGTTCGATTTGTTTACGCAAATTTGAAAATTCAAAGGAAATAAACGTGTAGTTAGCAGAAGCAACGGCTTGTAATATTTAAAAAAAACATGCCACCGGAATGTGGGGGACATTTGCAACGAATATGCTTCCCATCGATGCTTCCAATGCAGTTAGGTTAAGGAATCCCCATTTAGAGTAAAAGTCGTCTGAAATTTTTAACAAATCGTCTTCTGTTTTCCGACCCAAATGCTTAGACACAAGGGAATTGCATATAGCGATACACACTTCTTTTACAATGTTGGCTACTGTACTAATTCCCATACGATGCGAAAAAGCAAGAGACTGAAATGAACTTCCAGTTGCTAGAAACCTATATCAAAAATTACAAAAAGAATTTTTTATTTCAATCTCTTTTCATAATTAATTGTAATAAAATTTCATTTTTAGTTGGCACTGGTTCCAAGACATGGAAAAACCTGATTGACACATACCGAAGAGAGCTTCGTAAAGAAAACCAAGCTCCCTCAGGTAGCGCTGCAACGCATCCAAATGGCTTTATTTCAATGAGTTGGGTTTTCTCAAGGACATTATTGAGCCACGTATAATGTCGGACAACCTAACGTTGAGTACCAGTTCGCATGAGAAACCGATGGATAGCGAAGTGCAAATTCCGTTAGTTCAGCCTTTACCCGAACCCCATCCTAAAAGGGGTATAAAAAGAAATCAAGTGGCCGAGTCCGATTTTATAGACTTAGAAAGGAAGAAGCTTCAAATCTTGGAAAACGAGATTGACTAGGAAAATGATGATTATCATTATTTAATGAGTTGCAGGGAATACATGAAAAAAATGAACGACGAAAAAAAACTTCAATTTCTAATTAAAATGCACGTCCTAGATCGTGTCTGGTGGAAACTACTTAAGTAAGGGTAATTTAACTATAATTTGTCAAAACATGTGATTTCTTAGAATTAGTTTTTCAATTTAGTAATTAAGCCGCTTTTACTTAAGTAGGCCAACAGCAGTGATCAATTATTATACAGGTATATATGTATATAGATAATACTATGTACATATCAGGGACGGAGCGTCCATATAATGAGTGGAATGAGTGCTTCCGTTTAAAAATTTAACAAAAACTTAGTACCTATTCTAATTATGAAAATCAAATATATTCACATGAACACTTTTTCTTCCTACCATATCCAGCTGAAAACTCCCTTTTACATAACTTGAAAGAAAAGGGAGCAAATATGTACTCATAAATATACATGTTAGAGTGTACCAAAAATATTGTACCTCACTGTAGTATGCGCTTAGCATATGGAGTGTATTAACTAAATACAAAGGAGAATGGATATGCTCTCCTTCCCCTCTAGTCACAATCAGTTGCTCGCATAAATATAAACATCAAAATTAGTATGCAAGTTAAGACAATCGTTTATTAGCATAAGATATCTTAAAACTGCTCACTCAGCATCATCACGATTGCCACATAGTTTCAACAACATCAACTGTAAACAAGCACATCTGGACACCAAGTCCAATCCTGATCGAACAAGTATAACCGATCAATCTAGAACGATCGATTGATGAAGTCATCAGCACTCAGATGATGTCATTTTAAGAGTTATAAACTCCATCAAAAATCATAGAAAGTCAAGTCAACTTCCAGCAGCAGGACCATCCAGTCATCTTAATTTAATTTAAGTTTAATACCATTGTATTCTAGTAGTATTTAAATAAAGATTTTCTTTTTTTTAAAAACCTAGACACAAGGGAAAATAATAATTTGCATGTTGGTACTGGAAACAACATGCATCAATGTAGATAAATTATACAATACATTAGGTGCAGAATTATGCAACGCACTTTCCACCTTTCCATGCATTTAGCAGATGCAAATTCAACCCAGCATTTTTCAAAAAGGGGAAAGTAAAACCCTTCAATATACTAACAAAGTCGCAATTATATAAAAATTTTTTTTCAGATTTGAGGGAATCTAATGATAATTTACAGTAATTATTTAATATAATAGAAACATTTACGTGTGAAGTAGATGGTTATAACAAAATCGTAAAAATTAATCAATCACATGTGGCTACGGTCTTGAAAAAATATCAAATATTGCAACTCGCTCCATTTCAATCAGAATTGCATGTGCATTTTTTACTGACAATATATGTGGTATTTCATATTTTATGGAAAAACGCTGATCTGCAGATTCCACTTGAATTAGATGCTACAGAATATTGATGGGTGCAAATAAATGATAAAATCAGATGAAAGTTCGTCAGACAGATCTGACTCAGATATATCTGATGAAGAGATAGAGTAAATTCTCTTTTGCTTACATATAATAATAAAACTCGTTGTTTTCCACGATCGATATTATATAATTTTTTTCACAATATACACATTATTTTAATCAAGTGAACGTTTGATTTAGTTTTTACTCACCTTATTTTCTAGATTACGCTTATTCAGTTTAATATATGCTTTTTGTATTTTCCTTATTTTTGGGGTGATAAATGGGTGCAAAATTGTTCAGCTACAGGATTGAAAGTAGCGCGGCCAGCTCGAACTCAAATGACGCGCCCTAACTTTAGGCCACCAGCTGAAGCTTTTTCCACCCTTATCAAAACGGCTGAAGTATATTTTTAGTTTTATTGAAGCTATTATTAACATATGTCACGCAGTCTAAAATAAGTTTAAAAAACAAGAAATTTGCGATTGTTTATATGCGCAGCTGAAGTAGAATCCACCCTTAGCATACCAGCTGAAGGCGATAAATGATTATAAAACAATCTTAACTAGATGTATTCTAATTTTCAGCCGGTGTAAAATAAGTTTTTTTTTCAAAATTTTTTCACACGTTTCGCAACCTCTCACCCTTATGCCCACCCAGCTCGCGGCAGCTGAAGAACATTTTTATATTCAGCACTAAGGAATCTTCCATTTATGAAAAGATCAGCCGGTGCATAATTGGTCATCAAAAAGTGCCGCTGCCTCCCGGACTATAAGAAGGTTCAGGGTATATCTACATGGATTGAAATTCAAAATTATAACTGATTGCAATTCGCTCACATTAACGCTGAATAGAAAGGAAATTAATCCTAGAATATAGCGGTGGGTATTGGAGCTCCAGAATTATGAATATACACTTGAGCATAAGCGCTGGTTTGTACTTATCTCTTGACAGTGTGTTGCCAAAAATAGAATTCGCACTGAACAATGTTATCCATGCGAGTACCGGAGTAGCACCAAGTGAGTTGCTGTTCGGAGTTGGACAAAGAGTGAGAAAGTCGTAGTAGACTTTCTGAAGGAAAATTTAGAAGAATATGGTAGATCAGAAGTAGAAATTTGAAACAGATGACAACTCATGCAGCGGAAAAGATAATCTCAAAACAGAAGCGAAGTAAAGAATTTAAAGATCGTTCTAGGACCTATAAATAATACAAGTTAGGCGAGTATATAATGACAAGGAATTTCGAGAATAGGCCCGGTATATGCAAAAAGATTATTGCCAAATTTAAGGGTCCATACCGAAGATCTTACAAAGGACGTGGAGGGTTGCCAGTTAGGAAAAATTTCGTACGAGGAGATATGGGAGGTAGCTAATCTTAAGCCATGAACAGATGATACACGAAAATGTTCATTCGACGAAATCGGGGCGATTGCAAGTCAGGATGACCGAGTTGTAGCAGCACTGAAAGAGAATACAATGGGATCGTAAAAGACGAACAGGCAAAGGGAGAAGGATGAATAGGGTGGGTAGTTGTGATTTAGACGCCGAGATAAACGGATGGAAGGAATAAAGTAATTGCTTTATAAAGATTAAATAAGTGTTTAATTTCCTTTCAATAAACATATTTATATTCCGGTTTCACAACTTTTACACTATCAACAAAAAAAGTTTACAAGGGAACAAGAGAAACATATCGAAATGATTAGAAAAGCTGCAGAGAGAGAAGAAAAAAAAAATTGGTCTTCAAGAGGAAAAATTGATACTCGCCAGAGAAACTCTTGAATTGAGGAAGAGAGAGCTGCGAATGGAAGAGGATCGTAATAATTTGCTTAGACAAAGTGGAATTTATGTCTTTATATAAAAATAAGTACATACATATTGTTGTGTTGAGTTTATAGATGTAGGCGCGAAAGTAGAAATTTTCCTCATACCTACAGCTAAAAAAAAACCTTCCTTCTCTGTTCCTCTGCAACTCGTCCATAAAAAGATATTTTTTTAGATATAGAAACAATTTGGGATTAATACGGATAAGAATATATATGCAAATGTTTATTTGTACCTCCATCAGCATCGTCACTTTCATCACTTTCAAAAAGATCTAAACACAGCTATTCGGTTTTTTCATTCATTTGCCCTTTTTTTACACTTTTGGCTGTAGCGCTTAAGATCTGATCTGTTGCACAATTTCTTTCTTAGTATTTTCCATTTTAAAAATATTTACTTTTAAATGCGAATGCAATTCGAACCAGAGCCCAAAGAACTTTTTGAAAAGAAAAGCAATATATGAGTATGTTTTTGACAGATGTTATTTGCTGAGAAACTTGTTCCACAAAAATGGATTCGCCTGTGTTAAAGTGACGGTGAGCGCTCAGTGAGATCTCACTTTTTTGCGACACGCCTATTGATTATGCCCTCAGGCGGTTGTTTTTTTCCTCGCCCGTGAACACGACGCGATAATTTGTATGCAACGAATACATATAGTCGCGCCGTGTCAATGTGGGGGGAATAAATGGGAAATCTTTTAGTAAATTCGCAACTGTATACAGATGGCAGTAGAAGTAGATGAGTGCAGCGTTAGTGATGTATGATGTATATAAGAGTGCAAATACAGTTTTTTATGGGAATGGATGATGTTAGCAGATTTGCAGTTGTACGTAGTCATTTGCACTGTTGCCGTTTTAGTGACTTTGTCTAGTGGAATTTTCAAAAGTTTAGTTACTTTTCTAGTGACTTTTTGCAAAAACATGTTTTTCTAAATATTACGCTCCTGATGATGTCACATCCCTGGTATTCGAGCTTGACACTTGCAATATTCAATTATCACAGTTTTAACCACGACCTCTAGTAATTTCTTTGATTTTTTGTGTGTTGTTGATTTGTTTCGGCTGGAGTGGAGATTTAGGTTTTCCGAATAAATAAACTTTTGCTTAACTTAGTAAGTTTGCGTTTTTAATTCGTTTTCCTTTCTTTGAAATCTGAATCTTAGAAATATATTGCAGATTTTCTAAAGAAATTAATATTTTGCGAGCTAGCTGCCTAATAAACTAATGAACAAAAGGCATGGAACTAGCTACTTACAATATGTTGCCGCCAACAACAAATAAACAATTCGCACCACTTTTCACAACATCATTCGATTCTTCAGCGTACAGGAAAACCATCATATTGGCAATCCTACTTCCAATTTTGCACAGCACATCGAACTACCATCAACTACCATGGCATCATTTCGCATCAGCTATGTAGACTAATTCACCTTGCAGTGAGTGCTCGGTCCCAAAAGCGGGAGTTGCGACCGACAAACTTCAATAGCCAGCACTTGCACTTCGCCAAACAATGCATCATCATCCACGGTTGCCGAAGAGTAGCGGTAATTGCGACCGAAAAGTAGAATTTACTTTTGCACTTGCTTGAGTTGGTGTCGCTCCCGAGAAGTAGTATTATGGACCCACGACAAGCAAACAAGCAAGTTAAGAGGGCAAAAAGTAATGAAAAATGGGACAGTCCACTTTCAGTTGTCATAGAGCCAACACAATAATTTAATAAAATTACATTTTGTTGAAAATAGCAAACCGGAGTTTTTTCTTTGTTGTTTTTTTTTTTAATTTAAACATCGTCTAAAAGGCTAGACGATTCACAATATATAACTATTAATAATATTTCCAGTCCAGATAGATCTAACTTTAAAAAAGAAATTGTACGTGCAAAAGTACAGGCAAACCTGGGAAAATGAGTTACAGTTTGAGTCATGGATAAAACCTGTTGCTGACGATCAAACAAAAGCCTTGTGTTCTTTATGTAAAACCCAGATTTATGCAAGACTTGCGGATTTGAAGAAGCACTGCTCCACTAAAAAACATAAAAGCCACGAAGAACTTATTTCGACAAACCAGCTTATCCGATTTCCAAAGAAAAACGAAGACCTTTCAACTCTGCGAGCAGAAGGTATGCTGGCACTCTTTATAGCTGAAGACACATCAATTTTACAAATTGATCACCTTAGTGAGTTATGTAAAAAAAGCATCTTTAAAACTACATCGAACTAAATGTACAAATATAATCAGTGAAGTTTTGGCTCCTCATTTTAGAAGTAACAACATGCGTGAGATAAATAATGCAGGAAATTATAGTGTTATTATTGACGAGTCTACTGATGCTAGCGTCAAAAAATTTTTAGGAATTGTAGTTAGGTATTTCAGTGCCTCAAGCGCTAATATAGTTTCTGCCTTTTTGGCGTTAGAACTTTTGGAAAGCAGTGATGCAGAAGGAATTGTTTCTTCGTTGATAAACTGCTTGAACAATCATGGAATACCCATTCAAAATATGGTAGGCATCGGGACTTACAATGCTTCTGTTATGACAGGAGAGAAAAAAAAGTGTTTATACTATCCTTAAAACCGAACATAACTTGCCTAACTTAAATATAATTCGCTTCAGTTGGCAGTTAGTCATTCTTCTAAAAAATTCATTGCCGCAAAACATAGTTAGAGAAACTTACAATTGGTTTTCGCATTCACCAAAACGTAAGGAAGAGTATAGTATAATTTATAAGTTAATTAATTGTGGAGAAACGCCTTTAAGAATTTTGAAAGTTTGTAACACCCGATGGTTATCTATCGATCCTGCTGTTGTTAGAATTTTAGGACAGTGGGAGGAACTTAAACTTCATTTTGGTAATTGTTATACCGCATACCTATTATACTCAATGTTTAGTGATGAAAGCAATCGTCTATATCTTTTCTTTCTAAAAAGTACATTGGGAACAGTGCAAACTGCAATCAAAGTGTTTGAGGGTGAACATTTTGATCCATTTAAACTTTTAAATTCCTTAATTATTTTACTGCGTTCACTCTGCAGCGGTGTTGTTATTCTCGATGCTATACAAACTGAAAAAGACTATTTCACTCTTGCAATTGAGGATCATTTGATTTCTAACCCATATCTAGGGTATGCCTTTGAATCTAAAATTTCGGAATCGAAATTATCAAGCGATACAATTAGTCATATAAGAACTAATTGTATAAATTTCACTATAAAGTTAGTAAAAGAGGTTCAGAAAAGGGTTCCAAGTAATGACTCATTTGCATGCAAATGCAAATTTAATTGGAAATACGATGTTGTGCTTCGCATATGTGTTGTGAACCTACATTTGTAGTTGTATATATTTGGTTAAGAAAGTTGGCAGTTTACGTATGGTTGTGTATAAATACGTGAATGAACTCTTCTATTTGTTTGCATTAATTAGCGCGTGTATCGTTTTGTTTGCCTTTACAGCAAGCTTTGTGTGTAGTGAATTTTTGTGTGTACATTCCATATGTATATTTGTACACAATTTAATGAAAATTTGGTCATAGTTATGGACATAGTTTTGGATTGATGAATATGTTAATGATGTGATGATTTAGTTGTGTATAGTCTTGGTAATAGCGGGTGTACCGGTATCTGTACATTTTTAAAATGTATAGATACACATCTCAGAAACGCGGTGCAATAGCTTTAATGTACACTCGAAACAATAATACATTTATTGCTACGTAACGAGAATTTCGAAGAAATGGGGTGATTAATTTTGTTACATCCAGTAGGTACTTCTGAACTTTCATGCCTTTTCTACTGAATTTGAGCGCTAGATACCCGCTATCCAAACATCTATTACCTTCTGCTTCTCCTATTAAAGGCACTTAAGCTAACCTGCTATCGTACAATCACTGTCACTCATAGACCCACTACCGTCCTTTAAAAAAAAAAACGGTTGAAAATCGAAAAGCCTCGATGATTAACTCTGTTTATTTATTTTAAATCGAACGCCAACGTCACAAATTGTCGAAACACTTGTAATAGAAGGAAAGAGAGAATTTGTAATAGTCTTTGAATAAAGTCATTCCTTTTTTTGTCTGTTAAATCTCCTGTTTTTAAATCTCACCCTTTTTTATATTTCTAGTTGCTCAATTTTTAGACACCGGTACAATTTTACCAAACATCAAAATTCTTTACAAACTCAAAGAAGTATTTTCCAGAAGAAGCTCTTCTTTATATTTTAAAAGAATGTTCAACAACCACCACGAGAGATGCAAGTCAAGATTGCCGAACAACCCTTAGTAAAGTTGTGTGAAGCAACCGTCAATTACCTATATGATGTAGGTAAAGTACAAGTAAGTAGGTAATAGTACAAGATTTAACACCATCTCAGCAGGAGCAATTGCTATTTCTAATTTAAGCAAAGTGGTTGAGGCATAAGCAATTGATTAACATTGTTCATAGAGAAAATGGAAAGCTCGTACATAAGTTAAGACAATCGTTTATTAGCATAAGATATCTTAAAGCTGCTCACTCAGCATCATCACGATTGCCACATAGTTTCAACAGCATCAACTGTAAACAAGTACATCTGGACACCAAGTCCAATCCTGATCGAACATGTCATTTGTCACATACTGCTACTGACCAATGATTGCATAAACAAGAACATCTGGACACCAAGTCCAATCCTGATTGAACAAGAATAACCGATCAATCTAGAACGATCGATTGATGAAGTCATCAGCACTCAGATGATGTCATTTTAAGAGTATATAAACTCCATCAAAAATCATCCAAAGTCAAGTCAACTTCCAGCAGCAGGATCATCCAGTCATCTTAATTTAATTTAAGTTTAATACCATTATATTCTATTTAGTAGTATTTAAATAAAGATTTCTTTGTTAAAAAACCTAGACACAAGGGAAAATAGTAATTGGCGCCCAACGTGGAGCACCTTGAAAGCAGTATCAGTTACCTTAAAATCAGTGATCGGTTACCAACGTAAAAGTTAACTTGAAACCAGTTACCTTAAAATCAGTGATCGGTTACCAACGTAAAAGATAACTTGAAATCAGTTACCAAAGTGAGAAAGTGAAAAAGTGAAAAAGTGCAAACGTATAATAAAATTGTGCTAGGTCAAGAATATTGACCCACTTTTGAAATAGCAGTAAAGACTATAGTGTGGAAAAGTTGTGCTAGGTCAAAAACATTGACCAACATAAAAGTAGTGAGGAGTTTCATTGATAAGTGCCACGGCAAAATAATATAGCCGAAAAAAAATAAAAACAAGTATCCTAAATAAGGAGAAAAGAAAAAAAACAAAACCAAAAATTTTTTAGTGTACGGTAGAAAAAATGTATACCAGCTAAAAAAAAAGAAAAAAAACACATAATACAAACGAGTATCTCACGAAAGGAGAAAGGAAGAAAACAATTTTTGTTTTTAAAGAACTTAAACAAAAGTACAAAGAAACGTGTTAGTGACAGTGTCAGTAAAAATATATAAGGCGAAGTCTTATAGTAATAAAAAAATATGTTAATTGTATTATTATAGTATCACATTCCAAAATTTAAGTTCTTAAAATGTGTCTTTAATAATAAGTTAAATACCAACAAGTTCCAGTTGCTGGAAGAAAAAGGTATGTTAAATCCATTTCTCTTTTTAAATTACATCCTTTTTTTTACGTTGCAATGAACTTTAGTTAAACTTAATTGAACTATGTTATAACAGATACTTTAGCATATACTAAAAACGTAGTGCTACTTTCAAAAAAAAAAAAAAAAAATCTTTTGAAACATGATCACGCTACTCGTAAAAAGAGAAAATTTTTGTGACAAAACGAGTAATGAGTGGTGTTTGTGGTAGGTCTTAAAAGAACGCTGTTCAAATAAAGGGGATTATTCGACAAATTTTGTAGGGAAGAGTAATCATGGTGAGGAGCATAGTGCTAGTGGGAATACCTCATGGTGAGGAGCATAGTGCTAGTGGGAATACCTACAGGTAGCGACGCCATCTTATGCTACTTTTACTGAATATGTGTGGCAATGCAGGCACGATAATTTTTTTATTTGTTTGTGTGGTAGCTAGGGAGTGAAAGATCCCATCTCTCCGACGAGTTCAAGCTAGGCTTCAATAACGTGCCGAAACTCACTCCAAACAACAGGACAATTCAAATCGAGTCCTAACCATCACAGTCTGTTAAATCTCCTTTTTTTAAATCTCATCCTTTTTTCATATTTCTAGTTGCTCAATTTACAATTTTACCAAACGTCAAAATTCGTTACAAACTCAAAGAAGTATTTTCCAGAAGAAGCTCTTATTTCTATTTTAAAAGAATGTTCAACAACCACCACGAGAGATGCAAGTCAAGACTGCCGAACAACTCTTAGTAAAGTTGTGTGAAGCAACCGTCAATTACCTATATGATGTAGGTAAAGTACAAGTAAGTAGGTAATAGTACAAGATTTAACACCATCTCAGCAGGAGCAATTGACATTTCTAATTTAAGCAAAGTGGTTGAGGCATAAGCAATTGTTAAGATTAACATTGCTCATAGAGAAAATGGAAAGCTCGTACATATACGAGTATATGAGCGAATATGAATATGTAAATAGAGTCGAAAACAGATTCACTCTTCTTCCAAAAACCTTGAAATCCTTCCGGGTGAAAACGATATCTCAATGAAAATTTTCTAATTGGTAGTCGGTCTGCCGGCAGGAACCAAATCAAATCTTCTTAGTTGATTCTTCATGTTTTTAAACATGATAACAAGGGGTATGCTAAGTAGTGGCCGAGTCATAGAGCAAAACACAAAGCATTCCCCTTGTTATCGTGTTTATTAGAATATTTTTAAAACTAATTAACCCATACCGGCGCCACTCAAAGTACAGTGGAGCCCCGTTAATCCGGACCACGGCTAATCCGTTGATCTCGGTAATCCGGACGGCCACTCACACAACATAAAATAAAAATATATTATAGTTTAGCTTAGAGCGCCCGTTTGGAGGGCCAGTAAGTTAGAATAAGTTAATTAAGTTATGATAAGCTAGCATTTAAGCATTTTTTCTGTTAGCATGTAAGTTCAATAAATTTAAGATGAATAAAATAAAATGCACTAAAAACGAAACGAAATGTCCGGATTTTCTAGATACAATCCGCATATTTTTGTTTATTCTTGGGACTTGTTTATGGTCATCGTAAACATATAACATATGGGAAATCGTAAATGTTCGAACTTAGTTGGTGAGTCGGTGGGGGTGGGTATCATTGGAACTCATGGCAGTAAAATATTCTCTCTTTTGAATCGTGGTATAATATTTCCCATAATTTTTCTAATAACTAATCTCGTTTCATTTCAAGTCTGGGTGCATTTAATTTTCGAGAGCGTTGTTCTGCCGTTCTGCTTTCTCGTACGAACCATACATTTTAATTGTGCCGTATGAGCCGATCAATATTTAATAGTGCTCTTTCTTTTGGCATATTTAAATTATTAATACAATTAATATAAGAAAGCACTATTTACTTTTTATGCCTTCAATAAATATATTGATCAAATTCACGTATTTCAATATTCGGCAAACCGTTTTACACTTCATAAATTTTGAAAACTATTTTAAATTTCACAAATGGATACTTTAGTCATCTGAAAATGATATGTTTTTATTGTATTAAATGATTGTTGAGTGTCATATTGTGTAAATATGAATAAAACTTGACCACCTATCAGATTCTAGCACAGCTATGAACCATCGTCCCGGCAAAACAAATATATTGTGGGAATATGACCTCAATCAGGGGTGGCAGCACGTAACTTGATACAATCGAGGATTGTTCATCGTCAGCCAACTCGAAACAAAACATTTTTGGCAGCACGTAACTTGAAACGAGTTTCATTGTGACTTGTACTTAAAAAAATGATTGTGAACTATGAAGTGAAATGTCAAATCGGTATTTCAATTTCAACTATTCTTTGTGGATAGAAAAAAGATGTTATTTTTTGATTCGGAGAGTGAGGACGAGGAAGTCTCTAATGCCAAAATAAAAAGAAGAGTTCTAAGAGATAACAGCAACCCATTAGAATTAAGTGAAAGAAAGTGAGTATTCAGAAATAAAAGAATAACACTGACAACATTGAAAAATTAACTACATTTCTTTAGCTTTGTGCAGCAGTTTAGAGTGAACAAGGAATGCTTCCTTATGATCCTTAACTCATCAAAACTTCCAGGCAAAATAAGAAGCACATCAGTTCCAGCCATTTTACAACTTTGTTCAACATTGAGTCTCCTAGCCAGTGGGAGTTACCAAATCAATGTCGGAACAAACGTGTTACTAGGTATGGCACAGACAACAGTGAAACAAAGTTCTTTCGACGCACTTTGGGTTTTTTGGAAAACGAAATTTGTCCGCAATGGATAAGACTTGATAGTTCTAAATTTCAAGACAGCAAAGAATATTATTACAGGAAATTTAAACTACCGGGAATAGTGGGATGCGTTGATGGTACTCATATTCCTATTTTGAGACCAAAGGAAAATGAGCACATATATTTCAACAGAAAAGGATTTCATAGCTTGAATGCAATGGTGGTAATAATATAATCAATATAATTAAATACTAAAATTAACATTTCTATGCATAGATTTGCAATCACCTAAACGAGATAATTGCAATCAACAGTTCACATGGTGGTGCTGCACATGACTCGGCTGTTTGGAATAGTAGCAATGAATTCGATTTTTTAAAACAACAATTCAATGCTGGCGATGTTAGCACTCGATTTCTAGGTTTGTTAGTTTGTTTCCATGTTGTATCATGTATACATTATAACGAATAATATTAACATATTAAGATTTGTTTTTCGTTTTAGGTGACAGCGGATACCCTCTACAGCCATGGTTACTAACACCTTACCGAAATGCTGCAGAAGGAAGTGCAGAAATACGGTCCAACAACATCCATTCGGTAGCTAGAAGCCAAATTGAGAGAACTATTGGGATTTTAAAAGGACGCTGGAGGTGCTTGTCAAATGAGCGAAAACTTAGATTTGACCCAAGAACTGTCACCAGAATCGTAAATGTGTGCTGTGCTCTGCATAATGTCTGTACTCATTTTAGGGTACCATTAGAACAGAGTAGTTTAAGTGCAGATAGAAATATCACACAACCTGATGTAATTTCCAATTCAAACATGAATGATAACTTATCAAGAATTGCTCAAAATATCAGAAATAATATTAAAAATTCTTTATGAAAAAATGTTTTTTTTTCAACTCATTTATTTTTAGTTCAATTTCATTGGAAACAAATAAATAACTCTTGAAAAAAATACTTCATCGGTAATAAATAACTAAAAACATATTTCTTTGTAATATTAGACCGAAGCTTTTACTTTACTGCTGAGATTCTATTTCTCGAAGTCGTATACGATTTTCCTTTATTGTGGTGCTCAACATTATTTCTTGCAACCGCAAGCGTTCTACTCCGTTCTTTTCGTAAATTTCAAGCTTCTTCTTTTTTAGTCTGTACAGCTTCTCTTCAACCTCTAGTCTTCGTTTATGTATTTTTTGATTGCTGATGAGCAATTCATGAATTGCGTCCAATTTAGTGTTAATACCTTCTGTTGCATTAACATATTGCCTCATTAAATTTTCTTTTTTGTTAGTACTAACATTTGTCTTGTAAGTTGGGTTCCCTTAAATAAATTGTTTATTATAATATATTAAACGCTAAAATTAACTCACACAAACTACCTTCATATTCAATATCTGATTCTTCTTCAAGACTATTCTCCTCATTTTCAAAGTTCGAAGTTGTATTTGTTGCCGGAATATATGTGCTTTTAGGTTCGGAGCTCTTTATATTGTTTGTATCGTTATTATTGTTGTCAGTGGTATTATTGTGTGGGGCTCCAAACAATTTTGCTGTTAGGACTCCTTCAACAGCTGCTTCTAGACCGGCGCACTCGATTATTTTTTCTTCCCACTCAACGATCTTTTTTTGCATATATGGACCTCCGCCCGTGCCCTTT
This sequence comes from Volucella bombylans, assembly GCA_949129095.1. Lineage (NCBI taxonomy): Eukaryota > Metazoa > Arthropoda > Insecta > Diptera > Syrphidae > Volucella > Volucella bombylans. The sequence continues at coordinate 49,456,983 of OX422140.1, forward strand.
AAATGAAGTTTATTACTTCTCAGTTTGTTTTTGACTTTATATTTTAAATCGCTCCAAGTCTAAAACAAAACACAATTTTATAAATAAATAAATAAGTACACTCGCATATTTAAAATCAAAACCTTTTTCCAATCTTTAATATCTTTTTGTGGAGGACCCTCTGTGTTCAGGGAATTGGATAGTCTTTCCCAGAGAAAACTGCTATTTTTCCTTCCTTGAGCCGTTTTCAAGATTCCTCGAGCTAAATCCTTATGATCGCTCATAAAATTTGTTATAATTTCTATTTGTTTTTTATTAATGGCCATATTTTGCTTATTTTCCATTTTTTAGTTGTTAAACGATAGGTATTTGCTATCGAGAATAAAGCTTTGTTTCAAACGTCATTTTCTAGTTTGTGTGCTGCCAACTTCGACGATACAATCGAGGGTAGTCGATTGTGACAAATTAGGTGCTGCCAGAGCTCGATTGTGTCGACTGAACTCGATTGTATCAAGTTACGTGCTGCCACCCCAGTATATACACGATCACTAACAGACGCATCAACGATTATATATAATTATATGTCGAAATGTAGCCCATATAAAAGTTTATACCTATGAAGGCAATCAACTCTTCTTTCTTCAAATGCAGTATTTTATTTTATTTTAGTAGCGAAGAGGTTGCTTTGATACACGATGCTCTCTAATATGGAATCAATGAAAGCCAAGAAAGTATCTGTTGGCGTATCGCAATCCGAAAAAATGCTTCAACTTCTCCAGTGTCACCAGAATATTCTGACAAGTTAGTTTGCTTATCGCATTTTTTCCATTTTTGGTCTACTTCAAGTGTTTTCCGTGAAGTTTGTCTGGTAGCTACCGACGTGTCTGGTATTGAAGCAGTAACATTCACATCAGGACTTGATGTGGCTGTTACCTGCTGAGGGTTCAATAATTACTGTCTGAGAGCTGATTGAGCTCTCTTTCCAATGCTTCTTCGAGAATTTCATCAAGGTCCCTCACTGGTTGTGGTTGAAGGTCGCATTGATTCTCGTCATCGGACACTTCTACATCAGGTCCTGCGTTACATTCTGGAAGGTCTTCTAGAAGATAGGCTTCAATCAGGGCGATATTATTCGAGATATCGCGCAAAGTTTTTACTGAAAATTTCAATTTGGAATTTGGTTCAATGAAGTCTGATACTTGCAGTGAATGTGTGCGACTGCGCATGCAACGGAAATTGGAAAAAGATGACGAGAAAAAGAAGATAATTATAACGGATCACATGATGCATATTATGAGGAGTAAGAGGTTTTTTTCAGGAACTCAACAAAACATAACCAAAGTCTGCCATTATAAATTTCGACCTTATGCTAAATCAACCATTGCCAAAAACTCCAATTGGGGAAGCACTCTATTCCAGGCAAATATGGTACTCGTATTATATTTTTGCGATGATTTTTACCGCTGGACGGAAAATCAACAATATCATACAGAATTTATGGATATGTTAGACGACACCTGGTGGTTCAGTTTTTATGAGTCCTTAGATGATTTGTGGAGTTTTTGCCTAGTGTCAGATCGAAGTCCGGCCCTAGGAGTTTCCCAAAAAACAATGGAGATCAAGTGGAGATTAAAACCAGAGAACATTAAAACTCTCCTTAGAAATTCAGCATTGTTCAACCCAGGGTTCAGAGACGTCATCTCTAGTGTGATAATAACTCCCTTAGCCCCTTACACTCCCTTCCCGGAATTTTCTACAGGCTGGTGGAGGGTTATCAATGTAAGAACAGTGTCTCCTCTGTTAATGCCAAAAGCTTTTTAAGAGGACTTGGTCCACAAGAGACAAATTAAGATTCCTCTACCCCCTATGAACGAGTTCAAAAGTGTGCCACAGATCGTACAGCAGGACATCTGTGTGGTGGGAAAAACACTAGCCACAGACACTGTCAGACTTCCATTGTCTGGGATTTTATCCAACGTACACAATATAAATAATACATTGCTGCGACATCAATGCTGCAGAAGTTGCGTTCATTTATGTTTTCAGAATTTACTGCTGTAAATTTACAGCAATGTTTTTACATTATGAACTGACTCAATGTAAGCGCTACTGCAAGAAACTTCTGCAAGACTTCCGCGAGTTTACATGCAAATGGAAACGCGGCCTTAGCCAAGAAAAAAGACGAACACCGTTGTTGCGAATTTAAAGAATTTACTTTTTGTATTTCAAATTTGAAATCAATCTAGTTCTATGTTATCACTTGTTCTCATTTATATCAATTTGTAACTAATTAGTTTAAATCAGCTTATTTGAAATTGAACTTGTACAAGTTAAAGTAGAACAAGTTTCATCAGAATCAGCATTTTCTTTGCATGCGCGTCAGTGCAATTTCCCAGTCTAACTTAGTCTAAATTAGTCTTAAATTAAATTAAATTAAATTAAATTAATTGGCGCCCAACGTGGGGGTCCAATAATTGTAAAAATGTAAAAAGTATTTTGTAAAGTGTGTCGGATCTCAAGAAGCTCCACTGCCACAAGGACCTAAAGCAGCTCCATCAACCAACAAACACAGAAGGACCCCAAGCAGCTCCAAGATACAATTCAACTGGGCCACCAAAAACAAGGACTAAATCGTTTGATAAAGTCGACAGCGAGGAAGTTTGGAGAAAGGTTCCCCAGTTGTGTCAACAAAAAGGAAAAAGAACTTACTCCACCAGCCCTGAAGTTATGGACGTGGCATAAGCTATTGAATGCGGTAGGCATCTGGAATTGGATAGACTAGCGATACGACGAATATAAAAAGAAGAACTGACAACGGAATGGGATGAGTTGACGGTACGAACTTCAGCAGCACGGTGGTCACCGGTTGTGGACTTCCTAATAATTTGTAATTAGTTTTTTGTAATGTAACAATTGTACTTAAAAGAACATAAATATTATAGTTCCTATACATGGGGGCTCAACCGGGATAACCGGAAAAATAGAGAATTATAATATTAAAGCGTAAGACGGTTAAGAAGGTTAAGACGGTTGAGACGGTCAAGAAGATTAAGACGGTAAAGACAGTTAAGACGGTTAAGTTGGTGGAAGTCAAGTAGAGAAAGGTCAAGTCGCGTTGTGAAAATCGAGGTACAACAAAGAGTGTAGTGCGTTGGATGGAAGACCTGACAGTGAAGCAGCTACAGCAATTTCTGAGGAAAAAGGGACTGTCGTACAGATATAACATTAAGAACGACCTCCTGAAGCGTATCAAGGAGAATTTCGGAGAGAAAATTACTGTGGAAGACATACTAAACGAAGACAGGGAAGACGAGTTAAGAAAAGAAAAAATACCGTTCGGCGTGTAATTCATATTTTTTTTCTCTATTGTAATCTAAATGTGTCCAATCACACCCATATTTTTTTAAAAATAATTGGCCAATTCAATTGTACCAAATGGACTTATAAAGCACAAATTTTGTTTATTATATTTGTTGCTATTACCAATATTTTAAATTCAATTTTGCAAAAGGTTTATGTAATGTTATATTTTCACAAACAAAAACAGTCAAAATAATCATTAATCCTTTTCTATTACTTCTTATGAAAAGTTAATACAATAATTGAATTACATGTATGTATTTTCCACCTAATCTAATGATCCAATGTATTCATGAATTGTTATTTACATATTTTCGGAACATACTCTTCTGATAAAACGATTCATGGTGAAGCGAAAAATTTGCCCACACTGCACCGTGGTGAAAGGAACAAATGTCAATATTTGTTTGAAGAAGGAGCAAAAATGTAAGTGAAAAAAATTTATGTTGTTTTAATTCAATAAGTTAGTTAGTTGACTTTTATTTTCAATAAATGTTTTACAATGTAACAATTTACCTAAGTCTCTCAGTTTGAAAATAGTACTTATTTTGTCAACTGCGTGACTATCTAGGAAGTATGTTTTTTCATTTAGAAAATCGTTTAGTTTGCTGTAATAGTTACTAAACAGTGACGATTCAGCTTCTTCGACATATTGTTCATATGTATGTCTGCCAAAATTCTCCAAAACCGCGTTAAATTTTTCTCTTAAAAGATGAGGATGCTCGTTCACTTGAATAGACAGATTTAATCCGCATTCAGAAGCAGTTTCTTCCATTCCTCGCAAATGCCTCCTTAAAACTACGTTTGGTATTCTGCATTCATTCATTTCTAGTATTTTTAGGATATAGTTGAAGTGCATTTTGAGCGTGTACAAGAACAAAGGAGGAGTTCGGTAACCGGAAAATCTTCTTCAAAAAGTAGCGAAGAAATTTTTCCACAGCATCGTAGCTTTTGTAACCCCATACCTGAGCTCCGTAAAGCATTATCGACGCTGCGGTTGAGTGGAACAAAGTTTGGTTTGCACTTTGCGATACATATTTATTTTTGAAGCAACGTTCCCAAATCGAACAGATAGCTCTTTTAGCAACAGCTAATTTTTCCTCAAAGTGTGGTTTGAAATTTAAGGAGGACGATATTAGGATACCTAGGTATCTGTATCTGGATACTACCTCTGTTCTGGAATGCGTTACAATTAGCCGAATACGAAGACATCACTCTATTAACTTTCTCAGTTTCTTTTTTTCTTATATGTATCATTTATTAATTTAATCATAACGGCCTATGTGCCACTTGCTGTATCACATAATCATATTTTTTATATGTTAATCGTAACGGCCTATGCGCCACTAGCTACATTACTTAATCATTGGACAAATCTTACTCGCTCTCTTTTGCGGTTTGACCACAGTCATGGTAACATCTTTCAATTTTTTCTTGGTAACAATAAAACGCATGTAATTCCAATTCAATACATATTGTATGTGAACACTATATTGATCTTTTTTCTTTTTCTCAACTACATTTTTTTTAACTCTCAATCAAAAACATGGTCCTTCTCTGTCGGATTTATTGAACATTTTTATTTTTTTTGTGTGAATAACGTGTTTCGCAATTAATGCAAATAATCCAAAAAGGAATTAATTTATTAACTAGTGCAAATAAGTGTGTATCATGGTAACTTATGGTGATACATGTATATGTGGAGATTGGGATATGCCAAATTAATTAAAATTTTGAGAAGTGTTTAAAGAAGGGAAAGTAAGAAGTTTTTCGAACAGTTTTAGTAGCGAACATTGTAAGGACAGTTGTAAGATAACACGTGAATCAGGTGAAAAAAAAAAAATAGCTTGTCTATTAGACGTTTCTTGCGGTAAAAGAAAGACATTTGCGAAATTTTAAGGGATTTGCCCGGATTCTGTGCAATTTTTGGTTATAATGAACTCAATTAAGACTAAGCGCAGTCACGCTAAGGGCAGCTTAACACGTGCTGCAGCTTAACACGTGCTGCAGCTTTCGCAGATTCAGTGAACGATAGTACCGATCTCTCATTGCTTGAAAACCGATTAAGTAAGTTAAGTGAAACGTGGTCATATTTTGAGTCCCTACATAACCAGTTATGCGAATTTTGCGATGAAAAAGATTTTATCGATCCTGAACCAGAATTTGCAGAATATGAATTAAAATACTTTTTAGCACATTCCCTTATAACAAACGCGATTCGAAAGCGCACGTTGCCTGATCCTCCGCAGGAAACTTCAGTAGAAGAGAAATCAGCAAACCCGAATATACTGTATGAACCTGCTCAGGTATCTTCAACAGGCCAGCAGGCATCGTCCCCTCAAACTCTCCCTTCCTGCTCACACTCATCATCTATTAACCTACCAAAGGCGACCATCCCTATTTTCTCGGGAGATTACAAGGATTGGCCCGCCTTTAAAGATCTATTTATCGCATCGGTAGACTCAAATACGTCGCTGACTAGTTCAAAAAAGTTGCAATACCTTAAATATTTTCTTCGCGGCGACGCAGCTAATTTAATAAAGCATATGACTTGTTCCGAAAATAACTACATTAATGCTTGGGACAGATTAGAAGCACGCTTCGATAAAACGCACTTAATCGTGCGATCTTTTATACAGTCATTCCTATCATTACCTACCTCTTCGTCGGGAAATATTCAAACGCTTCGTAGAATCACTGATGGAGCTGATGAGGTCATTCGAGGACTCAATGCATTGGAGTCCAACAGTCGCGATCCTTGGCTCATATACCTTTTAATCCAAAAGGCTGATCAGGATACTAAACAGGCATGGGCAAATGAAGTAGGGTCTCGGGAAAATGTAACAATCGATGAACTTTTGGAATTTCTTCAATCGCGCTGTAATTGTTTGGAATCTTGCTACTCACTCTCTCGTACAACTCAATCTCGCAGTAAGATTCAAGTTCCTGTGCGCTCACACATTGTAGAATCTAAGCAAAATTGTCCAAAATGTCATAATGATGATCATACCCTATCTCAATGCAAGGTCTTCGTTAGTTTGGATGTCGAGTCCCGTCGCGACTTTGTAAAACAGCACTCACTATGTTTTAATTGTCTTCGTCAAGGTCATAACGCTACTAAATGTCGGTCAAACTTTCGGTGTAGATTATGCAGCGCTCGCCACCATTCTCTCGTGCATCCTACACATAATTCATCATCTGAGCCTACTTCTTTGAATTTAACTCGTTCTTCTTCTCACTCGTCGGTTGATCCTCCAATCGTCTCTAATCACTCGTTTGAATCTTCTCGTCATCTTCAAACAATTCTGCCAACAGCAATTGTTAAGGTTCAAGGCAAACAGGGATCATTTCAAAACATTCGCTTGCTATTGGACACAGGCTCTCAAGTTTCTTTTATAACAGAACAAACTGTCCAACGCCTTGGGCTGTTACGAAAACGCTCTCGGATTCCGATCACAGGAATCGCCTCAACCTCTGCCGGTGTAACCAATGGATTGGTTGCACTTAAACTTCAGTCTCGTTTAAGTAATAATTTTGTTGAAATTGACTGTCATGTCATTTCAAAAATCACATCATTGTTGCCAACTTCTTTAATCACAAATGTCAATGCAAACAAACTATTCTCGATCGAGCTGGCCGATCCGCAGTTTGACAAGCCGAGTTCTATCGATATTTTGGCCGGCTCAGATAAAGTATTCAGTATTATAACAGGCCCTGCAAAGTCACCAGAATATGGAATACCAGATTCCATTCCAACAATTTTCGGCTGGGTATTAGCTGGTAACTTACTTCGATTCCCTCATAATACTGACGGAGGACTCCATACATTTTGCACTCAGCTAGACAACACGCAAGAGTTCGACTTAGAAAAATTCTGGCGTTTAGAAGAAGTATCTAATCAACCAATTTTATCGATCGAAGAGCAACAAGCTGAAGATCATTTTGTAAATACCCACACTCGTCATTCTGATGGTAGATATATGGTGGAACTACCATTTAGCAGAATACAGATTTAAACTTCGGAAATTCATTTACAATCGCATTTGAACGATTGCGATCTATGGAAAAAAGATTCGAAACAAATCCTGACTTTAGAATCCAATACTCCCAGTTCATCAATGAATATCTTGCATTGGGTCATATGGAGGAGATATCTCCTAATGAAAGTATACTAGAAAATACACGTTGCTATTATCTCTCACACCACGCTGTTTTCAAAAATGATAGCAGCACAACAAAAATGAGAGTGGTCTTCGATGGTTCCGCTAAGACTTCTACCACTAAGTCATTGAATGAATGCCTTCTTGTTGGCCCTACAATCCAGCGTGATATATTTTCGATTAGTTTGCGATTTCGTCGATACAAATTCACACTTTCAGGAGACATTGAAAAAATGTACCGACAAATTTAGATCTCGCCCCATCACACGGATTTTCAAAGAATAGTTTGGCGTGCAACTCCCGATAGTCAACTAAAACATTTTCGTCTGCTAACAATCACCTACGGAACCTCATCTGCCCCATTTTCAGCAATTCGCACACTTAAACAGCTAACTCTTGATTCAAATCTTACTCATCCCCTTGCATCTCAAATAGTTCACAATGATTTTTACGTCGATGACTTAGCAACGGGCGCAGACACAATTGAAGAGTTGATGAAGCTTAAAACAGAAGTTGTTGATCTACTTACATCCGCCGGTTTTCTATTAAGGAAGTGGACAACTAACTGCTGGCCATTACTTTTGTCGCTACCAGAAGATGAGCGAGAAATTTCCCCAATTAAATTTGAAGAATTCAATTCAGTTAAGATTCTAGGTTTAATATGGTGCCCGTATAGTGACTGCTTTTCATATCGAGTTCGTGTGGATACAAAACTTAATGTCACTAAGCGTCGGATACTCTCAGAAGCATCTCGAATATTCGACCCAATCGGATTTTTGGCTCCTGTTATCGTAGGAGTAAAAATTATTTTACAGGAACTTTGGAAGAAAGGGTTGAATTGGGACGAACGAATTCCAGATGAACTCGCTAATCGTTGGAAATCAATTCATCAAGATCTGCACCATCTGGAAGCTCTTCACATTCCCAGAATACTATGGTCTAATAAACAACAATGGGAACTACACGCATTTTGCGATGCTTCATTGGACGCTTATGCAGCTGTTATCTACTGCAGAAGTATCAACACAGATAATACCATATCAGTATCATTGGTTGCAGCTAAAAGTAAAGTTGCACCAATTAAAGTTATTTCACTGCCTAGACTGGAACTATGTGGAGCCGTCCTTTTAACCCGTCTAATTAATAAAATTAAGATTTCTTTACAGGCGAAAGAAGCTATAATCTTTGCTTGGACGGATTCGGCGATAGTGCTCCATTGGCTGTCATCCGAAAAGAAACAAACTTATTTCTTTGTGCCCATTTCTTGACTCTTTAGGAGTGCTTCGCGTCGGAGGTCGGTTACAGGAATCAAGCCTAGCTTACAATGAAAAACATCCTATAATTTTGTGCAAATCACACCCTGTTTCGAAACTCATAGTGAAATATACTCATAAGCGATACTTACACGCCGGTGTGACATTAACATTTTCTTTAATAAAGCAAAACTTCTACATTCTCGGGTGTAGAAACATTGTTCGCAAGACGGTTCATGAGTGCGTCGTGTGCTTCCGCCAACGTGTGTCGTATTCACATCAGTTAATGGGTAATCTCCCATCCGAACGTATTCGTTTTTCGCGACCGTTTAGCAAAGTCGGATGTGATTATGCCGGGCCCATTACATTGCGACTTTCGCGAGGTCGAAACCCAAAATTCATAAAAGCATACATAGCTTTGTTTGTTTGCTTTGTAACAAAGGGCATCCATTTAGAGCTAGTCGGTGATCTCTCTTCAAATGCATTTTTATTGGCCTTAGATCGGTTCGTGGCACGACGTGGGAAACCAGTAGAAATCTGGAGTGATAATGGCACGAATTTTCATGGCGCAAAACGCATACTTGGAGAGATGTTCGATCTCCTTCGTAGTCAGTGTCACAACAACATCGTTCTTGATCATCTCTCAAAGGATCATATTGCATGGAAATTTATACCCCCTTCCGCTCCTCACTTCGGGGGCCTATGGGAGGCAGGTGTAAAATCTGTCAAAACTCACCTCAAGCGAGTGATTGGTGATAACAAGCTGACCTACGAAGAAATGTACACGCTCCTCACAAGCATAGAAGCTTTGCTAAATTCGCGTCCTATGTGGCACATATCAGATGGAGAACCAAGTGCTCTAACGCCAGCACATTTCATGATCGGGGAACCATATACAGCAATTCCTCAACCACAAGTTCTTGATGGGAACATTTCAATAAAAACTAATTATTATGCTTTACAGATACTTCTGCAAGGTTTTTGGAAAAGATGGCACCAGGAATACTTGACTTCACTTCAACATCGACCAAAATGGCAGAGCACTCAAGCCAATTTACGAATAGATGACATCGTTCTGCTTAAGGAACCAAACTTGCCGCCAGCCAAATGGATTCTTGGACGTGTCCTACAAATATATCCTGGAAAGGACAACAATGTGAGGGTAGTCACAATCCGCACCAAGTTTGGCAACTACACTCGTCCCATTACTAAGGTTGCTCCACTTCCCCTCGCTGAAAGACCAGAGTCTTTCAGGGGGGGCTGAATGTTCTGGAATGCGTTACAATTAGCCGAATACGAAGACATCACTCTATTAACTTTCTCAGTTTCTTTTTTTCTTATATGTATCATTTATTAATTTAATCATAACGGCCTATGTGCCACTTGCTTATCACATAATCATATTTTTTATATGTTAATCGTAACGGCCTATGCGCCACTAGCTACATTACTTAATCATTGGACAAATCTTACTCGCTCTCTTTTGCGGTTTGACCACAGTCATGGTAACATCTTTCAATTTTTTCTTGGTAACAATAAAACGCATGTAATTCCAATTCAATACATATTGTATGTGAACACTATATTGATCTTTTTTCTTTTTCTCAACTAAATTTTTTTTAACTCTCAATCAAAAACAACCTCAATCTCTTCCCCGTCTAACTTCCACTTTTCCAAATGTGAGAAGTGTCCTCCTGCATTTCTGAATATCATCATTTTTGATTTATCAAGATTTACAGTGAGATTCCAACTTTTACAGAAAGCATTAAGCCTGTTTATCATTAACTGCATACCTTGGGTTGTGTCACACAGAAAGACGATATCATCAGCATACATCAGCGCAGGAATTGATACACCGTTGAATCTTATTCCACCTTTGACATCATCTGTTATTTCATTGATGTATAATATAAAAAGCAGAACACTTAAAATACAGTCTTGTTTAACACCCATTGAAGTTTCGAACTCTTAAGAAATTAAGTCTCCATCCCATACATATGCAATATTATTCTCATATAAGGCTCTCAGGATTCGAATAATTTTACTTGATACACCGATTTTGGAAAGCTTGTAAAAGAGTACTTCACGTGGTATTGAATCGAACGCTGCTCGAAAATCTACAAAGAAGGCGTACAACTTTTTTTCTTATTCTTATATGTTTCAGCAATGTTTGTTAAGCAGAATATCTGGTCGAGTGTAGAATAAACTTTCCTAAATCCAGCTTGGAATTTGCCTTTTAACAAAAATAAAAATAAGAATAAATAAATATATTTAATTGTGGTGTTCTATTTGTGTCCCCTCTGTACCAAATCCAATAAATTTACCCCTTTTCAAAAACAGACCTTTTCCCCTCCCAATCTATCAATTGGTCCTACTAACCTCTCTTTCCGAACTTACAACAAAACCTAACTCTATCAAACGTCCCACTATTTTCGAATTCCCTCATCCCACTTTCTTCGTAGGCTCACTCTCTCCCTGTGTTCGTGTTACTATGGTGTATATGGTATGTCTCTTTTGTCGTAGAGACCAATGTAAATCCAGGAGGAGGTGGTGGCAAGCTTCGCTAAGGAGATAGATCGTGTGGGAGGCAGGTTATTATAGGTATAAGTTTAGGCATGAACCCACAGTTGAGTGGCAGAGATTAGAGTGGGGAATAGAAATAGAAATTGAATAGAATGAAGCAAAGAAATGGGGCATTTTTTTTTACTTAGAGAACGAGACCAATTATATAGGTCAATGGCCTTTACGGGTTTTGATCAGCTGATGAGATTTTTTTTTGTGTCTCTGGGGACATAGCGACAAGGTCGTGTTGGGTGGGATTTTTTTTTTTCCCCCTTTGGGAGTTAAAAGTCGAGACAGTCGATGTCTGAGGATAGAGCAACAAGGTTGCATCGGATTCGGGTCCCTTTTTCGTTTTTTTTTATATAAGAAAGTATAAAAGAATAAATATAAATAGATAAAAGAAAAATTGTAGTGCGGCGCGTACAGTTTTCCGCTCCATGGATACGGGACAAATTTTTTTTTTTTGATATCCACCGGGTGTCCGCGTTTTTGAAACAGAAAAAAAAAACGGTTTGCCGACAAAAAATTCTTTCCGGGCGAAACCCCAAAGTGACTGCAGCAAAAAAAAAAAACAGAAAATTGAACTACCCCTATCCTCCCCCCTATTACACCTACGCGGTGCCTTTTTTTTTGTTACCGGTACAATAAGGACAACCCACAAATAAGCTGGTGGGCGAAAAGTCCTTGCTGGTGTTGTGCAAAATACAAAACAAAAATGGAAAATCGTAGCGCGAAATACGATTTCCCCATACATACGTACCTGCAAAGCTACATCGCCTGCAAGAGGTGCTCCGCGGGACAACTCCAACCACAACATCAACAGAAAAAAAACAATAACATACGCAATTGATAAGTGACAAAAAAAAATTGTATTATTATTGAAAAAAAAGTACATTTATATGTGCATATACATATACCTATATATATATATATAAAAATAATAATAGTGAATAGATTAAGTTCTGATCTTTTTTTTGAATTCATTGTGTAGAGTAAGAATAGGGTGTTAGATTAAAGTTTTTTTTTTCCTTTTTTTTAATTTTATTTTTTTTATTTATGTGCGCGAGTTACGATCGCAACACACCAAGGTCAACTACCTTGACCGCCGATAACCCCAACAATACAAACAGAATACACATTGGGTCAGCAATCAACCGGATGCAATTGGAACCCACTTCCGCAATAAACCTAATTAATCAAAACTTTGTAAATGCCAAAACAACACAAATGTAAAATTGTAAAGTAATCAAAATTAAACATATAAATAATTGTAAAGAAAATGTAATAAAGTATTGTGTATTGTTCAGACAAAGGAAAATGTTGTTTTTTTTAGTATCCCGCGGATCTCCCAACGTAACTGGCGCAGTCGGCAGTCCGGTGAAACAGTTTAGAAACCGAGTGAAGATAAATAATTGCGAAACATAGTGATTGAATCGTGAACTAATTCGATATTGCATCGTGCAGTATAGGTGCTCAATTCAGAAAAACAAAAAAAAAGGGAAGACGAACAACTAATACGTGAATGAGGAAAATTTTTCCAAACAAGCCTCGAACAAGGCACAGGATACATAGATCAAAAGAAACATCCGGCAATTTTGCCATACATAAATATTTCGTCACCCTTCGGGCGACCCCTGCGATTCCTCCTAGACACTGGGGCTTCGACATCATTCATAAACCCCGAATTTATACCACAAGATAGGCAAATTAACTGTGAAACAATTACCATTACCACAGTATTCAAAAAATACCAGTTGAACAAAGAATCGATTATCCCCATTTTTGCAGAATTCAATCAACCAGGTTCCTTAAAATTTCTGATATTCAAATTCCACCATTACTTTGACGGATTACTAGGTATTGTCGCACTATTATCACTTAACGCTAAACTTAATCTCGAAAACAAAACCCTTATTACAACAAACGCTACTAACGAAATCCACCTCAAACCCAACTACACTTCAGGTCAACTCGTAATACCTTCCAAATCTAAAATATTAGCGAAACTTCCTGTCAACAAAGAAAATGGCAATATTTATATCAACACAACAGAACTAAACCCACATCTGTACGTAAGTCAAGGCCTATATAACGCCGAAAGCTGGTACAGCACACTTGAACTAGTAAACCTTTCTGAAAATGACCAAAAGATCATCATTGAACAACCCCTAAATGGTGAAGCATATGATTCCATTAATTTCATCGAGATAAATAACTTCAACAGCGAAACTGAGGACCATGAACCTACCAACACGCATGTAAATGACTTAATCAGAACAAACCATCTGAACACAGAAGAACGCAAAAAACCCCTTAAACTATGTAGAAACTACAGTGAAATACTGTATAGAGAGGGCGATCCACTTTCCTTTACGAATAAGATCAAACATGACATAAAAACCACCGACGAAGTACCAATCTATACCAAATCCTACAGGTATCCGTTTATTCATAAGGAAGAAGAAAAAAATCAAATCACTAACATGTTAGATCAAAGAATCATCAGACATAGTTACTCTCCATGGAGCTCTCCAGTTTGGATTGTCCCGAAGAAACAAGATGCCAGCGGACGTAGAAAATGGAGATTGGTCATTGACTATCGGAATAAAACAATAAAACAATATCCGATAGATATCCAATTCCGAATATCTCAGAAATACTGGATAAACTAGGCAAATGTCTATATTTTACAACGCTTGATCAACGAATTCCTTAATGAATTATATCCAAAAATTCATGAACAAGTAAAAAATATTACCAACGCTAGGATAGAAAAGTTAAACCAATCGAGAGAAACTCCAGAAGAAGTAGTTGAAGGCAAACCAGTCTTTAGAAAAGAAGCTAGACGCAACAAAATAACACCAAGATTCTCAAAACATATAGCAAAAAGAAATAAGAAAATAACAATCATTACAAATGAAAACAAAAAGATCCATAAATGTAAATTACGAAAGAAACACAAAAGACATACAAAAAAAAAAAAAATAATAATAATAATAATAACATATATATATACACCCAACTCTGTTTTTACACGATCTTTTTTTACGCGAATTTGAAATAACACGATTCGCAAAAATAAATAATTTTTCCTTTTTTACACGGATTTTTCGATCTAACACGATTTACAAAAAACGTTTTCTTACACTTCGAAGTGCGTTTCAGCTAATTCATGCTTATCTACATATGTACATATGTACATCTGCAAAATGCAATTCAAGATACACATCAAAATTCTTAACGGTAATTTTTCCGTGTGTGTTTATGAACATCTGAATGGGGGCAGTGCGAATGTCAGTTTCTATTTTGTGTTAGAAGTGTTTGGAGTGTTAGTTTTTTACATTGTTTCATAGTGACCTTACAGACATAATGTCTTATAAAGAACGGCATATTTCGAAGAGACAAGCAATATCGTTAGAAATAAAAATACAAATCTTAGACAGATTAAAGAGAGGTGAAGGTGCCACATCTGTTGGTAGAGCCTTTAATTTTAGCGAAGCGACTATAAGAACAATACGAAAAAATGAGCATTCCATTCGACAGTCAGTAATTTCTGGATCAAAACTCAGTTCAAAAGTTTCATCTTATTGTAGAAATCCCGTAAAAGAAAAAACCGAAAAACTTCTTGTCTTATGGATGGAAAATTTGCAGAAAAAAAGAATACCAGTTAGTGGGAGAATTATAAAAGAGAAAGCTCTTAGATTGTACAATCATCTCCACGATTTGGAACCATCAACAAGTCGTCTGCCAATGGAACAACTAGCATTTAATGCAAGTGAGGGATGGATGACGGGTTTTTTAAAAAGGCATGCATTTCATAATGTAAAATTAAAAGGTGAAGTATCATCGGCCGATGAAAACGCTGCAAAAAGTTTTCCGAATGAACTAAAAAAAACAATTGAAATGGGTGGCTATACTCCAGATCAAATTTTTAATGCCGACGAAACGGGTTTATTCTGGAAGAAAATGCCTGGAAGAACCTATATAGCAAAATCGGAAAAGTCAGCTAGTGGCTTTAAGGCGGCCAAAGATCGAGTAACGTTTTTATTTTGTAGCAACGCATCTGGTGGTAAAATGTTAAAGCCTCTACTAATTAACAAATCCCTTAAGCCTCGAGCTTTAAAAGGTGAAAACATTGCACAACTTCCAGTTCATTTGATGGCGAATAAAAAGGCATGGATGACGGCAGATTTGTTTACAAATTGGTTCAACAATTGCTTTATTCCTGAAGTTCGCGAATATATGGAAAAAAAAAGGATTGGACTTCAAAATACTTTTACTCATTGACAACGCGCCTAGTGCTTGATCATCCAAATGTTCGATTGCTATTTTTGCCGCCTAATACCACTTCGTTGATTCAGCCACTTGATCAGGGGATTATATCAGCATTCAAAATGTACTACATAAAACAAGCCTTTAAATACATTTTAGATTCTATAAAAGAGAAAAATCTAACGGTTCTGCAAGCATGGAAAAACTTCACAATAAGGGAGTGTATTACACATGCTTCTTACGCTATTAAACAACTGCGACAGTCTACCTTAAATGCTTGTTGGAAACAAATTTTGCCATCATGCGTAAAAAGTGAAAGTTGTGTAATACAAAACTCAGCTCTATGCACCGAAATCATAACTTTATCAAATCAAATTGGTGGCGAAGGTTTTCAGGACATGCAAACAGTTGACATCGATGAATTGATTCTTGAAAGTCCATTGAATGAGCAGGATTTAATTGAAGTTAATGAAAACAAAGAAAATGACTCGGATAATGACGAAGTTGAAGATGAATGTCAGCTGTTAACGGCTGATACAATACGCGACGGATTGAAGTTTGCTGTAAGTTTGGAACATCATTTTTTACTCATGATCCTGATATGGAGCGTGCATTAAAATTTCAACGAAATTTAAAGTCTTGTGTAGCTGGGTATCAAGAATTATTTAAGCAGCTGGAGAAGCCGAAAAAACAATGTTTAATGACAGATTTTATTACAGCGGAGAAGTCAAAGTAAACCGGGGTTGCTGCAAACTCGTTCACCGATGGTAACATTTTTAGCCCAGTCCGCAATAAATGTCCAAATGTGTAGTAATTTAATATTATTTTCCAAATAAAAATGAATTGCTTTTTTTTCTAAATACCTAATATACGTTTTATCATTCTTTTTTGCACACTTTTGAAGTTAAATATTTACATTTTTTTCATTTAACACGATTTTTTAAAGTTGCGGAACATATTCCCGAAAATACCATATGCAGCATATATTTTTTTACACGGATTTTTATTTACACGGTTTGCTGAAGAACGCATCTACCGTGTAAAAACAGAGTTGGGTGTACATGTATTTAATTTTAAGTTGCACGCATTTTTGATACGAGACACTAACCCCTCCCAAAATACTTATACCAAAACATTCAACCACTTTCTCTCACTTCCTAACCTACAGTACACCACTCGCTGACACTCAACGAATAGAAATATTCAACATCCCCAAAGAACATAGCATATTACCCCTCCGACTAGGACCATCTAGATACATCACTAGTTTCCAAAATTTAATACACATCATAAATCTCGATGATTACAATAACAACATAGAAGATATCACTAAGTCTCTCCACCTCTTCCAAAAACATACTACCATCAATAGCTCTTTCCAAATAACAAAACTTAAAATTGAAGAACTTAACAGAAAACTTCAAACACTATATCCCTTTAAAAGAAATAAACGCGGACTGATAAATGGATTAGGGTCCACAATTAAGTTAATAACAGGAAATATGGATGCACAAGATGCAATTAAAATTAATGACCAAATACAAAATATTAACACTAACATTAACGATTTAGCAAATTCACTAGAAAAAGAACATGTCCTTAACTCTCAAATGATTGAAAGATTTAAAAATATAAGTAAACACATTAATATAGAGCAAAACAACATAGAGAACTTCCTCAAAAATACGACAAATAAAATTAGAAGAGAACACGATACACTTACAGACATACAATATTTTAACCAACTTAATTTCAATATCGACCTATTAACTAATCACCTCTCAAATATAGCAGAAGCAATAGTCCTTAGTAAACTAAATTTCTTTCCTAAACTCTTACTAACATATGATGAATTAACGCTTATAAAAAATAAATTAATTGAGCAAAATGTTACCATTAATGTACTTGAGCAAAGTTATGAATTCTTAGGACTCCAAGCCTATTATAACGGATCAAATATTATATTTAATATTCGCATACCTATAATGTCAAAAGAAAAATACTATATGTATCATATTGTTCCACTCCCAATAAATGACACAAAAGTAATAACATTCAAACCATACATAAACTATAATGAAAAACACATACAACACTTCGAAACACCCTGCCCCAAAATAGAAGGTACCTATTATTGCTCGACAACAACCTTGGAAGAAGACACCAACAACTCCAAATGCATTGGGAAACTTTTTGACAACACGGTTGCACACTGTCCACTCAGCGACGTGGGCAGAGTCACAACAATAACACAACCGCAACCCAATTTTATATTATTTATTAACGTATATGAATTAGTAATAAACTCTACCTGCAGGCCTAAAACACATCTTATAAAAGGCACAGTCTTGGTACACTACGAGAAATGCAACATAGAGGCTAACGGGATAACATACCAAGGCAACCCAGACACCTTTTGGGATACGGTACACATTCTTCCTCCATCAAGCAGCAAGATCCATACCAACACTACAACAGACGTGTTAAGCCTACAGAAACTGCAAGACTTCAACTTCAATACAGAAGCTAAAATATTAGAAATAAGATCCACCACCGATATATCCAACTACTTAACACGAACATCAATAGTTATCATCCTTATCATCATCATAATCATTCTGGCTACCTCTACAACCAAAAACCAATTCTACAAAAATTCCACGCCAGATCATGTAACTACCCTTCACCCAACATACGCTCCTGCTAAAGAGACATCACCTCATCACTCCGAGACCGCTTCGATGACGTCACTTTACTCTAAGGGGGGAGGAGTTACGATCGCAACACACCAAGGTCAACTACCTTGACCGCCGATAACCCCAACAATACAAACAGAATACACATTGGGTCAGCAATCAACCGGATGCAATTGGAACCCACTTCCGCAATAAACCTAATTAATCAAAACTTGGTAAATGCCAAAACAACACAAATGTAAAATTGTAAAGTAATCAAAATTAAACATATAAATAATTGTAAAGAAAATCTAATAAAGTATTGTGTATTGTTCAGACAAAGGAAAAGGTTGTTTTTTTTAGTATCCCGCGGATCTCCCAACGTAACTCGCGCAAACAAAAAAAGAAATTTTTATTTTCCACCTAAGCGATTCGTCGAAGTGCTGGCGCCAGAACCGGTAAGTCCTATGCATATACGAGTAGATAAGCTTTTTGGCTAGAATAAAAGTAGCCATACAGAATTTTTTATTTTTTAAAAAAAAAATAGAATTCAAAGAAAAAGAAAACTTTTACACATTAGATATTAAGTTCCTTTTTTTGTGAATTTTTTTTTTAATAAATCCATTGTATTGTCATGAGTTGAGTTAAGTCTTTTATTAAAATGATGGAGTAAAACCGTTGTCGCAAGTGGTGTGTGGATGGGCGGACCGACCGTCCTTCAATGGGGCGACTGTGACGAAACATGACACACAAACGATGACGACATGTCAGGAAATGACGTGACTGACTTCCGCTGATTTTTTTTTTCCAGGTGGCGACTGGGAGGAATTTCTTTAGGGGCTACCATTCACAGATCTGGCCAGAATGGTAGCAATTGGTCGCATCCAAGTGCGATAAGGGTGGGTTGGCCATCCTCAGCCAACAACACCCGGGTTATTTCAGGTCGTAACGAGCTGTCATCGCTGTGTGATACTGGGACACACTATTCGGTGTAGGGTACGTAGGGTTAAGTTAGTTTTAGGTTTAGTTATATGTCGTTAATTAAGTTCGATAGTTAGGGATTAGGTTAGTGTAGGACTAGTTAGTTGTAAGCGCGAAAATCCCGGTCTTGCACAGTGGTGATGGCACACAGAAGTGATCTTGCTGTTTCATTTCCTCTTTCTTCTATCACCTTTCTCTCCTCCTATCTTTTAAGTCCGTCCGTAAAATAACGTAGCTTTCTCCAGGCTATCCTTGCTTTCTTTTTTTTCAATTCGGCACGAAACAAAAAGGTAAGTTGAGTTGCGATGTACGGGATAGTGGCAAGAACCAACCCAATCCGACGAGCTTGAGCCGAGCAGCCGCGAGCGTGCCACTGTCAACTACTCCTGCATCATGGATGCCTCCGTGGCAAACTGACTCCCTTACAAATTCTTTAAGGATGTTATGTTCTTGTACCCATTCATACAATCTTTTGTAAATTAAGCAAACAATTTGGCTGAAGTGTTTAAAAATGTGATTCCTCTGTAGTTCTTCGGGTCCCTGTAATCGCCTTTTTTGTGTAGGGGAAAAATTATTGCTTTCCTGAATACGTCGGAGATATTTGCAGAGTCGAATATTCGATTATATTCAATTGTGAGAGAATTCATAAACTCATATGTGCAATTTTTATAGAACTCAAACGGGATGCGATCAATAACAGGTGCTTTATTTGATTTCGATTTGAATATTACTTCATTGACTTTTTCCAGGGTAAATGCAGCGTCTAATTTTTCGTCTAAGAGCAGAGGGGCTGCATATTGAAGTAGCGGCGAGGTTAATGGGGCATTAAGAGTTACAGAGATGTTAGACGTGTGTCCGTTTAGGTATTTGACAGCTTTCCAGACCTGAGCGGAAGATTTTGAATTATTTATAATCGCAATGTTTTATTGTTCAAAGGCTACTTTTTTGATGTAACAGATGTGTTTGTATTCCTTGCTGGCATCTTGATAGAGTGGTTTAAAGATATTGGAGTTATTCGACCTTAGAAGTTTGAGAAATTTAAAAGATTTGGTTCTAGCTTTCATGCAATCAGAATCATACCATTTTTGTTTATATATTTTATGAGTTTTTAAATCTTTCTGTTGCCGAATGGATTTCTTTATTATTTCCGTTAGAGCTTCAGCATTGGCTGTATAACGCTGTGTGCGTAGTCCCATAAGATTCACATTCATGTTTCGCTGATACGATTCCATTATTCGGTCATTCCATACAAATTTCGGCAGAAGGGTTAATGGTTTTGTGCAAGCATAGTTGCCGCTAGCAGTAGAATTAAGGGTTACTTCCAAGGGAATGTGGTCCGTAAAGATCTCGGTTCCCACTTGAAAACTGTCTAGAAGCTTGAGCCAATTTCCCGAAACAAAACAGTAATCTATTATTGAGCATGATGTTCCTCTGATAAAGGTCAATTCGCCATCTGGATCTCCTTCGCAACTACCATTCAACTAGCACATGTCATACTCATCAGCAAGTTCAATTATTTTTGGTCCTTTGTTATCACAAATTAGGTCTTTAGATTTGCGACGCGGTTCCAGCAGAGTACTGTTGTATCCCGATGCGAAATTATTTTGTGTGAGTCCTACACGACCATTAAAATCCCCAATAAGCATTATATCCCTAAAGTCCAAGGAGTGCAATGAGTCGAAGAGTTTATCGAAATCACGCTGCCAATGATTACAGTTTAGGTAGATTGGTACCAAAACTACATCCAATGTATTCAGTTTTAAGTTAATAACATCCATTTCTCCAGCTTTTACAAAGATACTCGTATACAGTCCTTCGAGGTCGTCACGAAAGCCGAATAGTGTTCCGCCACTTCCTCTCCCAAAAAGTGAAATTTTTATAACAGGAGACCAGATCAATTCATAGTTTGAGAAAATATTCTTAAATCTAATTTCTTCATTATCTAATAGATGTGTTTCAAATAATACAGAAATATCAAAACTTTTTACATAATTAATAAATGTTACAAAATTCGTTTTGTTTTTTAAACCTGACACATTGTAGCTTAAAATTTTTATTTTCTTGATAACTATGTCTTTTCAGCATCATTCTGGTAGACATGGGCACATCATGCGTCACGTATAGCCGCCTTAGAGCTTGTGGATGGACCCAAAGATTTTTCGCATATTGGTGTTTTGCTAAGTTTGGCATTACTGCTGCGATTGACATTAGCCATCAAATTTGAAGTTTTGTGTGAAGTGTTCTCTTTCGTAGCTGTTTTGTTTGTACATCTGATTTCATTAATAAAAAGATTTTTATTTAGCGAAATGTCACCAAAAATAGATTGTATTATTTCAATGCCACTTTTTTCACTCCTTCATGATTGGAATCATTTTTGCCCGACGTTGTGTAACGTTAATGGGTAAGTCCTTTTGGATGCTTATTCTAGTACCCTTCAATTTGAAGGCATTCCTCATCACGCTCCAGGCAGACTCCTTCGATCTCATCTTTAGAACTATCGTAGACTTGTTGGTGTTATAACTGTGTATCCTATAAGTACACTCGACGATTTGATTCGGAGTTGAGTCAACTAACCCGGCGCGAATGGATTTTACCTTTTCGCTCATGTCTACTTGATCTTCAACTTGAAGATATGCCCAAAAATCTTTCTTTCTCTCTCTGTCCCATTTTCCTAAAAACTTAACACGTGCTCAGGCATTTTAAGTGTATTAATACCCACTTGAGCGTTAAGTTCTTTAAAAAAAAAAAAAAAAAACAGGCAGGTGAACAACAAGTTCACTGTACGAGTCGGTTAAGCTGGTTCTCAAGACGTTTGTTTTATTCTTCCAGATACACAATTTTTGCTCAAGTTCTTCTTGTCGCATACTCAATGCTGAGATTTGTTTAAGAAATCTTGCAGATCTGCCTTTGGCGCTAATTGTTCCACAAGTTTTTTGTTGTTTTCGAGTAGAATTTCCTGCATTCTCTCAACACTTAGAGTAGAAGTAGATCCCATAGCGAGTTTTGGTTCAATTTCACACAAGCTTTGGTGGCATTTTTTGCTTCCTGGGTGTTCCGGAGAGGTGTGGGATATTCCTCTCTTTACCATTTATAGGTTAGTTTAATGATGGAATTTTTAACTTGGCTATAAAATAGCTTATGTGTTAGAACTTACTCGAATTTCAATTGCCTGAGGTAAAGCGTCTCTTAATTTATAAGGTGAATGTATTTCCTCAATTAACTTTCACTTAAAACACTTTACTTTTTTGCTTTTTGATCCGGAGATAAATTTTTTGCTTCCACTTTCCAATTTTCTTGGCTTCTATATCGCAGACATTACGTTGCACTGAATCCAAATCAGAAGCATATGCGTTTAATGAACTTCCAATTAATTGTTGCAAAAACTCTGACCACAAGAAGACTACAAGTTTTGACCACAAGTAGAAAGAGAGGACGACCCTCATTTTTGAGTAAGCTGCAATCGGTAGAATCGTCCCCTGATACTGAAAATCACCATCAACTTCATCACATGCTTCAACACTAGCAGCATCAAAAGTAAGGCGGCCGTATCCACCAGATGATTCAAGGTACGACAACTACGGTAATTTTCCAATTTATTCGGAACAGAAAGGGAGATGTCGTCTATGTAAAACGGGCTACAGCCGTATGCGGTGTACCAAGTGCGATGTTCTTCTTTGCTTCAATCAACAAAAAAAACTGCTTTATGTCTTATCACACATGATTGATTTGTAATATTCATATTGATTGCTTATATTTTTGTTCTCAATAAAAAAATAAAAATAAAATTATGTGTACGTACATATATAACCCCCACGGTCCATTGTTGCCATATGGCAACATGTCCTTGCGCCCATACCACCCACCCCAAACCCAATTTTCTTCGCTTTTTGCACGTAGCAACCACCTACTTTTCCAATGTTGTCCTATGCCAAGTACGAAGAAACAGAGAAGCTCAGAAAATTGTGAATGGAACGAGCCGATATTTATGCAAAGGCCTGAGCGTGCTCATACCGCAAATTGTCAGTGGAACAAAAGCTTTTTGCGAAAAAGGCTTGCGACGAAATTTTTGTTTTGGGGCAGCTGGAGAAATTGACGTTGAATTCTGTGCAGACCCAAACGCCCACATACCCACCCCGGCATACTGTTTACTGGCCAATTCCACAAATAATATCTGTGAGCGATATTTCAAACAGTGGGTCTATTTCTTATTCAACACCAATTCACTTTAATCAATCGACTCCTACACAAGTCTTCCACGTAGAAGATGTTGATGGAGCAAATGGAAGGCAATATTCGTCATTTCACGACCTACCTGCGGATTGCGGAGGCAGACTTCATTTAGTTTAAAAAATTACTTTTTTTTTTATTATTTAAGTAATAAGTAATAAGCAATATGTAGGATCGGGTCAAAACGCACACATTTCGCCACACAAACATACAGAATAGTACGACTATGACACGTGCGTCGTTTTGCAGACCATGCAAAACAAACCACATAACGAACTCCACATGAACATAACAGTGGCATCATTCGAAGCCAAATCGAAGTACAGAACAAAGATAATCAACGACATACACAGTACAAAGGATCACGCCACGTAACATATAGCTGTCAACAATCATACGATGAACACAAACTAAAGAAAACACACGGCGTACCTAGAACAAACCCGATCACATACACAACAAAAACTCTGCAACGAAACAGACGAGACAAGAGTACTGTACGCTTGCACACGACATAAACGAAAACGAGCAACCTTGGAGTAACCCTTCTGGTACTCTGGTAAAAAAGAAAATCAAACTAGCAATTGATTAGACACAGGGATTGAGAGAAGTCGTCATCAAAAATAAAGGATTGTCCAATACAAAAAGGTGTTCAGTGTTTTATTGAAGAAAATCAATCCCACACATATAAGTTAACGACACAAATATTCATTGACTCCAGTTACACCTACAGCACCAAAATATTCATTTTCCCAACACCGGAATATTCATTCCCACGAGCTAACAAATCAAACATCACGTACAGGTGCTCCAATTACACCTGCAGCACCAAACAACATCAACAGACGAAACGTGAAGGAATCCGCTAACGCTACAAAACAACGAAGCTGATATTAGTATTTAAGCTTATGATATTTTTGTTAGAATTTAGTTTATGTTCATTTGTAAGGGTGATCGCTGCCCGATTAAATAAAGTTTTTTTTAATACAAAAAGGTGAATGTAATCTTAATTTATATGAATAAAAATATGAAAAAAACATTTTTGAATTTCTTTATAAACCTTCTAAGGCATAGACGGCTTCACATAAATTGTTTCGTACTGTTTTCGCCCCAGATGGTGAATTCCTACCCAAAGTTGGCTCCAAATTTAGCAGTGGATTTTCAGGAATATCTTCTGCGCAATAGTGCGGAACCTATTTCTTTCTTTATGAAATTGAGATGAGCCTTTTATTAAATAAATTCTGTGAGGGCGATAAGCCGCTATATGCATAAGGCTTCATTATGTTTGGATGAAGAGCAAAGGCGTCATCTGACACAAAAACAATGGAATCGGTGTTTAAATTACTGGACTTGGTCACAGTAAGTTTAGTTGGTTTCTTTTCAATTTTGTAAAAAAATTAGTGTTATTAAGGACACCACCGTCTGAAATTCTACCATTTGTGCCAATGTCCACCATCAGAAATTCGGAGTTGCTATTTATAATCGCCATCAGTATAATACTGAAAGTGTTCTTGTAGTTGAAATAATTGGAGGTAGAATGCTAGGGCTACGAGGCAATGCGGAATCTTGCTTTTTTCATAAAATTTGGCCGCTACCACCAACCATTCAGCCCAATTTTTCGGTAACCAAAAAATATTAATATTGGTTTCTGTTCAACCGTATATTTAAATAAAACCAACTATGTTCCTTTAAACGTTATAAAATATAGTGTTTTATTGTGTTCGATTGCTGTTTTTTATATTTGATTTACAAAAGTTTCATTAAATATGTTGCTAAACATTTTACGACAAACATTGACATTTGTGTGGTCGTTTTTCTCAATTACCATCATTCACAATAATATTTATTTATTAATATAAAATTTAACATTCATCTTCAACATTCTCCCCGCCCGGTGAACGAAGTTCTCAAAGATTGCTGCATTCATTTCGCCTTGGTGTATTGATCATTTTGTGACATTTACCCCTTTGCCTTGAGCTCATGCAAAGAAGAGAGATGGTTAATAAATGAGTAAAAGGGAACATATATGCACAATGGACAAGAACAAGAAAACAACACCAACAATGAAGATAAAAGATTTGCCGGTTTTCTATCATGATCATTTTGCCCTAGTAGGAACTCCTTTCTCTCTTTTTTACTCGTAGTCCAGTAACTTTCAGTGTTAATTTGTTGTGCGTGGTTTAGATGGTGTTTTTTTGTTGTTTTGTTTTCCTTCTTAGTTTAATTCCTGTTGATGTTGATTTAGTTAAGTTTTAGTTTAGCATTGTCAACGAGGGAATATTTTCTTAAATTCAGGTGAGTGTTGTGTTATTGTTCAATTTACATCTTTTCCACTAAAATTGTTTGCCATTTGCGTTTTGTATATATGTATGAGTGTATGTGGAACCGGTGGGCATTTAGTTGTTATGTATGAATGATATTATGTTTGAGTGGGATTTTATGGTGTTGTATTATGTCTGATTGATAATTTAGTGTGTGTGGATTGTGTTGATTTTATGAAGTCTGTACTGAGGTTTGAGTAAATTGTGTTGAGTTGTTTTACGAAATGTGGGCTGTATCAATTATCTATTGTAATTTGAGTGACTATTGATATGTTGCTGATTTCCATATGATTATTTTATGTTGATAAGTTATTGTTGCGTAATGTTATTTGTTTATTAAATTTCATATTGCCGGAGATTTCAATTACATTTAATTCGTGGCGTAGGAAATGTTGATTAAGAAATTCATTTTGTGGTTTTTAAGCCATTCTTATTTATGTATTTATATTTACTGTGTTGTGTTAGATTTCATGATTTATTTATTTATTTACATATGTGCATAAGTCGAGGATAAAGATTTATTTATTACATTGCGTTCTCTAACTGCATGAACCGCTTGATTGCACCCAAATGTGTTGGACCCATACAGGGATATGTTCCGTCCTTAAATGGCAGGCGAACCTGGTAACGGCCGTCAGGTAATCGTATTGTATTATTGTTAAAATGGTTCTCACATTTTTTATCTTCCTCAGCTTCATATTTTTCAAATGGTTCATCTTCTATCTCCCAAAACCTGCGGAGAGTGCTGTCAAGATCCATTTGATTTAAAAAACTCTGCACCGAGTTCGGACTCACTGATGGCATTTTCCCGAAGAGCAACCATCCCAAGTGTGTGTGTTGAGCAATTGGACCCTCACCATTGGCGTTTCTTTTGACATTCCCGAGAAGAATTTCGGCGTACATTTCACTGCCTAACAGCAAATCTACCTTCGCTGGAGTGAAGAACGTTGGGTCTGCTAACTGTAGTCCCTCTAGGTGAGACATATTTTCTATTTTGATGTGTTGGGCCGGTAAAAGGCCATTCAGTGCCTTCAGAACCAGAGCTCGCATGCTGCTTGTGAACTTTGAAACTGTCGACTTTACTTGAAGATCGACGATCATATTCGCTTTTCCACTGCTGACCCTCCCCAACCCTTTAATCTCAACTAATGCCCGTTTGGTTTGCAATTGCAAAAGTTGAACCGCTTCTTTTGTGATAAACGATGCCTCGGATCCTGGGTCAACCAATGCTCGCAAGGTCAAAAAACTTCCAATAGATGCTTGCACCTGGACCAAAGCTGTGGCTAGCAACACTTGTGTGTTGGTGTGTGCATGGCAGTTGTTGACTTGTGATGTCGTTGGTTGAAAATCGGTTGCGTTAGCATTAATGGCTGATCCTTGGTATGCTTGTCTCTGTGCGCTGGTGCTGATATTTATTGAACCAGTCGGTTGAACCGTGTTGTATAGTTGTGGTGTATATTTTGTATTGTGTTGTGTTGATGAAGCAAGCTGTGTGGGATACGAGGTTTGTGGATTTGTATGAAGCAAAGTGTTGTGCCGTTGCTTACAATAATAGCAACACTTCTGGCTTGGACAGTTTCGTTTGAAATGGCTGTATGCCAAGCAATTCTCACAAACTCGTATATTATACACAGTTTGTTTTCTCTGTATCACATCCATTTTCAAAAATTGTTTGCAATCTCTTAACGCGTGCTGTCCCTTCTTACAAACCTTGCAAACGGTTTGCCTGTTTACGGGCTCCCCTCTGGAATGAAGCACTTGGGTTTTCGCTCCAACCTTACAAGGAACTTTCTGCACAGATTGCTGCTCGACCGCCTCTAAAGCCCTAAATCGACATTGCAAAAACTCAAAAAATACTGTAATAGAAGGAAGCTCTTTACTACTGCCCAATTTTTCTTCCCATAATTGTTGGGTAGTGTTAGATAATTTTTGCAAAATTACGAAAATTAATATGGTATCCCAATGAGAAACAGGTAAGCCTAAATTTTCTAACGCATGTATAATCTCTTGTGAAGTGTCTAATATTTGTTTTATTCCAGCTGCTGTTTCCGTGTTGACCGACGCTTGACCAAAGAACAACTTGAGCTGTGTGTTTACCAGTACCCTCTTGTAATCGTATCGATCATTGAGGATTCCCCATGCACGCTCATAGTTACCTTTGTCGATTCCTAGATGTTGCAGTAGCCTCTCCGCCTCACCACTGATGCTGGACTTAAGATAGTGCAATTTTTGTACCTCTGAGAGAGATGCGTTTGAATGTATTAGAGATACGAACATATCGTGGAAAGACCTCCACGTCTCATAACCGATTTATAGAAGTGGTAAAACTAAATGTTAACAAGATATGGATACCACAACACCGACAACACCAATAGCGGAAACAACTCAACGGGAAGCTCAACCGATGAGTTCGATATTCGCTCACCCAAATTCCGGACAGAATGTAGCGATGTGGCTAATCGCTCCTCTGCCCGACGTAGGATCTACAAGCGGATCCATGACCTCATATCCCGTTGGGATGGACAAGGTCAGAGTTCCTGGTATAATGGAACAAAGTTATACCTCGGCCTGCTGTTTACCATCATCATATATCTGCTCATTTACTGGGGAAAGAGCTACAGCAGATCAAGTAACGAACGCCGCCACCCAGACCATAACGGACGCAAGCACATGGATAACGTGCGAACCACCAACGGCAGTTCTGGCTGCGGCGATGCCGGCCACAGCCCAAGCCTACGAAGAAGGCAGCGTAGTATACGTACGCCCCGGAGGTTTCATGACGCCTCGAGAGTATCAACGCAAACTCCAGAGACTTCAAGTTCATGGACAAGCATCGATAGTGATTCACGCTGTCCCAGACCCGAACACGATAACAGCAGCGACACAAGACGATGCATCAGATGCGGGACCAAGCCCGTCACAACACCTTCCCACGTTTGGCGCCGACATTTCGACACCACAAGACACATTAGAATATAACACTAGACATATTCCGTGTCGTGTTGCTTGGTCAACCCACATTGCAACACCCGCTGAATTGGGGGCCACGCCTTATTCTCACATTTTTAAAACCTTTAGCGAAGCGTTGGCATCTCCGATCAACACTGCCATCAAGGCAACAGTCAAGAACGTGGCCATAACTGATGTGACATTCTTCTACGTATTGGCAAAATGCCTTCCCACTGAGTCAGGGTCAGCACATGACATCGCTCCCCTAACAAGACTCGCCCTACTGTCATACTCACTTTCCGCTGACACAATGACCCGAGACACAACACCTTCCTTATGGATGAGGAACATAAGACCCACGATGGAGAGTATACGAATCAGTCGTCCCACCCAGCCCGCCAGAACCCACAACCTAATAGCTATGGCCATGGACACATTCATATCTTTCATAACCCGACACCCATCATCTGCCGACCCCCCTGAACCCTTCTTTGCCTCACAAATAGACAACAGCTGGACAGCAATCCCCCTCACGAACAAGATGCTGTCGGCTTCATATGCATATGAATACATCGCGGCGTACCTGAACAGCAGTCTAACGTATGGGACAGTGACTAAGAAGTACGCGTACACAAATTTAGAGGGGGATACAAGAGGCGAGATAGAGGCGTTTCCTCCCAGCAACACTTTTCATATTTCTGGTCCATCCAACGCTATTCTGGTGCTCACAGAGCTGAGTTCACATGCAAACCAACAAGCAGTAAGAGTGAGGGGCCTCACTATACCAGTATTTGACGGACGAACCCAGGACGCCCAAATCACAGCTGCCGACTTTACTACGGCATGGGCAAACCATTATACAGACCAGAATTCGTTTAACATCCGACGGAACTTAAATTCTGCGTGGAACGAGATGTCAGCAGCCTACTCTGTAGGCCACGCAGTAGGCACAGCGCTGTCGGTTGCCGCCGAGGCGACACTGGCGATGAGACCGGGCATGTTTGTTTATCCCTCGAAAGACAGCCCAACCTATGACCATTCAAAAGTACTTGCTGGGGGTTATGCCTTAGGATACGCTAAAAGGAACATATCACCCCTGGCCCCACACTCACCATATAAGGTCACATATATCGACTTGGGAGAAGAAACGCTCCCACCAATCACGAACATGATGAACGGCTTTAACTTTGCGTCCATATCAGGTCATCACCTACCCCCGAATGGCGTGGCAAACGTATACGGAGGGAAAACGAACGGATTCTATTTAGAGAGGAGTCCTGACACAAACTCGTCAACAGTTTCAAATACTTATGTAAAAAGAATCAGCTGAGAAACCTTAATGTAGTCTTTTAAAACTTCATTGATGGCGTCGCATGTCTCAATGACAATATTCCCAATAGCTTGTGGAGATACCGCTGTCGAAAATTTCAAGTCTGCGAAGGAGTTTCCTGTTGCAAGATACCGCAAAGTTATTGCCAGTCTGACTTCTGCTGATATTCCATCTCTCATTATGGTATCTTGTTTCGTTATTTTGGCTTTTACCAAGTCCAACAATTTTCCAAATAGGGCTTCCACCATCCTCATGTAGTTTTTGTTGTCCGCTGGCTCATTTTCTTTAAGTTCTTTCAGCAGCCTTTCGTTCGAAAACTCGTCTTTTTTTAAAAGCCAATTTTTTGACCAAATTTTCTTCTTCTTTCTTTTTCTTTTTTGGTTGCATCTCCTCTTCCTCATTTTCGTACAAAAGTTCGTCAATTATAATAATTGCAGTGATCTCACGTATTACGTCACTCATTTCAAATATTTAATTTTACTTACCGCTTGTGTCTTTTCTGTACCACAGCTGCACACAGTACTGAGGTTGCGGCGACAGCCGCCACGTTGTGGATGATAACCTTACTACCGGGGACAAAACCACCAACTAGGTATTATTGAAAGATAACAAATATTGTATATTAAATTCTTTGTTTTCACATTAAATATTAATATATGTATACCCTTGCGAGACAGTATGCAGTTGTACTTCTAACTCTTCCGCCGTATACCTCTTATAAAATGCAACCTCTTGACAGAACAGTATTTGGACCGTACAAAACCTATTACAATAAAGCTGCAAGCGAGTGGATGGTCGACAATGCTGGAAAACCTATGACACTCTATAATATCGCAGAAATTGTCGGAAATACTTACCCAAAAGCATTTAATCAGCAAAATATTGTGAAGGAATTTGAGGTAATTGGAATATGCTCTTTCAGTGAGGACATTTTCAAAGATGATGAGTTTCTGAGCAGCTCTGTGACTGATAAGCCTTGCCCTGAAACACCAATCGGATGCGGAAACCTTACTAGTGCAGATAACCAATTAATTAAAGCAGATGACAAAACACAAGCACCATCCACAAGTCAGGTCGCAGCTTCTTCCACATTCATATCCCCAGAACATATTCGACCATTTCCAAAAGCTGCACTACGTAAACAAACTATTACACGCGAAAAAAAGGGAACGTTCCAAGGTATACTACCTTCGTATACCAAACTTTGAAAACCATATTATGTACAATATTTTGATAATTTCTATACATCTTTGCCGCTCCTCGTTTACCTTCGAACTCGTGGAATTCATTCCTTGGGAACAATTCGATCTAATCGGATGCCAAACTGCAAGCTACCCGTGGATTCTGAAATAAGAAGGAAAGAGGGTGGATTCTCAACAGAGTTCGTTGGTTCTGCTTTTGGTATCGATATCAGCACTATATTATGGAAAAATAATAAAGAAGTTCGTCTGGCTTCAACGTACCTAGGTATACAGCCCTTCGCAGACCAAACAAATTTCAAGCCAACCGTTTTCCGGTTCCTTCGTTCGGAAAAATGGTACACGGAAATTGCTTGCCTGAATATAATCCGGGAATACAACCGTCACATGGGTGGTGTAGACCTGGTGGACTGCCTCATTGGCCGATATCATATATGTGGATATGAGTGACATGAGTTACTCATTATAATTATTTTACCATTTGTTTCATTCCATTTGCTTCATTCTATTACTCATTTTGTTTATAACTTAGATTATACTCTGAGAGACAACCGACGCGCCATGCAATGATGACACACGACGGAATAGGTTTTCAGCCAGCCAATAACCCAATAAGTTCAATGGGGTAATAAAAAACCATCCAGTATGGATGAAGCATAAACAACGATAAAAGCGACCCAGTTAAGTGGGTCTTTAAAATAGATGAAGTGTCAACAATAGCAACGAATCCCCCAATTGGAAGAAAATTGCGTTGCTCGTTGCTGGATTTGTCATCATGGGTATGATTTGCTCATGGTGCTCAAAAGCCTGGGCCTGGTATAAGGTCCTAAGTTCGTTGGGGGTCTGGTGGCTGTAAATAGCTGTTGAGAAAAATGGAGAAGTCAAGAAGAAGCAGTCCGTACTTTACCAGCAGCGTGGTCGTGTCAGCAGTCTCTTGAATACGTTTTTCTTTCGTTTTATATATTTTGTATTATCTTATCATAAAATAAAAATAATTAAAAATCACACTCTGTTCAATTTTTATTTTCTACATATACGCATGAAGTCGTCAAAATATACAAACAAACTGTTTTACCATCTACTTGATTTAGCCATGGTGAACGCATATATTTTATTTAAGCGTATTAACCAGCCGAATCCAAAAGACGAAGTAAACCAATTTCCAAATTTCGTGTACAAATTGCCCAAGTACTACAAACGGTCAAAAATTCCGGACGCCCCCGTTCATATGCAGCTCAAACGCGAGTATCAAGCATACATACGTATCTGTCACCGTGTTGGTGTGTGTAGGGTTTTTTCTTTGTGTTTAGGCATATGTAGGATTTAAAATGGGTTAAATTTTGAAGTTATGTGAAATGTTTGTATACCTGTAGTTGTATTTGTATTTGTATAATCGCTTGTAGGTTTGGAGCTGATATTATTATAATGCAGTAGAGAATGGTGTTTCTGCTTACAGTAATAGCAGCGTACACTGCTTTGACATTGGTTCATCTTGTTACCGTACGCCAAACCCCGATTCTGTCGACTGCCTTAGATCAGAGATCTCCATGGCAATAAACTTTTGACAAGTTCGAAAAAAGTACTGGCCTCTACCACATACCTTCTTTTCCTTCCTTCTTCCGTTTTCTTCTCTGCAGCAGCAGCTTTGTGTGAAGAAGAACCGCTGCCCTTTGTGCCACTCCTTCCAGCCAATGCTTCCAAGGTTCGAAAACGCGTATCCAAGAAATCTGTAAATTGTATAACTGTTGGCAACTCTTTCGAACTACCTAACTTCTCCTCCCACAAACGCTGAGTAAAAGCAGGTAATTTTTGAACTAGAATATAAATTAATATCTTATCCCAAGAACTAACCCGCAATCCTTAATTTTCCAGAGCATGGAAACATTCCTGGGACGTGTCCAGTAGAGACTTGATGTTACTTGCAGTCTCCTTTGTCAACTGCTGCTGTTCAAAAAAAAAGGTGGAAGTGAGTATTTACCAACACTCGCTCGTGGTCGTATCTGGCGACAAGCAGTTCCCATGCTTTGTCATAATTGCCAGAATACAACCCTAAATGCTGCAACAAACGAGCAGTTTCACCTATAAGAGATGATTTTAAATAGTAAAGCTTTTGAATTTCACCCAGCTTCTTATTTGTGTGGACTAAAGATAAAAAGACATCATGGAACGCTCGCCATTTTGTGTACGAGCCCTCGAAATGGGGGATTTGAATTTGAGGTAACGCAAGCTCATTACAAGAAGCACCTGTGGTTTCACTTTCCACATTCTTCTCTTTAGATGATGACTTAGATGCTGTGAGCATTTACCAACACTCGCTTGTGGTCGTATCTGGCGACAAGCAGTTCCCATGCCTTGTCATAATTGCCAGAATACAACCCTAAATGCTGCAACAAACGAGCAGTTTCACCTATAAGAGATGATTTTAAATAGTAAAGCTTTTGAATTTCACCCAGCTTCTTATTTGTGTGGACTAAAGATAAAAAGACATCATGGAACGCTCGCCATTTTGTGTACCAGCCCTCGAAATGCGGGATTTGAATTTGAGGTAACGCAAGCTCACTACAAGAAGCACCTGTGGTTTCACTTTCCACATTCTTCTCCTTAGATGCTGACTTGGCATTGTCGATAGCATCGACCAATTCCCCTCGGTAAGTGAAATATGTTTCTTGTAACAGATCAAAAATTTCATCAAAGTCTTCCTCTTCCAGGCCTTCCTCAAATTCTCCTGGCTGTACGACGTGTTTCTAAAGTTTTTTTTTTGAAGTTGGAGTGGTCACGAAGAACCTGCTCGAGAACACCTTTCAGATCTGCACCGACAATTTCGACATTTTTAAAGGTTTTATTTTGAAAATTAATTATAAAGCAATGTGTGTATGTATCAAGTACAATATTTATTAAATTATTAAATACAGATGTTTATTTAAATACGAGTAGTATTAATGAAATTTTTTATTACAGAAATTTACGACTTTTGGTTAGCTTTGCTCAGCTGGTGACAGTTGAGGTTAAAGTTAAAAAATTTCATTTTTACACGGCGCGGGAATTCCGATTTATGCACAACTACCGCAGGAGTCTGTAAGTCTTTAAAAGGAGCAAGACAAAGGGCTAGACACCGACCGCGAGTGAATATATGTATGTACTTTATTTGTTTTAAATATTTCTATATATGTACGAGTATATATTGCACACTCGCACTTTGCACTTGCACGTTTTTATTAATTTTTCTTTTAAATGTTTAATGTTTTGTGTAGTCTATTAATTATCTTTTTTATATATATATACATATGTTTGTGCGCTTGCACTTTGAAAATTTCCACTTTCGGATTTTTGCCCAAATTCGTAAACGCATATGTTGCGCAAAATGTGCAAAGCAGGAGATTCGCAAACGCACAACGGAAAATTACTGCAAAGCAAACAATTCTAAAACGTAGTACATTCAGTTTTTTTACGCAAAAGCAAGAGCATCTGTGCAGCTAAGTATCAACGTAATGTTGCACACTTCACTTTGAATTTATGTTTGAAGTTTAATATTTTTTTTTGTGCTTTTTAATGTATTTGGTAACTTGGCAACAATTAAGTAAGGTGTTTAAAATAAGTACACAACTTGGTAGAACAATCATGCTTTAAAATATTGAGAAATGAAAATTGTGCAAGTTATCCGTTCGTAAACGTTTAACACTTGCAATGCAAACATATGATTTTGACGTTTCAACTGCTCTATTACATGTGCTTTGCAGATAAATTTGCTTTGCAAGTCGTGCGTTTACAAATTCGCCCTTTATTTTTAGAGTTTGAACAAAAGGTTTTTTTGGATTACTATACTTTATCCGGCTCGTAAACACCAAATGTTGGTGTGTGTAGAGTTTTTTCTTTGTGTTTAGGGATGAATAGGGTTTAAAATGGGTTAAAAATGCGGTTTAAAGGAAACATTAGTAAAATAAAGTATTCCTTTATCAATTGGAAATTCTATTTAAGGATATAGCAATGATTATCTTGTAACACGTACCGTTTCCGTGTTACCCAAGTTAATATCAAAATACATACAAAATTAGAAGTGACAAAACGTTTCTAAAAGGTAAACTCATTTAATTCATTCTAAAGTATAGATATTTGTAATTCTTATTTCTTATACGAGATGTATTCTATGATTCAGCTTTTACGTTTGTGACTTATTGAATCATCTCGCATTAAAGACCAACAGTAATCCCCTAAAATGGCTGCATCCCACCGACCTCGATAACGTTCTTCGATCTTCTTTACGTTCTGGTGAAAGCGTACTCCTTGTTCGTCACTCAAAATCAAAATGGAAAAAAGATCAAAATGTGTAAAGGTGGACGAAGAACATTTTGTGCCACTTTTTAACTAAAGAAACAGAATACCTAGGCCATATATTAACCCCACAAGGAGTCAAAAACAACCCAGGAAAAATAGAGGTTATTAGAAATTTAAAATTACCCACATCTCAAAAACAAATTAAATCATTTGTTGACATTACTGGGTATTACGGAAATTTTATAAAGGACTATGTAAAAATTGTCTACCCAATTACTAGATAGTTAAAGAAAAATTACAAAGTTAATATAAATGTAGAATAGTTAAGATAAGTACAAATAGGTATTCAATTATTTTAAGTATTAACATTTCATTTTTCCAGACTGCCGACGCGTCACTTGAGCGTGATATCATTTATCGTTATGCAGTTCGTTCACCATCCTCACTTTGCCACATTCCAAGAGGATCGCATGACTGCATCGAGTGGGTGACTAAGAGCACACACACGCTAAAAGTACTGAGGTGCATTGCACTGCTGACTGTGCGGTGCAGATGAGCCAGTTACAAGGGGAAATAAAAAGCGAAGGCGAGTAGTATCGGCAGCGATTCTAGGAAAATGGCAAACTGGAGAAAGATAAGCGTACTCGTAGCGGCGGCATGTGGAGCCGGTGTCGTATGGTCGTGGGTCGCCAGAGCATGGGCCTGGTACGAACTGCTGAGTGGACTGAACGTTTGGTGGATGTGGTGAGACAAGCTGATGGATGGGCGAACGAGCTGAAGAGAGTCCCGTTTTGAACGTCGAAAAAGGTCGGTCGGCAGTCCGGATAAATTAAAGTAATATAAATTGTCACGTTTTTTTTTTGATAAATTAAAGTAATATAAGTTGTATTGTTACGTTTTTGTAACGTCTATAATAAAATATTCGCTTTTAAACATTAAAACTTTCAACATAAATGAGCCAAACTACATAGCATCATTCAAGAAGTTAAAAGAAATTATAACTGATTACTCCATTCTGAAATATCCAAACTTAAATAATAACCTATGCGAGCAATTTTGCGCTTGGAGTTGTCCTGACACAAGACTGATATTCTATTTGCTTTGCTTCTCGTACACTTAAAGATCATGAGAAGAATTACTCCACAATCGAAAAGGAGCTGCTTGCAATTGTTTGGGGAGTGAAATATATAAAGCATCTACCAATTAAATTACCCGCTCATTCTCAAGAGGAAAATTTGAATGATCACATTCCTATACTACGAGTAGATACCATGGTCAATCGTTTCAGAACGCAAACACTGATAACACTGAGTGACAAGTTTAAATTTTTTTTGTGTAACATTAGTAAAAAGACAGTGACGTGAAAAATACACAAATTAAAAAAAAAGTCAGAACACAGTAACGTGAAAAAATTATATACACAAATTATTACAAAAACAAAAAGCAAAAGACAGTGAACGGGAAAAATACAAAAAAATTTATGTATAAGTTAACACGAGACACGCGAATTTTTAAATGTCATATCGCAGACACGAGCATCCGTTCATCTTCCATCCAAGCTTTGCATTTTCCCACAATAACACAATGTCGATACACGACACCTCCATCTATTCCTCCTACATCCACTACTCCACCATACCAACGCGTGATTGCATTCCAAGTATCTCAGGTTCACCTAATGCTTTTTACACAAAAAGCTGACTCCCCACATTCCTTCACGTATGCGATGCTCCACACTAGGTTAAGTTAGGTGTAAAGATAATTGTTAGTTTTAAGAACATTCAGTTTGTAATAATTTCTCGAATAAAGAGGTTCAACCTCCTTAAAATAAAAAATTATTTTTTTAAACATTTTTGTATTAAATGTTTTAACTTATATAAAAGTAAGAAGTCGTGATCGTGGAAAAAAAAGAAAAAGAAGTGCAGCAAATATAGCATATAGAGTGATTTGAAGCAAGGTCTTCAAAAAAAAAAAAAATTACATCGAATCAAAGAAGCGAATAAAGGGCATCAACTCTAAAGCAGTCAGTGAAATTGACAGTACGAGGAAATTGTTCACAGCGGGATCAACAAATCTGTTATAGAATAAAAAAAAATTTAACTGAGCTCCAACGAATAGCAGAAACCCGTTGCAGAAAGTGAGAGAGAGGAAGATAGCAGCAGAGTACCGTGAGCAGACCGGAACACACAACGAAGAAGAAGAAGCAGACACAGAAAACAACGGAGAAGTAAAATCAAGAGGGTAACTCCGCAACTGTTTGGTAATGTTGAATCTTTTTTTTTTTTTTCGATCGCTGCTAGTAGAGATAATTTTGAAATATAATTTTAGTCCCGAAATTTTGTTATTATTATAAACACTTTGTAAATTAAATTAAATTAAAATGGTTTTAGCTCTGACAGTAGACGCACTGAAAGAACAGTTAGGACTACTAGACTTACAGACGACAGGACGTAAAGAAGTGTTGCAAGACAGGCTCCTCCTACATTTAGGTTTATCAAGAAATGTGGGAAATCAGGATGCTGATAGGGAAAATCAATTTGCCGCAGAGGATGAGGAGAAGAATTTAAAAAAGTTAATGAGAGTGTTGGCTATAGCAGAGGAGAATGGGTTAATCATAAAATGGCAAAAGTGTAATTTTCTTAGCAGGAGAGAGGAATTCCTTGGACACGTTATCGAGGATGGAAGCATAAAGCCTTCAGAAGAGAAACTGAAAGCAGTTAAATATTTCCCCAAACCAACGAACGTGAAGCAGATTCAAAGCTTTTTAGGATTGACAGGTTTTTTCCGAAAGTTTGTCATGAATTACGCCAATCTAGTGAAATCGTTATCCGATTTGTATGGTAATGTGTTGGGTTGATTGTGAATGTCCTTCGACTTTTATATTTTAGAGTTTTACACTTTATAAAATATATTTATAATATGTAAGGAAATAAAACCACTTGTTTTCTGTTCGGTGTTGTAAGACGTTATAAAATTCGGTTTTATTTTCAGTTTCTTACTGTTTGAATATCTGTACAAAATGTTGCTTAAATTGCATGTGTTGCTAAACATTTATTTGAAACTTGACACTTGTGTTTAGTTACGTTTCCATTAAAGCAAAGAGTTAACAATATTATAATAAGTTTTGTACAATTAAGATTAATATCTTGC
This sequence comes from Volucella bombylans, assembly GCA_949129095.1. Lineage (NCBI taxonomy): Eukaryota > Metazoa > Arthropoda > Insecta > Diptera > Syrphidae > Volucella > Volucella bombylans. The sequence continues at coordinate 49,495,673 of OX422140.1, forward strand.
AAAACTGAGACAACAGTATTGGATAACACAAGGAAAAAGAGCAATCCGAGAAGTTATACACAAGTGCATAAGATGTTATCGTTTCATTGCACAACCAAACTCCCAACAAATGGGTGTGTTACCAGCTGCTAGAGTAACCCCGGCAAGACCTTTCACGCACACAGGAATTGACTATGCAGGACCCATTCAAATACCCATCAACAAAGGAAGAGGCAAACGATCAACAAAAGGCTACATTGCCATTTTCGTTTGCTTTACAAAGCAGTACACATTGAGCTGGTTAGTGATCTTACTTCAGCAGCATTTTTAGCAGCAGTAAGACGATTTACTTCGAGGAGGGGAATATGTTCGCATTTTTACAGTGACAATGGCAAAATGTTTGTTGGAGCCAGTAAAGAAATTCAACAGCAACTACGAGCTTCAATCAAACAATCTGAAAGGGATACATCGGTCATACTCGCAATGTATGGAACCCAATGGCACTTTATACCACCAGCGTCACCTCACTTTGGTGGATTGTGGGAAGCAAGTGTAAAATCAACCAAATATCACCTTAAGCGAGTGATTGGAGACAGAACATTGACATTTGAAGAATTGACAACTGTGCTAACTCAAATAGAAGCGTGCCTTAACTCCCGACCATTAACGGCAATCGAAAACGATATAAGTGATCTGACCGTTCTTACTCCTGGCCACTTTCTCATAGGAAGCGCAATTAATGCAACACCTGAACCAATTATCGATGAGACTAAAACATACCGCTCCCGTTGGCAGCTGCTACAAAAAATTACCCAAGACTTCTGGAAAACTTGACTTCTGAATATTTGTCTCAGCTTCAACAGCGAACGAAATGGAAACAGAAGGAAGAGAACTTCAAGGTTGGTGACATTGTTCTCATCAAGGAAGATCGATTACCACCAACAACCTGGGTAATGGGTAGAATTTCTGAAGTTCACCCTGGTAAGGATAATGAGGTTCGAGCGGCAACAGTGTTTAGCAGCAATAAACACATCAAACGGCCCATAGCAAAATTGTGTCGTTTACCTATAGAGTCAGGACAACCTGATTCAACAATCAAACATATTCGAGAGAGCAAAGGAAAACCACAAGTGTTAACAACTATTAAAAACTCATCGAATAAGAAACCTAGCTCACTGTATTGGATTTTTATACTGTTAGGAATCATGAACTCAGTCAAAGCTACTCCAACTGATCAACAACATAAGGTCGAATTCACTCCATTTGAAAACCAGCCAGGAATATACTTTGAGGATGTAGGACGAGCGAGTCTTATTTCGAGCTCTTGGAAAACCATCGTATTTTTCAACATGACATCATATTGGTTGGAGTTCGAAACCTATAAGGAAAGTGTTAATCAAATGGAAACAATGTGCTCATCCACAGACATAGCTGAAGTCAAGTCAATAATGTGCGAAGGGATACTAAGCCAATTTAAGCGCCAGATTCAGCAAATTGAACTAAACAACGATATTTTATTGCATGCGAATGATGACTCTATGCGAAGACAACGGCGCTCTCCATTTGACTTTGTAGGAACGATTACGAACGAGTTATTTGGAATACTTGATCAACGGTTCGCCAAACAGTATGAAGATACAATTGAAGCTATTCAAGGAAACGAAAACCATGTGCTGCAACTCATGAAAAACCAAACAACCATAATTGACTCTACCATAAATATATTCAAAAGGGAACAGTTGGACACAAGACAACAGATTCAATCGCTGAATGAAGTGGCAGCCAAAATTAAGGATAATGTAGACAAATACAACAATTTGAAGCTATTTTCGTCAACTGCTATCAACGCTATTCTGATAATGTTTAACTATCAGTCAACACAGAATATTTTAGTAGACATTATTTTGTCAACACAAACGGGAAAGGTACACCCACTATTTCTGACAGTTCAACAGTTTAAAAATTAATTGACAAGGATACACGAAAACATACCGCGTTCATTAATGATACCAGGAGAGAGGCAGCATGAATCCATCCTTCAACTTTACAAAAGCTTGAGTTCAAGAGGAAGGTTGACTGGTAGACATATAATAATAGAAATAACACTCCCACTTCTTTTTAATGAGGAATTTAAGATATATAAAGTGTTACCAGTTCCTACTTTCCATAGTGGGAATTTCACTTGCATTGTGGCAACTTCAGACTACTTGCTTGTGAATCTAAAGGGAAACCATTTGTACCCTCTTGATAGATCTGAATTCTCCCTTTGCAAGGAGAGACACCTCGATAATTACTGGTGTAGACTTCAACACCCAATATATACATCAGGAGCTTCGGTCAGCTCTTGTGAAATGAGCCTAATTCACCACAACACTGAGCTTTTGGACTCATGCCTGACGAACAATATTCCGATTAAAACATATTGGATTGAAATGCAACATCCGAATTCTTGGATATATAGTGTTCCGGGTACAACTACAATCAACATTGACTGTGACTTCAATCCGTCCCACACTACCTTAAAGGGTAGTGGGATATTGAAATTGCCGGCAGATTGCATGATCCATGATCAAATGATGACAATCATTGGTAGACAAACAATGATCAAAAAAATAACACTTCTTTTCTACCATCTTTTAATCTTTCTAAAAAGTTAACTACGCTTAACTATAAAAGAGAGCAAAGTCCCATTGTATTGAAAACCGATATGTCGTTAGAGATCTCAAAATTAGAACATTCGATCGAGCTACAACGAAGTCAACAACATATTCTGAAGGAAATAAAAACCCATAGGGTACATCAATAGGGTAGGGTTTTTTGGGTTACTGTGTGGGGTAATAGAAAGAAAAAAAATGCGGTTTTTAAATTAAACACGTCTTCTCGGTTTTAGCGTTACAGCAAAGAGAGAAATCTTTATTATTCACCGGAAATTACTTCCATTTTTACGTTCACAAACTGTCATACTTTTGTACTAAATTTACAATACGTAATCCTACGTTACGTTTCATAGGTTACATTATACAAAATAAGAGTACAAATTCAATCTATTTAGCTCAGTTTTAAGATGGATTACAGTTTTAATACAAAAATAAAATAATTACTTTTACTAAACATATATGTATATTATTTATACATTTTATTCACGAACATACTCCCGCCCGGTGGACGAATTTCGTCCGCAAGTGTCCTCGCTCTTGTACCGTACTGTACCTCTTCTGACATAAAAGTTGTGTGTTGTGTGAGTGTGTTGACTAGACATGTAAAATGAGACAAAATCGTGTAAATTAATAATTTGAAACATTACATGTAGGTGACAAGGACGACGATGTAACAAACGAGCAACAAAGGGAGATAAAATATGTGTCATTGACTTTGGTTTGCAATAGTGCAATAGTTTGTTTTGATCATTGACCAAAACTAGGTCAATTTGTGTCGCGTGTGTTGTTCGGTTTTTGTTTAATTTTCGTTGTTTTCCCCTTCTTTTTTTTAGTTTAGTTGATATGAAAAGGTAAGTGTTTTTAATTAATTATTATTATTATTTGTCTGCTCCCATTCCTTCGCGCAGTAAGATTTCGTTTTGGATTGTGTACATCGGCGCGAGTACACAATTGTATATATGTACGTGCGTGTGTACATATTGATGTGCATCGATTGGTTTTGGTTTCGCGAAAGTGATATTCGAGTGCAGTGCAAACAAAAAAAAAAAAAAAAAAAAAAAATTGGGAAAATAAAAAAAATTAAAAAGTTCATTAAAAATATTTTCCCAACAAATTTGTGGTATACAATTTGTGGTGTTATTTTGTACGATAACTGTTTTCCGCGTACGCAATTTTTGGTTGTGCAGTGCGATGCTGTGCGACGAAATTTTCGCGATCGGATAGTGTTTTGATGATGGCCGAATTGGCCTTCTTAGTGTGTGTGGTGTGTGTGTGGTATTTACATTTTTGTGTAAAGCCATGAATCCGCCTTCGTATAGAATTGTTGTTGCAATTCATCTTCAGTAAGTTTTTTTTTTGACATATTCATTTTTTTTTATTTTATTATTTACATATTTATTATTATTATTTATTTTGTTTATTTATGTAATTTATGTTAAGATTAGTTTAAGGTAGATATTATTATTGAGTGTTTATGTTGAAATGTGTTTTTAAAAAAGGGATAAATGTTAAAGTGTTGTGTTGTGTTGAGTGGACAACGTTGAGTGTTCATTGAAAAACTTCAAGTGCAGTCAGGGTTTTGATTCTCCAATTCCCGTCGGCATTTTGAAAATGTTGGAACTCTGCAACGTTGTCTGGTATGAATGATTTTGTGTAGTTTAGAGTGGACTGTATGTATGTGTGTTGTGTTGTGTAGAGATAGCTAGGATAAAATAAGTTTATATCATTATATTTTATTAATTTAATAAATTGTTTTCAAAGAAAAGAAATGTCTTTAATTTTCCATGTGAGTTTATCAATGTTGTGTTTTGTCGTTTAAATGTTGTGTTGTGTCGTTTAAATGTTGTGTTGTGTTGTTTAAATGTTGTGTTGTTTAAATGTTGTGTTGTGTTGTTTAAATTTTCTCGCTTTTCGCTTGCAATATTTAATTGCAAGTAGCAAAATTTTCAAAGCGATAAAGCAAGTCCGTCTTTTCCGGGATGTGCGCCAATAATTCGTCGGAATCTCAACTGCAACGACGGTAGTTTTTTCGTCCTTGAAGATGACTGAGTCTTCGCTTATTGGTCTCGGCTTCCGTCTTGTCCACTTCGGGCGCTGTCTCATCCTGGACAGATAATTTTCGCTCCACTTCTCCACGGCAGTGTCTCCTTGAGGAATTTCGAACAGTCTTATGCCGATTGCGTCTACCTTTAGCGGACCTCTGTATCTTTTTCGGCATCTATCCCGGCAGTTTCGTATAAATCGTTTGTAGTACACACAATTGCGACGAAGCTTCGTGGTTTTGTTTGACTTCTTGAATGCCGCATGCTGATGAATGAAAAAGTTGTGTGGTGTATCCAGTAAGGTATTCTTTTTGTCAACCTCTGGCATCTGACGAAGCTCCTTGCATTCCTGTAAACACTTGGAAAGCTCCTTGTGCTGTGTGGGGTTTTTCTGGAATCTTCCTTCCAGTTGGTGAAACCTACGTAAGGCACCTAACTTCGAGGCACCAAACCCAGGTTTACATCCGTCTTTAAATGGTTGCGATACCTCATATCGACCATCAGGCGATCTCGTTATTGTGTTGACATTATTATTTTCAGAAGTTTTCTCTTCCGCAGTTTTCTTAGTTTTGAAAGGCAACTCCTCCAGTTCCCAGGACCTTCGCAGCTGAGTGTCGTTGCCGAGAACCTGTAAGAAGCTATGGACAGGTTTTTTATTTCGTGAAATAACCTTCCCGAGGATAAGCCAACCTAACTCTGATTCCTGTGCGATTGGCGATCTTTCATCATCACCCCGTATAATGGATCCTAGAATAAACTCAGAGTAAACGTCAGCTCCCAGGAGAATATCAACAGTCGCAGGCTTGTCGAATTGTGGATCAGCTAGGACTTGAATCAGTCAGGGACTTGAACACATAAGCTGGGGTATTTGTCTCGAAACGTGTTACCAGAGACCCAAAGGTAAGACTTACATACCGTTGACATGAACCACTGCTGATTTTTCCCAATCCAGATACCTCCATGAATGTTCGCCGTTGATGAAGCCCTAATAACTGGACAGCGGATTCAGTAATGAACGTTGCTTCAGATCCAGGATCGACCAGTGCCCTAAGATGATAATAGTTGCCCTTTGAAGACCTCACTTTCACAACGGCTGTGGCAAGAAGCACACTTGGTTGATCTACCCCAAGAGAGACAGGTTGGTTAATCCTTGATTTTATGTGGAAAGTTTGTGTACCTATAGTAGTGTTAGTACTAACCTTTGCAATATTCGACCCTCCACAGTTGACATGCAGCAGAGAGTGGTGTTTCTGCTTGCAGTAATAGCAGCGCACACTGCTTTGGCATTGACTAGTCCGGTGACTGTATGCTAGACAGTTCCGGCAAACACCGATTCTGTCCACTGCCTTAGATCGTTCACAGATCTCCATGGCAATGAACTTCTGACAAGTTCGAAGGGAGTGCTGACCTCTACCACATACCTGGCATGCAAACTGCTTCTTCCCGACGTGCAACACCGGTTTCTTCTCGACCGCAACAGCCTTGTGTACAGAAGAACCGCTGACCTTGATGCCACTCGTTCCAGCTACTGCTTCCAAGGTTCGAAAACGTGTCTCCAGGAACTCTGTGAATTGCGTCAGTGTTGGCAACTCCTTCGAACTACCTAACTTCTCCTCCCACAAACGCTGAGTAAAAGCAGGTAATTTCTGAACCAGTATATATATTAAAATGTCATCCCAAGAACTAACAGGCAATCCTAAGTTTCCCAGAGCGTGAAAACATTCCTGGGACGTGTCCAATAGAGATTTGATGTTGCTTACCGTCTCCTTCGTCAACTGCTGCTGCTCAAAAAAAAGTTGGAAATGAGCGTTTACCAACACTCGCTTGTGGTCGTATCTGGCGACAAGCAGTTCCCATGCTTTGTCATAATTGCCAGCATACAAACCTAAATGCTGCAACAAACGAGCAGCTTCACCTGTAAGAGACGACTTCAAATAGTGAAGCTTTTGGATTTCACCCAGCTTTTTATTTGTGTGGACTAACGACAAAAAGACATCGTGGAAAGCCCGCCACTTCGTGTACGAGCCCTCAAAATGTGGTATTTGAATTTGGGGTAATGAAAGCTCATTACACGAACCACCTGTGGATTCACCTTCCACATTCTTCTCCTTTGATGCTGACTTGGCATTGTCGATAGCATCGACCAATTCACCTCGGTAAGTGAAATATGTTTCTTGAAGCAAATCAAAAATTTCATCAAAATTTTCTTCTTCCAGACCTTCTTCAATTTCTCCTCGTCGAATCTTCGCTTGAAGACCAAGCGCATTCTTGAAGTTCCCTTCTAGAATAAGAAGACGACCTGACAGATAGCTGGCTGTACGACGTGATGCTCCAGTCTTTTTGAAGTTGGAGTGGTCACGAAGAATCTGCTCCAGAACACCTTTTTGGTCTGCACCCGTGGACAATTTTGACATTTTTAAATGGTTTTTATTTGAAAATGTAATTAATTATAAACCAATAAGGGTGTATCAAGTATTTATTACTTTAATTTTATTAGATACAGTTTATTGAATGATATTTAATTAAAATGTTTTATTACAGGAACTTACGACCTTTGGTCAGCTTTGACCAGCTGGTGACAGTTGAGATTAAAGATGAAATAAATTTTTTACACGGCGCGGGAAATGTGATTTCTGCACAACCACCGAGAGTCTGTGAGTCTTAAAAGGAAGAAAGACAAGGGGCAAGACACCGACCGCGAGGGAGTAAATGTATGTAAGTTTATTGTTTTATATATATGCACTTGCACTTGCACCTTGTTCACTTTGTTCTTGCACTTTTGCACTTTTTTCTTCTTTATAAATTTTTTTTAAATGTTTAATGTTTTAAATGTTTTGTGTAGTCTTTATTCGGCTCGAAAAGGACCAAATGTTGGGGTGTGTAGGGTTTTTTGGGTTACTGTGTGGGGTAATAGAAAGAAAAAAAATGCGGTTTTTAAATTAAACACGTCTTCTCGGTTTTAGCGTTACAGCGAAGAGAGAAATCTTTATTATTCACCGGAAATTACTTCCATTTTTACGTTCACAAACTGTCATACTTTTGTACTAAATTTACAATACGTAATCCTACGTTACGTTTCATAGGTTACATTATACAAAATAAGAGTACAAATTCAATCTATTTAGCTCAGTTTTAAGATGGATTACAGTTTTAATACAAAAATAAAATAATTACTTTTACTAAACATATATGTATATTATTTATACATTTTATTCACGAACACTCTTCTGGGGTCAACGGTATTTCTGGTAGTAGCTGTTACAATTGGCGTCATTTTACTGAGAAGGAAGACAAATCAATCAATAATCATTCAACAGTCTAAAGATGAGAAGCGGATTGAAGGTGGACGAACTTTTTCAGACACCGATTTTTGTGTTTCGTCAGTTTGAGAGAGGCCCCAGCATGTTGTGACAACAACAATTTAATGACTCAAGTTGCAACCGCACAATACGTAAAGTGTCGAATAGACAAAAAGTACGTTTACCTATCGCGCTCGAGTGTCAATTGTATATTGATTCTTTTTTGTTAAATAAGCAAATTTTCTGTACAAATTTCTTTTTGTTAAAGTAAGCAAAATTTCTGTATAAATTGAAGCTATTCAATAAATAAAATCGCTTTTTGTTATTAAGAGTCAACGAAGTAGTTTCACTTAAAAGATTTCCCCCCACCAGCGGTAAGGAATCTCTTGAATTGAAAATTACGGATAAAACAACAATATATAAACATTTGCTCAAACATTCTCCCCCCACGGTGAACAATGTTCAAGATGATATACATAACATATGTTAATTTGCATCTTCACCTTTGATTTTGTGGGTTGACCTTAATGTGCCGGATTTCTTCTTTAAGATCTTCACAAGATGTTCACCTTGAAATTGATGACTCATTATCCACCCTGATGTGTATTCTCTTGAGTATATAGTGTCATCTCCCGTCATGTAAAGACAAATGTGATTAGTGAAATGAATACAAGATATATATAAAAGTGTGACAACAATAAAAGAAATGGTATGCAAAATATTCGCAAATTTCATTGCATATATCAGCTGCGCCGTTTGATGATAAATGTGTCGCGGTGCATATTTGCGTCCTTTTCGGAAATTGTGTCACGATGAATGCAGTAATTCGCGTTCAGTTGAAATTTTTAATTCATGGTGTTGCGCTTCGGTGTTGTTTTTTTTGTAATTGTTTTTCGCATTTTTTGTCGGTGTTTTTTTGTATATTTATTAGGTGAGTGTTTTTTGTTTTCCAATTTGTATCCCTTTTTCGGGTAATTTCGCGTGATTTAATCGTTTTTAATTGTTTTCGCGATCGGAGTAAGAGTGTTTGTGAGTGGAAGAGACTATGAATGGCATGGATGTTTAGAATAGTGGGTGACATCCATTGCCAAATGTTTTTGTTTTGTTTAAAAAAAAAGTGCTTAATTTTTTATTTAGTGTGCATCATTGGCGGATTTATGTGGATTGGCAAGGAATTCAGGTGAGTAGGTTTATTATTGATTGATTTGTTATTGATTTCATTTTGCTTTTATCGTTAAATTCTAATATTATTATTTCAAATTATATCGTTTTCTTGTGTATTTTTGTGTATGTATGAGTGTGGATTGTAGATGGATTGTTGTTGATGGATTTGTTTCAGGTGATTAATTAATTAATTTATTTATTTTTTTTTTTTTTTGACTATTGTTTATATTTAGGGAAATAAAGTGTTGAATTAGGTTTTAAGTTTTGCTGTGTGTGAAAATTTAGTCTATTGTATGATTTGATGGATTTGAATTTTGTGAATGATTTTCTGGGGATGTGAAAGATACATTGTGTTGCATGCTTGTGGACTGTATGCGTTGTGTCTTGAAAATTGATGCTGCGTCTTGTTCCTTGACACAGTGAATTGATTTATGTTTATGTTATGTAAATTTATGTTTTGTGTAAGCTAAGTTAAATCAATAAATATAAATGAATTTACGATTTTAAGTATTTTATTTGTAATTTTGAGTGTTGGTTTATGTTGAGCTCATATGTGGAGTGTTGGTATGAATGATTTTTGAATGAATATGTGTTGGATTTATTTTATGCTTAAGTTAAGGCGAGTATCGAGTTGAAAATTGCTATTCAAGCGGCTTCTAATTCACATTTATCAACCCTAAATGAATTAAAGGAATCTCTTTGCTCCCTACGCTCTGACCTTGATATTTTTTTTCCAAGCTCCGTCCATAAGAACAACAATTTCTCCTAACAGAAGTGATCCACGGCTTACAACAATGATGTGTAAAATCGACGAAATAAGTAACGATTCATTACAGTCTCGTTTATTACTAAGCAGCATTGTTGATGAAATCAGGATCACTTTCGGTTAGATTGAGGAATTTACTTCACACATCCAGCCTCAATCAAGCATAGCCTACAACACTTCGCTACTTGCTGAGTTGCTTGAAAACGCCGTCCTAACACCTTCCTCTCCATTGCATTCGGCTCCTGAACTTGAAGTTACACCCATACCTCCGATTTTTACTGCATATCACGCACTACCAGCATCTCATGCACCTCCAGCATCTCAAACACCTCCAGCGTCTCAAGCACTTCCTGCATCTCAAGCACCACCAGCATCTCCCGCACTTCCAGCATCTCCTGAACCTTCAATTACCCGCTTTGGAGTTTCCTGGACCGTATCTGAATGGAATAGTCGAGTTAAAAAGCTAAATGAGTCCAATACGGAGGAAACAACCACTTTCTCTATTAAAGTTGCATCCGCACATGCAAACCCGACTTGGCTGATCAATTACTTTAAGCAGCATTTTAAAATTAATGTCAGAAACTGCAAACAAAAGTCGGCCGGTAAACTCTCAAAGTTTAAGCTATTCAATGTTGATATTCCTTCAAAATATGAATGGCTTTTCCAGAACTCCACATCCGAATCATTTAAGCTAGAGAAATTAACAATGAGGAAAATCAACCGTAAAAAAGTAATCTACCGAAAGCCTACAACGGACAAGATGAACGCAAAGGAGATTAATTTTAAGACTAAATCTAAGCCTAGTGTTAAGCCAACCCCCAAGCCTCACAACCAAACCAGCATACATAATTCTGACCCAAATTGGAGTCTTAAAGTAGGAACATTCCCCTCCTTTTCTCAAGCGATTCGTTCCACATCTCCTTTCCCTTCCTCCAATAATTCTAAGCTAAATAATTCATCGCACAAACGGGTATCTTTTGTTCTCCCATCCAAGCCCGGTGCCAAAGAATTTGCTTTCTTGACTCTACTAACTCGGCTTCTAATAAGTCCACCTACCCTACTTTCGTTTACTCCCACACCCTCAATCCATCCCCTCCGTCTAAATCAGATACAAACCCTACAACTTTTATAGACCCTATGCTCCCACCGAAGATCAAGATAACCAAGCAACTCGCCGCTTCGGGTGATGATGGCCGTTACATTCAATCCCGGCTTAGAGATCGTAGAATTTACGAAAACGTTCGCCTTTATCTAGCTTATCTACACGATAAGCCTGATTCCATTTGCATTGATGGCACAACAAAAACAAATATTATGGTTTCCATTCAGCAAGAAGGACTTCCTACAAACCCAAAATACCTACGTCAGATTTTCATACGGTTTCACGAAGCCTTTAATATCACGCCTACAGCACTCTACACCACATTTGTTCGGCCCCTCCTCGAGTATGCAAGTCCAGTCTGGTCACCATATTATTCTGCGCAAATTGCACGTATTGAATCGGCACAGCGTAGGTTCCTTCGGTTCGCATTACGGGGACTTCCTTGGTCTGACCCATTCAATTTACCCCCCTATCATAATCGACTGAAACTTATTAACTTACAACCCCTCATTACACGACGAGAAGTTTGTGATATAGTTTTTGTCCATCAGCTCTTAAATGGTAACATTGACTCTGAGGCTCTCCTCGAACGCATCTCCTTAAATGTTAATCCACGTAATCTAAGAACTGTACCTCTCTTCCGAGTTAATTCCCACCGAACTAATTACGGATACCATGAACCGTTATCTCGAATCCTTGGCGAAGCGAACAAATTCCAGTCAATCTTTGACTATCACCTGAACAAACACTCCCTTAAGATTGCCCTTTATTCCCCTCGCTCTCTACCCCCACTCCACAGCTCTAACAATTAAATTTTTATTAGTTTTATAAGTATAGTATTTAAGTTCAATGCTTGTATTAAGCACAATAAAGCTGTCCGGGGTCGACCCGGACCTAAATTTGTGTTGTTGATTCACTTACTGAATCCTTCTAGAACGATTGCCTCCTCGAGCTCCTGCAGTGCCGATGGCATGAGTACGGTCGAGGAGGGGCCATTTGGCAGCACAACCGATTCCTTTCTAGATTAAGACTGAATTAGGTACATACATATATGTGTTGATTTTTGAATATGTATTTATGATAAATGTATTAAAGTAATGTTTTCTTTTACCCGTCGCGTTTATTGCAATCCTGTACTAAAGGAATTGCTGGGTAGTGGACATATTTTTGATATGGGTCGTTTTACTTGTTGTTTCGCTTTGCAGCGTTACCACTCGTACCAAATCATCAGATCGCGGGTGTAATTTAAGAATTCGTCCTAGACTAAATTTCAATGGAGGCAGCCGTTCATCTTTAATTAGAACTAGGTCGCCTACCTTTATTTTTGTGTCTGTTCTCGAACCCATTTCGATCGTTGTTGAAGTCGGGCGAGGTACTCGTTACTCCACTGCTTCCAGCGCTCTAGGTGGGAAATTTTTTCTAACTCGTACTCAGGTTGGCGCGGTGCGATTAGTGGTTCTCCCACGAGGAAGTGGCCGGGTGTCAAGGTGTTAAGGTCATCAATATCGTCTGACTGTGGACATAGTGGTCTAGAGTTCAGACCAGCTTCTACCTGTGCGAGAAGCGTGGTGTGTTCTTCAAAGGTCAGAACATGGTTTCCAGCTACACGCTTGAGGTGAAATTTCACAGACTTCACCCCTGCTTCCCATAGACCTCCAAAGTGCGGAGAAGCCGAAGAAGGGAATAAAATTCCACTTAGTGCCTTCGTTAACCAACACATTTGCCACCTTTCTCCAATCCAACTTCGCTCGTTTGAGTTGACATTGTAACTCATTGTTGCTTCCTACGAAGTTTCTACCACAATCGCTGTACAGTTCCTTACAAATTCCCCTGCGAGCAACTCGAGCAAGGATTGAGTCGTCATAGCCCCCACGGCAGGTACCTACGTTAAACACAAGAGACATCTGTCTGATGATCGCGGAGCCATTAACCCATCGCATCCGAGAAGCGCAGTTAAGGGACGACTAGATTCGCGCAGTGAGAAAAATCCTCGAGAGGGAAGGGTACGAAGATTTTTTCATTACATTTACAAAGATGCGGTAAAGGAATTGATGGTAATACCTACACCAATAGAACAGGAGATAATTAGCATCGCGCACCAGCAGGGACACTTTTCCGTCAAGAAAACGCAAGACCTGGTAGAAACACGTTCTTTATCCCCGGTTTGGCTGCAAAGGTAGTGAACATCGTTAGAGGATGCGTTAAGTGTATTATCGCAGAGTCGAAAAGTTGCAAGAAGGAAGGCTATGTGAAGCCCATCAACAAAGAAGATAAGCCTTTAGGGACATACCACATAGACCATGTCGGACCAATGGAATCAACGCACAAGCGGTATAATCATATATTCGTCATCGTGGATGCGTTCTCCAAATTTGTATGGCTCTATCCTACAAGGAGTAGGGGAACAAGCGAAGTTATAGAGCGGCGGAGAAGGTAGTCTGTTGTTTTTGGCAACCCACGAAGGATAATAACGGACAGAGGGACAGCCTTTACATCCACAGCATTCGAGGAGTATTGTAGGGAAGAAAACAAACATACAGCGATTGCGGCGGGAGTACCACGAGGGAACGGGCAAGTGGAAAGGATCCACAGGATAATCGTACCAATGCTCTTCAAAGCTTGTGCCAATAATTCCAAAAACTGGTACAAGCACATCGATCGTGTTCAGCAAGTACTGAATAATACGCCACCCAAAAGCATAAAGTTTTGTCCATTCAGGATACTTACAGGACTCGAGATGCGTACTGCCGAGTATCCGGACCTTCGGGAAATGCTGAACGAAGAGCAGATAGTTGAGCTGACTGTGGAAAGGGCAATGATGCGGGAGGAAGTCCGTGAAAATATTGCGAAAATCCAAGGAGAGAATAAGAAGGCATTCGACAAGAAAAGGACACCCGAGCCAAGTTATCAACTAAACGAGCTGGTAGCCATTAAGCGAACGCAGTTTGGAAGCGGTATGAAGCTGAGACCCAAATTCTTCGGGCCATACAAGGTAACAAAAGTACTCAATCATGGAAGATATGGCGTGCAAAAGATCGGGAACCATGAAGGGCCAGGAACTACAACAACGGTAGTTGAGTATATGAAGCGGTGGAATCCCTCATTCAAGCCGAATGAGCGTCAGGATAGCCGAATGTAGGATCGAGTCAAACCGCGAACACTTCGCCACACAAACATACAGAACAGAACGACGATGACACGTACGACGCTTTGCAGACCATGCAAAACAAACCACATAACGAACATCTGTACATGAACATAACAGCAGCATCATTCGACGCCAAATCGAAGTACAAAACAAACAAAGATAACCAACGGCATACACAGTACAAATGATCACGCCACGTAAGATACAGCAATCAAGAATCATATGATGAACACGAGATAAAAAAAACATACACAACAAAAACTCTGCAACGAAACAGACGAGACAAAAGTACCGTACGCTTGCACACGACACAAACGAAAACGAGCAACAAGGGAGTAACCTTCTGGTACTCTGATAAAAAAGAAAATAAAAATTGCAGTTGATCAGACACCGCGAATGTGTGGAGGCGTCGTCAAACGCGAGTATGTAAATAAGAATCGAACTAAAATAAAAGATTGTAAAAAATAAAAAGGTGTTCAGTGTTTCATTTAGAGAATAGAATCTTACAGATATTTGTAATTCTTATTTCTTATAAGAGATATATTCTATGATTCAGCTTTTACCTTTGTGACTTATTGAATCTTCTCGCATTAAAGACCAACAGTAATCCCCTAACATGGCTGCATCCCACCGACCTCGATAATGTTCTTCGATCTTCTTTATGTCCTGGTGAAAGCGTTTTCCTTGTTCGTCACTCAAAATCAAAATGTGAAATAAATACTTAAAAGATTTTAACAATTTTGCGACTAACTTTTTAGAATTGTCGGCTCGGTGATTTTCGAGATCGTTCATAAGTTTTCGTATTTGCGGTCCAACAAATATCCCTTCCTTAATTGAGGGAACACAGATTTTAAATGTTCAAAGCCTTCACCAGTCTCGTCCATAGCTTTTACGAAATTCTTCATTAAACCCAGCTTTATGTGTAAAGGTGGACAAAGAACATTTTGTGTCTCAATCAGAGGTGAATATTTGACTGTCCAGCAACAAATTCCGATATCATCGGCCAATCTTTAACCAAGTAGTGTTTCTCTGTAGCTCGACAGTCCCACATACAGTCCCGCTTTGTAAAGCCACCCTGTAATCCTAGTAACAAGGCTATCACTTTTAAGTCAGCTCATACTTTCCACACATACTCGTACATTCATCAACTTAATGTAGTCACAGCAGCATATGGATTCGTTCTGTGTGAAAAAGGTAGCTAAATGTTTGTTCCTTTTCCTTGGCAAAGATATCTTAGTTTCTGGTGATAACAGATTCCGTTCTTGTAATTGATCATTTTCTTTTTTTTAGGCATTGATAAATATTTTTTGCACATACCTCTGATACTGATGATACTTGGATTTTGTTTAGCTAAATAAGTGAGTAAGTAGAAATAATAATGATAAATATCGCTGGTTGCCTAGTTTACATTTGGCTTACAGTTAAAGTAGCTGTCAATTACTTACTCATTGGCAACGTAAATTTCGTACATAGGTTTTTCGTTTTTGTGTAAGATATTAATTGGATTGCAGTGAAATTTTATAACTTGATTTACGATATGGAAGGTATGCACTACTGTTCTCAATTATAAAGCCAGATATAACTTGTATTTAGTGATTATACGAACCTAACCAAGGTGTACTAGTAAATTTTCAATTTGGCTTTTATAAAGAGGTCTTGCAAAACCTATATTCGTTTATTTTTATTTTTATTTTTCTATAAATACTTCAATACGTGATTATTAATTTAACATAAGTTTTGCGTGCGAAGATCTGCCAAGTATTAAGTTATAATTTTTTTTAGGGGTGAAGTCTATTCGAAGGCGGGATTTATTTGAAATTTGGCGGGAAGGAGACAATTTAAGAACAACGAATTCAGCCGTGTTTAGTTATGTAATTGCAATATTTTGTACAGACGATATTAAATATGATTTAATAAGAAAAATATTGACAATTTTAACAGTAAAGTGGCTAAAATGTGGAAAAATAGCAACAAGACACTGAAAGCATTTGAAAGTCGGCATCAGATTTGGCTCGATGGAAATTTAGACTTTCATTTGGAAGCTGATGCTGTACAGGCCAAATCAACGTTGAACGACGAAAATGCAAAACGAGGTCAACCTGTTAAGGATTTTACTGAGGTAAAAGACCAAACAAAAAGATGGAAAGTGTTACCATTAACAAAATCGTATTCATCGGAGGAATTAATGTTTGCCATTCGTAAAACATTTGAAGCAGCGGGTCAAAGAAGTACTTCAAAACTACTAATGGACGTTCCAGAATCCTTGAAGCCTTCAGAGATTAGAATATTGCATTCTTTACAGTCTCCTGCGTTACCAATTAAGTATACTACTGAAGGAGCTCTTGCTCTGTATATTGTCGGCGATTTCACCAAAAAAGCTAAATTTTGAAATGCCAATATTTACCCTAACTACAATAAAATAGTAGAGGAAAAAAAACGTTGTTATCCAGAAAACGACTGCATAAAAATATCAGACATTTCCGCAAAAGTAAATGTTCAAGCTCTGGTGAACCATAAGAGCAGTGTACCGAAACGATAAGGGATTTAAATCGTTCACAATCCACATACAAACAGCGTTTTACAAATGACCATGATAATAGTGTGACAACTGAAGAAAAAACGGACCTTCATTTGTTTGGCTCCACTGCGTTTCTGTACTGCAAATGGGCAAGTTGTCTGGCAGAATCCGAGACCATCACCAGTATTGTAGGCCACTTAAATTGATTTACAAAAAAGAAACACAAGACTTATTAAGGGGAGTCTCACTCGAAAAGTCACTTTTTTTTTTAAATCTTAATAACTCTGGTTTAAATAATGGTATTTTATTATTCTTTTTTTTATTCTCTTTGTGAAAGCCTGCTGTTTCCAAATCTGCAAAGAAACTCAAATTTTACCGAAAATTGGTGCTAGAATTGATACCTAACCTAAAACCACTTTAGGTACATTTTTTGGGACCTGCACGAAAAATTTTTAACTTTTTTTAAGCTCATTTTAAACTAGAAGGACGTCCAAATAACATTACGTTTTTGTTTTGTTTATATTTTGTTTTTTAATAATTTTTGCGGGGATGAGAAAAAGTGAAATAAAAAATTGACCTATTTTTAATCTCATAGTATTTTTTTCAATGAGTTTTATAATTAAAAATCGGTTTTAAAAAACATAGCTGCCTTAAGAAGCCCGATTTTAATAATGTGTAAAAATCTGGAAGTCATCAGTTGACCGTAGCCTGAGAAAATTGTACCGAAAGGCGTGAAAACCGAATTTTACAGGAGAGACGATTTTGTTGAGAGCGCCTCTAGGCCATGGCGTCACCGCCCCTTCAAACTCTTTTTCCGGGCGAAAAGTGAACTCCATTGATTCCTCCTGGGATAACGCAGTGCAGTGGCCGATCCCGCATCTAATATATAACCTTCCATTTCATGTTTTCGTATTTTTATAATCGTTTTTGCCGATCTCGTGTTCACTTTTGAGTTTTTTCTCCTGGTTTTTTTCGTTCCTCTTGAAGCAATGCCGCGATCACGGACATTTGGAAAGAGGAAATTGAAATCTGGACCCGGCAGAGGAAAAAAGAAGCTAGCGACCGCCGAAATTCCACCCTCGGAGAGCGCTGAAACCAGCAACGAAGAGTCTTTTGCACCAGCTTCTTCAAGATCTTCCAGTTGCTCATCCTCTCATTCGAAAATGAGTGGGAATTTATCATTATATGACGAATTCGAATCCTCAAGCAGGAACGATATAATAGACATTGACTTATTTCCCAAAAATTGTGCAAGTGCAGTGTCTTGTGTCAAATGCCACAGTTCGGTTGAGTTCAAAGTCACAAAAAGGGTTGGGCTGGCATCAAAAATTGCCATATCTTGTACCAGTTGCCCACATACAACCGAATTTATGAGCTCTCCAACAATTTTAGCTGAAGAAAATGAAAGTAAGTATATATTATACACGTTTTTACATCTTTTATAAGTAATATATATACATATATATCTAAACTTTTTTCTAGGGCAAAAGAAAGCATACGAGATAAATGTTAGGACGGTTTATGCTTTTCGTGCTATTGGAAGAGGGCATAATTACATGCAGATGGCACTTGGTATGATGAATCTGAACTACCCATCATTCACAGCATACGCATCGTATGAAAAAATTCTTGCTGGTGCTCTGGAAAAAGTAACTCTCAAAAGATTTTTTATTTATTTATTTTATATTATTTTATTTTATTTTTATTTTTATTTTTTTTCATGATAACATTTTTAGGAAGCAATCAAATCAATGATAGGATCGGTTCAGAAAGAAATTATTGAGAACGGAGGGAGTTCGGACTTGGCTGTGGCACTGGATGGGACATGGCAGAGGAGAGGGTTCAAGTCGTTGAATGGCATCGTAACTGCTACAAGTGTCACTAGTGGTGAGTACCTACAATAATGTTTGGAAGAAAATAAAATAATAGACAAATAAATAATAGACAAATAAAATTGCAACACTCTATTGAAATATTTTAGGTAAAGTGGTGGATGCGGCTGTCCTTTCGAAATATTGCCATTGCCCACGCAGGCTGAAAGATATGCACGATGAAAACTGTTCTGCTAATTACCATGGTAAGTAACATTGCCATCAGATGAGTTCTTGACTAAATTCTATATTATGATTGTAGGTGTTAGTGGTGGCATGGAAACGGCCGGAGCCATTCAAATATTTGAACGCTCGAAGGATCGCTTAGTGCGATACACCGAATATCTTGGAGATGGAGATAGCAAAGCCCATAAAGCTGTCTCCGAGTTACTTCCATATGGACCAGATTGCCCTGTTACAAAAATTGAATGCATCGCCCATGTTGAAAAAAGAATGGGGTCCAGGATACGCCACCTGAAAGCGACAACAAAAGGGAAGCTCATTGATGGGAAACCTCTTGGAGGTAAAAAAAGGCTTACCGATAAAGCGATTGACTCCATCCAGCACTATTACGGAAATGCGATTAAAAAAAACCTAGACAGTGTGACTAACATGAATAAGGCAATTTGGGCCATCTTTTTTCATCTAAGTTCTACCGATGAAGACCCGAACCATGGTCTCTGTAAAATTGATTGGTGTAAATATAAAAAAGCTCAAGAAACCCAACAAAGGTAATAACTAAATTCAAAAAAATTGATGATTTACTTTCTTTGTAATAATAACTGCAATTGTTGTTATAGCTATAAACACAAGGAACACTTTCACTTAGATCGACCTATAATGGAGGTTCTTCGTCCCATTTTTAGAGATCTAAGCGAACCTGTCCTTCTTGAACGCTGCCTTCGAGGAAAGACGCAAAATCCCAACGAGAGCTTCCATAATGTCATTTGGGAACGAATCCCGAAATCGACATTTATTACTTTGCCGACACTAAAACTGGGAACGTATGAAGCAGTTGGCACCTTCAACGAGGGGAATATTTTTAGGTGCAAAGTTTTGAGAGAAATGGGGATTGACGTTGGACAAAAGTGTGTATATATTTCTTTCCATTTTATTATCTAACCAATTCATATTTATTATTTTACTTTATAGGTGCTCTCAGACAATGTTAAAATTCGATCGAATTCGCCTGAGAAAGTGTGAGCGGGAGAACAGAGAAATAGCGAAAGTTGCTCGGCTGAGGCAAGTCAAGGCAAAAAAAGTCTTGAATTTAGACAGCAAGAGAAGGACGAGGAGGACCCTTCCTACAAATCGGGCCATTTTTAGTTACAAATAAAATATTACTTCTTATACAGTAATTCTCTATTATTATTCCCTTTTATCATCCGAATTGATATGTAGTGGTGATAGTTCTAATAATTAAACAAAATAATATCAATAATACAATAAAAAGATCATTGGAAAATGTAAGCAAGTAAATAAGAATCTGTATAGGGAACCAGTCTATGAGAGATGTGACTCGCACTTCGGTTTTTCCTAAACATATCGAATTTTATACTACTTCCGGTTTGAATATTGTCAATATATTTATACCAGCAGAACCAGAAGAATCCACAAAATTTTTTAAGTAAATAAAAAAAAAATCTTTTTTTTTTAATTTTTCTCGAGAGACTCCCCTTAAAGGAAGAAATAGAAAATATTAAAACTCAAATCATTGAACTATAACCAACACACAGTGTATTTTAGACAATAATATTGAAGTAAAAGTAAATCATGATTTGAAGTTGACAATGATAGATGGCAAAACATTTGGAGTTTTGAGTGCTTTATCTAATCAAAGCTGTGGTATATGCGGTGCAATACCAAAAATCATGAATAAACTTGACAAAATTCGGACACTACAACCAGATCCTCAACTATACGAATATGGTATCTCAAATCTACACGCATGAATTCGAAGCTTAGAGTGCTGCTTACATATTTCTTATCGAATTAGCATCAAAAATTGGCAAGTGAGAGGAGATGATAAAACGAAAGTTAAAGAAAGAAAAGACCTTGTTATTAACTATTATTAATAGGAAGCATACTTTTGATCATCGGTATAAGACGGTTTAAATCGAAAAAACAGAAACCAATACTTCAAGACCACGCAGAGATCATAGAAGAAAAACTCGAAGAAGCTGAGTCATCCCAAAATATCCAGAAGAAAAAATATTCACCAAGAGTATCTTGCATAAACCAAATTCCGTTTTTTAATTTTTCCCGCAAACATTAAACGCTGGCATTTAAGGGCGGAGGAGTTAACACAAATCATATCATACCAGGTCCACATTGTTCATTTTTCTGCCCGTATGTCCATACAGCAAGTAAAGGATGTGCATTCTAAAATGTTTAACGGATTGGTTTCAAATTCTGAAAATAATTGGTCCTCCTTTAAAACGAGAAGAAACTTAGTCAACTTCCAACTTGTTTGCATATGGAAAAGCAATATTTCTCAATAGATGTCCACCTCAGAAAAAACTGTGCCGGATGTTCCCTATGAGTAATGAGGGAAATCCCGACTGTTGAAACTGTCATTTCTTCAATGCTAAATTTATTCCCAAAGTTCCTGAGAGGATTCCACGTGAGTTTCTTTGTTCAATATTTCGTAAACAGTTTTCCTGATCATGTGACCGAGTACTTAGCCATTGCAAAAGGCATTTTCAACCGATTGAACGCAGAAGAGCGCATTTTGTTTAATAATATGTTGCATTCCATATCTCCCAACATCCGAACCTGATATATTTCTTTTTCAACCCAAAGGGACTAAATTTGCTCAACCCTACAACCCCAGGAGACATTGTACAATTTGCGGTTACTAGATTCTTCTAAAACATTCCCTGGATCCAAAATGAATGCGTAAAAGAGTTTCTGGATATTAGTGATATAAAGCAGAAGTCAGACATTAGGATCTATGAAAAATTTGAATCCGTTAATCGGATTAGAAATAATCAAGACCACAATTGTGGGAAGATCAAAACAAATGACTGATCAGTTGAATAAAACAGGAACCGTAATCAAGATTGCAGCAGAAAGTGGAGATAACCTTCTGTAACGGGTCAAAGTCGCCGAGCAGAATTATATCAAGAGTGCTCTAAACCATCTTAATAATCAGGGAGAATACTCAATTGGTGGTCTCAATCAGTGTAGCAGAGTCCAAAGCCAGAAATTGAAAGAAATCTCCTGGCAAAATGAGTTTATATCAGGTGTGACTGTTCCTCATCCATTTGAGATCTTTTTTGTGGAGACTGGAATCGACTGCACTTCTCATTCTAACCCCAATGTGGGATATATATTAAGTTGTTTCGAGCCTGGCGCCTAATTGATATATAGCAAAGACATTGGGGCGATTTACACCATATCTGGGATCAAGAACTGTGGAAAAAGTGAAGTCATTTGGGAAGCAAATCGCAAAATCCACCTCTCCATTAATTCGTAGAGCAATTCAAATTCAATCATTAGTAGGGTGAGCAACGAAAGAGACTCTAATCTGAGCAAGTGCATTCAAAGGATGCTCTCTGCAGTCACCGATTATCTCCGGAACTGGTGAATCCCACAGAATCATCAATTTCTGGTTCTTTGGAGCATCGATTCTCTACTTCATCAATAACTAGAAGGGGAAAAGTGGAGGTTATGTTAAATTTTGCAACATATCTGTCTCTGACAACCGACACATTAACGACATACTCCAAAGGAACGGAAAATGTGAACCTGCACTTCCAAGCCGTTTTAAGCTATGTGACCTCACTCTACTCTGTCTGGAGGTCATTAAATCATGACTCTCTCACCTCGTGCTATCATATTCATCAAAATTGAAGAAAACGAAAATTGATTTTCCTACTAACTCTTATTTCCTTGTTTTTCCATTTCATTAACATCATGACCACTCAATCTACTCCTGTTCTCCAGAACCATTCAAATCTCTCCGGGGAAGCCTTGGAGGACTTTTTCAAAAATTGCCCCAACCCCTTGCAGGATGGAGCAGAACTCAATTGCTGGGATGAGGAATATTTCCTTAAGACCCATATGATAAAAGCCAAAGTTCCGTTGCCAACATCCATAATCAGGAAAAACTCCGCGCTTTCTCTTATCAAGGTATTCAGAGGGGAGAATGCTGTCTATGACAAGATAGTAATTGATATGAGGAACTCCATTTTGGCGATGAGGGATCCTTCTGATTCTACCAGCCTTTTGTTCAAAGAAATGATCAGTGAAGTCTCAGGAGGTGAGTCTTCCAATATAAAGGATCAGCTTCCCGCCGTGGATCAGCCTGCCAGAGAATACCTGGCAGTAGCTGTCAAGTCCCCATCCAGTGCAAACGACATTGGACTGGCAGAGGACGTCGAACAGACCCTGTCTTCAGAGGCCCCCTCTGATATTGAGTCAGCACCATCAACAAAAGAGATCCATCAGTTCTGGGACTCCCTCTCGGAACAAATAAGCAAAATCACCTCCCAAGGAGAAACAGAAGGCTCCTGCTTCTGGGCTGAGACGGCTTTAGGCTTAATCTCCTTACATTGCTTTAAGCTCATTGCAAGAAAGGCGAACTCGGTATCAACCTCAATGGCCAAACGGTTGCACAAACATTTTATGGACATATATAAACCATTGAACTGGTCCATGCATCTAATGCCCCCATGCCTGAACACGATAATATCCCTGGAAGGTATCTTCCAGTCCGGCAATCAACAAGTGCTGGAGATAGTTTCTATACTGATCGGGAAGCTGATTATAGAAAATTCCAAGCCCACCTCCCCTCAGTCTATAAAGGGGGTGTTACTTGGAGGATGCTTAACCCATATTGGACTGTTTGGGTTATCTCCTGTAAAACAGATCGAGCAACTATCAGCAGCAATGGGAATACCAGCCTCTGAGGTATGCTCTTTGCTTTGTACGACTTCGACAAAAACATCACTTGTCAATGTCGTGGAGTTGATGACTCTAGCCTCCAGAAAACCCGGTCGCCAAACCATCTTGGGGGTTGAGTACAACTTGCCCAGCCAACTTTCTTGGAGATTCTGTCGCATTTATAACCAGAACCACTTCAACCGACTATCAACCAAAACTAATCTTCGTCTTATAATCCGCTGTGCTGCCTTTTTGTCCTCCTGCGTTGATGGGAGTGAAATATCAAACATGCTCATCCTCAAGGCCTCAACAAACTCCAATCTATTTGCGTATGAAAAAGGTGTTGCCCAGGACTACCTCTCCAATAAAGCAAAGGAAGGAGATGAAGGGCTCACAACAGCGGCTAGACAAGTTTTCCAGAAACCAAAGATCTCATGTCCGAAGTCTCGGTCTGAGTAACATAACCCTTAAAGAAATAAAGACTGTTTTAGATTATAAAAAAATGTATGGATTGCACAGTACCAATTAATGAATCCAAAATTGATGTCGATTACTTTGAATGGGACCATTTAATACTCAATAAACCCAACTCAAAATTTTGTTGGACATCACAAGAGGCTCTCTTATTGCCCCAAATAAAAGGTAATATGTCTTACAAAGCATTACCTTCTGATTTAATGCTAACTGAAGACCCAGACTGGAAGCAGCTTAGATGTTGCTTCTAAGGAAAGCTTGACAAAATTAAGACAATTGACTCTTGAGATAGGAGATGGAAAACAATTCTTTAGAGGGGAATGGATGTTCCCTGAATATTGGGTGTTACAACTTGATCCCACAATCTTTTTCATACACTTTTATATAGAATATTATAGTTTTTATTTATGTTTGTTTTTTTTTTTGTTTGTTTGTTTTTTTTTCCGGCCAGAGCTGAATGAGAACTATGCTGGAAAGAAATAAAAGGAGACTGCGTCTAAAGGCGATTACACATTGAAGACATCAATCAATTTAATTCAAATAAAATAATACAAAATAATAATCATTTAAACAATGTAAACCAACCATTAATATTATACCATTTGTTTATTGTCAATCACCATTGTCAATAATGTAAACAAGTAGTCAGTTAATGTCAAATTACATTTTCCTTATATCTTTTCCAATTAAAGAAAATAAACATAGAACTTGGATTTTTATTTTATTTTATATCTACAACATCGAAACAGACAATACACATTTAACACACAACACGGCTATTTAACCAATTCTAATACTGACCATGCAGAAACTCGCTTTACAGAAATCCATGCTGTTGACATGGATACGCCAAACAAATTTGCCAGCTGTCTAAACGTCACGGTGTTGCTGATGTACCAGACATACCAGAATTGTGGGCAGAAAACTCGTGGATTTTGCACCATGATAACGCACCGTCGCAAAGTGCCATCATTATTCGTAATTTTTTGACGCAAAATGCAACAAATACCATCGAACAGCCAACGAATTCACCTGATTTGGCTCCCTGTGACTTCTTTCTGTTAAATTGAGTTAAAAAACCACTACGGGGAACGCGTTTCAGCAGCCGAGAAGAAGTAATGGAAAAATCGAGGGAAGCACTAATGGACATATCGAAATCCGAATATAAAAAATGTTTCGAGGATTGGATCAAGCGCTGGCAGAAAACTCGTGTGTTTTGCACCATGATAACGCACCGTCGTCGCACAGTGCCATTATTATTCGTAATTTTTTGACGCAAAATGCAACAAATACCATCGAACAGCCACCTAATTCACCTGATTTGGCTCCCTGTGACTTCTTTCTGTACAATGGAGTTAAAAAACCACTACGGGGAACGCGTTTCAGCAGCCGAGAGGAAGTAATGGAAAAATCGAGGGAAGCACTGATGGACATACCGAAATCCGAATATAAAAAATATTTCGAGGATTGGATCAAGTGCTGGCAGAAAACTCGTGGATTTTGCACCATGATAACGCACCGTCGCATAGTGTCATCATTATTCGTAATTTTATTGACGTAAAATGCAACAAATACCATCGAACAGCCACCGATTTGGCTCCCTGTGACTTCTTTCTGTTAAATCGAGTTAAAAAAACACTACGGGGAACGCGGTTTAGCACCCGAGAGGAAGTAATGGAAAAATCGAGGGAAGCACTGATGGACATACCGAAATCCGAATATAAAAAATATTTCGAGGATTGGATCAAGTGCTGGCAGAAAACTCGTGGATTTTGCACCATGATAACGCACCGTCGCATAGTGTCATCATTATTCGTAATTTTATTGACGTAAAATGCAACAAATACCATCGAACAGCCACCGATTTGGCTCCCTGTGACTTCTTTCTGTTAAATCGAGTTAAAAAAACACTACGGGGAACGCGGTTTAGCACCCGAGAGGAAGTAATGGAAAAATCGAGGGAAGCACTGATGGACATACCGAAATCCGAATATAAAAAATATTTCGAGGATTGGATCAAGTGCTGGCAGAAAACTCGTGGATTGTGCACCATGATAACGCACCGTCGTCGCACAGTGCCATCATTATTCGTAATTTTTTGAAGTAAAATGCAACAAATACCATCGAACAGCCACCTAATTCACCTGATTTGGCTCCCTGTGACTTCTTTCTGTACAATCGAGTTAAAAAACCACTACGGGGAACGCGTTTCAGCAGCCGAGAGGAAGTAATGGAAAAATCGTGGGAAGCACTGATGGACATACCGAAATCCGAATATAAAAAATATTTCGAGGATTGGATCATGCGCTGGCAGAAAACTCGTGGATTGTGCACCATGATAACGCACCGTCGTCGCACAGTGCCATCATTATTCGTAATTTTTTGACGCAAAATGCAACAAATACCATCGAACAGCCACCGAATTCACCTGATTTGGCTCCCTGTGACTTCTTTCTGTACAATGGAGTTAAAAAACCACTACGGGGAACGCGTTTCAGCAGCCGAGAAGAAGTAATGGAAAAATCGAGGGAAGCACTAATGGACATATCGAAATCCGAATATAAAAAATGTTTCGAGGATTGGATCAAGCGCTGGCAGAAAACTCGTGGGTTTTGCACCATGATAACGCACCGTCGCATAGTGCCATCATTATTCGTAATTTTATTGACGTAAAATGCAACAAATACCATCGAACAGCCACCGAATTCACCTGATTTGGCTCCCTGTGACTTCTTTCTGTACAATGGAGTTAAAAAAACACTACGGGGAACGCGTTTCAGCAGCCGAGAGGAAGTAATGGAAAAATCGTGGGAAGCACTGATGGACATACCGAAATCCGTATATAAAAAATATTTCGAGGATTGGATCAAGTGCTGGCAGAAAACTCGTGGATTTTGCACCATGATAACGCACCGTCGGATAGTGCCATCATTATTCGTAATTTTATTGACGTAAAATGCAACAAATACCATCGAACAGCCACCGATTTGGCTCCCTGTGACTTCTTTCTGTTCAATCGAGTTAAAAAACCACTACGGGGAACGCGTTTCAGCGGCCGAGAGGAAGTAATGGAAAAATCGAGGGAAGCACTGATGGACATACCGAAATCTGAATATAAAAAATATTTCGAGGATTGGATCAAGTGCTGGCAGAAAACTCGTGGATTTTGCACCATGATAACGCACCGTCGCATAGTGCCATCATTATTCGTAATTTTATTGACGTAAAATGCAACAAATACCATCGAACAGCCACCGATTTGGCTCCCTGTGACTTCTTTCTGTTAAATCGAGTTAAAAAAACACTACGGGGAACGCGGTTTAGCACCCGAGAGGAAGTAATGGAAAAATCGAGGGAAGCACTGATGGACATACCGAAATCCGAATATAAAAAATATTTCGAGGATTGGATCAAGCGCTGGCAGAAAACTCGTGGATTGTGCACCATGATAACGCACCGTCGTCGCACAGTGCCATCATTATTCGTAATTTTTTGAAGTAAAATGCAACAAATACCATCGAACAGCCACCTAATTCACCTGATTTCGCTCCCTGTGACTTCTTTCTGTACAATCGAGTTAAAAAAAAACTACGGGGAACGCGTTTCAGCAGCCGAGAGGAAGTAATGGAAAAATCGTGGGAAGCACTGATGGACATACCGAAATCCGAATATAAAAAATATTTCGAGGATTGGATCAAGTGCTGGCAGAAAACTCGTGGATTTTGCACCATGATAACGCACCGTCGCATAGTGCCATCATTATTCGTAATTTTATTGACGTAAAATGCAACAAATACCATCGAACAGCCACCGATTTGGCTCCCTGTGACTTCTTTCTGTTAAATCGAGTTAAAAAAACACTACGGGGAACGCGGTTTAGCACCCGAGAGGAAGTAATGGAAAAATCGAGGGAAGCACTGATGGACATACCGAAATCCGAATATAAAAAATATTTCGAGGATTGGATCAAGCGCTGGCAGAAAACTCTTGGATTTTGTACCATGATAACGCACCGTCGCACATTCTGGCCGTCTATATGGGAAGACTGCCCAAAATTCAAAATTAAAACTGTTATCAATTTTATTTTATTTTTCCGTTATTATAGGTTCTCTTACTTCATTTGGTAGGTATTACATCATTTTAGTATCAACTACTGTGTGCAATCAACATGTTCAAAGTAGTCAACTTAGGTACTGTGAAGAGAAAGTGGTGTGATATTGAAGTTATTCTAATAACTTTTTTGAGTGTATTTTTTTATTTATAAAAAAAGCAAAGGTAATTGGCAATGGACCGAGGTAAGAGGAATATTTTATACAATTTTTAGAAAATATGCTGGACCTAAAACGGGATATATTGAAGATTGAAGTAAACAGTAGCCAATTTTAATACAAAGCAGTTTATTTTAAAATTGTGCAACAGGCTTTTGAAATTGGTTATGCTAATTGATGCAAAAATATATCCTCTATACTGATATGAAGTCAAAAGTAAAAGCCTGTTGCGCGAATTATTTTAAACAATTTTTTTCTCGTGCATGTCTTAAGTAAATTTTCGAATTTTGTTCCAGAATCTGATGCAATATTGAAGATTAATAGAAAAACGCTATTTGAAGTGTTCTGACTTTCGGGTGCAAGTTCAATGATACAATTGACTTTTTGACCGAAAAAACGAATTGTTCAGCAGCTAACAGGAACATTTTATCAAAGGTGTTGCGAAACCTCAAAGGCCAATTAAAATCGAAATAGCTCAAGCATGGAAGGCATCATGAGAGACTTTTATCAAATGATTATTCATGGTTAGGCGAAAATTGTGAATTCACAATCAACGCGGTTAAGAAAGGCGGTAGGCCCTCGAGCTCATTTAATGATAGGAGCGAAAATTCGAAACGTAGAAAAACTGCAGATATTCGTTCCAAACTCAATGCCGATGTTTTGGCATATGCAGCAAAAATGAATTTAAGGGCTGAAGGTAAGATAGCTGCAGCAAATGCGGTTAAAAAAGCCATGAATGTTTCAACATATGCTTTCTGTACAATCGAGTTAAAAAAAAACTACGGGGAACGCGTTTCAGCAGCCGAGAGGAAGTAATGGAAAAATCGTGGGAAGCACTGATGGACATACCGAAATCCGAATATAAAAAATATTTCGAGGATTGGATCAAGTGCTGGCAGAAAACTCGTGGATTTTGCACCATGATAACGCACCGTCGGATAGTGCCATCATTATTCGTAATTTTATTGACGTAAAATGCAACAAATACCATCGAACAGCCACCGATTTGGCTCCCTGTGACTTCTTTCTGTTCAATCGAGTTAAAAAACCACTACGGGGAACGCGTTTCAGCGGCCGAGAGGAAGTAATGGAAAAATCGAGGGAAGCACTGATGGACATACCGAAATCTGAATATAAAAAATATTTCGAGGATTGGATCAAGTGCTGGCAGAAAACTCGTGGATTTTGCACCATGATAACGCACCGTCGCATAGTGCCATCATTATTCGTAATTTTATTGACGTAAAATGCAACAAATACCATCGAACAGCCACCGATTTGGCTCCCTGTGACTTCTTTCTGTTAAATCGAGTTAAAAAAACACTACGGGGAACGCGGTTTAGCACCCGAGAGGAAGTAATGGAAAAATCGAGGGAAGCACTGATGGACATACCGAAATCCGAATATAAAAAATATTTCGAGGATTGGATCAAGCGCTGGCAGAAAACTCGTGGATTGTGCACCATGATAACGCACCGTCGTCGCACAGTGCCATCATTATTCGTAATTTTTTGAAGTAAAATGCAACAAATACCATCGAACAGCCACCTAATTCACCTGATTTCGCTCCCTGTGACTTCTTTCTGTACAATCGAGTTAAAAAAAAACTACGGGGAACGCGTTTCAGCAGCCGAGAGGAAGTAATGGAAAAATCGTGGGAAGCACTGATGGACATACCGAAATCCGAATATAAAAAATATTTCGAGGATTGGATCAAGTGCTGGCAGAAAACTCGTGGATTTTGCACCATGATAACGCACCGTCGCATAGTGCCATCATTATTCGTAATTTTATTGACGTAAAATGCAACAAATACCATCGAACAGCCACCGATTTGGCTCCCTGTGACTTCTTTCTGTTAAATCGAGTTAAAAAAACACTACGGGGAACGCGGTTTAGCACCCGAGAGGAAGTAATGGAAAAATCGAGGGAAGCACTGATGGACATACCGAAATCCGAATATAAAAAATATTTCGAGGATTGGATCAAGCGCTGGCAGAAAACTCTTGGATTTTGTACCATGATAACGCACCGTCGCACATTCTGGCCGTCTATATGGGAAGACTGCCCAAAATTCAAAATTAAAACTGTTATCAATTTTATTTTATTTTTCCGTTATTATAGGTTCTCTTACTTCATTTGGTAGGTATTACATCATTTTAGTATCAACTACTGTGTGCAATCAACATGTTCAAAGTAGTCAACTTAGGTACTGTGAAGAGAAAGTGGTGTGATATTGAAGTTATTCTAATAACTTTTTTGAGTGTATTTTTTTATTTATAAAAAAAGCAAAGGTAATTGGCAATGGACCGAGGTAAGAGGAATATTTTATACAATTTTTAGAAAATATGCTGGACCTAAAACGGGATATATTGAAGATTGAAGTAAACAGTAGCCAATTTTAATACAAAGCAGTTTATTTTAAAATTGTGCAACAGGCTTTTGAAATTGGTTATGCTAATTGATGCAAAAATATATCCTCTATACTGATATGAAGTCAAAAGTAAAAGCCTGTTGCGCGAATTATTTTAAACAATTTTTTTCTCGTGCATGTCTTAAGTAAATTTTCGAATTTTGTTCCAGAATCTGATGCAATATTGAAGATTAATAGAAAAACGCTATTTGAAGTGTTCTGACTTTCGGGTGCAAGTTCAATGATACAATTGACTTTTTGACCGAAAAAACGAATTGTTCAGCAGCTAACAGGAACATTTTATCAAAGGTGTTGCGAAACCTCAAAGGCCAATTAAAATCGAAATAGCTCAAGCATGGAAGGCATCATGAGAGACTTTTATCAAATGATTATTCATGGTTAGGCGAAAATTGTGAATTCACAATCAACGCGGTTAAGAAAGGCGGTAGGCCCTCGAGCTCATTTAATGATAGGAGCGAAAATTCGAAACGTAGAAAAACTGCAGATATTCGTTCCAAACTCAATGCCGATGTTTTGGCATATGCAGCAAAAATGAATTTAAGGGCTGAAGGTAAGATAGCTGCAGCAAATGCGGTTAAAAAAGCCATGAATGTTTCAACATATGCTAAAGACTGCATATATTTCAGCTCTTCTGCCAAAGTAGTGAAAATTTCACTCCGTGAAGCACTTTCAATTATAATTGCAGCTAAACTGAGTAGAAATCCGTACAATATAATCAGGAATTACGACAAAGATATTTTACCATGTTATAAATTGGTACAAGAAGAAAAACGGAACTCGTATCCTTTAGGATCTTCATGACACAGAACCTAATGCCGAAATATCTCTGCAATCGCTTTTAGACCACACAGCCAAAAAACAGTGATTCAGTCACAACTCACCAATAGGTGGTCTTATTTTCTAAATGGGTATCTGATGGCAGTTTGAGTCATACTCAATATAAACAAAAATTCTTGTCTGAAGTGGCAGATGATAAATATATATTTTTGGCTTGTCTTGTTCTATTAAGTCTAAAAAATGGAGAAAATTTAGTGTTGTGGCAAAACCCCAAACCGTTTTCCCCCAAGATTTTGTCGGCCAATAAGTCTTGAATACCAAAAAGAAACAACTGAATTAACAATGGCCAAAAAAGAAAATGTAGACCGTCAAATTGGAGCGCTGACACCAACAGAAATAACTTTAGAAGGTCAAAAGTTTTTTGTTACACATCTAACTATGTTTGCTAAGGTAGATGGAAAGATATGTAAGACACTTTCGCATATAACAAATGCCGATCCAGAATTCATTAGAAGAATTTATTTTATAATAAATAATTAAAATAACTAAGGTAGTGAACATTTTTATATAACACCTCCCCCACTAAGTCTTTTTTTGGTCCCCAAAAAGCATCTTACAAAGGAAATGATATTGCATTAGTATTTCATGTAATATAAGTGGTTTTACATTTATGTATTTTCCATTTGTTTTTATATTACTCGCATATTGTTATTACAATAATCTTTTATTTGTTTTCTTATACTTCTAACACCTTTGATATCATTATTACGTACTAATACAATTTGGCTGTCTTAATTTTAGTTTAATACATAGCGATAAGCTTCTGAGTAACAATTAATTGAATGAACTAATTCGCATGACGAAAAAATAATGATTCTTAAATAGTACAAAATTTTATGATACTTACATCGGAGTAATTCAATAATAAATTCGTACACAATACGTAGCATTTGTACTAAGTACTCAAATGGTTTTTTTTTTCTGGAAAGCAGAATAACAGCTGTTATGTGTGATTTCATTGTTTTCTTTATTTATTTATTTATTTTTTTTTTTTTTCAATTTTGAATTTTAATTTAAACAAGAATGTGCATTCACCATAAATATATAAGTGCTAAACGAAAACCACTTGGCAGCACTGACTATTACGATATGCGTTATCGTATGTTACGATCTTGATCATTTTCATATGTCATTTTTAATTCGTCGCCATATTCAGATTTAAGACGGAAATGTATTTAATTTAAAAATTTAAATCGTTTAAACTAAAGGGATAAGACAAATAAAGGGAAAGTTAAATATATAAATATGGAAGGGCGATGATAGCGTTGCGAATAATTGTGTAAGTATCACGAATTTGACTGTTTAAATATGGAAGCAAACGAATGTTCGTTATGGTTTTTGGGTTTTTGGTACTTGTATTTTCTTTTAAATTGTTTTTTTGTAGTATTTTGTATTTCTCTTTGTTGAGGTATCGATAACGTAGTTGCCTTCATCTCTGAATTTATTTAGTTTCCTAAACTTTGGCTTACATTTACCAGTAGGCCTATTTTTAACTATGTTCCTGCAAAGGTTACCCTTTTGTCGGCTACTGTTCTTTCTATTGAGATTTTTAACCCTAATTTCTTTCTCTCTTTCGAATCGATCTGCTAAGGAGTTGATGTGTTCTCTAGTCATATTTTTGGTAATAAAATCGATCGGTCTTAATTTCGTTGTCGAGTGAATTGTGCAATTGTAAATATTTATTATTTGAAAAATTTTATCGTCTAACTCAGATTTGTCATTAGATGCGTTTCTTATTCGGAGGTGTTCATTGAAAGTTCCATGCAACCTTTCTATGTCGGCATTCCCAGTCTTTAGTGAACCCGTTGTTTTATGAAATTGTATGTCATTTTCTTTAAGGAATTGTTCGACTGCCGAGTGTAAAATGCAAGTTTCGTTGTCTGATACAATTTTATTAGGTTTCCCTAAAAACCTGATTCTTTCTTTAATTGCATTTAAAATGGCAATCCAGTTCCTATCTTGTATGTTATGGATAGTCGCGTATTTTGACAATTTATCTATCGTTGTTAGATACATTTTGTTTCTCTCCGGAAACCATATATCTATATGAATGATATCATTGAAAAATTTCGGTGTTTCGGTAATTTGCATAGGTATTTTTAAGGGTCTCCTATCGTGTTTAGCTACTATGCAGATGTCGCAGTTATTTACAAATTTTTGTATTTCAGTTCGTAGATTCGGGTAAAAATATAAATTTTTCAATTCAGAAAATATTTCATTTATACCACGATGGTTTTTGCTTATGTGTTCTTTTTCAATAATTTCTATCATTTCATTTTTATCGACGATATCCGTAAGTTTAATATTTGACTTTACTAAATTTAAATTTTTGTTCATGGAGAAATATTTGACATATAGGTTTTGAAATTCTACGAACAAAGGTAAGTCGTTACAATATAAACAGAAATTTGTAGCGTTGTGATTCTTATACTTGTACATATAAATTTATAAACAAAAAAAAACATTGTAAAACTAACAAAAATTATTATGTTAATTGAAAAAGTAATTTATATTATTTTGGGTGGTATGGCAACCCTTGAATGCACCACTCATAGTTGTAAACAGCATTAACGGAAAATTCCCACGATGAAGTGGAGAGTATAAAAGGAGCCGTCCAAGCAATGGACAGGCACTCAAGTTTGGTATTTCGCCTTGCGAAGTTCTACGAGCGTCCACGGAAAAGTACCACACTTGCGGTTTGAGCAAAACTTTTGTTATATTTACTAATTTTGAAAATTATAATAAATTATAAATTGTTTTAAAAAAACATTCTTTTGTTTACGTTTTATTTTAAACGTTTTACCTTTGCTTAGCTGCCTACTAAGCGTATACTGCGGTTCTCGGACAGCATACGCGCGGTAGAGAGAAAAGCAAAGTGGCTTGTAGAAGGAGTTCTCCGAAGGAGAGTGGAGACCGAACGAGAGAGCGACAGCCGAGCTCTA
The DNA here is from genome assembly GCA_949129095.1 of Volucella bombylans. Classification (NCBI taxonomy): domain Eukaryota; kingdom Metazoa; phylum Arthropoda; class Insecta; order Diptera; family Syrphidae; genus Volucella; species Volucella bombylans. Next base: position 49,530,061 of record OX422140.1, read on the forward strand.
CAAATTTCCTTTTTTAAGAAGAACTCTTTTCATTATTTCAACCAACTTACTTTCGTCTTTCTTCTACCGATGCTCACGAACTTGTCGAGTTGTAGAGGCTGAGTAGGGTCAATGACTCTCGAGAAGAAATTCTCCAGACGAGTCCTGAAACCAAAGGATGCTCCCCTCCCCCCTCCCCAACTCCCAAAGCACTCCATCATTCCCCTGGGCTGGATCAAGGTGTTATACGACCCGTGCCAAAGATCAACCTGGCTGAGGGCCCAGTATCTCCAAAAATAGCTCAGTCGCAAACGGAGTATCCGGATACCTGGCGACCTCCGGATTAGCTAGCCTTATCTGTATATGGCGGATCTCTGTACAGATGGACATCCCTTTCTCCGCTACTCGTGGGACTATTATGGACAATAACCTGATAACAAAAACCGAGGCCAGTACTCCTCCATTACCGGGCGGTGGAACGGTGACTACACCGACTACCGGCAAGGCTCCTGCATTGCCGAGAGGAGGCAAAACTGTGGCAGGCCATGGTGCGCCATCCTCTAAAGGCAAAAGGAACAAGCCAAATAAAAAGAATTCAGGAAGTGTTAAGACTGTGGCAGGCCATGGTCCTATCACCTCCTCCACCCCTAGCAGCAGTAAGTTTGTGGCAGGCCACGGACTTGTCGCGGCTACCAAAACTCCTTCAGGGAGTGTTAAGACTGTGGCAAGCCATGGTCCTATCACTTCCTCCGCCCCTAGCAGCAGCAAGTTTGTGGCAGGCCACGGACTTGTCGCTGCTACCAAAACTCCTTCGGGGAGTGTTAAGACTGTGGCAAGCCATGGTCCTATCACTTCCCCCGCCCCCAGCAGCAGCAAGTTTGTGGCAGGCCACGGACTTGTTGCTGCTACCAAAACTCCTCCCTCCAAAGAGGAATCTGGAGCAAGGTTGAGTGGGCTAAAAACATCCTAAAAGACGGATTTCCCACTGCTTCCATTGCTCACAAAACGCCAAAAGACTCCTCTAAGCGTCAGAGATCGTACCGGTTTCCAAGAGGCCCAAAATACACAGTTCCACAACCCCTGGGCCATCCAACAGCAGATCTCTGAAGTCTTATAATGAAGTCCTAAAGGACGCATTGGTGATCGCGGTGATCGATAGAAGCGATACCGACGGTTCCATTACACCGGAACGGTGGCAATTGGTCAAGTTGAAGCTCTCCAGCAACTTCTTGGCCATCATGCGGGAGAACCCAGGACCACCTCCTATCACAAGCGACGCTGGCTGGCACCAAGGCCATGTCAAGCTCATCGCTTGCTCCGACCAGAGATCTCTCGATCTCTTCACCAAGGCCATCGATGGTTTAGGAGAGGTTTGGCCAGGTGCAAAACTCGAGGTCGTATCTAAGGAAGACATTCCTAGTAGACCTCGAACTCGTACCTGGATTCCAGCCGAACCCTCCTCTCCAGAAAATATCCTGGAAATCATCCGGCTCAGCAACCCGACTCTTCCGACTCATGACTGGAAAGTCGCGAAACTGGAGGAACTAAGGGGTTCTTATAGATGCGCGTTAATTGTGATCAATAAGGAATCACTTAATCCTCTGGCGCAGACGAAAGGCATGATTCGGTTTGGATTCGAGTCCATTCACTTAAGGGTGTACAAAAAGGATGAGTTGGATGCTGATAAGCAACCTCCTCCTCCTTTAACACCTGACATCACAACCGTGGATCTTGGAGCATCGATATCCTTTCCAGAATTGGATAGCGACGACTCCAATCTGTCCGAGGTGACTACAAAGCCGTCGGTCTCCTCTTCTGACACATTGTCGGAAATGGAAACCGATGGCGAAGCAAATAGAGGTTCTACACGATCAGAGATTGAAGATGAGCTCTTGGGCACATCTTCAGAATCGGAGGACCTCAACAACACCGTGGTGGAGGCGACTCTGGAAGACTGTAGCAATGATACGGTTTCTCCAGATTAATCTCCACCACTCAAAAAAGGCTTCGGCCACACTCATTCTGCGTCTTTCCAAAAGCGCAGAAGACATTATTCTAATCCAGGAACCATGGATTGCAGAAGGCGTGGTTCGTGGACTTAGGACACCCTCATACGTTCCGCTCTATACAAGAGACAAAGGTAAGATTAGAACTTGTATATTAGTGAAACGTAGCCTTAATGTATTTCTACTTCCCAACCTCAGTGACCCCGACCTAACCGTTGCCAGATTAGAGACTGCCAAAGGCTCTTACTGGCTGGCATCGGCTTACCTTGGCCACGACCAAGTGGGCCCTCTCCCTGGCGATAACCTAGAAAGGGTGGTACTGGAAGCGGGAAGGCAAAAAACTGGCCTCATAATCGGATGCGACGCTAACGCACATCATACGGTATGGGGCAGTACCGACATCAATGATAGAGGTGAGTCACTTTTAGACTATATTTTAAGTACTAACCTCTTAATTTGCAATATTGGCAATGAGCCCACTTTCATAACAAAAAACCGACAAGAAGTATTAGATATTACTCTTGTCTCCGACAGCATCACCCAAAGGCTAACAAACTGGATGGTATCGTCTGAACACTCCTTTTCAGACCATAGATACATCCAATTCAGTCTGAGTGATGCTCCCCCCAGCCAACCAGCTTTCCGGAACTACCGGAAAACTGATTGGACAAAATATAGAGGAATACTGTCGGAAACGATACCCTATAAACTATCAAGTCCCCCGCGTGACACCAATGAGCTCGACATGAAAGTCAGGGAATTTACTCTGACTCTCAATAAGGCTATGGCCGCTTCCTGCCCTCTTATTCAACCAAGAGGCAAGAAAAAGCCACATTGGTGGACATCGGCACTAGGACTGCTCAGAAACACCTGCAGAAAACTTTTCAACGCAGCAAAAAGCACAAGAAAAGTGACCGACTGGGACTCATATAAAGAATCCCTCAAATTATACAAAAAAGAACTGAGGAAGGCAAAGCGACAATCCTGGAGGTCATTCTGCGACAAAATCACAGAAACCTCTGAGGCTTCGCGGCTAAGAAAAATCCTCTCCACAAATCCTATCATGCCCAGCTGTTTGAAAAAAACCGATGGCTCTTGGACAACCTCAAGTGATGAATCACTCAACTTGCTTCTGGACACCCACTTTCCAGGTAGCTCCCAACTCGCGGCCAGTAGCAGCCCAAACAAGCCTACTGCAACCGTGACCAAAATTCATAGTCTGATTACGAGAGACAAACTGCTCTGGGCGCTGCATAGCTTCAAACCATACAAGTCTGCTGGTCCGGACGGTATTATACCTGCCGAGCTACAGAGATCCTCAGATATTATTCTACCAGTGTTGGAAAATATTATGAGGAGCTGTGTAGAACTTATCCACATTCCACTGTTATGGAGAGAAGTCAATGTAGTATTCATTCCCAAAGCTGGAAAATGTTCTCATGTGGTCACAAAGGACCTCAGACCTATAAGTCTATCATCATTCCTTCTGAAAACTTTAGAACGACTGATTGATATCCATATTCGAGCTAAAGTTGATCCAAGACTTCTGTCTACGGCTCAACATGCCTACTGTAAAGGAAAGTCGGTGGAAACGGCTTTGCACTCTCTGACTAGCCACATCGAACGATCCCTACAATATAAGGAGTACACAATGGTTGCTTTCCTAGACATAGAGGGCGCCTTTAACAACGTCAACACATCCGCAATCACGACTGCGTTGTCAACTCTGCAGGTAGACGGCTCACTTGGGGAGCTGATTAATCTAATGCTAACAAGCAGGATAATCAACTCCAAACTGGGTGAGACTTCTGCTAAAAGATATGTCAGTAGGGGTACGCCGCAAGGCGGTGTCCTCTCCCCCCTTCTTTGGAACTTAGTGGTTAACGAACTACTGATATACCTGGAAGCGGGTGGTAGCAGAGTGATTGCCTATGCGGATGACGTTGCCATAGCCGTCTCAGGAAAATATTTAAATACCATTAAAGAACTCCTCCAAGTAAATCTTAACAGATTAACCTGCTGGGCAGATCGCTGTGGATTGGGAATAAACCCCCATAAAACTGATCTTGTCCTCTTTTCTAGGAAATATAAAATTCCAATCATAGACCCTCCTTCAATAAACGGTACCAGTTTAGCTTTCTCCGATACAGCAAAATATCTGGGTCTGATTTTTGACAGGAAACTAAACTGGAAACCTAACATTCAAGAAAGAGTCAACAAAGCTACAATAGCTTTATTCTCCTGCAAGAAAGCCATTGGGAACAAATGGGGCCTTCAACCTCGCATAACCCACTGGCTATACATCTCGGTCATAAGACCGATACTCACTTACGGGGTGGTTGTCTGGTGGACGGCCTTGGAAAATGCAGTCAACTGCATTAAATTAAGCAGAGTCCAAAGAACAGCATGTCTATGCACAAGCGGAGCCTTGCGGTCTACCCCCTCTGCGGCATTAGATATTCTGCTTCACTTGACACCCCTCGACATTTTTAGCAAGCAAGTAGCTGCGACTGCAGCTATTCGCCTTAAAGCGACTAAACAGTGGACAAATAATTCATTTGGCCACGCCAACATTCTTAATACATTAGGAATCCTCACAGAGAACACCGATTACACCATACCTGAACTTTGGTTTGACAAAAACTTCCATGTAAGCTTCCCCTCTAGATCATTCTGGGAGGAGGATGCTTTCATGGAGGACAAGTCAATCCATCTCTACACAGATGGATCTAAAACCGACAGCGGAATTGGTGGCGGTGTTTTCTCAGATAAGCTTAATCTAAGACTCTCTTTCCGCCTTCCAAATCACTGTAGCGTGTTCCAGGCGGAAATTTTGGCGATTAAAGAAGCTCTGTCCTGGCTGAAGAAAAACGTGATATCTGCAAAGGATATCCGCATATTTTCGGATAGTCAGGCCGCCATCAAGTCCCTGGACTCGGTCTCATTGTGTTCTAAAACTGCCCTTGAATGCCGATCATCTCTCATGGAGATGGCAGAGCAGTTCAACATTCACCTCTGTTGGGTGCCGGACCACAGAGACATTCCAGGGAACTGCAGAGCCGATGAACTCGCCAAAATTGGAACCACTCTACCTATCCTACCAGACAAAGGTAGTATAGGTATACCAATCGCTACGTGCAAACTAACACTAAAGCTAGATGCCAATAAAAGAACGGACCTTAGGTGGACTGCTGGACAAACATGTCTAGCGACAAAACAGATCTGGCCAAAGCTGGATCTGAGTCGATCTAAGTGTCTGATCCACTTAGAAAGGAAACATCTCAGCGCCCTAATAGGTGTCATTACCGGACACTGCCTCATAGGCAAGCACGCAAGAAGGCTTGGCGCTTTTACTAACGATTTTTGTAGAAGCTGCATGGACGAGGAAGAGGAGGAGACAATCCCCCACCTACTCTGCACATGCCCAGCTCTCTCTCAGAGAAGGAAGCTTCACCTAGGAGCTTTCTTCTACAACGACCTAAACGATCTAGAAAAAATAGACGTTAACAGTCTCCTACGCTTTATTAAAAGCTCAAACTGGTTCCAGTAGTAAGAAGATCATAGATCCACGTGGCATCACAATGGGCCAATAGGCCTAAGTGGGTTGGTATTTCCAACAGCCACTCTTACCTAACCTAACCTACTTTCGTCTTTAATAATTTCAATATAATTCTGAACCTTTTTATGGACGATTCTTATGAAAAATTTTTCTTTGGTTCCATAGGACAAGTATATTTGGTTTTTGTATAAATTGATGGGCCTTTCAGAAATATAAATGTGAAGTGTTGGATCTTCTGTTGCACTGTGAACGGTTGCGCTTGTCGATGAAATGTCGTTTCCTTCGATAATGCTCTTAGGAATCGTTCCGCCGACATCATTGGCGTTTTCATTACCGAAAATATCCTGCAAGCTAATAATATCAGTATTTGAAATGCCTGAGCCCATCTGCTACATGATTTTCTTTTCCTTTCAGAAATACAACATCGAAATCGTATTCATTTAAAAAGATTTTCCACCTTTGGAGCTTCATGCTTGGCTCTTTGATGCTGTTGAGCCAAACAAGCGGCTTATGATCGGTGCGCACCACAAATTTTCTACCGTACAGGTATGTTCGAAAATATTTAATTGCCCATACAACTGCAAGTAATTCTTTTTCAATAGTCGAATAGTTTTTTTCGTGACAATTGAGAGTGCGGGAGGCATAACAAATTGGGTGGTTGCTCTGGCTAAGTACGGCTCCTAAAGCGTAGTTGGAAGCATCCGTCGTTAGCACAAATTGTTTGATGAAGTCTGGACTTTTAAGGATGGGCTCTGTTGTTATTAAAGTTTTTAAATTTTTAAAAGCCGTTATGTATTCTGGGTCAGACAGGTTAACTTTTTCCGATTTCTTTAAATATTTTATTAGGGGGTATGCGACCTTAGCATAATCTTTCATAAATTTACGGTAATAGCCCGTTATACCCAAGAATTGCTTGATGCCCTTCTTATCTTTAGGAATTTTCATAGCAATAATCGCTTTTATTTTGTTATCGTCCGGTGTTATGCCATTATTTACTATAGTGTGCCCTAGATATTTTGTGGATAGGCCAGCAAAGCTGCATTTATTTATTTGAATTTTCAAATTGGATTCTTTCAATTGTTGCAGAATTTTTTTCAATGAGTCTAGGTGTTCCTCGAAGCTAGTGGAGAACACTAGAATGTCGTCTAAATACACGACGCAGATTTTGTTGACGAAATCTTTTAGTCTCTGAAATGTCGCAGGGGCATTTTTCAACCCGAATGGCATTCTATGGAACTCAAAGTGACCATTCTTAGTCGAAAACGCTGTTTTCGGTCTATCACGCGGTTCTACTTCGATTTGGTGGAAGCCCTTTACTAGGTCTATCGTTGAGAAATAACTGCACTTCCCCAGTTTATCGAACAGGTCATCAGCATTCGGCATAGGGAATCTATCCTCTATCGTCTGCTCGTTTAACTTCCTGTAATCGATTACAATTCGCCACAGTTTTTGGCCATTTTTACCATCTTTTTTGGGGACTACCCAAATGGGCGAATTGTAGGGGCTGCTACTAGGGGAAATTATTCCCTGTTTTAGCATTTCAGCGATTTTCCTATCAACTTCCTCCGTATGTATCTCAGCGTACTTATAAAGTTTGCTATAAACTGGAACTTCCGTTTTTGTTCGTATTTGGTGGGTTATCGCGTTTGTAAAGGTCAGATTATCGCCTTCTTTGTAAAAAATAGACTTATAAGAATTGAGCAAGAATCTTAACCTTGAAGCATCGACATTGCTCAAGTGGGTTGCAAATATTTTATCGCTTCGAAAGCTTCACCGCAACAAATGTCGAAATTTTTATCAATATAACACCTTTTTGAATACTTTTCTTCGTCTTCGTTAAAATATAACGCTAATGTCGCATCGTCTGTAATAAGCAATCTATTTTTGTAGTTTATAATCGGGTTAAGTTGGCAAAGAATGTTGTTACCTATGAGTCCGTCAAAGAAATTGTGGAACTGGTATTCTATGAATTCTACATAGCTAGTTTTATTAAATTCGCTAAACAGGGGGATTTTATATTTAATGTCTGATTGAATGATTCGCCCAAGAACTTTTAGATAATGTGTATCAGATGTTACTTTCCATTTAGGATTACAAGTATTTTTATTGATGATACTATGTACGGCGCCACAATCAATCAGAAATCTAAGAGGAACCCCGTTACATATCACGATTATATAGGGTAGCTGCCTCTGTGACCGTTTTGAAAATTTTGTCGGTCGGTGCAGGTGCAGGTGTCGCATCTTCCCCTCATTATTGGCTATGTCCATAGGTTCATGGTTCCTATGCCCGTTTCTATTGTTTTGTTGGGATGAGTTATTGAAACTTCGGCTAGGGTTTTGGCGGGATTGTCGACTTTGTGAGAAATTGTTTCCTTGTGCTCGGGGTTGGAAAGAGTTTGTATTATTGTAATTGGGTCTATAAGTAGTCTGTGTGTAATTGCTGTTGTTAACACGTGGGTGCGTATGAGCGTTGTTATCTTGCCTAGGGACATAATTATGTTGCCTTGATCGATTGAATGTTTGATAAAATTGCCTATTTCCGCAATCATTGGGTCCTAAAGACTGATGACCTACCTCAATAATAACGTGATAAGGTGATAGGGGGGGGGGGGGGGGACTAAGGTAGTGAACATTTTTATATAACAATATGTTATTTCAAGCCATTTCAAGCGGAGTTAAGGTAAATTCAGGAAAACTTGAACAGTATTGTTTTGAGACGGCTTGATTGTATGTGAAGCTATATCCTTGGATGACTATGGCACCAATCCCAAAAGCCCAAAAAGCCCGCAATAAGGACATCAAATCATACAGGGAATTTTTCGCCAGAAAAACTACAAGAACTGACAACATCACTGATATTATGAATCGTCTATTGATTTCGTCGGACCCGTTCATCAGCCTAATGCGAAAATTACCAGTAAACGACAAAAAAATGTTTGATAGTGAAGTCATTAATATGTTTGAAGTTGAAATATAAAATATAAAACATCTCCACACATTTTTCTTTCATTTTAATACATAAAACAATATTTTATTTGTTTTGGGCATGTTTGCCTTACTTTGGCCCCAGTGTGCGTCGTCGCATAGTGCCATCATCATTCGTAATTTTTTGAAGTAAAATGCAACAAATACCATCGAACAGCCACCTAATTCCCCTGATTTGGCTCCCTGTGACTTCTTTCTGTACAATCGAGTTAAAAAACCACTACGGGGAACGCGTTTCAGCAGCCGAGAGGAAGTAATGGAAAAATCGGGGGAAGCACTGATGGACATACCGAAATCCGAATATAAAAAATATTTCGAGGATTGGATCAAGTGCTGGCAGAAAACTCGTGGATTTTGCACCATGATAACGCACCGTCGCATAGTGCCATCATTATTCGTAATTTTATTGACGTAAAATGCAACAAATACCATCGAACAGCCACCGATTTGGCTCCCTGTGACTTCTTTCTGTTAAATCGAGTTAAAAAAACACTACGGGGAACGCGGTTTAGCAGCAGAGAGGAAGTAATGGAAAAATCGGGGGAAGCACTGATGGACATACCGAAATCCGAATATAAAAAATATTTCGAGGATTGGATCAAGTGCTGGCAGAAAACTCGTGGATTTTGCACCATGATAACGCACCGTCGCATAGTGCCATCATTATTCGTAATTTTTTGAAGTAAAATGCAACAAATACCATCGAACAGCCACCGAATTCACCTGATTTGGCTCCCTGTGACTTCTTTCTGTACAATCGAGTTAAAAAACCACTACGGGGAACGCGTTTCAGCAGCCGAGAGGAAGTAATGGAAAAATAGAGGGAAGCACTGATGGACATACCGAAATCCGAATATAAAAAATATTTCGAGGATTGGATCAAGTGCTGGCAGAAAACTCGTGGATTTTGCACCATGATAACGCACCGTCGCATAGTGCCATCATTATTCGTAATTTTGTGAAGTAAAATGCAACAAATACCATCGAACAGCCACCGATTTGGCTCCCTGTGACTTCTTTCTGTACAATCGAGTTAAAAAACCACTACGGGGAACGCGTTTCAGCAGCCGAGAGGAAGTAATGGAAAAATCGAGGGAAGCACTAATGGACATATCGAAATCCGAATATAAAAAATGTTTCGAGGATTGGATCAAGCGCTGGCAGAAAACTCGTGGATTGTGCACCATGATAACGCACCGTCGTCGCACAGTGCCATCATTATTCGTAATTTTTTGACGCAAAATGCAACAAATACCATCGAACAGCCACCTAATTCACCTGATTTGGCTCCCTGTGACTTCTTTCTGTACAATCGAGTTAAAAAACCACTACGGGGAACGCGTTTCAGCGGCCGAGAGGAAGTAATGGAAAAATCGAAGGAAGCACTGATGGACATACCGAAATCCGAATATAAAAAATATTTCGAGGATTGGATCAAGTGCTGGCAGAAAACTCGTGGATTTTGCACCATGATAACGCACCGTCGCATAGTGCCATCATTATTCGTAATTTTATTGACGTAAAATGCAACAAATACCATCGAACAGCCACCGATTTGGCTCCCTGTGACTTCTTTCTGTTAAATCGAGTTAAAAAAACACTACGGGGAACGCGGTTTAGCAGCAGAGAGGAAGTAATGGAAAAATCGGGGGAAGCACTGATGGACATACCGAAATCCGAATATAAAAAATATTTCGAGGATTGGATCAAGTGCTGGCAGAAAACTCGTGGATTTTGCACCATGATAACGCACCGTCGCATAGTGCCATCATTATTCGTAATTTTTTGAAGTAAAATGCAACAAATACCATCGAACAGCCACCGAATTCACCTGATTTGGCTCCCTGTGACTTCTTTCTGTACAATCGAGTTAAAAAACCACTACGGGGAACGCGTTTCAGCAGCCGAGAGGAAGTAATGGAAAAATAGAGGGAAGCACTGATGGACATACCGAAATCCGAATATAAAAAATATTTCGAGGATTGGATCAAGTGCTGGCAGAAAACTCGTGGATTTTGCACCATGATAACGCACCGTCGCATAGTGCCATCATTATTCGTAATTTTGTGAAGTAAAATGCAACAAATACCATCGAACAGCCACCGATTTGGCTCCCTGTGACTTCTTTCTGTACAATCGAGTTAAAAAACCACTACGGGGAACGCGTTTCAGCAGCCGAGAGGAAGTAATGGAAAAATCGAGGGAAGCACTAATGGACATATCGAAATCCGAATATAAAAAATGTTTCGAGGATTGGATCAAGCGCTGGCAGAAAACTCGTGGATTGTGCACCATGATAACGCACCGTCGTCGCACAGTGCCATCATTATTCGTAATTTTTTGACGCAAAATGCAACAAATACCATCGAACAGCCACCTAATTCACCTGATTTGGCTCCCTGTGACTTCTTTCTGTACAATCGAGTTAAAAAACCACTACGGGGAACGCGTTTCAGCGGCCGAGAGGAAGTAATGGAAAAATCGAAGGAAGCACTGATGGACATACCGAAATCCGAATATAAAAAATATTTCGAGGATTGGATCAAGTGCTGGCAGAAAACTCGTGGATTTTGCACCATGATAACGCACCGTCGCATAGTGCCATCATTATTCGTAATTTTATTGACGTAAAATGCAACAAATACCATCGAACAGCCACCGATTTGGCTCCCTGTGACTTCTTTCTGTTAAATCGAGTTAAAAAAACACTACGGGGAACGCGGTTTAGCAGCAGAGAGGAAGTAATGGAAAAATCGGGGGAAGCACTGATGGACATACCGAAATCCGAATATAAAAAATATTTCGAGGATTGGATCAAGTGCTGGCAGAAAACTCGTGGATTTTGCACCATGATAACGCACCGTCGCATAGTGCCATCATTATTCGTAATTTTTTGAAGTAAAATGCAACAAATACCATCGAACAGCCACCGAATTCACCTGATTTGGCTCCCTGTGACTTCTTTCTGTACAATCGAGTTAAAAAACCACTACGGGGAACGCGTTTCAGCAGCCGAGAGGAAGTAATGGAAAAATAGAGGGAAGCACTGATGGACATACCGAAATCCGAATATAAAAAATATTTCGAGGATTGGATCAAGTGCTGGCAGAAAACTCGTGGATTTTGCACCATGATAACGCACCGTCGCATAGTGCCATCATTATTCGTAATTTTGTGAAGTAAAATGCAACAAATACCATCGAACAGCCACCGATTTGGCTCCCTGTGACTTCTTTCTGTACAATCGAGTTAAAAAACCACTACGGGGAACGCGTTTCAGCAGCCGAGAGGAAGTAATGGAAAAATAGAGGGAAGCACTGATGGACATACCGAAATCCGAATATAAAAAATATTTCGAGGATTGGATCAAGTGCTGGCAGAAAACTCGTGGATTTTGCACCATGATAACGCACCGTCGCATAGTGCCATCATTATTCGTAATTTTGTGAAGTAAAATGCAACAAATACCATCGAACAGCCACCGATTTGGCTCCCTGTGACTTCTTTCTGTACAATCGAGTTAAAAAAGCACTACGGGGAACGCGTTTCAGAAGCCGAGAGGAAGTAATGGAAAAATCGAGGGAAGCATTGATGGATACATCGAAATCCGAATATAAAAAATGATTCGAGGATTGAATCAAGCGCTGGCATAAGTGTGTTGCAGTCGATGTGGATTACTTTGAAGGGGACAATATAGATTTAGATGAATAAACTTGTATTTTTAATTTTCTGAATAAATTCCGGGAGTATTTTGATCGTTGTACATATATACTGTTGCCCGTGAATCTATTTTCGCCCTTCCTCCATGTGAATTCGATTCAATTGGCCCAAGAGATTTGGAATATCTTGCATTACGAAAATGAAGCACCAAGTCTCTCTACTGAAGTTCAAGAAGCAGTAGATTTTCGTTAATGTAACATATGTTGTGCAAGACAGTCGTTGCAACGATTATGCACTGCGCTTTTTCTAATTTCAGTCGCATTCCTAGCGACAGAATTGGAAACCGTCCTTCCCAAACTCTATAGCTTCTTTCAACGCAACAGCGAGTTCTAATTAAAGACTCATTATATAAATTCTCTTCCGGAATTGTTATGTTGACAAGAGGAGTCATTATATACTTTTTGTTCTGATATCCACTATTAGCAACTATAAAACTTTGGCCGAAGTCACCTCTCTCCAAACGGCGATAAATATTTGAGTCGTGTGCTGATCCAGGCCAACGAGCAACAATATTCGTTATCTTGAGGGTTATATCACAAGTCGTATGCACATTTATGGAGAAAAACCCTTTGAGATATCGGTACAGTTCCGCCTATGTGAAAGATTTTAAAACATATATTCTTTAAGCAATACTTTGTTGAGTTTAAAAACGCGTGCCTGGACTACGAATTCTAACATTTGTACTCTATCTAGAGCGCCTATAACTTTTGGGAACTTTGTGACATTATAAAATTCCTGTTTGTTATTTGACAAATCCTCAGCCGTACTCGGAAAAACAAGAAAGTGACTTCGTAGCAATGCTATGTGCTGTGTAACAGTTGTCACCACTTTGGATACTTTGGATACTCTGTAAATATCGCCTATTGTTCTCAACATGCCACCAGTTGCATACACTCTCAAAGTGATCAGAAACATCTGCTCTTTTGTTAACGGTGTATTGCTTTCGTTATGGAATATTACGAATTAATATTATTATTGATATAGAAACAGGCGTGTTAGTTATCCACGCACGTGCATTGGAAGTGCCGTAATCCCATTAGAATTGTATAAGTTGTTGGCGAAGCCACATGCCACTCCCAATTGGCGTGGTGGTAGCACATTTTGCCTTCGTGTTATAATAATTATCTTATACGTACCAATCTGTTTTATTTTTTTATATGAGCCCGAATAAGCTCCAAAATGGCGAAAGCTGATGCCTTTGAAAGGCGAAATCGGTCGTAAAAATCCTTTTCTCCAAACAAATGAAAATGATTTGGTATTGACATAACAAGCCTTTTTCGTCTTAAAACTGTTAAATTTAATAATTTAATTTAACCAAATTTGCTGATTTAACTCTGTGTTCACTTCCGTTTTCCTTTTTCTAACTCCATTAACATTCGCCTTTATCTTTTTTATTGCATTGCATGCCAAGCTACCAATCACGCGTAGATGGATGACCAACAATGCGCGGATCATTTTTACAAACGTTTCACTTTTGCGCTACACGCGCTGGCAAATATGACACCTTCGCCAAAGCGCATTCCTTTCCCACAGGTAAACCTGTGTTCATCGGAAAAGCCGTGTCACCAAATTTACCGTATAAAACATGCAGATCAGTTTAGTTCGGTTGGCTCTCTCTCTCGATACCTTCCGTAGAGTCAAGATTTGTAAAAACTAAATAATAAATAGTTGAAAAGAAATTAAAAAACTGTGTTTTATTTTTATTAAATCATTAGAGAACAATATCAATACGCAGTTAATTTTTATAACTTAACTCATGTGAACGTCTCGTTTCGTTACGATAAAGTGACAATACGATCATAATAAGAAATAAACTGGAGCGATTAAGGTACAGTGAGGTACTAAAACTTTAACTCTTTAGTGAAGTATAGTCGAGAAAGTATGTTAGTCCACATAGTGGAGAGTGTCTAAAAGAAAACAAAAAGAAGCTTTTCAAAACGTCCTTTCTGGAAAGAAAAAAAATATAAGTAAGTGTACACGAGTATACGAGTTTATGTAGAAGCTGTATTGTATGCGAAGCGCACGAGTATATATAGTAGTTGTATTGTGTGCAAGTCACCGTAGTGCTACTGCGCGAGTTACGAAATGAGATCGCACTGCCACATAATAAACACATTCCGTAATGCGATAATACTATTTTGCTTATCTTTGTTTCCCACATTACCTGTTACCTCTTCCGTTCTTAATATTGTAACATGATCAATTTATTTTTAAAAAAAAACATAACTGTAATAGTCATAAGTAAAAATAAAGATTTTAAGTTGATTGTGGGACGTAGTCCGAAAAAGTTGTGTTTTTTTTTTTAATTAAAAGAATCCAAGATTCTTAAGTCGCGCACAAAAGTGACTCGAGCATTCAGCATAAAATCGGATAGCAAAATAAACGGTTGGGTTTTTTCTGAGCAAGTCTCTTTTTCCCAATACAAAAAAAAATATGTTGTGTTTTTATTTATACGATTTTTTATCTCGTCTTGGACAGTAAGGAAAAAAAAACCAAACCCCAAAATTCATTGAATCAAGAAATAACGAATAGAAAAACAAAATATAAAAAGTGAAAGTGAACACCTAAACAATCTGTATAACGAAAGACGAAGGAAACGAAGAACAGAGGAAATCGGCAATCATCGACAACTGGAACCAATCATTAAGATGACATCAGAAAGAGCATCCGTAAGTGTGAGTCAATTAACATTAAGTATAGACCCTTTAAAATATCTAAATAATCTCCCAAATTATGATGGGAATAGGGATAGTTTACACAATTTCATTGACTTGGTTGATAGAATCTATCCGACCCTAGCTGGGTACGATGAAACAGGGCAAATGTTTTTTTTTTCTACATCATTAAAAATAAACTGGTAGCAAAGCTAGGGAAGCTGTAGAAATAAATAACAGTTTCAGTAATTAGGAAGACGTAAAAAATTTATTTTTTCAATACTTTGGCGACAGAAAAACTACCGAACAACTATATGACCCTTTAGAAATCACTGGCGACATAATAACAAAACTAAAACAATTAGAGCTCATAACTATACTAAAATAGAACAAAACTGTAAAGCAGCTCTTCGAATTTGTATAAGAAAAATTCCAGAGCCAATTAAGGGACTTTTACACTGCAGAAACCCAGAAAACAGGATATGCATATTCGGGAGGAATTTCTAACTTCAATTAGGGACAATTGAATAAAAATTGTTATAAAAATAAAAACTTTGTTTAAATTATAAAAGTGTTAGACTTTTCTCTCGTTGTATACGAGAAGACACGGTCTTGCGACGATACACTTCTTTTTTTTTTAGAAGCTGAATTAAGCGAAAACAAAGCGACAGCAAAAGCAACAGTTGAAATTCGAGGTCTCTTGCTTAAGAAAATAATAACAGACAAATTGTACTTAATAATATAATTGAAAGAAAATTTAATGATTTGGCAAGAATGGAAAACGAAATTCTAAAAGAACTTAAAACAGCAAATAGCTTAAAAAAAGAATGTTCATTAGTTATGAAAAGCAAAATAGACATTATAAAGGAAGAAGTAGAAAATATAGATTATGCAATCAATGGGCCAAGGCCGACATTATAAATTCGTACATTTTGACAAATTTAGAAGAAAAAATAATTAAAGATGTAATCCTTAGAAATAAATTACCTTACATAAGTATTGATTAAATGTTAGGATTTAGTAATGTAATGTAAGACCCATAAAAAAGGGAGATTATGTAAATAAAATAAATTTTAAGACAATATTAAAATGTAATAAATCAATGTTTGGGAATAAGATACTTTCGAAAACTTAACAATATGTAATAGGAATAACCTTGTAGACTTAAGCGACACTTTATGCTTGCCCAAACTTCTCAGCAATTCACCGCCATCATGCACTACCATCAATAACCAACACATACCATCAGTTGAAGAAGTGGTCAGCGGAACTTTGTTCCTAAATCAATTTAATGGGACCATTCACATCGATGACGACAAGATGAACCTAACAGGATCTTTTATTATCCAATTCAGAAATTCCACCGTAAAGACTAATAAGGCTACATTTTATTCAGCAGAGGTCACGGTAATACAATCAATTCCACCATTGTAGCAGCTGCCATCACTTATGACGAATGTCGAAGAAAACTTGTCCTTAGAAATGGTAAAAGAACTCCATCTCACAAATAGAAATTTCATAGGACTTATCAACAACGAAAATTCAAAGAAGCACATAAGACTTTGGTCTTTCTTCAGTTGGCATCATACTTATAATCATCATCTTAGTTTTCCTATACATAAAACGCACAAGAAGTACCACGAAAATTGTTATTCAACCAAAAACTTTGAGCACATCAGAAGCTCGACCGGCAGAGGCAACCGGAAATACCAGCAACAGTCAAGAAAAGCATCCAAAGGTATCCAAAATGAGTCAGATTCCGTTCTTCTAGAAAAGTTCGAACGAGGACGCTCGAAAATTAAGTGTGGCGGAGTTAACACACAAAATATTAATTCTTTACTCCCACTTCAAATTACACACAGTTGCAAGCACACAACGAGTGCAACATCATAAACACATGCCAGTGACAGTAAACTGCTGACCCAATGTCTGTGCCACCTGAGACATCATCACGTTCGGCAGCTGGAAACTAGAGTGCACCCGTTGGAAACCAACTTAACAAAAGGGCAAGCAATAGTATTCAAGGTAGAATTAAATGAATTGTAATCTCAGTCTTAATTTGCATTTGTAAGGGTACGTTATGCCCAAAAAAATAAATAAATTTTTTAAAAAGAAAACAACAGGAAGTTGTTTAATTTATATAACTACGAGTAAGTTAATGTAAATAGTCTCTTAAATTCTTGTAAAATTATAAAACGGCATCACATGGTCTGGCTACCCTGATGCCTTAAATAAGTAATTTATAAATTTATTTTGTAAATTATTTCAATAAATAAAATAAAAATAATAAGCATACTAACGCAGTTGCAGTTCATCCAAAAAATACCATCTTTCATCGAACCTGTAACTTAATATGCACGGCTTTTTTACTGTATGTGCTTCTGGAGCAGTTGTATCATGCCGCGCTATACGTCACAAATTCTGCGCCATAACACCATAGTTTTTCCAGCTGAAATCACAGAAAACACTAACAAATTAAACTTCCTATGGAGCAGAATTTCGGATCTGCGCCAAATGCAAGTTATTTACAACAAATAAAATTGGTTCAAAAAACTAAGGCAGACGTGTTCGAGGTAGAAGGTAGAAGAGAACGTGTTGTCAGTTTCAATCGCATTGAATTGTATATTATATGTATGTATATTTCAGAGTAGATAGGTACGCGCTTGTTATGTTAAGATTGTATTGTGTATGTTATGTCAGAATATGCTTTTTTTGCACAGATTTGTTTTTAGATAATTTTAGAATTGTGCTTTAATTTTGAGAATTTAGAAAACCCAGTTAGTGTTAAAATAATATGTAAATAGATTGTCTCTTTTTTGTAATTGTTTATTTCTAAAGTGTAAAAAAAAAGTTCCTGTATACAACTGAGTCAAGTTGGTTAAAAAATATTTTTAAAAAAGTGTTGCCTTGTGGTCGGGACTCAGAAATGTATTCAGGAAAGAAAAAACTATCAGGTAGTGAGTGTAGGAGCAAACGGAAGGCGATTGAGGCAGACAATACAAAACAGGCGCTGCAGTTTAGGAAATACCTTGCTGTGTGTTCTTCAACATCGGTAAGTTTAACCTTCCGTGCACCACGTGCACAACAAAAATCGTTGTATCTTTTTAAACGGACGAGGTTTCCACGAAACCATATATGGGACGGCCATATTCTACATTTGTGGTAATTTTCTGGCAGATACCTTTAAGCCTGATTTTATTTTTAACGGCTTAATTTTAGTCATGATTATTATTGTAATCCACATTATATATTTAGTATTAAAATCATTTTTAAACTCACAGCATCGAGCTATGAGAGCTGAGTATTCTCAGTTCATAGCAGAGGCGATGGATTAATAAATTTTAGGTAATTTTGTTTTAATTTTGGTTTCCACGAAACCTCGTGTAGCTGGAGTTGCGACGTTGCTGGGTCGCATAGTAACAGTGATTTAGTAGTAGCGTCGCAGGCGCAGTGTGGCAGGGTTTCACAAACCCCACGTAGTTCGGGACGTCGTCCAAAGCTAGGTTCAGACGATTGTCAGGTCTGACAATATTGTAAGATCTTTCAGGAAAAAAATTGTCTGAAATGTCTTACGACCGTGTGAGCTTACAATTTTTACTGACAATATTGTAAGAAACGTCATTGTCAGACGGCCACCTGAAAATAAAATTGTCAGGTATCTGACAACCGTCTGAACACGTCTGAACACACAATTTTTAATAATTGTCAGAGATTGAAAAATTGTCAGACTCATTGGAAATTGTAAGAAGGTGTTGTTAATGACATCTAACAATTTCTCAATTGTCAGATAATAATTATAGAGGCGAAATCGGTACATTTGAAGTTAGAGTGGGATTTTTGTGCAAAATTCATATAAAAAAAAATGGATTTATGTGAAGAACGAAAAGTTGAAGATGATGTAGAGAAATCGCCAAAATCTCCATCGCCAAAAACACAAAACAAAAAAGTTATAGGAAGAAAGTGGAAAGTGAGTGGTCTCACGAAAACAATTTGAAATTAATCCAGGAGATTGAGACGCGACGCAGCTTGTGGGATGGTTCGAAGAAAAAGTCAGGTCAAGCTGCAAATGAATCCATCCCATTCTCCTGGAAATATTTTAAACAAATGATGTTCCCGGAGGCGAACAAAGTGCTCCAATCCACACAATAAACATCATCTTTGGAATTGGTAAATATTTCTTCGTTGTTTTTGGTTTTAAGAATCAATTTTGATTTCTGTGTTTTTCAGAATTCCACGCTGGGCGACATTCCTTTCTGAAATCATTTGGAAAGTGTGATATGCCATCAACGTCTAGACCGGGGAAGCGTCTTAAACAGAAGGTTGGAATGTCGACACCATTGCCATCCTCAGCAGATACCAGCACAAGCACGACCCTAAAACAAATGGCGGTTGAAGCACTGCAGTCCATTCGTTCTCAGAAAAAAGATCCGAACACATCGCTATGCGAATACATAGCATCGGAATTGCAAAATTTAACCCCGCAGCAGAGTGCATATGCCAGATCAAGATTGAAGCGTGCGTTTTATTGACCAAGTTTCTTTGATGGTGCGTACATACATTTTAATTAGTTTTTTCCTTCTAGTCTTCGTCTCATGAGGAGCTGCCGCAGGATGTGCTGGTACAAGAGTGTAGCGACTCCAACGAATTATTGATAATTCCAACCACCACCATCGATAACCCCATCGACCTGTAAAAAAACTTCTCTTGAATGAGTGAAAATAAATTGAATTGAGTTTACTTGTTTTGTTTGTGTGTTATTTTTTTGGTGTTTCGATGTTGTTGTTGGAGAGCAGGTGTTGTTTTTGGAATTAAAGAAGCATATACTGCCACTCTAATTCACCTTCTTCGACAAAGTATGTCTTAAATTCGTTTCGTACATCTGTAGCTTCGATCTGAGTATCATCGCGTGACCTTTCCAAAAAATGCAAAGTTCTGTCTTCAATTGCTTCAGCGTTCCGCCAATTACTACAGATTAATTCATTGTTATCATTATAATGATCGAACGAATTGCTCGGGGCATATTTCCTTTTATTTGTTGTCATCAAGTAATTGTGGAGCACACACATGCAAAAGTGACTTTCTTTACCTTCTCGGCATCCAAATTGATGGGTTTACACAGCACTCGGAAACGTGCCGACATGATTCCAAAAACATTTTCTATTATTCGGCGAGCTCGACTCAAGCGGTTATTAAGAACACGCTGGACCATAGAAAGACCGCGTTGGTTAAATGGTTTCAATATATTCGGCCGCAAAGCAAACGCATCATCTGCGACCAGAGCATAAGGCACAGGCAAATTTCTACCTGGTAGTGGTTTGTATGGTGGTAAGCTTAGATGATCATTACCAAGCACTTGGCCAAATGTGCAGCGATTAAAAACACCACCATCAGAAAATCGCCCATTGCGACTGACGTCAATAAATAGCGGTTGTATACATCAGTATAATGCTGTATGTGCCCTTATAATTATAGAAGATGCTGCCAGCATTTGGTGGTGCGACAATCACTACATGTTTTCCGTCGACTGCTCCAATGCATTTCACTTTCACTTTTCTCTGCACACGACGAACAAAACTTTCAGTTTAATTTCTCTGACAATGCCTTTCAATGTATCAGACAAACAAACCTCTTCCAATCGTGTGAACTGACAATTTTCAACCTGACAATATTTTCAGAAACGTCGTTGTCAGAAAATTGTCCGACGGCCAGCTGACAATGAGATTGTCAGACTTTATAACAATCGTGTGAACTGACAATTTTTCATTGTAAGGTTTTTTGCAATTGTCAGCTGATTTGCACACATTGTATGACAAATGACAGATCTAACAATATTGTCAGACCTGACAATCGTCTAAACTTAGCTTAAAAGGTAAGCAGTATGACATGCAAAATATACCTATTTCTACATAAATATTTATTTATTTTGTTTTTTTATTACTTTAATCGTTTGTGTATTTGTTTGCAGGTCTCACAATGGCTCGACGTATAGATGAACATGAAATATTATCGGCACTTATGGAGAGAAAAAAAGAACATATTTTAGCAGTGCCCAAACTCGAAAGTTCTACTGGCAAAGACCAAGCTCAAGCTGTTTTGAATGTACTTTCTGATTGG
The DNA here is from genome assembly GCA_949129095.1 of Volucella bombylans. Lineage (NCBI taxonomy): Eukaryota > Metazoa > Arthropoda > Insecta > Diptera > Syrphidae > Volucella > Volucella bombylans. The sequence continues at coordinate 49,551,080 of OX422140.1, forward strand.
GACCTCAAAGATATGGTATAGATTATGTGCTGCGATACAACGGCCTCTAATACAGGTCGCTTAGATGGGGCTTGTGTGCTCTTGGAGTATAGAAAGAGAATTGTTACTTTTTGCTTGCCGTCATCATATATGTTATGTGAACTGGTTTTGAGATGTGTATTCGAATCAAAGATCCGCCAAGTTACCAGCAGTCCGGATATCCTGTTATTTAAAAAAAATCAGAGACAGTTGGAAGAACGTTGATCCAACTGCTATCGAAACATGATCTGATTTCGCAAAGAAATATTTCTGTGAGACGGTCATAATTTATTAACTATTATAAAAAAGAATTACTGAAACCAATTATACGTGAAGATTATCGGGAATTGATTGACCTTTTTTTTTGGGACAAATTTAATTTGAAAACAAATTTAAAATCAGACCTCAATCAGTTTAAAATGTGTGCTAAAGACAAGCTACCACTGCAAAATGTTTGCTTATTTAAAGCCCTAGAATCGGTGCAATTTGGCAGTAAAAGCCCCGAATCAAGATTTATGCTTCTTAAAAACATTGAAGAACTATAAAACAGTCGACAAGGTGATTTCTAAAGCAGCTCTGACCAAGTTCAGTTAACATTTATGGTATTTATCAGAAGAAATAGCTTTATTTTTACTATTTGGTGATGAAGTTGAAGATGATTGAAATTACAAAGAGAAAGCTTATATGATCCTTTGTTCCGTCAAAGGAAGAAATATGTTATCTGCTCATTGTACGGTGAGTTGAATAAGTGTTTTTCATTCTATCCCTAGAAAAACGGTTAATTTTGTTAATAAATATTTTTTTCTTATTGTTGCAGAAAAATGTTTGAGTGATTTCGTGACCATAAAGAGCACAAATTTGTTATCGCGGTTAAAAATTGATAACGCTTTTCTCCAAGAGGACGTCTCTTCCTGGGATCAAATTCCTTCGTTTCAGGAAGCTAAACAAGAAGTTAGCACTTGAATGCGCAGTCAATGATACAGCAGAGAGATGTGTGAAGCTCATGGAAGATTTTCATGGTTTAATTACTGCTGACGAAAAACAAAGACAGTTCTTGTTGCGCTGTGTTCAAGAATATAGAAAATTTTACCCAGATTGTAAAAAGGAAACTTTGAAAAGAAAGTATCCTGTATAATTATACAATTATTTAATTTTTGTAAGTAAACGCATACCCAAATTAATCTTCCCCTGTGTTCTTATTTTAAAATAGGAATTTTGTTCTTATACAGCTTATATGCCACTAGCTGTTTTAGAACCGTTTATATAGGAATACATAGAGGCTTGTCGGCACAGGCTTGTCGCTTTCGATTAGTGGTGACTGCGTTTTTTTTCCTCGATCTCTTTTATAGTTTATTCAGGTGAGAACTTTTGAAATTATTATAGTTAAAACAAAATACATACTCTGTTAATTTTTAGCTTAATTGTTGCGAAAAACTATCATTAGGAGTAATTTTCTGCGAAAATGCGTATGTTGTATTAATACAACACTGCGCATTTACACAAATATACATATGTAATGCATGGTGGAGTCATATTTTATGATCTGGGTTTGTTTGTTTTCAGTATGTCTCGAATGTCACAAAGAGAAATAGAGAAGTATTTAGAGGAATTGAATGACTCCGAGGATGATTGCGATCAGACAGACTCGGATATAGATGATGAAGATTATTTTGAATTTGCTCGTCAGGCTAATCAGAATATACACGAACCCGATTAAACTGACGATGGTGGTCCACCTCTTTCATCTAACGATGTAGAAAATAATAGTGGTCTGTCTGTCACGAACATAGAAGATCTTGGCCATCATTGCGAAACAGCTGGTCCTTCAGGTCGTGCTTTTGCAAGACCCCTAGTGTGGCGCAAGAAAAAGTTGATAAACAACGATGAGGATGTTCAATTTCAAGGGCAAACTAAATTGCCTGATGAACTATTATGCTACAAGACGCCATATGAATTCTTTTCATACTTTTTTACTCCTAGTCTGAGAAAAAAAATAGTTACAGAGAGTAACCTATATACTACGCAGAACGAAATTTCCAGTCCAGGTGGGATGAGTGAAAATGACATCAATAAATTTTTAGAAATACTGATTTACCACTCTATTTTTAAATGTCCTAACATTGTATAAGTTAACACGAGACATGCGAATTTTTAAATGTCATATCGCAGACACGAGCATCCATTCATCTTCCATCCAAGCTTTGCATTTTCCCACAATAACACAATGTCGATACACGACACCTCCATCTATTCCTCCTACATCCTTTACTCCACCATACCAACGCGTGATTGCATTCCAAGTATCTCAGGTTCACCTAATGCTTTTTACACAAAAAGCTGACTCCCCACATTCCTTCACGTATGCGATGCTCCACACTAGGTTAAATTAGGTGTAAAGATAATTGTTAGTTTTAAGAACATTCAGTTTGTAATAATTTCTCGAATAAAGAGGTTCAACCTCCTTAAAATAAAAAATTATTTTTTAAACATTTTTGTATTAAATGTTTTAACTTATACAAACATTGCTAGTTAATATTATACTTCTGTTTTATTATTATAATTTTTTTAAAATTTATTTAACGTAAAATCTATTTAACTTAATTTATGGTAATACTGATTTGTTTCTTAAAGACGGCAGCACTGTTATTGTCATAACTGCCTATTATTTATTTTGCATCTTGCTATGTAAAGCGTATCACGCCATACAACCAAACTGTTAATTAGCCTTGTGCATTATATTCAATTTGACAACGGGAACATCTCCTGGTTTTCTTATGTACACACATTCTTCTTGGCTTCACCTATTGTTTGTGCTGTGACTTGAGTCACTTTTGAATTGGAACGTGAATAAAGCAGTTGTAAACTAAACCAAATAAATACAGTCCATTTTTTAAAGAATTTGTCTTGCTGCATTTAATTATTTTATCGTGTTTTAACATTTTTTGTTCCTCCGCAGCCGAATTGTGATTATCCGAATACAGATTGTGTGAATTTTAAGCGTGGAAAACTAAAAAGTGCCGAGCTGCGTAAAAACTTTAAAACTTTGTCGGTTTGCTACAAAGGAGTACAGCTGGTAATTTAAAACTTTAAGGCTAACGTCTTGCCTAGCTGAGGAAAAAAAAATTAAAAGGAAAGCTGCCTCGCCGCAGAACTGAACGAGTGTTGCTGTGGTTGCCGTATATTGGATTGCAGTAAATTTTGCGTGCTGTTCAGGTTGGAGCTGTTTGTGTGACGGGGAAAGGAACGTCTGGCTAGTAAGACCAAAGGAACAAGGTAAAGCTTTAAATTATTAATTATATTAACAATGGAAGTGTTAAGAAATAGACGAGCGCGTTGCAAGGGAAACGCAAAGAGGTTTGAAAACTTTCTTACTGCGGCGACAACTGTAACCTCGGTGTATGAATTTCAAGCCCGTTTAGAGAAAATAGATCAGATGTACACGGACTTCATTAAAATAGATGATGAGTTAATTGCCTTAGGAGAACATTTGTCAGATAGGGAAACGGAACTAACGGACTTTGATAATCGTTACTTTAGATTAAAGTCCGAATCAACCATCAGTCCCATTTAAATGCAATTACTGGAGTAAACTACGTTCTTTGAATTTGGCAGATCCGAACTTCAACAAGCCAAAGGAAATTGGCTCTGTTCTTAGGAAGGAGCAAGTTAGAAGCGATGACGTTGTTATAGCGCAAAATACAGTTTTTGGCTGGGTAATTTGTGGGCCTCAATTAACTGATAGCGAGAGTTCTTGCAATATATCTACTCAAGCTCCCGAGCAAAATCTTGATGATATTCTGCAACTCTTCTGGAAAACGGAGGAATTGCCAACTGTAACTATGGGGCTTACAAAGGAAGAGATGCTTGTTAGATCCTAGATATACATACATACATTTATAAAAATTTGAATTTTATACCCGCACAATTGAAAGTTGTGGAATATTTATAATTATAACACTTTAGAAAAAAAACATAGAAATTTTGAATTTACCGCCAATCGCGGTGACCACCATATTTATTACATGCGATGTTTTTAAATTATGTAGAGAATACCACTTACTTATCATGCCACATTTTGTAATAAAGTTAGTTGCTTGAAGAACTCATTATCAAATAGATCGCCTTTTCTTTTGCTCGTGTCGCTCGCTCTTTTCGCTCCACTCGCTATAGTAATTTTTCCATAGTCTATATCCTTGGCTCTATAATCTAACAGTCTAACTTATAATCAACTAAGATTCATCTATTAATCAAAGATAGAAATCTCGAGTTGACGTTGCAAAAACCCTCGCAACGTACAATGCTAGCAAAAAAAATATATATGTCCACTCACAAACGTGACGCTGCTGATAAATATTCTGTTAAGCTCGCCTTTAATGTTCAAACACCTAAACTAGGAAATTCGTATGCTGCTGCAGAGAGAAGGTTGCTTACCATGGAAAAGAAATTTTCTAAGAACAATAAACTAAAGGAAGGATATCAGAAATTTATGTCAGAGTACCTAGCACTGGGACATATGGAGTTAGTTCCAAAGGGAGAAGTGGAGGAGGCGAATACCGAGCTTTATTATTTACCGCACCACGCTGTGCATAAGGAAAATAGTCTTACAACGAAACTCCGCGTTGTTTTCGACGGATAGTGTACAACTAGCAATGGAAAATCATTAAATGATATTTTACTTCCAGGAGCACCATTGCAACAGGAACTGACTGCAGTTTTACTGCGCTTTAGGTATTTTAAATATTGTTTTTCATCTGATATTAGTAAAATGTTTCGAATGATCGAAATTCAGCCATGCGATCGGAATTAAGTAGAGATGAAAAACATCGCTTTCCTTTGGCTTCTAAGGCCCTCAATGAAAATTTTTATGTTAATGACTGTATGGCGGGGGCAAATACGATTCGTGATGCGAAGAAGCTCGTTTCACAGCTAAACGACATGCTCATGGCTGGCGGTTTTAAATTAAGAAAGTAGGCTTCGAACAACTCTGAAGTTATTTCTGACATCCCCCTTGAGGATAAAATTGATTCAGTTATAGAAGTTCCAAATGACTTTAATATCTGTCTATTGGGAATATCATGGAATCCAGTGTCAGACTGCCTTTTGTTTAATGTGATGCAACAAACTGCTGATATAACCACCAAGAGAAAAGTGTTGTCCGAGATATCTAAGATCTTCGATCCCTTAGGCTGGATCTCTCCCTCCGTTATTATGGTAAAAATCATATTACAAAAACTTTGGCTATTAAAGATTGGATGGGATGATAAATTACCTACAGTAATTATAGATGAATAAAAGCATTTATATGACGAAATGCATCTGCTCAATAAAGTACAAATTCCTAGAATAATATGTACTCATGAAGAAGAAGTTTAATACCATGGGTTTTGTGATGCCTCTTCACTGGCTTTTATATACTGTCGTCGAATACTATCTGATGTCTCAATCTCAGTAAATATAGTTGTTGCTAACACAAGGGTAGCATAATTAAAGGAAGTGTCCATACCCAGGCTGGAATTATGTGGAGCTTACCTACTTATTGGTCTTTTCGAGCTTATAAAGAGATCCATTGGCACCATAGACAATGACATTTATCGTTGGACGGATTCCAGAATAGTATTGGCCTGGCTGTCATCTCATCCGCGAAAATGGAAAACCTACGTAAGTAATCGTACATCTTTTATTTTGGAAACTGTTCCCAAGGCAAGGTGGCTTCATGTAACATCGAAGGATAATCCCACAGACTGCGCCAGTCGTGGCATAATACCATCACAATTAATCGGTCACGGCCACGAGTGGACAGGTCCTGCGTGGCTTTCATTAGGACAACAAAATTGGCCGAATACTGAAGCTGCAATCTATACTACAGAAGTACGTTCGATTCAACAGATGGTACTTCAAACTTCAGCACTCAAACCTGGATTAGTAGCTGATCTTATTGAACGCATATCTGAATGGAGAAGGTTATACCGTATCGTTGCCTACTGTTTTCGGTTTTATTATAACCTAAAAGACAAATCTATTGATGAGTCCCCTCTACAAGTATCACACTTACAAAAGGCAAAAAATATCTTATACAAGCATTCACAGGAGGAGTCATTTCACGATGATATTAAGCGCTTACGACTGAAACAAATTGTTCTAGATAACAGTAAACTGAAAAGGCTAACTCCATACCTTGATGCAAACGGGATTTTGACGGTAGGACAAATGTTGATGGTATAAATGTGAGTAGTGTAATCTGGAAGGACAACAAACCAGTAACTCTATTATCTACATATGTGGGCATGGAACCAGCCACCACCATTACGCGATTCGACAAAGCAAGGAAAGAAAAAGTGTCTATTCAGTGTCCAAAGATAATACGGGAATACAACGCTCATATGTGTGGAGTCGACCTTATGAACAGCTATATATCGGTCGGTATAACGTATCGGTGAAAAGCCGCAAATGGACCATACGTTTGTTTTACCATTTACTGGACCTAAGCATAATAAATTCTTGGATAGTATATAAAAATGTTTTGAACACCAATCCAGGAACAAGAGTTTTGAACCTTTGCAAATTTAGGTTGGAGTTGGCTGAATCATTATGCAAGATGGGTTTACCTATCTCAAAACGCGGTCGACCTAGTAGTTCCAGTGTAGAAGGTGAGTTGAACAAAAAGAAACGAAGGGGACCAGTTCAAGCAACACCTGCCAAAGATGTTAGGCTAGATCAGATCTCGCATTGGCCAGTATGGTTAGACCAACAGCAAAGATGCAAATACCCAAATTGCAAAGGTTTTACCCAACAATTTTGCGAAAAATGTAATGTTTCCTTAAGTGACACAAAAACAAAACAGTGTTTTTACAACTTTCACATGTTTTATGTTTCTTAAAAAATATAACAAAAAATATTCAAATGTACCAAAAAATTGTATAAATAAGAAAGGTTAAAACCAAAACATTTTTCTTTTTGTGATTTCAAAACTGCCTATTTTATATTCTCTTCAATGCGCATTGTTGTATACAAACAAACAACATACCTGTTCTTTTTTAAATAATATGAAAAATATAATCATAGAATTTTTTAAAATATTTTATCTCGAATATAATGGGCCCTAGCTATGAAATATATTTTTTCCTCAACTTTTAGTTAAGTTGCGCATTTAACCCATTACCGCCCGCTGTACACAAGCAGGTACACCTATAAAAGTACCGCTATTTCCTGGAGTTTGCTACTAATTGTTATTTTTTGTTTTATGAAGTGTCAATACAGACATAAGTTGTTAGTCTAGACAAAAAAAGATTGAGTTGATACTCTTGGTTTTTGTGTGTGAGTGCTTATTTTCAGTGGTTTGGTCGAAGTGCGCGGTGCAAATTATTTTTTTTTTTGTTATTTTTATGTTGTCATTGACAATTAATAGAAAATTGGTTCTAAATCAATAACACACATATTATATTAGCTGTTGAAGTGTCAAAAACAAAAATAAAATAATAAGGTTTGTTTCAAAATACGTTTTTCTCCTACTGTACCTGGGCAGGTACATTGGGCAGATTTATCATACTTTATATATATAAATAATTTTTTTAGCAGATAATCCAATCGATTAAAAATGGCCCAAAGACGTAGTTATTTGTTGCAAAACCATTATTTACAATTAGAAGAAGCTGTTAATTCTATCATTTCTGAAGAAAATGATGACGAATATGACTTCCTGATCATTCCACCTGAGCCTGGTGCAGTAACTGACGAAGAGGAGGGTCCTGAAAATGATCTTATGACACAAGCAATGCCAAAAGATATTCCGGGGACTGTTGAAGTAGTACAGCGTGGAAGATCATCCCCAGACGAGAATAGTAGTGATGATGAACCACTTTCAACTTACGTGTCAACGTCAAAACGTCGTCGTACACCTGAATCCACTAGTGTTAACCCTACTTGGCATAAAACTTTACCAATCTACTCTGCTACATATGAGGTGTCTAACGTCATCGAAGCAAGATTGAACGATGTTTATTGTAGTATAAAAGAATGCACTCCAGTCATGCTATTCGAGAGGCTTTTTGACGATAAAATGTGCGAGTTGATAGTCGAACACAGTCTTTTGTATTCGAATCAGAAAAATAGGCACAATTTTCAATTCGACAAAGAAAGCCTAAAAGGGTTTTTAGGCATACTTTTGATATCAGGCTATCACCAATTACCAACTGAACGTTCTTATTGGTCTCTGGACGAAGATTTAAGCGTGCCCCTAGATAGATAGATAGATTTATTTTTACGTATAATAGTTTACATTTGGCTTGTTACCGCACATTTTACAATACAGGGATTCGATATATTACCTTTCCACTGAATTATTATAATTTTTAACAAAAAAAAATTTTTTAACAAAAATAAGAATTTTAGAAGGAAACACGACTAAAACCTTCCATATAAAGAAAAATAAAAAAAATAAAAATCCAAATGATATATAAATAATTAAATAAAATAAATAAATAAATAAATAAATTAAACAAATAAAGAAATTAATAAATTAAGCTAAGCAAATAAATAAATATACATATAAATTCAACAAATTGAAGCAAATAACATAAATAGACACATGAAAACAAACTAAATGAATAACAAATTCACACAATAAATATATAACTTAATCGCATTTAATTAGCGCATAATTCATTTATGAGAGGGTTATCAGCAAAACTACATCGTTCTACAAATTTAGATTTTAGTTTTCTAATTCTTTCATAAATCAGTTCAACATTCGCTTTAATGTGCAGATCTAGGGTAGAATGATGCCAGGGTAATTTAAGCATCATTTTTAAAACTTTATTTTGGCATAATTGTAGTTTTTTTATGTGGCATTTTGCACAATCGCCCCAGACTTGGCTTCCATATAGTAGGATCGCTTGAAAAATTACTTTATAGATTATAACCTTATTTTCTTTTGAAAGGGATGATTTTCTATTTATGAATGGATACAACATTTTGATGGCAATACCTATTTTCGTTACTGTTCTGTTTATGTGTTCATTAAATGTTAGTTTTGTATCTAGATGAATCCCTAAATATCTAACACAGGTCACCCAAGGAATGTTTACTCCATTAACTTGTAATTGAGTGGAAGGTAAAAAGCAATACTATCTTTTTCTGGTAAAAAAGATAGCTTGCATTTTATCTTCATTCAATTTAATTTTCCACTTTGAATAATATTTCCTTAATACTTCTATAGCATTTTTGAGGCTGCTTTCAATATTGGAAGCGAGCTCATGCGAAGAATATATTGCTGTATCATCAGCAAAAATGGCTGCGTCACAATTGAGCAAGTAAGGGAAATCAGAAGTGTAGATGTTATATAGAACAGGACCGAGGACTGAACCTTGGGGAACGCCAGAATCGAACGATATTAAATTGGAGACATCACAGTTAACATGAACTTTAAAACAACGACCAGATAGAAAACTTTTAACCATTCCACAAATATATGACGGAAAGTTAAAATTTATCATTTTAAATATCAGGCCGTCGTGCCACACAGTATCGAATGCCTTTTCAATGTCTAATAGCACCATTCCAGTTGATTTGCCTGCGGAGCGATTTGCTTTCACATATTTACAAATTCTAAGAACTTGATGCGAGGTGTTATGATATTGCCTAAAACCAAATTGTTCATTAATAAATATATTATTGTCACTGATATGCTTGAGAATTTGATATTTCAGAACTTTTTCCAGTATTTTGCTAAGGCTACTAAGCAAACTTATTGGCCTGTAACTTTCAGGACTTTCAGGTGGCTTGCCGACTTTGAACACCGGAACAATTTTGGCTAACTTCCAAGCGTCAGGAAAATACTCCATTTTTAAACAAGCATTAATAAGGAATACTAGATATTTTATTCCGGACTTGGGCAAATTTTTGATGTATATGTTTTTAATACAGTCAGTGCCGCCTGTTTTTCTTATTTTTAGATCTTTAACTATACATTGAACATCTTCGTGTGAAACAAAACCTACTGAAGTACTTTGGGTGACTCTATCGGAAAAAAATCTTTGTATTGTGGTATTTACAATATTCTCGGTTTCTATATCACCTAAATTTGTTGCTAAATTATGGTTTCTTACAAAGCTCGAAGCAAGAGCATTTGCTTTTTCAACATCCGAAAAATATGTGTTATTAGAGTCTTTTAGGAAAGGCAATTGTTTTCTTTTATTTTTTATTACCTTAACTATGTTCCAAAAAGGTCTGGCATTTTTTTCTAGTGACTTTAGTTTATTATTCCAGTCTTTATTGCGAACGTGCAGTATATGTGAGGATATAAGTTTGTTGAGATTCGATACCTCATATTTGTAAAAGGGGTCCCGATATCTCTGCCAATTTTTCCGATAGCGGTTCCTTAATTTTATGAGCTCCAAAATGTAAGGAGGAAGCTTAATGTAAACTTCATTTATCGGTTTCTTAGGAACACTGCTTTCAGCAGCATTCAATATGATCGACGACAGCTGATTTAAAACGGTGTCAACAGTTTCTTTAGTACAAACTCTTTCTAAGTTTGTCGGTACATTTCGGAAACTATAATTAATTTCTGAACGAAAACGTGACCAGTTTGCATTTTTTAAATCATCTATATATTGCTCTCGTTTTACCCCTGAACTAAGAAGTTTACAAAAAACAGGCATATGATCGGAACTAAGCACGTTTGCCACAATTGGTTGGGATATTAGGTTAGGAGTATTAGTAACGAACAAATCAAGCACAGACGGATGACCACGTGAACCACACGGGAAGTAGGTGGGACTAGGGGGAAACACAACAGTCACTGGCAAGGTAACACATAGACTTGACAATATTTTACCCCATGAGTTAGCTTTTACACAACCCCAATCCCTGTGCCTGCAATTGAAGTCACCTCCAACCAGAACTTGACCATTCAAAGCAAATAACCTATGAAAGTCGTTTCTCACGGCAATTCTTTTGTCTTGAGAAGCGCTCCCTCCGGGAAAATATATACAAAACAACTTTATATTTCCCTGATTGATTAAATTAAGTTCAATGCCTATATTTTCTACATAACGCGTTCTTAACACCGGTAAAAGCGAATGTTGAATTGATCTTTTAATTAATATTGCAACCCCTCCACCCTCTCTATCCATTCTATCATTCCGATAGCATTTATAGTTAGGTGTGGATAAATTAATATCAGAATCATTGTGTAACATAGTTTCAGTAACCAAAGCAATATCAATGTGACTACTGTTTAAGAAATAGATAAATTCAATAATCTTGCCGCGAATACCTCTCGCATTCCAAGTTAATATTCTTAGGTTTCTATCTACCATATTATTTAACATTAGGGTATAAAAACTTAGTAGCTAAATGTGCGATAACGTTAAATTGGTCTATTTTAGTCTTGCAACCAGCTAACTTTGAAATCATTTCCATACATAAGGTATTAATCTCTTCTGCTGTGAACAATGTGTTGGAACTGTTACCAGGCATGTTGTCAGGGCTGTTGCTGGAGTTGTTGCTAGATATGTTGCTAGAGATGTTGCTGTATATATTTCCATTTGTGTGAGTCTCCCATGCATTTGTTGATTGAGGTTGGAAGTTCGACCGGATTTCTCTACCAGAGGAGAGTTGTTGACGTGGTTGCGGCAGTGGAGGAAAATCAGACATAGAGGTAAATGAAACCTGTGTGCAAGCGGGGATTGCAGAAACACGTGATATATGAGGAGCTTTGGGTCGAGAAGAGCTTTTAAGCTTTGTAGATTTCTCTTTCAACTCTAAGTATTTGGTTCTGCTAACACACGTTTGATCGGTGGATTTGTGAGCACCTCTACAATTAGCGCATCTCAGTGAAGCTGAATTGTCACACTCCGCAGTCTTATGTGGACCGGCGCATACAGCACAGTATGTTTTTATGCTACAGTTCCTCTCCCCATGACCGAACATTTGGCAGTTGCGGCATTGGGTAGGCTTACCTTTCAATTTTCTTTGATAACTCCAATTGATTTCCGTGTGGAAAATGGAACGATAACGCCTTTTTAAGTCGGCCAATTTAATGGAACCATTTTCTAAAGACACAATGTAAATAGTATCACTGTAGTGTTCATAGGTTTTTTTAATTTTTTTTAAATCTCTGCACTTCAAACCAAGTTTCACAAGCTCATTTTTAAGTACTTCACTGTCGATATCATCCATGCCATAAAGTATGACTTTAAATGCACTAGCACCCTTTAGGTCATGTGTAAAGAATTGTGAGTTTTCTTGCTTCAATCTGCACACTACGGTGTTGAAAGAATCAATAGATTCACACACAATTTTAATACCAATCGATATTTTTTTGACACGGTAGTCGGAAATATTTAATGTTTTCATTGTGGCGTGAACATAATCGCTGGATTTTTGCACAAGTTTAATTGGCGGTATAGACACTTTTTTTACAAGGGAATTGGATGAGATCACTTCATCCATTTCATCTGCGTCACTGTCCGGATGGCATTGAAGGGGACTCCAGTAGTTAGTTCTGGAGCCCTTACGTACACCTTTTTTATCCATGTTAACACGAATTTTTTTTTAATATTATCCGAGGACAAACGTATGTCCTCGTTTTCCGGGGATCTATCGCGTTTGGGAATTTTGAGAATTACGAGAGTTGTGGGCGAGAATCAAATTTAATTGACATGCACGGATGAAAGCTCCGGGTAGACTGAAGCGTGCCCCTAGTTGCAAACTGTATGTCGAGAAACCGCTACTTAGAAATAAAACAAAACAAGCATTTTGTAGATAATAATTTAGCGGCTTCATCTAACGACAGGATGTTCAAGGTAAGGTCTTTGTGTAATATCTTAGAGGCGAACTTTTGTCAGTGGGGAGTATTTCACGAAAGTTTATTTATTGACGAGTCTATGATTAAATATTTTGGTCATCATCCAGCCAAACAATTTATTATGGGAAAACCGGTGTGCTTTGGATACCGAAACTGGGCTGTGACTAGCTCTGATGGCTATTGTTACGCATTCGACGTTTATTGCGGAAAGTCAAATGAGCCCTCTACAGACACTTTGGGATCTAGAGTTGTGAAGTCTCTTTTGAGGAAAATACCCGCAAAGCCAAAGGAACACATTGTCTATTTCGATAACTTTTTTACAAGTTATAATTTATTGAATGACTTGAGAATGGATGGCTTTAGGGCATCAGGGACCATACGCGAAAATAGAACGAAAAAATGCCCACTTTATACAGTAAAAGAATTGAAGAAAAAACCTCGGGCAACTTATGATTATCGCTTCGACAAAAAGAATGAGATACTCTTTGTACGATGGAAAGATAACAACGTCTGTACTATTGGCACTAACTTCGATAACGTGGAACCGTTAGCTAAAGCCAAGCGTTGGTGTTCAGAGAAAAAAGAGAAGGTGGATTTCGATATGCCAAAATTATTTCAAAACTACAACAGAGGAATGGGCGGCGTGGATCAAATGGATCAGTCGATCGGTCTATACCGCGTTGCAATGAGGGGAAAAAATGGTGGTGGGTAATTTTTACATGTTCTGGACATGGCAGTATCAAATGATTGGCGTTTACATTTGATTTTGAAGAAAAATGAAAATTCAGAATGTATGGACCAGTTAGCATTTAGAAGAAACATCGCCCGTTCTTATTTGCGTCAATTAAAACCTTCACGGCACCGTCCCTCATCAAGTGTAGTAGTGGACCTGAATCGTAACAATTATGGACATACTCCTGAAAGAATCACAAATCCATTAAGATGTGTTATTTGTCACAATAGAGTACGTTGGCGTTGTCAAAAATGTTTGTCAACATTATGTGTTGAGAAATCTCGCCTGGGTACACCCCTATAACTCCGTGAATTTTTATTATTATTATTTTTTTTCTATCTTATCTTGCTAATTAAGTGTGTTTTAATAAAGAATTGAAGTAAAATTTATAAAGTTATTATTAGTTTCATTTTGGGCATTAATGGGTTAAGAAACCTTATTCTTGTAAAATGTGTACGTAATTTTATTTTAGCTTTAAACTTTTTCATCTTTTTTCTTTTACTGTTTATTATTTATTCAATAGTTGCGTGAACGTATTTAATTTATTTAATTTATATTTATTAGTTCCTAAATATTTTTTTCGTTGTTGATTTTTTTTTTGTTATTTTTAATGCATGAAATGTTTAACAAGTAAACCTTTTCTGAACTTTTTTAATTTGTATTTATATGTATAGAGGAGAATAGGCCTACGGGGGAAACCCCAAAGAAAAAAAAAAACAAAAACGCATTGGTATTCTACCTCCTTGGGTAATGTGGAAATGTATAAATACATAATTAAATATTTTCGATTTTGCGTGCGATCGTTTTAAAATTTACTCATATTGTTTAAATCTACATTTTTAAGGGTAGCTATTATTATTCTGTGCCGGGCTCCAAAATTCATCGACCTGTTTGGTTGTACAAGGCTATTTCAAACTCAATGGGAGAGTGCCAATGCATCCTTGACAAATATAAATGTCCCTTTGATCTAAGATTGCTATTACCCAAAAGTGACAGCGTAAATGAAAACTTGATGGGTCTGGAACTAACAGCAGAAATAGCCAAGATTTTTGAGTATCCTACGTTAGACGCTGATAAATTATTGGCTCAATTAAAACAATATGCCACAAGTACAGTAGAATCCCGATTATCCGAACATCCCATTATCCGGACTCATTCGTGTCGGCTCTAAGTATCAATTTAAAAATGTTTTGACGGCGCAACGAGACATGTTACAAGTTTATTCCCGCCGCTCCTATTTGTTTGCGGGATAGCGTTTGTTATTGTTTCATTTTCTTTGATAGCGTTCAACTGAAAGGTTGTCTTTTATTTTTGTTTACGTTTTGTGTTGGAAATTTAAAATGTCCAAGCGAAAAAGAATAGACAAAATAAAGATAATTGAGAGTATAAAAAATGGTGAATCTGGCAGAAAGTTGACACAAATATATGGTGTCGGAACTTCTACGATATCAGACATTAAAAAGAATTCTGATTCCATAATGAAATTCACCTGCACGCTTGTGCAAGAAGATGGAAGCTCGCAACGTAAAGTCATGAAAAAATCTCAAAATGAAATTCTGGAGAATGCAGTTTTTACTTGGTTCTTACAAAAGAGAGCATGCGGCCAGCCCATATCTGGACCTCTGTTATGTGAAAAAGCATTGGATTTTAATCAAAAACTTGGTGGTGATACTTCTTTCAAGGCGAGCTGTGGATGGTTAGCAAGATTCAAATCTAGTGATGGAATTCGAGAACTGGAGATTCAAGGAGAAAAACTGTCTGCTAACGTTGCATCAGCCGACTCTTTGGTAGACGAGTTAAAAGAATTTCTAGATGAAAAAAAAATACGATTTAGATTTTGTATACAATGCGGACGAAATAGGTCTTAATTGGAAAGCTCTACCAAGCAGATCATTAGCATCGCGTCGTGAAAATGCAGTGAGTAAGGACAGAGTTACAGTTATGGTGTGCGCAAACTCTAAAGGAACACATCGATTGCCACTGCCACTTATTGGTAAATCAAAAAATCTGCGCTGTTTCAAAAATGTTAAAATACCCTTAACTTACGCTAAGCAACAAAAAGCGTCGATGAACACAGATATTTTTTTACTTGGTATGAAAATACGTTTATTCCTGAGGTGAAGAAATTTCAAAAGAACGTGGTAAAAGAGGGCGATGTATTGTTGTTATTAGATAATGCGCCAACGCACCCTTCCGTTGAAACACTAAATCGAGAAAATGGGAAGTTCATGGTTAAGTTTTTGCCCCCTAACGTAACATCGATATTGCAACCTATGGACCAAAGTGTTATTGAAACTTTAAAACGTTTATACAGAAAGCAGCTACTGCGTCGTCAGACGATAGTGAAATAAAAACGTTGTTAAAGTTTTTCAAAAAAAATTAATTTAAAAGATTGTTGTTATATGCTGGTAGAAACGTGGAACTCTTTGGAATTGCAAACATTAAAAAGGGCATGGAATAAATTATTAAAATTAACTCTATATAATTCTTCAATTAAACCGCACGACGATTTTAAAGAAATAGCAGAAGCAATGAAAATTCTTAGCATTGGTGGAGGGTGCGATGAAGAGAATATTAAGGAGGCTGAACTGCGATAGTGAAGACCCTGGATTCCAAATATTAACTGATGAAGAAATCATTGAGGATTTGAACAGTAACGAGAGAGAAGATGAAGAAGAGACTGAAACTGGGGATGTATGTCAAGTACCATCTCACGTAGAAGCTTTTGAAGCTCTAGATGTTGCTTTTAAGTGGTTTGAAAGACAGGACGAATCGGATCCCATACAGTTGTTACAACTGAAGCGCATCAGGGACTTGGCCGCAATGAAAAGATGTGATTCATTACGTCAAAGATCAATAACAATTTATTTCCAACCAAAATTTTAAATTACATAGGTATTCACCCCTATTCCCGTTGTCGTTTTCGACAACAAAAAAAACGACACGACTAAATCGGTATTCCTTTTGTCGTTTTTTAACGAAACGAAACCAGAAGCGTCGTGATGAAATTTCCAACGCCATGTTTGTAGTAGAATCTCGTTTTCGGCAATTATTCGGTATTCCCTAATTAAAAACGAGACGACAAAGGTCGTAAAAAACGATTATTTTCGTCGTTCGCATTTAAGTTGACGACAGTGAGGTAGATGGCTGGAAAAATGTAAGTAAAATTCATATTTTTATTTATTATTTCAAATCTCAATTTATTTTGAATTTTTAAGGACAAAAATTACAAATAAGAAACAATTTGAATATCTTTTTTCCGTAATGCAGGAAAAATCTTACCTTGCTAGGGGATTTAGCAAGGAAGTAAATAAAATAAATTTTAAAAATGAATGGGACTCCGTAGCAACTAATTTGAACAGCCTGGGACCACCGATGAGACAATGGCAAAAAGTAAGTAAAAAACTTTGTTTTTAAAATAATTTCAATCATTGTTCTTTCATAGGTTTGGGCTGACATGAAGTTCAAAGCAAAAAAATAAATTAATCTGCAATAAAAATGAAATGAAAGCAACAGGAGGAGGAAAAATCAACCAATATATTCTCTCTCCATTGGAAGAAACGGTTGCTGATTTAATGCAATTTAAAAATTTTTAAATCCACAAGGTGTAGCTTTTGGCTTATCACCAATTCCATCAACATCGGCAGCCTCACTTTTCCCGTCATCGTCTGGATTGTCTGCTTCTGCTCCACCAGAACATCTTCCCATGGAGGATGTTGTAAATGAGGTGCAAATCGAACAACTATCCAGTGACGCGTGCCGAGCAGTTTCGAAGTGTACACCGGAGTTACATAGATCTCGCCCCAAGAAGCGTGCATTTGAAGAAAATAATAAAGAGGCACTTTGGAAAAGACAGATCAATATACAGGACGATCTGTACAAGGAATTAAAAAGAAGCTTACGACGTATTGAAAACTATATGAGGAAAACTGGGAGACACCAACGAAAAATTTTTAAATTAGAAGAAGAGAAACTGCAGGTGTATAAAGAAGATTTAAAAAGAAACGAAATACTGCGAATGGAGGAAATAAAATTAAAACAAGAAGAGTTGGAGTTGAAAAGAAGAAAACTAGATTTGAAGACGAAACAGCTTGAGTTAAAAGCTAGACATAATGAAGGCGACTTTTAACTTTTTTTTCTATATATGTATGTATTTTATTTCTGTGATGTTAGTGATACAAACGCATTCTTGAGTAGTTTTTAGTATATATTTTTTAAATGAATTTATTGGATTTTTTTTAAATAAAACTTTTAAAACGAATTCATTATGTGGTTTCTAATTGTCGTGGCTTCTTCATTTTCGGTGTTATTTTCTGCAGTCTCTTCAATTTCGATGCTACGAGTATTTACACTTTGCACAGTAATATCAGCGTTTAATGTCTGTTTTAGTTCGCTGCAACTCCACACCAGAGCATCGTGGCAAGAACCTGGCTGTCGGGCGTCAATATATCTGATAGACATTTTACTATCGCAAACCCCAAATAAAATAAATATAGTTATACATATTGTAAAAGTTTAATTAAATAAAACTCAACTTACAATCATTGTATTTAGGCTATAAAATCCTTTTCTATTCAAATACTCGTGCTGCTCTTCTTTTTTCGGCGGTAAGATTTTGATATGGGTGCCATCAATACACCCAATTACTCCAGGAAAGCCAGTTCTTTGGAAAAAATTCAATTTTGTTTCGTTTTTTTCCTCCTCTGTCATTTCAAATTTGATCCACTGAGGGCAAATATGGGCTTCAAGAACTGTGATTAGCTGCCCAAATATTTTGCTTGTTGTTGGTTGAGCTAGTCCCAAGCTAAAATCGTTGCCCGCTCCGCTTTGGTAACAACCTTCAGCAAGAATCCTCAACGTTGCTGCTAGCTTCAGTATAGGAGGTACCGATGATGATCGCAGACTGCCTGGAAGATTGTTACTTACAACCTCCAACACACTTTGAAATGCTTCCTTGGTTAACTGGAAATATTGTATAAACCTAAAACGAATTCATCTATTAAAAAAGTCAAATTTTAATTCAGCTTTTAAACTTACTTTTCATTAGGCAAAACAAAAGGATTCGAGTGTTGTCTTAATTTTTTTCGGATAATTGTCAAATTCCTTTTTTGGCACTCATGATTTTCATCATCCGAAGATGAAGAAGAAAAACAAATCGCAATGCTGTTCATATTTTAATCTTTATTTTGTTATTTAACTTTGAATCCTAACGTAACTTTTTGAAATAATTTCCAGATAAATATAAACTGACGTTTAAAACAAGACCTACCCAACTTCATGTATTTAGAGATTTTATTACAATTTCGTCGTTGACGATTCTACTACAAATTTGTCGTGTCGAAATTGTTATAGAATACCGATTAATAAACGACACGACACGACAAACGACTGGTGTCGTTAACGACAAACGACAACAGGAATAGGGGTGATTATGTAATTCATTATCTATCGTTATAGCTCGTTTTTTATATATCGTATTATCTAAGTAAAACAGATTACATAATAAAAAATTATTAAAATTTAAATATTGTTTGATTTGCTTTGAAATCGGTTATCTGGATTTTCGATTATACGGAATACCCCTGGTTTTATTTGATCCGGATAATCAATCGGGATTCTACTATAATAAATTCGAGCCAAAAATGGAAATTATAGATAAGTTAGAGGCAATTATGAGAAGAGAATTCATGGTGAATTTTAAAAAGAAACACAGTCATTATCCAATCATAACATCAACACGAACTGAAATTAAACACATTCTTGAGAGAAACTTAAACATCGCGACAAAGTCTATGAACTTGTTAAAGATTCTGCTTCTGCAGTTAGTCTGAGTGTTTGGGGAACGATGTATGATTCGTGTGCTTTTAATATACATGGAAAACCAAGCCCTCTATCATCCAGAGCAACTGGACAACAACGAAGATGTGTCATCCAAGCATTTTTAACAGCCAATGAGGAGGATGAGATTAGGACTAACACCCCTATTACGGTTGGCAATCAAACTCAGTGGAGTTGTCTTAGAGGCCACCATTTTTTTCTGGAATTACGAGTGGCAACTGTTCCTAGTTGTCTCTTCAGTAATGTTGTCAGGTTAAAGATTAAACATTTTTACAGCAAAAAGCAGCTGATTTGCAATAAAAAAAAAACAATTTATTAAAAGTGAACAAAATGGGTAAAGAATATATAAGAAAAAATGGATATTAGCTTCGATTTCTTTTTTGAGGACAATGATCACAGCCACTTTGATTTGCTGCGTATAAGGAGAAAAATCCGAGATGCCTCCAATCCTTTGGAACTACCTTGCACAAAGTAAGAGTATAACATATTGTAATTATAAAAATTCACATTTTTTGCCGAAGGAAGCTATCAGGCGCAACCAATAATGTCCATTGTGTTAAAAGAAATGCTCGACATCTTTAAGCAATGCGTGTGTGCAAAGTGGATAAAAGCAAAAACGACTGGGGCTGAGAAAAATGCATCAAAAGTTTCATTTTATGCAATAACTGGCTTTCCTGGGGGTGATAGGCTGTATAGACGGAACGCACATTCGGATTATTTCGCCTAAAAAAGAATTGCAGTACCTTTATTTAATCCGTAAAGGATACTATGCTTAAACGTCATGATTATAAGTAAACCTATTTTAAAATTTCATATCCAATATCTTACTTTTCATATAGTTGTGTGATCATCAAATGCTTATACGTCATCATTGAGCAAATCATGACTCATTTGAAATCATTTGAGCCAATTTAACCCATTGACACATGAACCCGGCGAATCGCCGGTCAACTATATTATAGTATTAAAGCACCAAGCCGGCGAAACGCCGGTCTGTCTTTGCGTAATCATTTTATGCATAAAAAATCATTGACAACAACTTTATTCATGTAAATATCATTGATAAAATAATTACGAATGATATTTTGATGAAAAAATATAATTACTAAAGTCATTTACGTATTATTTTTAACTTGTATTTTGACAACCAACAGTGTTTCCAAAATGGCCGCTAGCAGTAGTAAACGATCTCGTCGCGCTCGTAATACTTTATCAAATGAAGTTGAAATGGAGCAATTGCTTCTGGAAAGTTGTAGTGAAAATGAAATTGAAGAATGTCCTACTGATTCAAGTGATTTTACATCTTCGAAAAACGATTTGGAATGTTCAAATAGTTATTCTGAAGTGTCAAGTGACAGTTCAATAGAACAACACGTAGATCGCGAGTTACCTAGCAAAAAAAGCAAAAATGAGGAATGGATTTGGAATACAGTTCAGATATCCAAAATTCATTTCACTGGAGTACCAGGCTTATGTCGGTTAGCAGAACTAAATTTAGGACGAAATCCTACGCCGTACAACATCTATAAAATAATTTTTGGCGACGATATTTTCCAAATGATTGCAGATGAAACTAACAGATTTGCAAACCAAAAGCACACAACAAAACCTGATGACAAGTTGTTTGATGTATCAGCAGATGATATAAAATAATTTTTTGTGATCTGTATACTCCAAAGTCAGATGAAGAAGAATACATTGGTCATATTGGAGTGAAAAAAATCGACAGAAACACCTTTTTTTAGAACAATAATGCCATTCAAGCGATTTGAAAAAATTCTTTCAAATTTGCATTTTGCAGACAATGCTTGGTTAGATAAAAGTGATAAATTATTTAAAATTTGACCAATAATAAATTATTTGAAAAATAAATTCACGACATATAGACCCAATGAGGAGTTGTCTATCGACGAATCATTGATAAAGTTTCGCGGACAACTCAGTTATGTCCAATTCAACAAATCAAAAAGGGCAAGATTTGGCATAAAAATTTACAAAATCTGCGAATCTAGTTCGGGATATTGCCTATATTTTGAAATATATACAGGAATTTAAAAAAATTATGCTGCCAAATGAGTGGTCAGCCAAAAAAGTTTGGGAATCTATGATCTAAACCCTCGTTTTCCTGACTTAATACAACCAGCATATTTAGCCGCTGATACGGAAGGGTTTAACAAAGCTGATTATTTTAAGCAATATCTTGATGATGAATTTATTGGTCTCATAGTGACAAGTACAAATCAAACTGCAGTTGAAAAAACGGGACGTAGTTTGAATTTAACTGCTGATGAATTGTACATCTACTTGGACATAACCATTACCAAATTTAAGAATGTACTGGGGGAAAAAATGGACGGTAGCAATCATTGCCGATAACATGTTGCGAAATCGGTTTTTGTTATTGAGAAACTCTTTGAAAGTGGTTTTTGACACTGACGTTACAATGGAGATAAGGGCTAAGGACAAATTGTGTAAGATGCGCCCTCTAATCGAACGCATTCGGCCTGGATGAAAAAGGCAAGATAAAGATCAGTGCCTTTCAGATGGTACTGTTTGTGACTTCCTTTTATATCAGGGACAAACAACCTATCCCGATTATGAGAATTCCAACTTTGAACTAGGCGAAAAGGTCATCTTTACCAGACAATCTGGTCCCCGGCCATGTTATATACTTTGACAAATATTTTACGTCGGAGAGATTTTTGGATGAGCTAGAAAAGAAAGGAATAAGAGATACTGGGACAATTATGAAAAACCGTATTCCTGCTGATGTTCGCACTATGCTAGTTGAAGACAGAGAATTAAAAAATCAAGGACGAGGAAGCAGCCAGGTCATAGTTGGAAATGATGGGCAGTTAGCCTTTACTAATTGGTATGATAACAAACTGATTTTGTTTTTATCTTCCGTGGAGGCAAATAATGAAGCTGATGAATGTCGATGGCCCAAATTTGTCCTTAGTCCGACAATATAATCAGAAAATGGGAGGGGTGGATTTAGCCGTGTGTCTCTACAGATATCGAACAAGAAAGTGGGCGCAAAGATTCTTCTCATCCATGGTTGATGTAGCCAAAAGCAACTCTTGGCTTCAGTATAAAAAAGATCAGCTGAAATCTCAGGTTCCTATAAAAAAAATACAGCAGCTGCGAGCTTTTACATGGGTTTGCCATGTGACAACCGAACTTTGAGTAAAGTTGCCAACCATAATAGGAGCGTAAATCAATCTGAAAGAAAAAGGAATCTACAGTGAAGAAGATCACATATGCATGTGGGATGAAGAGCCAAACGAACGAGCGCTACATTATAGGTGACAGACTAATTACCATAACACACACAAGATCAAACGTACATAAGAACCGCTAACTGCCATAAACAAACGCCAAGGTCATACAAGAACGAAGACAAAGGAAGCCATACAAACGTACACTCACAGAAGGGTTACTGACAAATATGTCAACCCATGAAGAAGTACAGACAGTTGCCTAAATAAAGAGACATTCCGAGTGATTGTGAATTTAATTTAATCTACTGATTTGGTCTTATTTGTCCGTTCGCTAAAGAATCCCACAAATAGGAGGTCGTCCGGGATTAATTTAAAAGACTCGTAATCTAATGCAAAAGTAGTCATTAGATCCGGGAGAAAAAATAAAATCAGTGAATAAAATAGAGTCCAGGTGTGCAAAACAAAACGTGATTCTCTTGCAGTAAATTTAAACAGTGTTTAATACACCCAACAAAAGTTGATGAAACGGCGACGCTAATTGTTACAGTTGGGTCACACTTCCACAAAAAGGAAATCCGAGAACATAATCTAAAAGCAAAATCAAATCATAATGCAAAGGCGACCGTCCGAGTTCCCACCAAAACGAGCGACACACGATACCCTCGTGATCATTGCATCACAACAAAAATGATGACATAATGTCTACAAGGTATCCGCTCGTGCCAGTTCTAAGAACTACCGGACGATCACCTATGAAACCCCTACAACTTATATTTCATCGAATATGTTACACAAAGGAAACCATGCACAAAACCAAATTAGTCTTAAGATAGATTCAAACGAATAAAGGTTTAATTAAATGAAAAATAAAAAGTTTTTTATTTTAATAAAAATTTAAAATAAAACTGGAGCAGCCGGTAGGATAGTGTCAAGCAAAACTGATGCCGACATCGAGGATGCTTCTGGGAAGACGTTAGCAACGATGGAAAAATTACCTTCAAGAAGACAATAACAAAATTCCGAAAAATAAGAAAAATTGTAAAATATCAAGAAAGAACGAAACTTTCGCCAAGATGCGATGCTACAATAAATGCTACTGCAAAGCTTGTGAAGAAGCACTTGTGGACCATTTAAGCCACATACAATTTCATGAAAAAACCGAGTCACATATTCGAAATAAACGGAAGAAAAAAAAACCAAATTCAAATAGAAATGTTTATGAACGAGGAAAAGCTGCAGTTTCAGGATCAAGTCCGCCTAGCTGAGTATGTTGTCCAGATTCGAAAATAGAGGCGACTGAACTGGCCGAAGTTTGGGGAACGGAGCCAAGGAAAATATTTTTTCGGATCTCCAAAATACAGAGAGGACAGATTTGTCAACAAAAAAAAATCATTAGTGGTGTTGATAGTAAGGTATGTAGACAAGAACTCAAAATGCATCCATGTTCGGTTTTTGGGTGTGATTGAATTGCTCAAGCTAAATTGAAAAAAAGACTTTCACCCCAATTATGAAATTCGTATTTTGGAGTCGCATACGACTATTCTCGTATATCGTGATTATGAAAATCGCTTTACGTCATTCAGTCATAGTAGGTGGTAGGCATAAATCAAATTTTGACATTTGATTCAAATGCTCAACCCATCGCATATCAGTCGCTTTATTTTTTCCCTATTATGAAATTCACCGCTAGTCGTATTTTCATTGTTTTATTGTCGCTTGGCATTTTGAGTACGATTATCTATTCTGAGCAGTTCGAAATTTTTTTTTTATTTTTGGCAATGAAAGGCAAACAAATAATGTAAGAACATCTTTTCTATTTATTTAAAAGTTAACTTTTAACATATCAATTTAAAGGAAATTTACTAACAGAAACCAACTGGAAGCACTTGTTTCTGCTATGGAACAAAATGTAGAAATGGCAAGAGGGCATGGGAAACGGGGTCTGTATAAACAAGACTCAAAAATGTTTTGGAGTGTTTTGGCCGAGAAACTTAATAGCATAGGGCCTCCAACTCGTGATGGTGCAGGCTGGTTAAAGGTAAAATCTTCTTTTTTTTCTGAAAAAAAATTTCATTTGATTTTGATCAAACAGGTTTGGAATGACCAAAAATATTTAGTAAAAAAAAAACTCAAAAAAAAAACAGAAACTACTAAGTGGCACTGGAGGTGGTCCAAATAAAACAATTATACTCACTCAGTCAATAAAGGGGATATCAATAAGGAGATCAATAAAAAGTATATCAATAAAGAAAATTTTAACGATCCGGGTCCATCTTTTTCAAATCGAACAAGGAAAAGAAGGGTAAATAAAGAAATTGACGAGAGAATGCTCCTTTTAAAGGAGCAGACCAAAATCTAAGGAGAAATTCTAAAAGAGCAGAAGGACACGAACAGATATTTGAGAAAAATTTCAAAGACTGAGGAGGAAAAATTAAATATGTTCAAGGACGCGTTTACAGAAAAAAAACGTTTCAGATATGAGATTCTTAAAATAAAAAAGCAAAAACTTGAACAAATGTGGGCGATCAGCAACACTGTCACGGAGGAATGTGATAGACAGGATATAAAAAGGACGCACTCGAAGGATGAGGGCAGTTGTTTTTCCGGCTTCTCATCGTGGCAGTTCTTGCAACAAACAAATTCCTACAGGACGCACTCGAAGGATGAGGGCAGTTGTTTTTCCGGCTTCTCATCGTGGCAGTTCTTGCAACAAACAAATTCTTACACTCATATTTTATCAGTTATTTTAAGTAAATGTAAATATATAATTTTAACCCATAGAAAATAAAAGTGTTTTGTGTTTCCTAAGTGAACAATCTTACACAAATGATAAGGAAAGTAAATTATCTGACAAAAGATTTTGAAGAGTCTAATTGATGTACAAAGACGAAGTTTATTTTCTTTTAAATAAAAAACTTATTAATTAGTTTATAATTGAGTTCATTATTGAATTTCGGATTTCATTAACTTCCTTCATCAAAAACCCATAAAACAGCCAAAAGCTCAAGGATAATGGGAACACCCCTCGAATTTGAACCAATTTTAAAATGCGTTTTTATCTCAGTTAAAAGTTGAATGAAAGCAGATTTTGATAAACGAGACAGCTTTATAAAACTACATAGGAATTAAAAATTTAATAACATGATTAAATATATGTGAAAAAAAACTGCCTACCGTGAATCCTCTAAATTCATTGGATCACTTTTGTCTCGGATCGACCGGCGAATCAAAATCAACTCCATTTTTCGGTCTTCAATGTCGTCCTCAATAATAAACATTTCAATTGAGTTCATTTTTTACATTAAATCTTTCAAAATTGCTAGTACGAAGGCGAAACGAAAATTCAAACCTACTGAGAAAAAAACTAAATTTTGTTAGTTCCGTTGTGACATTTCAAGCTGCGCTGATATGCGTTGATTTTGAATGGAGTCGTATAGACGACATACTACTTTCATAATACTCGTATGCTTTTAAAATACGATACGATACGATACGACACGAATATTACTTCAAAATTCGAATTTTATAATTGTGGTGATTGACTTTTTTTTATATGAAGTGTGCATGTCATTCTTTACACTTATGTTCATCTTACGTTTACAAAAAACTTCCGGTAGAAATCGATAAACTTTGCCTAAATACAGACAAGTTTTTCGCGTATATTTCCAAGAGAATTAATGAGTTTAAGGAGTTTCAAGATTACTGCAGCGTGAAGTCTCATAAAATACAATACGTGGGATTTCTCTGACTAACTCTAACTCTAACTTCTCTAAACGCCCTCAAATTGTATTTCATTTCTCGTTATTTATAAATAAATGGAATTCATGCAAACGAATTGGCCAACTTATGGATAGTCCCGACACAAAATTTTATTTGTTGTTTCTATTATATATTTTAAAAACTATAAACGTAACATATATAAAGTTCGCCTGCTATGTTTATATAAGCACAAATAAGTATTGAGTCATTTTATTAATAACGTCTATTTAAGAAATACTTCTCTTCAAGAAATTAATTAAAAGGACACTAATAATTATTTGCCAAGTGAGGAAATTTTTGTTGGACGCAAAGCTGAAGACTGCATTACGAAAAGTGAAATAACAAATTCAAACAAAATTGCAATAAAGACAAATATTCTAAATTTTTATATCGCGGGAGTGCCGTGTCGACCACCGCCGAGTCGACATAAAATAAAAATAAAATAAACAATTTTACACAGTGCGGGTATCCCACCACTCCCGCTCCTGGTCGTAAGTACTGTTGCTTGCACCCAGTGACTGCCGTTGCTATACTTGTCATACGGTACGGACTAGAGATGCCACGAATAGTGAATTTGCCGAATAACGAATACCGAATATTCGGCGACACTTAGTCGATTTCTCGGGTAACATGTTTCAACCTGCATCATAATAATGTGTTCGCCAACTACGTAGTGGACGTGTTTATATCATTTGAGTGTAGCTCGTGTCGCAACAGGCATTATTAGTTGATTGTGGCATCGAATTGTGTTACTAAAAGTGTACTATCAAGTGTCTTGGAGAATATCATTGTTTTACTGTTAAAAAGTTTTAAAAAATGTCATCGTTTCATCAAAAATCACCTATTTGGAAATTTTATGAAATTTGTAGTGAAGACAATAAACTAGCAGTCTGTTTGTTGTGTAATAGGAAGATCTCGCGTGGTGGAAAAGGAAACACAGCAAGTAAGTAAATTATTACACACATAGTGAAATTGGGTGATGTGAGTGATTTAATACAGTACAGACATAGTACATAGATGCTGTGGTTTTGTCAGAAAATTGCATGTTTAAACTGGTGATGTTTTCACGGTTCTATTTTCTGCAGTTAGTTAATTAGTATTCCCTTTTTTGTTTCCAGCTACAACTTCTTTGAAAAACCATATTCAAAACAAACATGCTGAGCAATACGCTACCGTAACTAGAGGTCCGTCGGTAAGCGGAAGTAAAAACGAAAAAACTCCTACTTCTACCATTTCCAAAATATTGGCAGTGCCAAGCACATCAAAAACGAAACAGTTAACTATAAAAGAGACAACTGAAAGGAAATTGCTGTGGGATATCAATGATCCGAAAGCAATTGAATATCATTATTTAATTGGTGAAATGATTGCTTTAGATAATGAACCGTTATCAATTGTTGAACATGTCGGCTTTAACAGGCTTATGAAAAAGGCAGTACCAAAATACAAAATACCTGGTCGCAGTTACATGACCGAGAAGATTATTCCTGATATATACAACAGAATTTGTTCTAAAATTGAAGCAAGTATTTCACAAGCAATAGCAGTATCTGTGACATCTGATATGTGGACTTGTCAGCACAACAACCAAAGTTTCTTAAGTTTCACGGCCCATTGGATATCTCCAAATTTTATTCCTGAACATGGGGTTTTAGCGATGAAGCCATAAAAGGTGTACGAGACGCAGAATATGATTCTGCCAAGTGTTTTATTCATTCACTACAACGGGCTATCCAGGAATCATTAAAGTCTCAATTAGAAATTCCACAGATGGTAGCTGCTGCGAGGCGAATTGTTACCCATTTTAACCACTCAGGTATAGCACAACAAAAGCTAAAATACATTCATCAAGAACTTAATTTGCCAGACCATCAATTAGTTCAAGATGTAAACACACGTTGGAATTCAACATATTATTTAATGGAACGATTATTAGAACAAAAGCGAGCCATCTCTTTGTACATAACTGATCATTCTTCTCTAAACAATTTAACATCAACTCAATGGCAGCTAATGGAAGAATGTATCAAACTCCTCAAACCATTTGAAGAGATTACAAAAATAACCAGTTCGGGCATTTCCTGTATTTCTGAAGTGATTCCACATGTTGTAACGTTGTTGAAATACCTGGAGAAAGAAGAAACAGCAGAAAGATCACCAAATTTATTGAAAATGAGACTATCACTGCAAGCTGAAATTAAAGCTCGGTTCAATTTTATTGAAAATGACAAATATTTGATTGCAACTTTTCTTGACCCGCGTTTCAAAACTAGTTTCCTGGGATTAGTTCAAACACAAAGAGCAAAACAAAAGATTCTTTTAGAAGCTCTAAAAAAGAGTTGTGACGAGTCTAGTGGCACAGATGATGAATTATCTCCACTTCGAAAGAAAAGAAATGAAAATGAAAATGAAGAAACCATTGAGACACATGACAGTTTCTGGAATTGTTTTGAGGAAGTCGCTACAGAAAACATGCACAGAGATGAAGATGTGGAACAGAGAAGTTCAATTGCACATGAAATTGATTTTTACACGAAAACTGCTCGCATAGATAGGACGGACGACCCTTACAAATGGTGGTCAGCAAATTCAAAACAGTATCCAAGCTTAGGAGAATTTGCTAAGATTTACTTATCATCTCCAGGGAGCAGTGTATTTAGTGAGCGTCATCATTCAGGATTGCACTCTTTGAAAAGCATTCAAAGAATGCAATTTTATGATTGCAATCATTGACTTCATTTAAGGGGTTACATACCTTCTCAACTTTAAAAAAATACATTTTTTTTTTTATACTTTTAAGAATATTTTATTCTTTATACTTTTAAGAATATTTTGCATTTTGAATTTTTAAAAATTCGCATCCGTTCGAAAGATATTCTAATAAATGTGAGCGCTCCCGAGCGGTCGAGCGCTAAACAGGTATACGGAAAACCTGCTTGGATATCGACAAAGAGAATTACAGCATGTTGATGCACGCAAGAAACTGGCTGAGTGCCATTTTCAGAATGGCTCCACTATAATAGGCCTTCTCTGTCATAGCCCAATTGCCATGAATATATGCTCTGGCATGCTAGGCTCAATCAAAGAGTTAAAGTGCGTTAAGGCTGATTTTAAACCAAAAGAAAATAGTGCAGCCTTTATCTTTAAAGAGTGTGATGATGACAGTGTGAACCCAGAGACAGTACTATGGGATGAACCTTCAACGCTATCTTCACCGTTTGCCTTTTCCGCTTCGGCGTCGAATCGTACTAACTATATGGCGTATAAACGTTCGAGATGTAAAAGTAGTCCAGGTAGATGCTTCTTACTCCCAGATACTGAAGGTGTTTGGCTACCCCCGGATGGATGGACAGATACGGGAGCCCCATGCATTCTCCGCCCTCTTGACCCTTAGCACCTGTCTAACGACCCAATTCAGGTAGAAAAATATTTTGTCGTTCATTCCACTGTGGTTTCTTAGAGAGTACAGTATTGAAATTGTGATCCTCGTGATATTTTAATACGGCAAAATGTTGAAACGGCGAAGTAGTGATCGGAAAGGTGCCCGAAGTCAGCGGAATGTGCATCCGAAAAAAAAAAAACCTCCAACAAGACCAGATCAAATGGAAAGCGAAACAGCTTACACGAGAAAAAAATCGGTGCTAAAACTATTGAAGTGTCGTTCGATCCGACATTGTCGTATTGTGTTCTGCAGTTTGCTACTGTTTTGCTCGGGATCGCCGAATGTGTTGTTTGTAGAAAGTGCGGTGGTGATATTAAATTCTTGAAATCAAACATCCGTGGACTTGGAATTAAATTAAAGGTTTTTTGCACAAAATGTGACGAAAATATAAATTCAATACCTTCGACGCCGGTAGTAAATATGGCTTATGAAATTAATAGGCGCTTTACGTTTGCCATGCGTCTCGTTGGAAAAGGCCTAAGAGCGATGAAACTTTTCTGCGGCATCATGGATCTGCCATCATGTATCGCCCAAAAATCTTTCTATGCTGTTATGGACAATATTGAGGAAGCTTCGACAGCCGTTGCTGTTGCATCAATGAAAGCCGCTGCTCAAGAGGAACTGCAAAATAGTCGTCAATGTGAGAAATTGCAATTATCCAATAACGCAATCATTGTATCCGGAGACGGTACATGGATGAAGAGAGGATTTTCTTCGTTGTTTGGTGTTGCAACTATCATCGGGCATTTTACAGGAAAAGTTATTGACTATCTGGTGAAGTCTGCGTATTGCAAGGAATGTGAGAGCCATGAAAAAATAAAGGGATCAGCAGAATATGAAGCGTGGTTCAATAATCACGAAGAGAATTGCTCTTCAAATCATAATGGTAGCTCTGGTAAAATGGAATGTGATCTTCAAGAGATCAGAAGAGCTACATGGTGTAGTGTTAACAACCCTGCGTAAGGAGTGTTTGTCAGCCAAATGAGTAGTTGCCACCCTCAACTCAGAGATGGAGCTACATTGAGGCAAGACGGTGCTGTCAAATTGACACACGTTTCCGGCTTTCTTTTTATTGGCAGCAGCGAGCGCGTGGACGCAAAATACAGAACTACAGAAACAGAAGATTTATATTGTATTAAGATTTAAGTGTAGCATTTGTAAAGGGAAACATATGTAAGCAAAATTTGTATATTAATGAACTGTACTACATATTTTAATAAAGATTTGTAACTCACCCTTTTCTAGCACTAAACTGTGGCCTTTTATTGAACAGGGTAGTTAACGAATTCCCGCCGTCGCTAATCCGCGATAACAACAAATTTACAAATATATTTTTCGGTCCACCGATCAAGATGCCCCCAAAAAAGGTTCCAATTCCGCAGCCTTTCTCCAGGTCGGATAAATTGCGCAGATCACCAACCAATGATGGGAAGCCACGATCACCAGAAGAATATAACTGCTACGCCTGCAACGATCCAGATTCTGCTGGGAACATGGTCCAGTGTGACCGCTGCGATGTATGGTGCCATTACCTTTGCGCCGGAGTGGATAGTTTCGTCAGTCAAGAAGAGTGGGCTTGTGCGCGTTGTGTGACAGGTAAGAGTCTCTCATTGTCTAGGTTTCCAGAAGCAAAAGCACCTGCATATTCGGCCAAAAGGACTGCTACTACAGCTTCTGCGGATCTCTCTTCAACTGCTGCTGCGTGTGTCGCTACAACTGCTGCCGCATACGCCGCCACTAAAGCACCGAGTCTTCCAACTCCTACTACGCACGCCACCACCACGCCGCCGAGTCTATTTAGAACTTCCATCTCTTGTGCCGCCGCGACTACGTCCAACTTTTCCACAAATGCTGTTTTTGATGCTGCAAGTGCCAACCTAATTCCACCAAATCATTCTCCAATCGCTCCCACATATGCCGTAACTACCTCGTCGAGCAATTACACAACAACAGCCGTTAATTCGGTCACAGCTGCTGCACCTTATGCAGCCGCATCAGATGCTGCGAATTTACTTATAAAACCAGTCAAAACAGTTACTGTGTGTGATGATCCAGCAACAACAGCCATCGCCACTGGGTCTGCGTATCCTGAAATAACTTCTGGCGCAGAAGGTTTTAATGCTGGCAGTGTCTATAATACCAAAACCCCCT
This sequence comes from Volucella bombylans, assembly GCA_949129095.1. Lineage (NCBI taxonomy): Eukaryota > Metazoa > Arthropoda > Insecta > Diptera > Syrphidae > Volucella > Volucella bombylans. Next base: position 49,583,050 of record OX422140.1, read on the forward strand.
CCACTGGTGCTAAGGCTGTAATTACTTCGTCAAAGTCTTTGCCCAATAAAAACCCGCTGGAATCAATTGACTATCGGCGACGAAATTCAAAGACGTCCACCGGTTCGAGTTCATCGAAAGTTTCTATGAAGCACCTACAAATAGAGTTACAGAAACTGGAAGAAGAACGGATATTGCGAGAGAAAAGGGACATAGAAGAACGCGAGTACCTCAGGCAAAAATACCACATCCTAAGTCAGTTGGCGGATCATGCGTCGGAAAGTGAAGAGGATGCCGAATGTGCATCTAGGCTGAAGGTCGACAACTGGCTTATGCAAAATCCCAGTCGTGATTGCCCACAATCGACGAAGGTGACATGGGAAGCCGATGTAGCACTACCGGAATTATTGCGAAGAAGTACACAAAATCAAGATGTGAATAAATCCTGGCTAGGTGCTTCCGTTAACCCATTGCAGCAAGTACAAGAAAAGGCAACAATAAGACAAGCAATTTCAGCACCGGCGAATGTTATACAACAGATCCCAACCTTCGATATACGAATTCCGCAATCAACCCTAACCGACAACCAACAGTACGCTCAACCGGCCTCATCCTCCCCACTTCCTCCGGCACCACGATTAATCCAAAGCGAAACACCCGTTCGAAGTTTGACAAAACATAATATAGCTGCGCGTCACTTAATGTCACGGGAGTTGCAAAGCTTCTCCGGGAGTCCCGATGAATGGCCGCTCTTCATATCTACATTCGAACGGAGCTCGGAGCTCTGTGCATTCACCGATGAAGAGAACCTGATTCGTCTGCAGAGGGTATTGAGGGGAAAAGCATTAGAAGCCGTCAGAAGTCTACTAATACAGCCAAATTGCGTTCGCCGCGTAATTGCAACGCTTAGAATGCTGTACGGCAGACCAGAATTGATAATCCACACTCTTCTCCAAAAAATCCACGCAACTCCAGCGCCGAAAGCAGAAAAATTGGAAACAATTGTAGACTTTGCTCTTCTTGTTCAAAACCTGTGCGCTACAATGGAGGAGGAACTGGTTGAAAAGCTGCCTCCTGCCATTCGTCTTAACTGGGCCATCTATAGGCAGACATTATCATCATGCACATTGTCTCATTTCAGCGATTGGATTTACCAAGTCGCCGAGGCCGCCAATAACATCCTGGTTCCGATCCCTTCCTCTACAGCTGAACGAAATATACCCCGCACCCGGAATGTGCGTGCGAAGGGTTTCATCAACGCCCACCATGCTGAAACAGTCTTAAACAACAAAAATTTGTCGTCCAAGAGCAATTGCTGCATTTGTTCTGGCGCTTGCGTTTCTGTTGTTGAGTGCAAACAATTTCAACAACTCAACCGTAGCATGAGATGGTCGGCAGTAAGAGAGCACCAGTTATGTCGACGTTGTTTAAGCAAACACGCTAATAACAGGTGCCCTTCAACGTCGGTCTGCGGGAAGAATAACTGCACCTTTAAACATCACGAGTTGTTACACAATGAGGAGAAAGATGCCGAAGAAAAGCGCAAAACGATTGGAGACGTTTCTCTACACACACAATACCACTGCAATTTCCATCGCTATGAATCTTCACCGACGCTATTCCGTATAGTCCCTGTGGTCTTGCACGGGAACGGCATTCAACTTCAGACGTTTGCATTTTTAGATGATGGATCATCACTTACATTACTGGATGAAGAAATCGGTAGGCGACTGAAAGTAAAGGGAAGACCGCAGCCGCTATGTTTGAAGTGGACCGGGGACACTCACCGGTACGAGAACAACTCTGAAGTTATCACTCTGCAAATCTCAGGTACTTCGCCAAACGCTGAAAGGTATACGCTGGCTGACGTACACACTGTCGACAATCTACAGCTTCCGTCACAGACGATAAATGCGACGCACTTGCAAAGTAAATACGAGCATCTTAAAAGGCTAGCAATTGAATCATATGACAGTGCAGTACCACGTTTGCTTATAGGCCTTAACAACGCTAAACTTGGACTTCCATTGAAGTGTAGAGAGGGAAGTTCAGAAGAACCTGTGGCGACTAAGACGCGCCTTGGATGGGTTGTACACGGTAATTGTTCTAAACTGTCCGGCATGGATGGTTACACGAAGGAACAGTACAGCTTTCACATCTGTGAGTGCAACGACAATGAGCTGCAACGGTTGGGGGAGGGGTTTATATGTACGGAGAACTTCGGGGTGTCAAGTTCAGGAAAAATTCTGATGCCGGCTGAGGACCAACGTGCCCTGGATTTGCTAAATACTCACTCAATCCGAAAAAATGGTCGTTTTGAAACTGCACTTTTATGGAAATTTACCGAGATTCAGCTACCGGATAGTTTGCCTATGGCCAAGCGACGATTAGCATGTTTACAACGACGTATGAGGCGAGAACCACATTTAGCTGAATCACTTAAGGAAAAAATAGAGGAATATGTCTCGAAAGGCTATGCAAGGAAGCTTTCGCCTCAAGAAGCAGCCGAAGGGCATCATCGATCATGGTACCTGCCTATATTTCCTGTCCAGAATCCAAATAAACCAGGAAAGCTGCGAATCGTGTGGGATGCAGCCGCTACAGTTCAAGGTGTGTCACTGAATTCTGTCTTGTTGAAAGGTCCGGATCAGGTAGCATCGCTTACGTCCGTGATTTACAAGTTTAGAGAAAATCCGATAGCCATCTGCGGAGACATAATGGAAATGTTCCACCAAGTCAAAATACGAAAAGAGGACCAGAACTTTCAAAGATTTCTCTGGAGTCCCAGCGCCACACAGGAACCAGACGTCTACGTAATGACTGTCATGACCTTTGGGGCCACGTGTTCGCCTTGCAGCGCCCAATTTGTGAAAAATAGGAACGCCGACGATTTCGCTGGGACGTTCCCGAGAGCTGCTCGTTCGATTCGAGAAAACCATTATGTTGACGACCTGATGGACAGCGTCGCTACTGAAGCGGAGGCGATTGAATTAGCAACAGAAATTCGCCACATTCATCAGCAAGCAGGCTTCCACATCCGAAATTGGATTTCAAACTCGCCTTTAGTGCTTAAAACGTTGAAGTCCGACCCGACGGATAGCAAAGACTTAAACGTAGACGTCGAGTTGGGAACGGAAAAAGTACTGGGAATGTGGTGGTGCACCACATCTGATTTCTTCACGTACAAGCTGACCACTAATCCAAACCAAACGGAAATTCTATTCGCCGGCCGTCGCCCTACGAAACGCGAAGTCTTAAGGACCTTGATGACGATATTTGATCCGTTGGGACTGTTGGCCCACTTTCTGATGTACATAAAAATATTGTTACAGGAAATATGGAGGTCCAAAATCGAATGGGATGACGAAATTAAGGATGCTGAATACAAAAAATGGTTAAAATGGGTAAGTTGCTTGCCAGCCCTAGAATCTCTGAAAATTCCCAGGTGCTACGTCATCAGAAATCCTAAGTCTGACTCGGAGAAGCAGCTGCACGTATTCGTTGATGCCAGTGAGAATGGTTTTGCTGCCGTAGCTTACTTGAGAACCATTAACAATGGACTAATAGAGTGTGCCCTAATTGGGGCCAAAACAAGAGTTTCACCGTTGAAGACCCTGTCGATACCACGACTTGAGCTGCAAGCGGCGGTTCTAGGTGCGCGACTATCAAAGTGCATTGTTGAGTCGCACACTATAAACTTTTCACGCCGATTCTTCTGGTCGGATTCTAAAACCGTTCTGAGCTGGCTTCGCTCAGACCATCGGCGATATAGGCAATTCGTGGCCCATCGTGTCAGCGAGATGTTGGATTTAACAATGGTATCGGAATGGCAATGGATTCCTACGAAGTTGAACGTAGCAGACGAGGGGACCAAATGGCAGAAACTTCCGGAGTTGGATGCATCCAGTCGATGGTTTAGAGGACCGGAATTTCTTTATTCACCTACGGACAAGTGGCCACAGGAAGATCAACCAAAGGAGCTTACGAGGGAGGAGCTGAAAACGGAATTTATTAACGTTCACACCCAAGCTCAAGAAAATATTTTCCGACCCAAAGACTCTTCGAGTTGGAAACGGTTGCTTCGAAGTACAGCCTACGTGTTCCGGTTTATCTACAATATAAGAGTTCGAAATCGCGAAGGAGCAAAAGCAGTGGGACCTTTGTCAAAAGAAGAACTTCAGCTGGCACAAAACGCATTGCTGAGACAAGCTCAGGCCGACGTGTATCAGAGGGAAATCGCGTATCTAACAGCCAATAAATTTGTTGAGAGATCCAGTCCACTGTTGAGTTTGTGTCCGTATCTAGACGATCACAAAATCATGCGAGCCAACGGAAGAATTCACTCCGTAAAAGATGTGAGTGACGAATTTAAGCGACCGATAATCCTTCCTCGAGCACATCCGATTACGAGTCTCATCATAATGGACTTTCATTGTCGATATAAGCATCGTAACCATGAGACAGTCATAAACGAGCTTCGACAACACTTTTACATTCCCCGTATGAGAGCCGTCTGTAGTAAGGTAAAAAGGAGTTGCCAGCAATGCAAAAACAACAGTACGAGGCCGCGGCCTCCAATCATGGCCCAACTTCCTCCGGCTAGGCTGGCCTCATTTTGTCGACCGTTTACGTTCGTCGGAATCGATTATTTCGGACCGATGCATGTCACCATTCTCCGGAGAACTGAAAAGAGGTGGGGAGTCCTTCTGACTTGCCTCACAACAAGGGCAGTGCATATTGAGATCGCACACACGTTGTCATCGGACTCTTGCATTTTATCGCTTCGCAATTTCATGGCCAGACGAGGAACTCCTGCTGAAATTTATAGCGACAACGGCACTAATTTCCAAGGGGCCGAACGGGAGCTAAGGGAAGCCTTAGAAAAGGTAAATCAAGAGAAGCTAATGGAGACATTCACCTCAACCACCACCAAATGGAAGTTCATCCCACCGGGATCACCGCATATGGGTGGCAGTTGGGAAAGACTCGTGCGCTCGATCAAGACCGTCCTCTATGGAATAACACCAACTCGGAATCCATCGGATGAACTGCTGAGAAGCATGTTGATGGAAGCGGAAAACATCGTGAACTCACGCCCTCTTACGTACATTCCTATTGATGATGAAAGTGAGGAGGCACTTACGCCGAACCATTTTATCCTAGGATCGTCAAACGGAGTAAGACCGCTGGCAATGTTCAACGATGATGGCAGAGCGCTGAAGCAGAATTGGCTAACTTCGCAGCAGTATGCAGAACGCTTCTGGAAACGCTGGGTAAGAGAGTACCTTCCTACTATAACCCGTCGAACGAAATGGTTCGCACCCGTCAAGCCGATTGAAGTGGGCGACATCGTCCTTATAGTAGACCCGAATAGCCCACGGAACAGCTGGCCAAAGGGGCGAGTAGTTCAAACCAAGGTGTCCAAAGATGGTCAAGTGAGAAGTGCATCTGTTCAAACGTATACTGGTGTATACGAGAGGCCCGTTGTGAAGTTAGCGGTCCTCGATGTGAGACCCAATAAAGATGTAAGCTCACAGGTGGAACTACCAGGGGGGAGTGTTAACAACCCTGCGTAAGGAGTGTTTGTCAGCCAAATGAGTAGTTGCCACCCTCAACTCAGAGATGGAGCTACATTGAGGCAAGACGGTGCTGTCAAATTGACACACGTTTCCGGCTTTCTTTTTATTGGCAGCAGCGAGCGCGTGGACGCAAAATACAGAACTACAGAAACAGAAGATTTATATTGTATTAAGATTTAAGTGTAGCATTTGTAAAGGGAAACATATGTAAGCAAAATTTGTATATTAATGAACTGTACTACATATTTTAATAAAGATTTGTAACTCACCCTTTTCTAGCACTAAACTGTGGCCTTTTATTGAACAGGGTAGTTAACGAATTCCCGCCGTCGCTAATCCGCGATAACAGTGTAGTATATGAGTATTACGTCGGAGATGGAGATTCAAAAACATTCTCAGCAATTCAGAAGAGTAAACCGTATGATGATCTAGAAGTGAAAAAAAAAGAATGCATTGGCCATGTGCAAAAACGCATGGGGTACCAGACTTCGCCAAGTCGTAGCCGCCAATAAAAAACCAAAATCCGCAAACAAGGATCCTGAAGCATCCATCTCAAAGCACGAAAGTCTCAGTGGCCGTGGGAAATTGACTGTAAAATTAATAGATGAGCTGTCAATTTATTATGGATTAGCTATCAGAAATAACATTGAATCTGTGGAAGATATGAAAAAAGCCATTTGGGCTACTTTCTATCATAAAATATACACAGACGAAAAACCTGAGCACTCTTTCTGCCCTCCAGGCAACGATAGTTGGTGTGATTGGCAGAGGGCCTTAGCTGAAGGCTCATTAGATAGTTATTGTCATAAATCTTCGTTACCTGAGGCTGTTCAAAATACTATCAGACCTATCTACGAAGCATTGAGTGACGATAATTTATTAGATAGATGCATGGGTGGATTTACTCAAAACACTAATGAGAGCCTCAATGCGAAGATTTGGATAATTGCCCCTAAAACTTCACCTGGCAGCAATAAAATCGTCAACATAGCAAGTAGCATTGCAGCGGCTACATTCAATGATGGGGCAGAATCATACCTGCGCATTTTAAAATTACTTGGGGTTACGATTGGCAACGAAGCTTATCGTTACTATACTTTACAAGATGCATTTGGTTTTTTTCAGATCCATTGAGTTCCGGTGAAGATATCACAGCGACAGTGAGACGCCGTTTCTTGGAGACCTAATTATTAAATAAAAAAGAAAAGGCACTATTAATAAAAAAAAAATCCATGGACTGTATTTTCGAGTTTAAGAATAAATAAACTATATGTACTTTACTTTTTTTATTTATCTTTATGGGAACCCTATTAAAGAAAATCCTGAAATATCACTATTTTTCCGCGCTGAGAAGGTACATACTCGTATGTAACCCCTTAAGACTTCAAAAAAAAAAGAATGCAATCACCATTCATTTAGCATCGAAAGATTGCATTCTTTTTTTTACCATTCATTTATGAATTCATTCATTATTTTACATTCATTAACATTTATTTGCATTGAGTTAAGAAGTAAAGTCTCTTAACGTGAAGTAAAGGGCAAAAAAAGTTGGTACATAACTTGGTAATAAATGTACAGTATTTGTAAGACAATCAGTATTTGAACATAATATTTTATCTGTAATAAGTTTAGCATCGTCAGACGAACTAGTTTGATTTCTGATTTGCTTAAGCGTTATTGTGTAGTGTATGATGAAATGATTAAATACATATATGTATGTGGGAAAGCGCCCGAGGTGATGGGTAAAACATAGACGACAACACCATACATCTGCTTCGCATAATCCCAGACAAGCCCACACCAAGAACACAGCCGGCATAGACATGTACAACACTTATTTACAGACAGTATCAGACGACGAACAGCTCACATACTTACGGGCATATCACGCCACCAACGAAGTATATACAGCATAACAGGACACTAACTGACGATCACAGTCTACTGTAACTCAAACTCAAGTACATAAGAACCGTACCCAGACAGAAGGGGAAAACACATAATAAAATCCGCATCCAACCATCAGTGTGAAAGGTCGTGATTTAGAGCGCAAAAGAAACAAATAGGCAAACAAATAAATAAACGTGTTGTAGTAATTTAAAAGTTTGTGTTTTTTTTTTATCGGAATTAATCCTACAAATGGGGGCTCAACCGGGATTGTGTGCTAGTAAACAGTAGTTCAAGGATCATTAAATCCTTATCCGGGAGTGTTCAGGATCTCTAAATCCGTGTGGGTGAATAAAAAAAAAGTCGCAAAAGCAATCAAAAATTATTCTTGCTTACAAAAAGGGCACCAACCTAAAAGTGAAAGTGAAAAAAAAAAGTCCGTTGTTGAGCGATGAAAAAAAAGTCCGTTGTTGAGCGATGAAAAAAAGTCCGTTGTTGAGCGGCGAAAAAGTCTGCGGACGTGCAGTAAGGAAGAGCCTGCAAACTTGTAGTGAGCTTAGATAAGATAAGAAAAGGTTTTATGAATTTGTTTTCCCTTTAAGGAAAAGTATTCGTTTTTTTTGTTTTGTAAAAACTGTATCTTGCCTAAACTAATTTATTTTGTAAGCGATTATGGATGCTTTGGCAATTTTGAGTTTAAGAGTAGAGGATTTGAGACAAAAACTGACTGAACTAGGGATTGACTCGACAGGACTTAAACAAACTCTGGAACGTAGACTGTTTGACCACTACGAACTACCCGGAACTGTGGGCGGCGGCGATGAGCGACCAGGGGCACCGCCTGAAGAGGAAGAATCCGATTCAGATTCCGCACCCGAACAATCATCTCTACGTTCCAACTTTACCTTGCGCGACGTCGAAGACTCTATGACTCAATTTGACGGAACCAGCCATACAGACATTAATCTGTGGATCGACGAATTCGAGGAAACTGCTGTTACCGTCGGCTGGAATAATCTTCAACGATTCGTGTACGCCAAGCAATTGCTTAAGGGAGCCGCAAAGCTTTTCCTCCGTGGGCAGCCAAATGTTAAAAATTGGATTGCACTAAAGCGAATTTTGGTCGAGGAATTCGGGAGTAAGTTGTCCTCAGCACAGGTGCACCGCATTTTAAAGAACCGCCGTAAGAAGTCTACCGAGTCGCTGCGCGAATATTTATACTGTTTAATTGAAATAGTGAAGGCAACAAACATCGACGAGGAAAACATCGTAGATTATAGGATTGGGATTCGAGGCAAGAAATGGTGGTGGCTTAATTTTACATGGCTTGTAGGTGTCGCCATAAATAGCTGCCGGATATTAATGCTTAAATCAGGAAAAGATACTTCTCAATTGAATTTTCCTCGTAAGTTGGTCCAAAGATATTTGAAAAATTATGGTACCCCCATTGACTTAGTTCATTCTTATGTCAATAAATATTATTTTCCTTAATTTTAACTAAACTACAACCTGTTATTTGAGAATTTAACTAGACGGTTACAGCCGTTATTTAACATTAGTGCCCATCATAGCTATTGTTTAGGCCAAACAAAACAATGCGTATTTCAGAACACACCGCATAGGGCAACGAACAAACTACCAAGGCATAAATGCATAATCAACACCACAGAGCAACGAACGGAACATAAGGGACAACAAACGACAACGAGCCTACTTCGTTGCGTCATACCATTAAGTGTTTATTATGTAAATGTAAAGCCATTGTACTCCAAATACGTAAACTTCAGCAACACCAGATGTACAAAAACATGTTCGATGCGCGTTTTTCTTTGCACCAAGTGTTCGTTTGATATAATTAGTTAGACATACATATAAAGTTTGTTGGTAGATATATTTTTATATATTTTTTTAGGAAAAAATGCACCAGATGAGTTTTTTGATACGTTGGTGGATGACCTAACATTAATTTATAAATAAGTAATCGGAGAAGAAGAATAAGCATCCATTAAAATGACAAAAACGTGGCTGCTTTGAATGATAACTACTCTTTAATCAGTGTAAGTGTAGATTTCGCATTAAGCAAGTCATACAGATTACGTACATGTATAGTTTGTTGATGAAAGACCTTTGGCAATGGAATTACGTTCTGGAACTCTGCTCAACTTGACGACTAATTCCAAACGAGTGTTGGTCAATTTGGCGACCAGCCAAAATTGTTAAATTTTTATTGCGAACTCAGCGACTTGGAAACAGCAGTAGCCGCTTTGCATTTTAGCAACGGACACTGTCAAAATAAACTTCAGTAGATTTATGAGTTACATACATCTTGGTGAACTTGGCGATCATGTATGTATATTTGGCCAACTTGGTAACCGACAGTTTCGTTGCAAATGGACGATTAGCGACGTGAACTTCAAGACCACGCCTTACTCGTGGCAAATTACTACTGGAGAAAAATGTCGGAACTATACCTGTCAACTTGGCGACTCGGTCACTCGGTCAACGTGGCAACCGACAATTTTCATTGTCATGCAAAATATTTGGTATCGCAAACGTGGAACTCCGTGATTTGCACATTGTCAAAGGAACAGCTGCATCGTCTCTACGAAGGTATCTATGGTCAACTCGGCGATCAAATATTGTACGCCTGAATTCACTACCAATACACAGCGGTATCAACAACATTTATCAACCAAACTACCAATAATATAATCAATTAATTATATTTGAAATGACTAATATGGACGAATTGGTCGTCAGGCAGTTACCGGCGAAAAATCCTGAATACCTATATGTCCCGAAAATAAAGAAAAATTCATTAAATGCGCGTTTTCATTATTCTTACTCCGAGCCTGTAATTTTAATATAACGCATTTTGTTTTGATCAAGACGAAGTTATGAAATTATAATAGCTTCATTTATTTTTCCCTGCTATACTCCGGACATTAAGGTAATCCGAACAATCTCAAAACTGAATCACGTCTATCACAGAATCCCTCGTAATAAAGTTATGAATTCCGATCTACAATATAAAAGAGCTGGCTCTTTCATAACCCTGTATTTTCACAACAGACCAGGAGAATATGCTTGCGGATTATTTAAAGACTGCTTCTAAAATGTGCTATGGCCTAATGCCAGACGAAACAGGCTGCAGCACTGTCACCAATCCTCCTAAAGTCATCGTTGAAAAAGGTTCGAAGCAAATTGGGCAAGTTACCTCAGCAGAACGTGGAACATTAGTGACAACTCTATTCTTTATTAATGCTGCTGGTCGTTTTTTACTGCCTATTTTTGTGTTTCCTAGAGTAAACACAAGGATATTATGTTAAGTAATGGTCCGCCTGGAGCTCTACGGTTGGCTCAAGCTTCTGGATGGATGACTGAAGACTCTTCCGTTAAAGCGCTTAAACACTTTGTGATTCGTATTAGGCCATCAAAGGAGAATATAGCATTGATAATCACAGCTCTCATGTGAATCTCAGAGTGGCTGAATTAGCCAGACAAAACTCAATCATTATAGTTACATTCCCACCGCACTGCAGTCATAAACTGCAACCACTCGATGTCACAGTATATGTGTATTGAATGAATGGATGTTATCAAACCCTGGCAAAACGGTGACTATTTATCAAGTTGGGCAATTTGTAAAAGAAGCATATCTGTCAGCTTTCAGTCCTCAGAATATAACACAAGGATTCTTGAAAACAGGAATCTACCCCTTAAATTCTAATATGTTTAATGAGGAAGAATTTTTATCTTCATATGTCACTGACAGACCTGATCCATCACAATCAAAAGATGGACAAACAAAATATTGAAACTAACTTAAAATTAACACCTCCGCCTTCTACACACCCACTTGAAGCTCGCGAAGAAAATGAGGTTGTAACAGACCAGCTTATTAGACCATCTCCCCATTCAACCTCTACCCTACGGTTGCGATTCCGAGTACTTCTAGGCAACAAATTATATTACAGCAAATGATAAGACCATTTTCTAAAGCGGGGCCAAGGCAAAACACCACACGCAGTAATAAAAAAATGTCGTCTGCCATCTTAACTGACACTCCCGAAAAGAAAAAGTTAGAAGAGAAAGAGGGTAATGCAAAGAAACCAACAATAATTAGTAAGAAAATAACCACAAAACAGTCCATAAAAACCCTTAATAGAAAATTAAGAAAACATCAAGAAATTCCGCACTGCAATATGACTCTGATTAGTCTGACTCTATCGTATTGGCTGAAGTAAAAAAAAAAGGTTGTTCGAAACAAACTGCAAATAAAAATAGTGATAATTGCGTAATTTGCAGCAAATCATATGAAAACAGTGATCAAGATTGGTTTCAGTGCAAAATTGGTTCTGATTGGGCTCATGAATTGTGTGGCATTAACCCATTTACTACCACTGTACCCGCTTGGGTACAGAAAATTGAACACCTTTAAGATTTTACCGTTGCTGTTTTTCAAATTTGTTTTGATGAAATTTAAACTTTTTTTCTTTGTTGATATGGTTTTAATAAGTAGGCGTGCAATTTACTGTAAAAAATATAAAGCGATAGTTTTTTTTACTGCATCGTCTTAGATGCAATTTCGTTTTTCTCGAATTTTCGGAAGTTGGTCTCTATTTTGCATTGCAAAAATAATTTGTTTTATCAATTTTCTATTTATTTCTTTGGAAAAGGATCAAAAACGAATAATAAAATCATACAAAAGTTAAAAATAAAGTGTTCATTTGTTTTAACGCTAGGTAAGCACGCCTAAAATTAGGTGTACCCGCTTGGGTACAATGGGAAAATCTGACATTTTTTTTTTTTAGAATGAATTTCAAAGCTTTCTCGTCATCATTATTTTATGGAAGGAGATTCGATAATCTTCCAGATGCAACCAATGCAATCGAAGAAGATGATCATAACGCTGCGTTTGACATTACATTTATACCACCAGATGCAGATTATAACACAGACGAGGAGGAAATAGAACCGGAAAATTTAGAAAATGACCACATACCCAATGACGTTCCAGGTAACGTTGAAATTTTCATAAGGGATGAGGATTTCGATAGCGAGGATGAAGTTCCTTTATCAGTCATTAGAGCTTCAAAAACAGAGCAATCTCAAACCCAACCACACTGGTCCAAAAGAGATGCTAATATGACGATGAACTGTTCTGATAACTTCAAAATAAGCAAAATGAATATGAAGTGTGATTTAGACAATAAATCTAAACTCGAAATATTTGAAATGCTATTTGATAATGAAGTAAAAGAATTGATTTTGAATCAAACTAGACTTTATGCTTCTCAACATAACCACCATAGCCTCAATTTCCAAAAAGAAGAGTTGGAAATTTTCATTGGAATTATGTTCTATAGCGGTTACCATTCAATGCCCAGGGAGTCCATGTATTGGAAAATGGATGAAGACACAAGAACCGCATTGGTAGCAAACAACATGCCGCGAAATCGTTTTTATGAGATAAAAAAATATATCCATTTCGCAAATAACAATCAACTAGATGCTCAAGACAAAATGGCTAAGCTCAGACCTCTTATGAATCTTCTGTGCCAAAAATATCAGCAATGGGGCTTCATGCACGAAAAATTATCCGTTGATGAAGCCATGATAAAATATTTTGGCCACCATTCTTCAAAACAGTTCATAAGAGGAAAACCTGTTCGTTTTGGTTTCAAGAACTGGATGTTGGCAAGTAGTTGTGGCTACCTTTACAACTTTGATACATATTGTGCTGCAAAAAATGTGAACGCTAATTTGTTACAAATGCCACTGGGATCTCGAGTTGTGCTTGAGCTTCTAGAAAAAGTCCAGCTTCCATCTGACCACATAATTTATTTTGACAACTATTTTACTTCTCATGACCTTTTGCGGTTGTTGAGAGAGAAGGGCTTCAGAGCAACTGGAACGGTAAGGGAAAACCGAACAAAGAAATGCCCATTGAAGCTAAAAAAAGAATTCAAAAAGGAGAGACGAGGGCATTTTGAGCACATTTACGACGAAAACAATAATATTCTTTTTGTCAAGTGGAATGATAATAGTGTTGTCACCATGGGCACAAACTTTGATACCATCCAGCCTATGCATTACGTCAAACGTTGGTCATCAGCAGAAAAAAAAAATATTCATTCAGCAGCCGAATCTTATTGCGGACTATAATAACGGTATGGGTGGCGTTGACTTACACGATCAGTGTGTCAATGTTTACAAAATCAAAATTCGAGGCAAAAAGTGGTGGTGGCCGCTTTTTACGTCCATGCTAAGCTCAACGTTGGTGAACGCTTGGAAACTTTATAAAGAGGCAGCAAATTCCCAAGATGACTTGCTATCTTTTCAAAGAGATATCGCTCGATATTATCTTAGAAGATATACCATTCTACAACCCTCGACATCAAAAAGATCCATATGTGCAAGCGTTGCTTTGACTGAAAGTCACCATTTTCCTAAGAGAATTGAAAAGCCTCTTAGATGTAAAGTATGTCACATGAGAGTCAGATGGGTTTGTGAGTTCTGCAACATACAGTGGAAGTCGCTTATAACGACCTCGCTTATTACGACTAGTCGCTTATAACGTCCAGTTTCCCTTCATTTGGTTGGTTTCTTTACGTTTTTAGGTATTCTACCGTCGGATATAACGTCATCGTATATAACGACGTGTCGGATATAACGACCAATTTCCGAAGGAAAATCAATCGTTTTCATCGCTTATAACGACGGAAGGAGGAAGGATAGGAAAATAAAAAACACTGACATTTTTTTTGTGATTTTACAAAGTGACAAACCGGTTTGTTGCGTTGCCGATGAAAATGAACATTCCACATTGTGCAGCTGTTCATATTTGTTGAATATTATTGCAGTCTATTTAATCTGTCGCTGGGACATGTGCTCTTAGTTTTAATTGCGGTTAATGCGTTTTGGATAAAATGGCTTGTAAGTAATTTTGTGATACAGTAGGAGTTTATGATATCCATTTTGTTTTCCAGCTATGAGTTCTGGAAAACGTAGGAATTTTTCTGTAGAAGAAAAGGCAGCGATTATATTCCGTTTGGAGTCTGGCGAAAGAAATACTACAATCGCTCAGGAATTTCGTGTTTCACATTCAACCGTATCGACAATATGGAAAAATCGTGAAAAAACTGAAAAAAGCTTTGAAGAAGGCTGCATAAAAAATAAAAAAAATCGACAGTCAACCAACCCTGAAATCGATGAAGCGTTATTGAAATGGTTTAAGAGTAAGAGAAGACAAAATATCCCAATAAATGGACCAATTCTTATCGGCCAAGCTAACAAGTTTGGAATATTGTTCGGAAAGAAAGACTACAGATGTTCTGAGGCCTGGATAAGACGCTTTAGGCAACGTCACAACATTGTTTTTGGAAAAGTTTCAGGCGAAGCAGCCAAAGTCGATGCGACATTGTGTGACGAATGGATTCAAAAAGTTTGGCCTAATCTTCGAAAGGGTTATTCAGATGAGGACATCTTTAACGCTGATGAAACCGCACTATTCTATAAGCTTGCCCCAGATAAGTCCCTCCGGTTTAGAGGCGAGCGCTGCATGGGTGGAAAATTCTCCAAAGATAGAGTAACGGTTATGGTTGCTTGCAATATGACGGGATCGATAAAAAGAAAACTTTTGGTGATAGGAAAATCGAAATCCCCTCGTTGCTTCAAAAATGTTAAGTCCTTACCGGTCTTTTATGAAGCAAATAAAACTGCATGGATGACGTCAAATATTTTTGCTGATTACCTTCATAAATGGGATAAGGAGTTAAAGCGACAAAACAAGAAAATTATTTTGACTGTAGATAATTGTCCTAGTCATCCAAACGTGGAAAGCTTACAATCCATAAAACTGATATTTCTTCCTGCAAACACAACATCCGTTTTGCAACCTTTGGACCAAGGAATAATAAAGAATTTAAAAGTGCACTTCCGTAAATTATTTGTTCTGAAAATGATTGATTCAGATATTTCTTTTAATCCTTCTATCCTGGATGCTGTGCTCATGATATCCAAGTCTTGGAGTGAAGTCACGCAGACGACCATGGCAAATTGCTGGAAGCATGCTGGTTTTCTATCATTAGCGCCTCTGATTGCAGACTTGGATTTCACTGAAGAAGACGATATTCCATTGAGCGAACTAGCGATTAGAATTATAAACGGAGTGGTAACAGCTGAAGAATGGGAGCAGTATGTTAATATTGACGACAATGTTTTGACGTCATCGATGGAAACTGACGACGATATTGTACGGCAGGTAGCTCGTCAAGGAGAAGATGAAGAAAGTGAAGATGATGATGAGCTAGAATATAACGTAACTCCTCCTACAGCCTTGGAAGCATTAAAAGCTATTGAATTGTTGCGGACTTTTGTTTGTTATAATGAATTTGGGGAGAACACAATTAATACCCTTTCTGTTTTAGAAGCAGATTTTAACTCTGCCTATTTAAATTGCCTCTATCAAAAGTAAACCAAAATTCATGATTTTTTTCATAAACTTTGAAATGTAAAACAAAATTTAATTTCCTCTTGAATAATTTCAAAATAAAATGAATTATTTTTGTTTTAAAATGTTTTAATTTTTTTTCTGATTTCTTGTGGCGGGCAGTCGGATATACCGACCGCCGGTTATAACAACCGCCTTTCCTCGGTCCCTACAACGTCGTTATAAGCGACTTCCACTGTAGTTCTGTGTGTCGAAAAAGATTGTTTTAAACAATTTCATTTAAAAAATTAGCAATCATATGTTCCCATTGTACCTGTTTGGGTACAGCTTAAAAACAGTAGTTCCTTAATTTTATAAAAAATAAAAAACATATTTTTGTATTCTCTTATCACTATTTAATAAAGTTATGCTACCAAAAATTTGAAATTTTACTTTTAAATGTCTTTGGGAATAAATGGGTTAAGGGGAAATTTAAAGTCTTTTGCAATACATGTTTCTAATTTTAAGAAAATTACTTTATATATTCCAAAGTTTCTGAAAAGTCTGAATCTTAAACTTAAGCAAATAAATATTTAGTTAAGTCTTTGAAGCTCAAAGTGAGCAATATTTTTTTTGAAGTTCTTAAAGATTTAACGATGTTGTTTTTGGTAGACGGTATTATTTGTTATGTCAATGTCAATGTCATTAGTTTCTAAAAAAGATTTGTTAGAATTGTCTTTTTGTTTGTTTTTTTTTTTGTTAATAGTGGCTGACAGACTGGCTCTTTCATAACTTTTAGTAGCTCTTTCAATACCAAAATGTTATGTAAGAGCCAAAAGACACATTTTTTAAAACTTAATTTCATTGATTTTTTTTTTACAGTGTTTAAGGTTTTTTTCGTATGAAATTACCTTCTTTAATAAATAAATAATAATTGAAGAAAAAAAACATATATCTTTCATTAAAAGTATATTTTTTGTTCCGTTTAGTAAACTGGCTCTTTCATGCCACTTCTTCCCTAACAATCATCAGCTGCTTAACGTCAAAGTAAAGTAAAATTAGATGTGTATTTTGAACAAAATACACAAATATTGATTAGGAATGGATTCTGTTGCATTTGCAATCGTTACTAGTGAGGAGGAGAATGTTAGACGCAAAGGAGAATTAAAAATGCAGCGTAAGATACTGAGGGATATTTGTCGATGGTACTGAAATACATTTACCCTCGTTCTGGAGACCAAATATCGACGTAAACAACGTCATTAAAGCATTTTGGTGTTTCTGTAACTGTTTTAGTTACATTACAGATATCGCAATTGTTAATAAATTTTTGTATTTCAATTTCCATTTTTGGATAATAGTACATCTTAATTAGCTCAAAGAACACTTCATTGATTCCCCGATGGTTTTTACTTAAGTGTTCATTTTTGATAATACAGTCAGTTTGCACAGGTGTCTCTAAAAAGTTAAGTTTTGTCTTAACTTTTTCAAGTCATTTTTGTTTTTAGTTTATTTTTCCATTGTCGCTATTTATTATGTACAATAGTGTTGTACGTATGTGTAGTAAAAAAACCATGAAACACAAATACAATCGGCATTTACCGTTATGAATTTCTTTCAAATACGTATATGTGCACATATCGATTCACGGTTGCTAGTTTCAGACCACAGTTGAATTTGTATTGTTTTGCTTTAGTGCATGTTTGGATGTGACTTCAACAATGTCAGGAGCACATAAGCAAAACAGGCTGTCAGTCGCCGAAAAATGCAGCATTTTAAAAAAATTAGAAAAAGGCCTTTTGGCTAATCGATTGGCCATGGATTTTCGTGTCTGGAGCTGCAATTTCAAAAATTAAAAAAAAAACAAAACAAACAGTTATGCTTCAGCGTCGAGTACATGTGAGGAAATGAAGAAGAAAACTTTGCATAGAGCCCCCCATACACATGACACTAAGTGGTAACACATGTTGCAATGCATCGAAATGTTCCATGTGTATGCCTAGGTCTTATCACCGATTTCTTAGTGTTGACACAAGAGTCATGAATATCAAAACACTTTGATTTTTTTTTACGGTGTTAACGCATGTGCCATGTGTATGGTGAAGTGTGCGAACATTTCGTTGTTTTCAGTAAACATAGTAGCTTATCATCAAATATTTAGTTAGTTAGTGAGAAATCATTTTTATTCGAAAAGACGGTTAGACAAAATGATTTTTGGAAGGATTTCATCCAGAATTGTGGAAGGTTTAAACGTACGGACTATAAGAATTGCGATAAAAAAATTAAGGCCTGGAAAACTCTAGTGGTTAAATATAAAGAATTTGAGTCAAGCGCAACAGTGGATGTAGTAAAAAGAAAAATAATTTCCATGCGGTCTTCATATAGGCGAGAGCATTTTCCACAATTCTTCTTGCTCGTGATAGCCTATAGTTGAATACTTCTTCTTCTTTAGACAATTGCTTACGACTGTAGGGGTTCATTAGGTTTTCTAATAAAGGAAATGCATCATCTGCAACGTAAACATATGGAAACGACTCTTCATTTAAAGGAATTTTTTCATTATCATATTTTGGTTTGAATGTTGTATGAGCAAATACACCAGCATCAGAAGCTCTTCCATTTGTTACTACTTCAACCATCATGAAGTCATAATTCGCGTTGACGATAGCCATCATAACAACACTGGATATGTCAAAAAGAAAAATGTCTTTGTGGTGCAAATCATTTGATTTTATTTTCATTAAAAGCAGTGAGGAATATAACATATGTGACGATAAAAAAAGAAGTGCAAATTTCAGACCAGCTGAAACCGAAAAACTAATGCACTCGTTGCTGATGCATAAAAATATAATTGAGATCAGAAATTCGGACAGGATACACGCTCAAGAGAAGGCATCGGCTTGGAAGAAAATCGAAATTGAATTTAATGCGGGCTGCGGAGATATTTCGAGGCTCAGCAGTCTTAAAAAAAAATATGATAATTTAAAAAAGGTCTCGAAAAAAAAGTTTGCGGAGGAAAAAAGAGCTTTGTATGCCACAGGCGGTGGACCAGAAGAAAAAGTATCAATTACAAATATAGATGAGACGCTGCGTGATTTGCTTGGACCGCAAATTGAAGGTTTGCCTTCCGTTTATAACTCGGATGCCCCAAACAAAAGTGGTAATTATAATCAAGAGATATACGACTTACATACACTACTAATTTTTTTTTTTTTTTTTTTTTTGTTACAGAGCAAGCAATGAACGAAGAACCCTGCTGCAGCAAGTAGGTAACTGATGAAAACTGCATGAACACAATTAACAAAGATGCAGAAGGTGCCCAAAATAAAGGTATATTAACAAATCGTAATGGAAAATATTCGACCTTTTTAAATTTTTCCTTTTTTCCCTAGATCATAACACATGGGATAAGTACATAAGTACACAACCTCTGCCATCAAAAAGAAAGCATCTGCATTGTTCCGCTCAGCTAAAAAGTTTTGTATGGTAATAATAATAATAATAAAGTAAAATTGCACAACCTGTCCAACAGACAACAGATACAGGTATGTTTACAACTTTCATCTTTGTACGAGGCTCTTCTTATTTACAAATTAAATTTTTTTTAGCAAAGAAAAGAAAGCTTTTGGTCCATATAGGTGGTACTCCTTCAGAATGGCGTTTGTACCAAAAGGTACATTATATATTGGGAGAACTTAGGATTAATAACCTGGAGATCTTAGTGGAAGACAGAATACTGTAAAGTAAATACATACAGTAAAAGTTTCATGTATTATTTTTTTATTCAATATCTATTTCAGATATAATGCCAACTACTCCATCTCCGGGGTATTGGGAAATCTTAGCATTATTATCAACACCGACTACATCTGCATCAAAAGATGATCTTCCATCCACATCTAGAGCTGCAAAATAAGAGGGAGAAGGTAAAGTCATTTTCCGATTCGTTTGAACCTTGCCTTTAAGTGTCCAAACGCATTTTCGACTACTCTTCCTGATTTAGACAGACAAAAGTTGAATTTTTTTCCTCTGCAGATGCTGTTGTATTACGTACGTTGTTGTAAAGTTGTAAATTTGAACTTTTGGTTAGGTAATGTAATTTTTACAATATCAACAGAGAACTCACTTTTGTCCAGACACTTCTTACTTAAACATTGCCTTGATTATTCCTAATCTTTTTTTAATTTGTTGATGCCGTTTTTTCCGGTGGTAGATGATCCTCCTGTCCAATTTGCCAACAATAGTTATATATAGAAATCCATTTCTCATTGTCACAGCTGTGACAATCTTTTTGACAGCAAACGTCAGTCTAAATCCTAAATTGCGGTGGGGACAATTCACGTAAATCTAAATCTTTTTTGCTAAATCCCGGATTTAATTTAGGTGGGGACATGATATTACGAGCTAATCATACAATAAATCGGTTAAGATTAATAAAACCCCCGGTATAAAGATCTGTAAATTCCTACTGACAGATAACGTGGTGGCTGTTAAGCACTATCTAGCACATCCCGTGATTGACGCATGCTCATCTGCTACGCAATTGATCACTACCGCTGAAGAGGGTCCGATATCAAAATCATCACACAACTCACCCCCGGACCCCCGGACCGACCGACAACCAGCGCAGCCAACCATCCCAGACCTATGGAGGCTTGCCCTTCTCCTACTCTTCCAGTTGCCATTCGACTAAAGAATAGACGCAACGGGTCACTATTAACCGCGTCATTCAATCCTAATGAATTGCTCGGTATTTTGCGCTCCAATAATACCGATACAGATGTTGTGATTCACACACCACATGATCCCAGCACTTGCTATCACAACAATCTACTTATCCAGCTGCATATGCATTTAAGTTCATACCCGAGTCATTCACCGAAATTCGAAGCCGCACGTAAATATATGCCATACGTGCTGGTGTACATTCGCCGCACTACCGAAATACGACGCTGAACATGTTTCGTATTTGGGTTGATCCCAGGAAACAATTAAAGAATAATTATGAATGGGATTACACTTACAATGTTCGGAGTGTGGAAGTGAATGACAAATGGGATGACATTTGAAACCGACAAAAGAAAAACCACCCAAGCTGCAAAATATAAACTGGAACAAGCGGTGAATAATCGTAAGTGTTATGGGAATGGTTACGCACAGAAAAAGGTTATGAAAGAGATACGATGCGAAAAGAAAGTCAGTTTTTTTATTAGACTAATTCAGACGACAAGGTTGCAGCGACGCTAAAGACGGCGGACCTTTAGTCAGTAAAAATAACATATAATAAAAAAAATATATATATAATAATAACGTCTTTTAATCAACTCCGGAGTTAGACTCTTCTCTCGTTAGGTACGAGAAAGCACGGTCTCGCGACGATATAACATTTGGTGGCAGCAGTGCGATCCTACGATAAACGGATCCAAACTACCACGGACAAGAGCCTAAAATACTCTTGATGCGTACTGGGGCTATACACCAGAAAATAAAAGCACTATAGTGTAGTGTAGTGAAGTGCAAAAGTGAAAAGCCCACACATATAAGTCCTTGCGAACTCTAGTAGAACTAGACGCAGAGGCAAAACGGTGGCAGTGTAAAAGACCAGGGCAACAACAACTATAGGGCGCGAAGCCTACCTGGCACAAATACGTAACAGAAGCAGCAGCAGAAACACCAGAAGCAGCAGCAAGAACGGTAGTGACAACAGAAGGAACGACAACAGAAATTTAAAAACCACAAGGTATTAGGTCATTATTGTTTTGTTTCTTTTTTCTCTCTCAATATATATAAAACAAAAAAAAAATAAATAAATTTTTATCTCAATCAAAAATAACTTTTAAATAAAAATACATTTTTGTCACATTTTTTTTTTACACTATTTCATAATCGCAGTCTAAAAAAGGGGAACAATTTCATTTGTTTTAAAATTAAATAAATAAATTAATTAATTTTCATTCCTTTTAAATTTAATTTATCTCAATCTCACACACATTACCATACGATTTAGTTTATATTTTAGTCACCATTCCCTTTAAATCCACTTGCTGTTCACTTACATCTCCCATCCCGATTTCATTCCGTGAAAATTCTAATGCGAAAAAATAAGAGCACAATAGAGCTCTTCAGAGTTCTACCTTTTGCTCTATCCGAAAATCATACGAGTGTTGTATCACCATCACAAAATCATAAAATGGCTGTAAAAATCTCTCTTAGCGACGTGTTCAGTATAGTACCAACCTTCGATGGCAATCCGGCATGTCTCAATAAATTTCTGGCGTGCGGCAATACTCTGTTCACTTACATCAACGACGAAGCGCAACACTATCTTTTTCTGGACATTATTAAAACCAGGCTTCAAGGTTCGGCTTTTGATCTTGTCCAATACAGGTCTTTCACTAAATGGAAAGATATGGTGTCAGTGCTAGAGTCTCAATTCAGAGAACTCAAGTCACGGTCCTCCGCCCAGAATGAGCTAATAACAGCCAGGCAGAGACACCAAGAGTCCGTCCAAGAATTTGGGGACAGAATTATCACGTTATTGTGTGCACTCGACACGGTCACATACAGTTCTATAGCGGAGATACCCGTAAGAGATTTCCTTATTAAGGAAAATAGAAACCTGGCAGTACAGACTTTCGAGGATGGACTTAAATGCCCCAGTCTCAAGATCCTGGTGAAGGCTCAAAACTACCAAGATCTGAAAACTACGGTCAGCTATGCTATCGGACAATCTATCCGATTAGGGCCTGTCGTTGGACTCACAAGCACGCTCATAAAACAAAAGTCCCAAAGTGTGGTCAAATGCCAGACATGTAACAAGTTGGGGCACACCTCAACTACATGTTACATGAACCAGGTTACGCACTCCCGACCACCCACCCGTCGGCCTGTCTGCCAAACATGCAACAAAATAGGACATACATCCGCCACTTGTTACAGGAATACTAATATTACGAATTTCATTCCGCAACAAATAAAGAGAGAAGTTCAACTGATAAGATGTGGATATTGTAACAAACCAAACCACTCTCAGGACGAATGTAGGATGCGATTGGCACATGAGAAGCCTCAACAAGGGAAACCAAATCCCTCAAGTTCCTCCAATAACCAAAACGTGAGATGCTTCCATGTCGGGAAACGAGCAAGCTCAGGAAGCAGAAGCCGTACTCTTACCCGAGTACAAATGAAAGCCGATGTTCACAACGCCCCTCACTAACCTATCAAATGTTCATATCACTCTGTCCCAAACGCCAAGAGCCAGTGATACGAGCCAAATTTCACCCCATAGTCGACAAACAACTAGCTACATTCCTAATCGACACAGACGCTGACATAAGCCTGGTAAAATCAAACATTGCGAAGGCATTTCAAACTAAAAAGAAGTGTACTATATCGACCA
The DNA here is from genome assembly GCA_949129095.1 of Volucella bombylans. Lineage (NCBI taxonomy): Eukaryota > Metazoa > Arthropoda > Insecta > Diptera > Syrphidae > Volucella > Volucella bombylans. The sequence goes on from OX422140.1 coordinate 49,606,328, forward strand.
TTGCGGGAGCTTCACTAAATACAATGGGGGAAATCTTGGGAACGTTAGAATTCGAAACGATCGAACAAACGATTTCTTTGGAACACACCTTCCAAGTAATGCCTCCTTGCATAGATTTGGAATATGACGGAATAATCGGCAACGATTTTCTCATGTCATTTTTTCAATGTCATGTCGATTTGGAAAATAGAGAAATCGAAATAACGATACAAAAGGAAAGCATAAGGAATAAGCCTTTAATAGAAGATAGTAACTTGGGAGAAATAACTAATACCGTTCCCAAAGTTCAAGCCCCAGGAAATGTTGACGTTTCTGATTTCACAAACCCGGTATATCCTCGGAACATCAATGTGAACCAAGAAAACGCAGAAAACGAGCCAATAGTTGATTCCGTTTGTCTACGGGCCGGAACAAGCAACTCGTCTTAGCAACATCTAAATGGTAATCGAAAAGTAAAAGAAAAATACACAGCAGAAAGTAAGCCTGTAACACAGAACCCGGCTAAAAGTAGAGCGGAGACACACAAAAACCCTGCAAACAATAAGCCAGAGGTACGACAAGGTCTCGCCGAATATAAGACTGAGACAACCAAAAATGCAAAGGTTCGCAAACAAATACAAGACGTACCCGTAAATAATAATAATATGGTGACACATAAACCAAGGATGCAGCAAATAATTGAGGTCCCTTTCAATGACAAATCGACCAAAGAGCAAGATTTAGTAATACGTAAAAGGCTAGTCAAACCCGGTATTTATATAGGAGCTACCCTAACTAGACCCACAAATTCCAAAATTAAGGTTTTAATGATGAATACTTTAGAGACGGAGCAAAACGTTCGGTACCAAGATATCAATTTTCAGTGGGATCGGCCAGAAGACTTTGAGGAAATTTCAGACAAATCTAGGGATACCATTAAAAAAAGGTTAGAAAGATTAGTATCGGTACTAGATCTTGAACACTGTAATAGTGAGGAAAAAGAGTCCATACTGACAATCTGTAGGGAGTACAATGATTTATTTTATCTTGACGGCGATCATCTTACCTCAACTGACACCATCAAACACCGAATAATAACGGACCCAAATAAACCTCCCCTGTTCGTAAAGCCCTATAGGCTTCCTGACGCGCAAAAGAGTGAAATTCACAAACAAGTGAATGAAATGCTTCAGGAGGGCATTATCACACCCAGTGCCAGTCCATGGAACTCCCCCTTGCTACTGGTTCCCAAAAAACCTGATAAGGATGGTAACAAACGTTGGAGAGTGGTGGTTGATTTCAGGCGGTTAAATGAATTAACAGTTGGAGACGCATATCCCCTGCCAAACATTACTGATATACTACCAAGTGGGTAGAGCCAAATATTTTAGTGCTCTTGATTTGGCCAAGAGATTTCACCAAATTCCGATGGAAAAGGGAAGTAAATGCAAAACCGCATTCAGCACACCATACGGTCACTATGAATACAGTCGTATGCCATTCGGTCTAAAAAACGCACCAGCAACCTTCCAGCGCTTAATGAACACTGTGTTAATAGGTCTTCAGGGATTTGATTGCTTTGTGTACGTTGATGGTATAGTGCTATACGGATACGATCTCAAAAATCATAACTTAAAATTATTACATGTTTTTGACCGCCTACGACAACACAACTTAAAACTCCAGCCGGATAAATGTTATTTCCTCAAAAGAGAATTGATGTATTTGGGGCATATCATATCCGAGGAAGGACTCAAACCAGACCCCGAGAAAATAAAAGCCGTGAAGACTTACCCTGTACCCAAAAATATTAAAGGCGTAAAATCGTTTTTATTATTTGTAGGTTATTACAGACGGTTCGTAGATAACTTTTCTACAATAGCAAAGCCACTCACGAATTTATTAAAGAAAAATGTGGAATTCAAATGGGACACGTTCTGCGATGAGGCTTTCCGAACGCTCAAACACAAGCTTATGGAACCCCCTATTTTAGCATACCCTAATTTCGACGAACAATTCATAGTAACAACCGACGCTAGTGATATTGGTTTGGGAGCAGTATTATCTCAAGGTATTATAGGCCAAAACCATTTTGCTTCGCTAGCCGTACATTGAATGATGCCGAAACAAGGTACAGTACCACGGAGAAGGAATTGTTATCTATCGTTTACGCCATCAAGCAATTCCGACCGTATGTCTATGGTAGGAAATTCACCATATGCACAGATCACAAGCCCTTACAATGGCTTATGAACCTGAAAGACCCTACGTCAAGACTGGCTCGTTGGAGAATTTTGTTGGACGAATACGAATACCAAATAATTTATAAGGCCGGTAAATATAACTCCAATGCAGACGCATTAAGTCGCATTCAAAGGTCTGAGGACTAGACTAGAATTTTTAAAGGAAATACAGTCCTGGTAACCACACGCGCGCAACATAGAAAGGACCCTGAATCTATACAAGAAATAGATGCCCCAGAAGGTATTCAAACCCTTTCAAGATTTAATCTTCAGGAAGAGAGAAGACCTATTTTAACAGACAAAAGGATTCAGCTTAAAATTATAATATTACCCTTAATAAATTCACGAGACGAGGAAATCCTCAAAGAAAAGACACGCCAATTCGTAAAGCCACAGGTAGGAGAAATGTCCACCTTCACTCTTGATAGTAATGAAATAATCTATGTCACAACCCTACCAATACCATTCAGAAGCATGAGAGTTGAAAAAATCGCCGAGTCCTGTCTAAACGACACCAAGAAATTATTCTGCGACAAAGAGCTTAAATCAATAGGTTTCTCATTGCGGATAATGGGGAACGAATTTAAACTAACCTTCAACCAACTCCTCGAAAAAACTTTCCAAACTCTCGATGTAAATATACATATTTATATTGAAGATCGACTTTTCCTGACAGACCCAGAAGATATAAAGAAAGCGATATACGATTATCACGACTCACCTTTCGGGGGACATCAGGGAACCACTCGAACACTAAAAAGGATGAAGTTAAAGTATTACTGGCCTAAAATGGCATTAGACATAGCTGCCCACATAAGAAAATGTACCTCTTGTCAGATAAATAAAAGTAGAAAGAACCCCAAAATACCGATGAAAATAACCACGACAAGCACGAAGCCATTCGAAAGAATCGCACTGGACTTGGTTGGACCTCTACCAGTAAGTTATAGCGGTCAAAAATACTTGCTTACCTTCCAGGACGACCTTACGAAATTTTCTGAAGCATTTGCTTTACCGAATGCAGAAGCTCAAACAGTTGCAATAGTTTTTGTGGAAAACATTATTTGTCGACATGGTATTCCCACTTCATTGTTAACTGACCAAGGGACAAACTTTCTTAGTACACTCTTTAATGAAATGTGTTCAGTAATGAAGATAAAAAAATTGATTACAACACCTTACCACCCACAAACAAATGGAGCTCTTGAACGAAGCCATAGAACTTTGGCCGAATATCTCCGCCATTATGTCAACCAAGATGCGTTCACCTGGGACACTTGGGTCCCATACGCCATGTTTGTATATAATACTACACCTCACAGTAGCACTGGCTTTACGCCCTACGAGCTACTTTACGGATTGCTAGCAAGCGTTCCCAGTATTTTCGGACAAAAACCAAAGGCCTCATACAATTATGAAAATTATGCCAATGAGTTGCGGGTCAGACTACAACACGGATACCAAGCTTCCAACGAGATTTTACAAAGAAGGAAAGGAATGCTCAAAAAGGCAGTACGACAAAGATAGCCAAAATAAAAAGTTAAATCTCGGAGATAAAGTTTTGCTGAAGAAACACGTCAAAAAGAACAAATTCTCCTCACTGAGTATTCCAACTTACGTTTTGTTTGACAATTGACTACTCGACTAATCTACCTATAATTCCAGGTTGGCTCGAAAGAAGAAGAAGAAGAACAGTCATTTTTCCTTTTTATTATTAATTCCGAAATCCAATTTTATCAGGATGACGCAAATTTGTACTGACGGGAAAGAATTAAGTTTTTGGTATGACAGGGTCATGTACAAGCTCTCTGTGGAGATGATAAATACCTTGAAAGATCTCTTTAAAAATAAGAAGGATCTTCCACAGATTGACAAAAGAAAAAAAGAATGGGACGCATATCCGAAAAACACAGATGATTTTGCATTCCTTCCTTCAAACCAATGGGCCAATGTAAAGTTTCTGGGGCTCCTATCTTCCTGAAATTAGAAACTAAGTGAGAAAGACTTCCAAAAAGTTAAAATTGAGGATCTATATGATATCTGCGATATGATAGCACATTTTAACTATCTTAGCGAATATTCGGGAGAAGGAATTAAAGTATTACCCCCGTTCATAGAATATCTAAAAAAAATTCGACACGAGGTGGTTTAAAAGATCTGTACCATCTACTTAAAGGAGCTGTGGAGACACCAAGTGATTGTATTGACTTACCACAAAGGAAACAACTTAATAGAGCCAGTAGAACTTCCAGTTCAAATACAGTTTATGAAGATCCACAAAGCAGATCTCCAATTAGACAGAATAAGTACGCTCCTTTTAGTTTTTTAGAACATAAACCATCGGCATCCCTTTTTAGTACAATCATTGAAAGGCAAACTTTATATTGCTGGCTAGAGTCTGATTGCATTGGACCTGCCAGAGATGACGTAATACAGATGTCAACCGAAGATGCTTGGAAATACTGTGAGGAGCATTATTTCTTACCAAAGATAGAGGAAAGAAGGGCTTACTTTACTACGAATCACACTTTGGGAGATAAATTTGCCTCTCAAGTAGGAGAGAAAGTTATGGAGATGCTTTCTAAAAAGCAAGATAAGGAGCCTGACGTTCTAATTTAAATCAAAAAAATAATAATAAAGGTGAGTATTCCAACTCACGTTTTGTTTGACAATGGACAATTGACTACTCGACTAATCTACCTATAATTCCAGGTTGGCTCGAAAGAAGAAGAAGAAGAACAGTCATTTTTCCTTTTTATTATTAATTCCGAAATCCAATTTTATCAGGATGACGCAAATTTGTGCTGACGGGAAAGAATTAAGTTTTTGGTATGACAGGGTCATGTACAAGCTGATACTTGAATTAGAAGTGGAGTTCTCTGTCTAGATGATAAATACCTTCATAGAAAAAATATTCGCTCATCCGGGATTTTCGATTTTCCGTGATGAGCAGAGTGATGAGAATTGAAGAATAAACTTGAGTGTTATATACGAATAGCGGCACAATCAGGAGCAGACAAAATTAACAGGGTGGCCCTTTTAGCAAGTGGGCTGCGTTATGACAAATAAAATTAAATTTACCGATAGACGTGTAATATTTCTGTATAAACCTCTTAATAGCAATTTCAAAAGATATCGTTGGGAAAATATTTTGTAGCTCATTTAGCTACAGCATTATTTTTTAATTAAATATTTTTTTTTTTAATTTTCCACATTTTTTTGCTTCGCCCTACAATTTAAGGAAATATATAAATATATGTATAACAGACCTGTGCAAAATATTAGCTGACCTTTAAAGTTCTGAAAATAGAACCAGGTTTTGGGATACAAATCTTATTATTTTACCTCTTACCAATTTGAAATCACAATTAATTAATCGTAAAATAAAGAAGTATTGAATTTTATAATTAATATTTAAAATACAATTTATCATATTTTTGGTGTTACCTCGTAAAAGTTGTAATAATAATATTAACGTGTTCGCCTATTTGTCTACATAAATTGGTCTAAACTATGCAGTAAATGTATATATATTATATTTTTATGTGTATATCTTAAATTATTACCCCATTGTTTCCATTAATTCAATAAACAAAAAATAAAATCTCACTGTACACTATTATCTATTAAAATAATAAATTGTTGGTGTTAAATCCCAGACAGACTTTACAATATGTTGTCTTGTTTTTCACTTATTTTATGTTGTTTCCATTTTTTTTGGTCACTAGCAGTCATCACATTGCATGCGGGAAATTTTGTTTTTTTATTTTATTGTAATTCCTATGGCTTAAGTCTAGTACTTACGACCTATTACCATGACCTGGATTAAGAAGACGGCAAAAATGAGGTGTACTCATGCGGCTATCAACTTGAATGGTACGCCTTTGTCGTATCGACATTGGTAATGGACGACATGTTGAGGCAATAAATTCGCTTTTCAACCTAAAAATATAAAAGGAAAAATTTAAGCATGATTGTTGACTGTTAAGGAAACCATTACTACTACTACTAGTTGGAACTAATTGATATTTTTCAATAGCTGTAAAGCAAATAGCGTGATAAATGTCGTATAAGGGCTACAATACTTCAACATATTTGGAATCGAGGACAATAAGAATCTTTCCTGACTAGTTTGTTGAAATAGAGGTGGTGCCAGATGAACCCTACTATGACGGAGCAATCAAGACTTTCGTATAAGCATGAACTTACAGTTGACGACATCTCGCCAAAATAAAAAAAGGCAACAACGTCCGAATCTGCAGATGATATTTTTATACCTTGCATGCGAAAACCAATGGTGGCCTTAACCTGCTATAAAGATATAACCGCCATCCATGAAATGCAGCGTGATAAGGTGAACAAAACAAACTTCTATAGATGACAGAAGCAACGTTTATTTCTATACAAATTTGTTGTAAAGGACAGATTAATGCAAAAAGTCTTGACATTTTGGCATGTTCTCCCTATCACAAATAAATTCGCCAACATCATTGTGATGCACAGAAGAAGTAAACAGTTTCTATTTCGACAAAACCAAGAAACGTTAAAATGGAGAAGTGCTATTTGAGGAACAATGTTCAGTAGTCTTACCAAAAGATAAGAAGATCAAGCTAAGAAGCCTCGAACTGAGATCTGTAGTGATGCGCAAACAACCTTAAGAGAAAATTCTGGGTAGGGTCGAAAAGTTAAGATTTCCCTCCATCGATGAAAATGAAGTAGAGAAAACTTGAGTATAAATAGGCAGACACCCAGACTGTATGGATTGCCTGCTGGCAGATTTGGAAGAAATTATGCCTAATGAGTGGGACATCAGCATTGTTTTCTTGATTCTTTAACCTACTTCAACTATAAATGCATCTGTCTCCTTAAATTTTTGTACAAAATCTCTTTTGCCGTACTGTGGGAATTTGTCAACAATGTGAAGATGTGATGAAAATAGTTTTACGCCTGATAAATCCACAATTGACCAATGATTCATACCACGATAAATTCTAGAGGAAAATCAGGTTCATACTGATCACTTATTTAAGTATTTCGAGGCGATATATGACAGGATATATAGAGATGAGCTATACAACGTTGTACCTTAAAGAGCAGAAGCAATCCCACTGGATGTCAGAACCACACTAAACGTCTAATTTTCAATTCAGTCCCCAATAAGAAGCATTCGAGTGAACATCTACGAGTATGACAGAACATTCACTTTTCCCTTCTGATAAGATTATGTCACGTCTATTTGACGCCTGAAACTTTAAAGATTCGTTACAAACAGTTTTTTTTTTTAGGTATTGTTTAACATGGTGCTGTCGGTAACTCAAATTCAGGTTCCTTTCCTTTCTGAATTTAAACTCGGACATAACGCGTCTCTACCAGGGAAAACATTTATGACGCGTTTAAGAATGCTATCGTTAAACGAACGCACTATTGATTTGAAAAGTTTCATTCCGGTGCATCGGAGACGGAAAACAAGAAACAGTAATTGATGACTATGTCGACGGTTGATGCATACACAACGAAATCAGTGCGAGATATTGTGGAGTATCCCACATGACAACGAGTCGCAACCACTTTTTCGTAAGAAAAGTGAAGAAACTCTGCAAGTGGGTGTCGCATGAACTGGAACGATGTGTGCATCACTTAGCTTAAGAAAACAATGTGAGTTGTTTTTGCACGGGATAAACCTGTGATGAAAAGTGGATTCTGTATAGCAGCCGAAAAGACAAACACATCACAAATCACGGTCTTCAACCAGAAATGGTTCGTGTCTGCAAAGCATTTAAGTGCGCTAGGCATAAGTAATACAATGCGACGCGTTCTGTGAAAGCGATGACAAAATCGCTGTGAATGTTCAACCTACGCTCGCACAGACTGAACACAGGCAATTTATCACTGAAGCGTTTGGCTATCTTTCTTCAAATGACTAAGGAATTTCAGTAAAAGCACCGAACAAGGAGCACAATGAACCAGTTCATTTTCTGAGTCCTCTGTTCCGACAGAAAAAATGTTATCAGAATTTGTATTGCTCAAAAATTTTACAGAACTTTTAAATTAATTTGTATTGAAAGCAATTAAATATACAAGCAGTATTGATTTGTTTGCAACTGACCTTTACCTTTCCATGTTCGTTATGCCTCGTCAGCGAAACATTTTTATCACAAAATAAGGCCAGCTAGACAAAAAACCAAGAAACATTAAGCTTGATACTCCTATTTTTGTTTGTCGGCTAACCCTTCTTTATATACGAATTCTAGGATACTGACCGCATCATCACTGCCCTACTTATTTTGCAATACCTCTATTAAGTAGAAATCCATTAGGGCGGACCCTTCCTAACTGCGTGATAAAATAATACAAACTATTCGTGTAATACATAAGCCTACGACGGACACACCATAAACAAATCGTTTAAAACATTTATTTCACCCCAAGGCAACAATAACTAGCGCAATACATCGTGTTTAAAATGTAAGAAAATACAGAAAACACATGAAGAATGCCACAGTAAAAGAAAAGGAAAAAATAACTTCTATTTCAGGGATTGCTACCGAGTTTGGCAAGCAAATAAATAATATTTGCTAGATATTTGCAGACTCCTCGCCAGTGCAAATAAATTATGAGGACTCTTACATATCCTTGAACCATAATATACCGAATGCAACAGTTATTCCTATCAAGCAATATCGACTATTTGTGTCGCAATCGTTAACCCTTCACCCAATCCCAATTAAAAAGAAGTCACTCACCAGAATGAATAACAAGTGAACTTACCATTTTATCTTCGGCAATGTAAAAATCCGATACAGCGGCTGCCAAATAGAGCACTGCTCTTTGTTCAAATGCTGCTAGACATTACATCCGGCACGTGAAAACCACATGTAATCAACAACACTTGTAAAGCTAATATACACTAGCATTTACGTTTCACGAACATTTTTGTCCTTAGCCAGAATTGGTGTGAATACATGAGCAGAGTTTAGTTTTACAGCTATCGCTGCACCCTGATCGTATTCCATTATGTCCAACATATCAGAGAACTACTGACTAGTGAATTGATGCGTAAATTGATGCGCCAATGATTTCTGACGGCCTATAAATATTACAGCGTATTCATGGTCTAGGAAGTATTCCGCCGATGATGAGCCTCTGCCCGGCACTGAAATTATCCACAAAGCGAACAGTATTATGCTCTAAAAGTACAGTTGTGCCGCCAGACTGAAAACAAACAGAAATAGTAATTGTTAGTCAAATAAGCAGCAACGTATTGAATCTGTTATATTATAATTATAAGCACGTGACGCCATAAAACATGCAACAGGTTGTTGAGGAGGTAATTGATCGTAAACTTTTCTTCACTGAATTGAATTGAGAAAAACTATTGATTTACCTATGCTAAGCGAGCAACATTTGACCCTGACTACAATGCTTCACTCGAAAATCCAGTTTGTTCAAGCCTGTTCAGAATTGACCTGGTTTTAAACCCGGGGGTAGAGATAGGTAGAGTCTACACGGTGCATGTCAGGAACATGAAAGACCAACCTCTTTTAAAGATCTTAAAAAAAACACAATGGTCAGGAGAAATGAGTTATGATACAATTTCATTGCAGCAGAAACTCACTGAATAGGTTCCGCATTTGAATCCAGATCAAATAATAGTTTTTTAACAAATTTGTGCAACAAATTGAGAGTGGTAAATGTGATTTGTTCTTTCTAGATTCTCGGAGGAACTTGCAAGACTTTTCTTTAAATTTGCTCTTAGCCCAAATTCGGGAAGATAAAGGAGTTGCTGTTGCAGTAACCTCCTCCGGAATAGCTGCTCATAAAGAAACACCTATTTGTAGCGTCATTAAATAAAGTAGCGTGTGTGGACGGATATTGGAATGTATTGGGAAGAAAAGAGCAATCGAAGCACAGGTACAAAGTGCCTCTACATACTGGCGTGCCTAACAAGGTTGCTCCAAAAAAAGGGGCTTTTTATTTGAGTGAGAAAAAAAGGGTTACTTGCATCGAGAATCCACTTCTAAACCGGATTTTCGGGTAAAGCAAGTAATATTATGTTAGAAATGGAACGATATTGAAAAAACTAAAGTGGATTTTAGGATGGAAGTAACCCTTCTTGATCCCACTTCAATAAAAAAAAAAACGTTCCCTCTATTTCGGACAATCTTCTTGCACCCGCCAATATGAACATGCACATTGACACACCCACTTAAAGGAACTTAAATTTGGTTAAAGTTCATGGGCCATCCTTACAACATAAAAATACAAAACCTCCTCGAACACACTTATGCATGTACAAACTCGCAACCACCGAGCGGTGACAGAATAAATACTGCGTATATGCATACTATTTGGGAACAGATGTTGATCTTTTGAATAGACTAAAGCGCTTACCGTGTCTTGAAAAATACGATTCAGCATTTTATTATGACGCTCACAGAATTCTTTCGACATGGATCGATTGTCTTCAAAACCAGCTGGCGGCAGATGTGTTGCATAGCATTCTTCCCTATACGTAGAGGTCATCGTCGATAATATGCCACCCTGCGCAAACAACTCTATTAGTTAAATTGCATTCGCATGCATATTCGAGAAACTTACCACAAAAACCCAACCTAATAGTTGACGCTTTTCTTTTTTTTTATTTGAAATTGATTTTTCTTGTCGCAGTTTTGTTTTTCTTTTTTATTACGATGAGAGGAAATCAAGAGGATAATTCCAAAATAGAACCGGATATATCGAAAGATTGAAGCAAAAATTAACAAAAACAATAAACAATATGCCGAAGAATCACCGAAGAAAAAGTATTTAATTATTAAATTAGCACACACAACATAAGTGTTCAGAAACAAACACAAGCTCTTTTGCCGGTTTCAGAGGATTTTTAAGAACAGCAAAACGAAGGAGGCGAACGAAAATTGAAGTTCTACTGAAGTTCGGCGTCACGAATACGATTTCGATAGAAGACAAGAAATTCTATACAGAATTTTCGAGTTTCCTTTAATATGTGGTTTTCAAAAGTCCCAAAATATTTCTAATTAATTCGTACAACGCTTTCAAATGGAATTCATTCTTAATTTAGAAGAAAACGTAATTTCTTAATAAAAACAATCAGTAAACTGTTACTACCATAAAACCCGCAGCTTCTCTTTGGCTTTCATCAAGTATTCAAGTATTCAAGTACTTTATTGAGACTTAATATAAAAAAAACATAACTAAAGGTTTACAAATTCTGTTTCGTTCTAATATAAAGCGGCTGTAAGTATGGCCTGCTTGCTCTATTACATTATACTACTAAATGCCACACGGCTGGATAACATGGATGAACTGCTCTTGCTCACGGAGCACTATATTGCTGTTACATTTGACAGTTGTCACTTAATCTAAATAAATATCTTACAACTACTACTTAAATCTAAGAGGGACACAAGAGTAAGAGTGCACAAATGCATACCAGTATGCTATTGCCATCCTCAACCAAGTGTCCCGAAACCTATGAACTTAACATCAGTCTTGTTATACGAGTATGTATGCATATATCACAGAGGTTATTTATTTATTTTTTTGTAAGCGTAAACAAATCAAAACATTCCAGAAAATGGAACGAAGTAGTTAATAAATAAAATTTATATTGATTACATATTAATGATAAAGCAATTCGAGATCGGCACACTTTTACGTGTAGGTTAGGAGAGTGAAACCGAGGACGAATTGTGCTGTAATGTAAGAATGAAATTAATTAGTAAAAAGAAGGAAAGTTTTGTACTCTCAATCATGTCAATTATTTTATAACTATTTAGCATTTTATGATGATGTGAGAAGTGGTAACGAGAGTAGCAGCAATAAGGTACATTAATCAGTTAGCCTCGATTTTGGCCAGGAATGGCCTTTAAATAAAAGGATAGAGGTGTAACACCGGATGTCGCTTCGGGTTCCAAGGATGTGACGCTTACTGGTGAAGGATAGATTTCGTTTGACCAGCTAGTGTGGCCTTGGGAGAGGGGAATTTCCCGTATGAGATCGTTGTCAATGTTATTAAGATTGTTGGAGAATTTTATCATGAGTTGAACAACGTAATTAATAAACGGCGTGACATTAGTTTCATTGTAAATGAATAAGTTGGAGTGCCTTTTATTTCTTGATGTGAAGTTCTTACCAGAGCAAAGTCGAAGAATCTTTCTTTCAAGAATCTCAAAGTCCCTAGCTATGGAAGGCGAGATATTGAACCATATCGGGAATGCGTAGGTCATTATGGGTCGGACGAGTGTTTTGTAAAGAAGGAGTTTTGTTCTTTTGTGTAAGAAGCTATTCTTTAGTAAGGGCATGAGCAAGTTGGATACTTTTCGTGCCTTTCCAAGAGTGGCTTTGGCATGTTTATTAAATTTAAACAGGTGATTGAACTGCACACCCAGGTATTTAATCTGAGTTTTATTCTGTATTATGCAGCCGTCTAATCGTAATGCTAGATCTCTGCTTTCTCTAACCGCGCCCTCAGCTCCTTTACCGCTGGCATTCCTGAAACAAATCAGCTCGGATTTAGATTTATTAATGCTAATGCCCCAAGTTTTATAATAATCATTGATAATCCTAAGATGGTTTTCTAGGGAACGGCAAGCGGGGATGGGGAAGGCGTCGCTGGCGTAGACGATGGTGTCATCGGCATAAAGTAGCCCTGTTGTAGACAGGTTGTTATTATTGAGAGAGTGTGGGAAGTCGAAAAGGAATATATTATAGAGAGAGGGGCCAAGGATAGAGCCCTGTGGGACACCACTGTCACAGACGCTGTTCTGGGATTTAGTGCCTTGGATTTTAACGAAGAAGGATCTATTGGTAAGAAAGCTATCCAGAAGATAGATAATATGTTGAGGAAAGTTTAGCTGCGATATCTTAAAAAGGAGCCCGTCTCTCCAGATGCTATCGAAAGCTTTTTCGACGTCTAGCGCACAGGCAACGGTGCATTTTTTTTGTCTGAGGTTGAGTGTGATGTCATTGTGGAATTTCAGGAGAGCATGCACAGTAGAGTGTCCTTTACGGAAGCCAAATTGGTGGTCTGGGATAAAATCGATGGGGTTATCCTCAGGGCAGAACATATTGTTGAGAATAATTCTTTCAAGGAGTTTGCCAACGTTTGAAAGGAGAGATATTGGTCTGAAATTACTTATTTCATGGTTGTTTCGCGTTTTTTGTATAGGAATAATTGTGGCTATCTTCCACGCAGTCGGGAAGTATCCTATATTAATGCAGTTATTGAGCAAAACTGTAAGGAAGTTTACCGCTGTAGATGATATTTTTTTCAGAATAAAATTGGTGATACCGTCCGGGCCAGCTGACTTCTTAGAGTTTAATTGGTTTAGAAGTGTTTGCACTTCCTCTTTGTTAGTGAAGAAAGGGGCAGTCGGTGAGAGGGCAGAGTTGTCTATTTCAAAATTGAGGATATGAGTAGGTTTGGAAAATCTAATCTGTTGAACTTGGTGTATGGTATTGTTTGTGACTGTGGGATTAAAGTCTGGGATTTTGTTTTTATAAATCTCTTTAAAATAATGTTCAAAGGCAGAAACTATACTATTTTCATTAGTAAAAGTCTCGCTGTTTACTGTCACTTTTTCACAATGGAACCTCTTTTTCTTTCCTATAATTCTAAAAACTTCCTTGAATGCCCCCGGATTAGGGGAAATTTTGGAAATTCTTCTTTGGAATTGTTTATTTAACCAGATCCTGACCTTGTCTTTTATTATTTTTTTTAGCAGCGAGATCCTTGATGATAATGCTAGGTAGGAATCGTTTACTCTATTAAGAGAGTTGTGAAATATTCTTTTCAACTGCTTTTGCCAAAGGTGTTTTACTTTAAATAAGTGTTTTATATCATCCGGGAGGTTTTTATATTTTTTACAGGAGGGTATTTCCCTGGAGGTGTGCATCGCTACAGTTTGGTTAAGGGAATCGGAAAAAATATCAATGTATCTGTCAATTTCTGAGTTAGATAAGTTGCAGTACTCGGGGGGAGAGCTTTGTCTGAGAATGGAATCAAGATCTTCGTTGAAGTTGTCCCAGTTGGTATCTTTAAATGACTGGTAGGTATTTAAATCACATAAGACAATTTCTGAACTTTCGATACTGATTTGGAGACAAAGAGGGAAATGTTCCGTGAAGGTCGGGAGAGATGTTATGGAATAATTTTGATTGAAATGATTTAGCAGGTGATTGGATACCAGGAAGTGATCAAGAAAAGAAGAACTTCTTGGGAAGGTGGGGGAGGATGTAGTAAGATTAGTCAAAGATGGATTATGGTTTTCAAGCCAGTTTTCGAGACTGGAGCCATTAATGTTATACCTAGTATCTCCCCAATTGGGGCTTCTGGCATTTAGGTCTCCCCCTAGGATAGCACCATCAAAAGAGCCGACTAATTCATTTAATTTTTTAAGTTCTTCTATTAAGGGGATAGTTGGGCGATTAGTAGGTATGTAAATAGAACCAATGAGGAGGTTTTTTTGGACATTATTATTTTGTATTTTGATGCTGAGAAGGATGGAAGGAAAGAGGTTGGAGCTCCAATCAACGGGGTCGTAGTCAATGTTTTTTTTTATGGCTATAGCGACACCTTGCTGGGTATTGTTAGGGATAAAGTTATATGTGTCCAGATTAACATACATTCTGGAACTCAGGTGTGTCTCCTGGATGAATGCAATCGCAATATTGTTGGCTAGCAGAATTTTCTGTAATTCAATTCTTCTGCTGTGCTCTATCAATGACGAGATATTGAAAGATAGGAATTTTATGGTCATGATTAATTCTGACTTAACATGATTTGATTGACAAGGTCGAGGTAGGCTAATCTCTTTTGGAAGACGGAGTCAAAATTGTCTAGATTTTGCATGAACTTATCAATTTTCCCCAGGAGGGCATTTATTTCCATCCCGAAAAGATCTTTGGATAATTCAAAAAACTTGTTCAGGGAGTTATTGCTCGTTTTGTGAAGGGGGTTAACATCACAAGGGGGATCCGTGGATTGGTGGAAGAGACTAGCATAGGAGATTTTTGGTGAGGTGAAAGAAGAAGCATGGATAAGATTCTTCAAGTCCTTAGTCTTTTCCCTATTATCTCGTGCTCTTTGGAAAGCTTTCCTCCTCTGGAGTTCGTACTCTTTGAAGGCTGTACAGCCCCTATAGTTAGCAGCGTGATCTCCCCCGCAGTTGACACAGGTTGGTTTTGAACCTTCTCCCTTGCTGTTGGAGCAGCATCCGGGCTCATGTGAGTTATTACATTTAACACACTTGTAATTATTGGCACAGTTTTTGGCCAGGTGTCCAAATTTTTGGCAGCGTCTACACTGTAGAGCTCCATTGTTACTTTTGGGTTTCTCCCAAATTATTTGTGTATTAAATAAGTATTTGATCTTTAGAAGATCATCAGGGGAGGTGCCTGGAAGGAGCTTGACGAGGAAGAGGTTATAGGAGATCTTTTCTCGTCTAGAGCGTTCGGTGGAGAATCTCAGAACTTTGTCAACATTAGGGTTGAGAGCCCTGAGTTCCTCAAGAATTTCTTCTTCCTGGTAGTCAAGGGTTAAGCCTCTTAGAATTAGGTTCATTGCCTTGTCCTCCTTCAGAGTGAAGGAGTAAGCACTCACCTCTTTGTTCTTTCTGAGCAGCTCCATCAGCCCCCGATGTACGTCCCGGTCTCTGACGTGAATTATACTGCTACTGCCTCGGTTTACCACTTTAAATTCAATATTTTTAGCTCGAAGGTCACGCGTAAGTTTACGGATATCAATATTTGACATAATAATTGGAGGACAAAACTTACCCTTAGCCAGTTTTTGGACTTGGTTTAGATTGGATTCCTTTGGAGGTATGATAGTTGATGGCTTGTTGGTAGTATCTGCTTTATGCTGTAGAGATCCTTGCTGAGTAGGGGTTGGATTGGGGTGATTACTCTTTGATGATGGGTGTCCAGAATCAGGTTCACGGGGTAATATCCCTACGCTCCGAATGCTGATATCCTGTAGTAGGGCAAATTGGTTACCATGGAGTGGTGTAGTATGCTCCTTTGTGGTGTTAGTTAATACGGTTCCAGCCCTATGCCTTTTGCTTGGTGTGCGCCATTCATTAGGTGGTGATATATCCATATTGTCAGTTTGAGCTTTAGGTGTTGCGGTTTTCACTGAAAATGTTTCTGTGTTGTGAGCATTAACATCGTCGTTAAGCTGATGCAGCTTCAAAAGTTGTTGTGCTGCTTCCAGTTTTTTCTGGTTACTGCGTGGTGAGGATGAGGAAGGTTTATTTTTTGGTTTTAAATAATCCTTGGCCTTCATTTAGAGGCATGCTGAGAATGCGTCCTCTACGATGGTATGCACAGCACACTTTTAACAAAAAAAAAAAAAAAAAAAAAGTTTTACGGATAAATTGCCACTTTAATTTAAGTAATGGAATTAAATTCAATTAAGAAAAAACAAAAAAAAACTGAGAAAGAAAGAAAAAAAAAATCGTAAAGCAAAATTGCACTTAAAAGGTCGTTAAAAGATCGTTAAATCGTTGTCTGACAAACACGTCTGTACACTATGAAATACTCAATCGAACTTTCTTTGGCTTTCATCATTTGGTGTTCATTTTGACAGTAAAGCCAACAATTGTCACTCAGTTCGAGCATAACGAACGTTTTACATGGGCGGAGAAATCGCACACTCTTTCTAAAAACATATTTGAAACCAAATCGATGATAAAATCATAAAAATTTGATTTGATATTTTATTTTTTTGCGTGTTTTAATTCTAAACATCGGATGCATTTCCTCACTATTTCTTTTTAACTCCCTTTTTCGGTTTTATCTTTTAAAACACTATATTTTATTACTTACCTTTATTTTCTTACAACTGATTATCTGCTTAATTTATGCCTCTTCAGTTTGACAGCACACTTTCGAATGGCTGACTTGACGAATCAGGCTGCGTTCACATTGTACAACGGGGAGCGTTCGAAAGGGCTTTACAAACTGCAACTTTCTATGTCTTCGCAAAGGTGAAAAGCAGTGGATGAACTCTGGAAATTTATTACGCACGTACTATCCTAATGACGACTAGTGGCAGAATCTTACGTACTCACCTTTATTCTCTTAGTGACAATGACAATCCATCACTTAATATTTTTCCGTTATGTGGCTTTAATCACAGAAAATATATAAAGAGCTGGCAACGCTTTGATTTTTATCAGTAATTTTTTGCATTACGGTGTTAAATTGAGCACGGGATTGGTTTGTTTAAGTATTTATTGAAAAATGAGAGCTGATATAACCAAGACAGTCTCTGTCTAAATAAAATAAAGCATTTCTACTCCACAAAGCGATCCTATCAATTATAATAGTGATATTGCGTCGGCTTTCTTTATGGATTTGGGTCTGTCAAAAGGAAAGGACGATTATAAGGTTTAGACAGGTTCCCGGAGAAAACACAACTCAGATGTTCTTCCATCCTACAGAATTATAGCAGATGCCAAAAAGGAGGCAGGTTTTTTTTTAGCACTCAATAATAACACTTAACACTCAAGTGGGTATTACTACACTTAAAATGCCTGAACACGTGTTAAGTTTTTAGGAAAATGGGACAGAGAGGGAAAGAAAGATTATTTTTTGGGATCAGCGGTTTTTTCGATCCATGGGTGGCATCCAGTACTTAATGGGGAGTTTAAATTATTAGTGTAATGAACTTGCTGTTGTATTATAGGCAACCGTTCGTCTTACGTGAATTAAGTTGCCTGAAAATGTCTTTCGGACGAGGCTGGGATTCGAACACCGAACCTTCCGATTTGAAAGCCAATACACTACCACTTCTGCAACGGCCACCCAGGCCCAGGAAATTACAAAATCACGGGAATATCCACTGAAGTGAAATTTCAAGTCGTGATGGATCATATGGCAAGTCGACTTTTAGAAAGCGAACGTGAGGGGGAATTAATTGCACTTCCAAGAATTTTTTCATTACAAAGTAAGTAGGGCTGTGATGAATCATCTTGGCAATGTGCCTACAAGCAAAGAGTAAATACACCTGATGGTGAAACAGATGTAAACATGTTGTGTCACTCAGGTTCAAATGGTGAAAATTGGAGGAACTCTCGTCCATCATCAGTTAATTTTCAAATCAGTTAGTTTTCAATGAAATAACAGATACAAAGTCAACCTGAAACAAACATATTTCAACAATCAACATGAGTCAAATGATGACAAACATACGAGTAAATACGAATCTGGAATTTCTTCATTACATGCAAGAGTCAGGTACATGGAATTTATTTTGAAACTGGCATTAATACTTCGACAAGAGGGGATATTGATTAATCTATTGGAATCAAGGAGGCAGAAAACAATGATGGAAATATATGGAAGAGGAGATTTGTTCAAGAATCAGAGGCAACAGCTTTTATAACTGGGGTGAATACAAAAGTAATAACAAGGCTTGAAGTAATACTTAATATTTTGAATTGCAGGGAAAAGGTCAACACGCAAGTTTGGGGAGTATGCCAAGAAAAAAACTGAAAACTTACAGACTACCTAAAAATAAATCTTAATCTACTTAACCTACTTACATCTAACACAAATATGGACATACAATATATATATACATATATATACTAAATATGTAAATACATGTAAACATACATATATATATTTTTTTTTTGTTTTATTAATTTTTTTTTTTGTATTTATGTTTTTTTTTTTCTTAAAAACTAAATTAATCCTGCCTATTTAAGCCGGCCAAGGCTAATAAAACAGTCAGACGACCGACTTTGCTTCCTATAGAGCTACCTAGTACTGGAAGAATTGAACGACGAAACTTCTCCTCCTTCAACTAGCCACCAAAATTGTTGGTGCTGCCGAGCAACATCCCTCATGTCGCGACTCCCTACCACCCTACTGAATCGGAGACGCTCCGCACTACCATGTGCAACGTCTCTGTCGTAGTTGGGTCGCCTGTCTGCAGCTGTTAGATCGACGTGGAAGATTAGCGGCACCGCCAATCTGTCCTGGATCAGACCTTTACTATATAGATAGAGGAACGCTGCTGGAGGAATGAAGCCGTCAAAGCGAACTCTCTTGTGATACATATAATTGGGGTAGAAAGCCCCGGAGATCAGGTTGTTCGACGAGCTCATTGCTCTTGCAACGTGCCTTCGAGTCAATTTAATAACAAAATTGTCCACTTTTATTAGGTTCGCCCTATTGTACAAGACCTCATTACGATAGAATTTTATGTACTCAGACTCTGGTGTTCTGTATAAGCGAAGACAATTCCTAAGACAAGCCCTCTCAAACACCCGAATCTTTTCTAATAAACTTGCTCTCACGTTGAACCACACGGGACATCCAAATACAAGCATGGGCCTGAAAAGGGCCATGTAGCAGATTACCATCACCCTTGCATCGAGTTGGCTGTTATAAGGCTGTCTCTTTGTAAGGGCAAAAGCACCTTTGGCTCTGGCCAGAGCAACATCTATATGTTTGTTAAAAACAGAAATTGATCTAGCCAGATCCCAAGGTATCTGACTACATTTCGACAAGCAAGTGGCTGCCCGTGCTGCCCCACGATCGAGAACTTTCGCCAATTCGTTCTGGTATCCCTAGAGGCTTCAGACAAAGGCGTCCTAAACAGAATGGTTTCCGACTTCGGAAAGATGATTTTCAACTTCCAGTCATCGCAATATCGCTTAATTTTGTCGAAGTCACGCTGCAAGAGTATATTAATGACCTCAATCTTTGGACCTGATCTGTACGCGATTATGTCGTCTGCGTACGCTATGGCATGGTGAAGTGAACCTATCAGATCACTTGTGTAAATGTTGAAAAGGATCGGCGAATTACGCACCGCACCTTGTTGCAGACCGTTTTTAATGTTAAATGTTCCAGCAGAAGTCACATCGCCATTCTTCACGATAAACTGTCTACTAGATAGCATATCAAAAAGCATATACAGTAGTGGTTTACTAATGCCCAACCTCTTCAGCTTGAAAAAGAGCCATTCTAACCATACGGTATCGAAGGCCTTCTCCTGTTCCATTGGATATCAGAAACCAGTTTAGACGCAGCATGAATGATATCATGCCCCGCTTTGAAACCGAATTGATTATCCGGAACTATATGTTTGTCCTCAACCCACTTAGTCAGGACTCTATTGATCACCTTCTCGAAAACCTTACTGATGTTTGGAAGAAGACTGATCGAGCGGAGATTCGCCGGATTGGAAGTGTCTTTATCCCTTTTGGGGATGGGATGTACCACCGCAGTTTTCCAATGCGCTGGATAATGTGCATTATTCATCGCATTATTAAACAGGGTGGTATAAATGTTCACCACTTCTAGAGGGAGATGTCGAAGCCCAATGTTCGGTATTTCATCGGTTCCCACTGATTTCTTACTTCTAAGTGATTCGAAGATCGTTTGGAGCTCGTCCTTCGAAATGAACGGGGGTAGTACCCTATCGTTGGTGATGACATTATTTGCCATATCGTCACTGAACTGGGTGAAACCCGAGCTCCCGAATAGCCAATTCACATTTTCATTTCGAAGGTAGAAATTGTGCACAAGGACTCGATTCTCCAGATCCTGGTTCGGGCCAATGATAACATTGGTCTTGTACACTTCCTGGAAAGTCGCTCCTATAGCGTCCACCTGCTTCTGCAGATCCTCGATCACAAAGAAGTTGTCATCATCAACAGCCTCTTTTGGATCTATGCCCGCTGCTACAAGCATTTGTTCGTTGTTCGTTGTTCGGTCGATTTTAAGACATGGAAGGTCGTTCTGATTATTATTCCGAAATATATTATTTATTTGCGGGAACATATTCGGGTTGCTGGTGTTTACAGCCCGAATTTTATTGTTCCAATACAAACTTACAGATGCTCTGTAATTTTCCTTTATTAATGTTTGGAGGTTTTTAATTGACGACTTCAGTGCCATTATCTCCGGGTTATGTCTGTCAGTAAACTGTATGTATAAGGTTTTTAGTCTTGACAGTAGTCTACTTTTACGTCGGTACAGTGCGTCAATAGTTGCGTTACGGAATAAGTCTTCTTCGTCAGTGTGTTGGTACCGAGGTATCGTTTTGTCCATTGTTTGTTTGATTGTCTCGTCCATTCTTCTTAGATACCTGTCAATCTCCTCGTTTGACAGATTTCTGTTGGACGGTGGGTAGAGCGAATTCGAGGAGAGTGCTCTAGTCAGTGTTCTGATGAAGTGTGTCCAACGCACCCTACTATAATAGTAGGAATGCCTTTGAACAAACTCATCCAATTCCGCAATTTCGTTGGGAACAGTTATTTCGGTGCTGAGACCGCAATGGTCACTGTCATACACGAAAGTGCGTAGACAGTTTGTAGTTTGTTGGTTAGTGCATGTCAGTTGTATTGGTGAGTCGAACAGCAAAAGATCCAAATAGGACCCGTGTCTGGGAAACTACGGACTATCCGTCGCCTTAAGCCCGGGTCGATACATTACACTGTGCTGACCCGGTTAATTGAATAGTAGGTTCCCTCTAGTATTTGGTGTATGATTGGGAAAATCACTATGTTTTTCATTGAAATCTCCGCCGATAATAAAATAGTTGTCTTCCAATTCCAGCATCAGAATTCGAAAAAGTGTCTCGAGCTCCGAGATAAATAAGGTGGATTGAGTAGCCTTAGGCGCATAGACAGACACCATGTACAACCGCTTTCCACTACGGAGGGGGATATACACGATGCATGCTTCCAGCACCTGGAACCTACGTTCTACACGACTGTATACTCTTTTAAAATGAATACCTTTTCGTACGAAAATCGCAACGCCCCCTCCGCGAATGGAGTTGGATCTGTTTCTCAGTACTATTTTGTATCTTCAATGCCTCATTTTGTGTCTTTTGGTAAGCTTAGTTTCGCTAACCAAAAGCACATCGGGGGCTTGGCATGTCAGGTACTGGTTCCGGTGCTCTGGGCGGTGGGGCCTGAGAAGCAACCTTCGCTTGCTGTACCGTATTTCCCCTACCTGCCGCCATTTGGGCGTAGGTAACATGGCGAGTAACGGCTGGAGTTTGCAAATGCACGGGTGGACGTTTCACTTCCACTTTCTACTGCCGGGCCAGATTTATTCTTTTGATGTACTGGAATTTGGGACAAGCCCGATAATTTGCGGTGTGTCCCGTGTTCCTACATAAAGCACAAGCGAGTTGGCTTTTTTCGGACGCTCCGTGTGAGAACCGTTGTGCTCAGCATGATGTGGACGCATTTTGTTGGCGCAGTGCTTGGGTGATTCCAGACTTCCTTCTCCTTTCTTATAAATGGCAAGAATCAATCTAGGAATTAAATAATTTGTTGTGAACAGTGAGAGCAAATGTGCCTGGAGAAGATCAAATTACCGCCTGATGCTCTTGTTGTTTTCATGTCTCCTAGATCGGCTTCCAATTCAAGTATTCATAGTCGGGCGCATTGAAAGACACAACTGCCGTTTAGTGGTCAAAAAGCATTCAGTGTCGAAATTGGGAGACACCGCACGCCAATTTTGCATTGAGCCAAAAACACATGGTCAAGCTTCCTGTCACTGAAAAATACATTTGGTATTACCGCATATGTTATCAAGCTTATCTCATTCGTGATCGTTGCAATTTACGTAAAACAGGTACCAAACTTACGAAAGGATTTAGAGTCTAAAGCGCCCTACACACAATTAATTTTAATTAACAAGTATAATTGACGCCTTTTTTTTGTCAAGTAACATTGATGAAAAAGCACCACCACACGTATCAATGAACATTGACAATATTTTTACGTAAATTCTGTTTAGTCGTTTCATATGTGTCTACGAGAATGGACAATAAATTGTACCTGCTTGCAACCGGTGTTGCAGCAAATGCAATAGTGTTAAATGAAAAAAAATCTAAGGCTTGGATAAAAAAAACGTTGTTGCTGAAAAGGAAATTTCATGGAGATTTCGTTGTTGAAAGAATTGTCTAATTTTGATGAAACTACAGAAATTTCCTTAGAATGGATGAAAATGTATTCATTGGATTGCTGGGTCTGGTTACACACCTGATTAAAAAAAATACTGAGATGAGGGAGTGTATTAAACCATCTGAGCGATTGTCTTCAACTCTACGTTTTTTAGCTCAATCGTTGTCCACAATAATTCCAGAGACCTGCCGTGCAATATATAATGTTTTAAAAGACGATAACTTAAAGGTGAGCTAAAAGTACATACATAAAATAAAAATCATAGATGATTTATTTAACCCAAGATCTGAAGAAGAGTGGGAAGAAATAGCTCGGTGTTTTATTGCAAATGGGATTTCCCTAAACGGCAAACACATTTTAATTGTGCATCCTGTAAATAGTGGATCCTATTTTTATAATTATAAAGGATACTACAACATTGTCTTACTTGCTATTGTTAATGCCCAGTACGAATTTATATACTGCAACATTGGAACTAATGGTAGAGTTTCCGAGGGAGGAGTAATAAGAGTATACAGATTTTCATGAATATCTTGTTAACAATCGTCTTAAAATACCAAAACCGAAAATCCCCAATAATTACGATTCTAGAATTCCATACGCATTTATTAGCGAAGATTTTAGGTGCACGACAAGTTGTAGAAAACGCATTCATTCTCTCGTCCCGATTCAGGGTTTTTCATACAAATATTTATTTGTCCTTGGAAATCATCGACTTCGTCGTTTTAGCAAGTAGTAGTAGTAGCACACATAACCGACGGGTTGGTTTGGAAGGAAAAACTGTTCGTGACCAATTTTTACAGTACTTTATTCAAACAAGAAATAATTAAATCAACTAATGTACCTATACATAAAAGAAAAACCATTAACAAAAATAAAATTCAATTCATTTTATAATAAAAAACACTTAATCTTATTTCATGGCCATTTAGAAAGAAATTGTTGTATCGGCATTTGCTGAGTGATGGCTTGCATTTCTTGCTGAATATTTCTCCCTTTTGGTTCAACTTCCAATACAATTCGAATTTGTTTTGCCCTCCCAAGTTTGGCTTCAAAGATCGAGTCGTTTATTATTTCTTTTACGTAAATGTTATCTTCTTCCGGCAAAGAATTTAATTCACAAGCAACATTGTTACCATATGTCGCAATCATCTTTTTTACTCGCATTTAATTTTTCTTGCACTTGTTGTAGTACAGCTTGAGCTTGATCTACACTTGTATTTTTAGCTCGTCTTTTACGTGTAAATGGTGTTCTTTGTTTCTAGAGTAATTGAAGAAGGACAGTTGACGTCAGCATATAACTGAAATTTTTAAGTATTTAACATTTTTTTCCTGCTTGTACCAAAACAAAACTTACACTTTCTTCGGACGCCAAATTTGGTAAACTAGCGGAAGCAGACCCTCTGCTGCTCAATTCACTTCTCGGAGTTTCCTGATCTGTCAAGAACAACAACTCACTGAAATACCATAAAGATGGCTGGCAAATGTCATCCTCCCCTGCTCCCGACTTTTTGGGATTCTTAATTTTTTTTAATTCCGCCCGAAAATTTGTTCTTATACTATTTATTTTGGTTTTCACAGCTTCGACTGTGGCATTTTTATCAATTTCTAATAGTTTTCCCCTCAATTTCTCATATGACTTTAGCTTTAAATCTTTATTCATATATTCATTTCCGCGATATTTTATAAAAAATCTCCTAAAAATTCCCTTGTACATTGTCGAAAATAAGACATCTTATCTTGCCTCTGCGATTACTATTTCGCAAATGAAAATATTGACAAGTGAAATTGATGCACCCTACACATAATTAATCTAGTGACAATGAAAATTGACGAAAGCCAAATCAGTTTTGATTTTTTTTCATCAATGTAGCAAGGTTACAACGATCAATGTTACTTGGATGATGACCCATTCAAGTAATATTGAAAAGTAACATTGATCGTGTGTAGGAGGTGCATATCCAATACGAAAATGTAACTATACATTTTTCTAAATTATACATTAAACTCCTTTCAAAATATAGCCAGAAAGTTAAATTTCTCACAGGATTTTTTTTTACCTAAGGACTACTAGCAACTGTAAAAAATAAGTCGTAGAGACCATTTTATTTTTCCATTCGATCACGAATGAAATCTACTCACTTGATAACGTGTGCGATAATTTGCCCTCAGTATGGTGATCGGCTTGTTTTCTTTTACATAATTTGTTATACGAGTTATTTTTTATAGTCCTACCTTTAGTTATTACGTTATGTTATTTTTCATTTTAGTAATTGTAGAAAACAACAATTACCTTTCTACTAGAGCCCTGCATGAGTGGAGTCAAAGTACTGTGCACAGTAGTCAACTCATTCACACTGATTCAGATTCATGAATCCTACCACAGTAAAATATGAATCTTTGAGTTAATGAATCATATAGTGTGCTATGAACACAAATCACTCATTGCTTATGAATGAATCCGAATGAATCATTAGTTTCCTATGACTCGTTTGGATCATGTTTCATGATTTAGAATGTGCGGTATCAATTCACTCACAGTAAATCACAGTAAATCATGTACTCCTATTGAAATGGGTTTTTTGTATTCGTTTTTGATTTTGATTGTTCTCTATGTGTTGCAGCATTTAAAAGCAACATATGTACATATGTATGTATATTCTTGGGTGTCATCGAGCGAAAGAAGATAACCCTTTTTTTTAAATAAGATTAAATTCGAAATTGATAAAATTGTTTAGTTTTAAGTTTTAAACGCATTTTATTTTCTAATCAATAACTCTTACATACTAACAAAAAATGTTTAAATGCTAGCTTAAAATTACTTAACAAACTTATACTAACTTACTGGCCCCACACAGCTACTCTAAATTCTTATACTATGTCTTTCGACTTTATTAACATTTTCTTTGTGGATATTTATTTACTATACTTAAAGCTAAGAAAAAATATTGTTAACAAAAAACTTAGCCTATGGATGTAATTTTTTATTTTTTATAAAAACTTAATATCTAACTTAAAATAAACCTCAGTCTACTTAACCTATATACACAATACACACATACAGACATAAAGACATTATGCACAATAATATACATATACTAGTATATACCTTTATATATACCAGTATATGTATATATTTCTTAAATGCTAACCTACACCTATGTAAGCTGGCCATCGCTATTTACTGGGCAAATAGATTGGTCAGCTCTGCCTCATTAATGAGGCTGGTCCGTAATTGACGGAAACGACGACGAAGCATCTTCTCCATCATTCAACCACCAGAAATGCTGGTGCTGCCGAACGACATCCCTCTTATCGCGATTCCCCACCGCCCTACTGAACCTGAGTCGATCCACACTGCCATGTGCGACGTCTCTGTTGTAGTTGAGTCGCCTGTCCCCAGCTGTCCGAGCGACATGGAAGATTAACGGGACCGCTGATATATCCTGGATCAACCCTTTCTGATCTAGGTAGAGGAATGCTTCCGGTGGAACGAAGCCGTCAGATCGCACACTCTCGTGGTAAAGGTAATTGGGGTAGTAAGCCCCAGATATCAGGTTATTCATCGAGGTCATTGCTCTTGCAATGTGCCTTCGAGTCAGCTTAATTACGAAGTTGTCCACTCGTATTAGGTTCGCCCTATTGTAAAGGACTTCATTAGGATAAAATTTCTTGTACTCCGACTCTGGTGTTCTGTACAAGCGAAGACAAGCCCTAAGGCAAGCCCTCTCAAACACCCGAATCTTTTCCATTAAGCTTGCTCGTACATTGAACCACACGGGACAACCAAATACCAGCATGGGCCTAATAATCGCCATGTAGCAGATTACCTTTACCCTCACATCGAGTTGGCTGCTATAAAACAGTCTCTTTGTAAGGGCAAAAGCACCTCTAGCTCTTGCCAGAGCAGCATCTATATTTTTGCCAAAATACAGAAACTGATCTAGCCAGATCCCAAGGTATCTGACTACATTTCGACAGGCAAGAGGCTGTCCGTGCTGTCCAATGATTGAGAACTTTCGCCAATTTGTTCTGGTATCCCTAGAGGCTCCAGACAACGGCGTCCTAAAGAGAATGGTTTCCGACTTCTGAAAGTTGATTTTCAACTTCCAGTCATCGCAAAATCGTCTTATCTTATCGAAGTCACGCTGCAAGAGAGTATTAATGACCTCGATCTTTGGACCTGTTCTGTACGCTACCAAATCGTCTGCGTACGCAATAGTATGGGGAAGTGAACCTATCAAGTCGCTTGTATAAATGTTAAATAGGATCGGCGAATTGACCGCGCCTTGCTGAAGACCATTTTTAATTTGAAATATTCCAACAGAAGTCACATCGCCATTTTTCACGATGAACTGTCTGTTGGTTAGCATATTATAAAGAATGTACAAGAGAGGTTTGCTGATCCCCAGCCTAGTCAGCTTATAGAAAAGACCCTCTAACCATACGGTGTCGAAGGCCTTCTCCAAGTCAACAAGGCAGGCACCAGTGCACTGTTTCTTGCCTTTGTTCCATTGGATATCGGACACCAGTTTAGACGCGGCATGTGAGATATCATGTCCCGCCTTAAAACCGAATTGATTATCCGGAACTATATGTTTGTCCTCAACCCACCTAGACAGAGCTCTATTGATTACTTTTTCAAAAACCTTACTGATATTCGGAAGGAGACTTATCGACCGGAGATTCGCCGGATTGGATATATCCTTTCCCTTTTTGGGGATAGGTTGAACCACCGCCGTTTTCCAATGCGCTGGATAATGTGCATTATTCATTGCATTATTAAACAGGGTGGTGTAAATGTCCACCGCTTCTAGAGGAAGATGTCGAAGCACGATGTTTGGAATACCATCGGTCCCCACTGACTTCTTAGCCCTGATTGTGTCGAAGATCTCACGGAGTTTTTGCTTCGAAATGAACGGGGGTAGGTCACCTTCTCTGGAAATGACGTTATTTGCCATATTTTCGTCGCTAAACCGGGTGAAACCAGAGCCCTCGGATCGCCAGTTCCCTATTTCATTTCGAATGCAGAAGTCGTGTACCAAGACGCGACTGTCCAGGTCGCAATTAGGGCCAATGGTATCAATGGCCTTGTATACTTCCTGGAAAGTCGCCCCTATGGTCTCAACCTTCTCTTGCGGATCCTCGATCACAAAGAAGTCGTCATCGTCAGCGGCTTCATTTGGATCAATACCTGCTATTGTCAGTAACCGTTCGTTTTCTGTTGTCCGGGCTATTTTAAGACACTGAAGGTCGTTTTGTTTTTTTCTCCGAAATAGTTTATTGATTTGCGGAAACATGTTCGGGTTGCTGGTGTTTACAGCCCGAACCTTGTTGTTCCAATATGAGCTTACAGCAATTCTGTAATTTTCTTTTATTAACTTTTGCACATTTTTAATCGACGACTTCAGCGTCCTAATCTCCGGATCTTGTCTGTCAGTTAACTGTCTGTACAAGTTTTTGAGTCTTCACAGAAGTCTACTTTTCTGTCGGTGCAGTGCGTGAATAGTAGGATTGCGGAACAGGTCTTCGTTAGTTGTACGTCGATACCGCGGTATTGTAGTGTCCATAGTTTGTTTAATTGTCTCGTCCATCTGTTTTAGGTAATTGTCGATCGCCTCGTTTGACAAATTCCTATTGGACGGTGGGTGGCGCGTGTTCGAGGAGAGCGCTCTGTTCAAGGTTGCGGAGAAGCGCGTCCATCGAGTCTTACTGTAGTTGTAAGAATATCTTTGGACAAACTCCTCCAATTCCGCAATTTCGTTGGGTACTGTAATTTCGGTGCTATAACCGCAATGGTCGCTGTCATACACGAATGTGCGCAGACAGTTTAGCGTTTGTAAATTCGTACCTGTCAGTCGTATACGTTCGTCGTACAGCAGTAGATCCAAATAAGACCCGCCTCTGGGAAACGACGGGTTATCCGTCGCTTTAAGACCGAGTCTGTACATGACATCGTGCTGACCCCACCAATCGAGTAGTAGGTTCCCTCTAGTATTTGGCAAATTATTTCCCCAATCTCTGTGTCTAGCGTTGAAATCCCCGCCGATTATAAAATAATTCTCCCCCGATTCCAGCCTCAGAAGTCGAAAAAGCGTGTCGAGCTCTGTAATAAATAGGGCGGATTGTGAAGCCTCAGGTGCATAAACAGAGGCCAAGTACAGCCGCTTTCCACTGCGAAGCGGGATGTAAATGACAACTGCCTCCAATACCCGGAACCTGCGCAACACTCCCTTGTACACTCTGTGAAATTTTATACCTTCTTTAATGAAGATCGCGACACCACCTCCACGTTTGGATCTGGGCCGGTTTCTTCTTCTAACAATATAATTATTGTACTCCAGTTTGTGATTATCGGTTAGCTTGGTTTCGCTAGCGAAAAGCACATCAGGAGTTTGGTCTTGTAGCAATTTAAACATCGCGGCTCTTCGTTCGATCCTAATCAGTGAATTAACATTCACCGCAAGGACCTTCAAAGTTTGCTCCACCATGTGCGTACCCATTACGACATGTGTTGCGTTAGGCCCGGCAGCAGCGCATAAATCTGGTCCACCCGCTTGGCCTGTTCTTGCACCTGCTTTTGCAGCTGAGCCATCTGCCCTTGGATTGCGAGCAAGATGGCTAGCATGTTAGGTGCAGCTTCCGTTGTTCTCGGCATTGGCGCCGGAGAAGCAACAGTCGCTTGCTGTACCGTAGCCCCCCTACCTGACGCCATTTGGGCGTAGGAAATTTGGGACGTGACGGCTGGTGTTTGAAATCGAACAGGTGAACATTTGACCTCCACCTTCTGCTGCCGAGCCAGTTTTGCTTTCTTAATGTCCGCGAACTTAGGACAACCCCGATAGTTTGCGGTGTGTCCCATGTTTCCACATAACACGCACGAGAGCTTCGATCTATCGGATGCTCCGTCAACACCCAGAGGACACTCCTCGGAACTGTGGTTCTTAGCGCACTTCACGCATCGAGGCTGCATTTGGCAGTTCGACGCGGCGTGCCCGAACCTTTGGCAGCGAACGCATTGTATAACGCCTTCGCTCCTTTTTAGTTTTTCCCACTGAACCACCTGGTAGTCTAGGACATTGATACTCCTTAGACTATCCAGACGGCTTTCGGGACTGAGCTGCACCAGGAAGAACGGCAGACTCCGTTTCTCCCGCCTGGCTCTAGCTGTGGTAAATGGCTTTACCCCCACAAATTTGAGTCCTTCGCACTCCTTCTCTTTGAGCAGTGCCAGGATCTCCTCAGGATCAGAAGACGGTTCCAACCCCTTCAGCAGCATCGATTGCCGCTTTTCACACTTCGGTGAGTATGAGTAGTGCTCCGTCGTCGTTTTTTTTAGGAGCTCTTTCACTTTTGCGTAGCCCTCCACTGTATTACAGTGGATGACATGGCGATCGTTCCCCAATCTCTTGATATTAAAATTATTACCAATGACCAACTTACACAGGTCCTTGGTTGCACTTACCTCCAGTTTGTAGGTGTTGATCGGAGGCACCTTCTCTTTCTTCTTCTTCTGCTGCTGTTGTTGTTGTTGTTGTTGTTGTTGGTGTTGCTGCTGCTGCTGTTGTTGATTTTGTTGTTGTTGGTGTTCTTGCCGCTGTTGCTTTCGCTGCAGTTGTTGCTTCGGCTGCTGATGTTTTTGTTGTTGCTGCAGTTGCTGTTTCTGCTCTTGTTGTTGTTGTTTTAGGGAGCTCTCTACTTCTGATTGCTCCCTCTGCCTTCGTGCAATTTGCCGCTGTTTAATAGCAAGCATGTCTTGCTCCAGCTTTTGTATGCTGCTTTTTATGTGATTAATTGCGTCATCTTCGTCTTCCGACTCAGATGACGCCAGAGAGGCGAAGCTGTTGGAGCCCCCCTCCTCTTTATCTTCTTCAGCTGTGGAAACAGCACTTATTTTTTTTTTTGACAGATTAGGAGGGGTATTCAGCCTCTTCCTCCTTTTGCTGGCTTTCGCCACGGTTATGGGAAGAGCGGGGCGCTCTCCACCATCCATCACGTGATTTTTGTTGTTTTTCCTTCTTATTGCCTGATGGTTTATAGGTTTTCACAATTTGATGAGGAAAAAAAAAAAAAAAAAAAAAAGTTCCAAACTTCTCACTCGAGATTCGAACTCGTGTCCCACGATTTGTTGACTGGCGCCGCTAACCGCTGGGCAGACCTGTAAAGTAATGAAATACATTTGTACTGCAGTACAGTGAAAGTACTAAGTAGCCTGTAATTGTAGTTGTACTTCAAAATTTCAAGTACAATGTACTCCGTACTTAAAAATAAATAAGTACCAGTATTTACCTAAGTACTCTGTTCCAAGTACATTTACTAAGTACTTGAATATACCTCAGTACATTTTCAAGCACTTTTCAAGTACATACAAATCCTTCATACCTACGAGTGTGTTCCTCGTCAATACTTTCATTCTGCTTTTATTGGAAAAGGATATTTATTATACATAACTGATACTCATTTAGGAAGCGGAATGAAAATATTGGACAAATATCCGATATATAAAAACTTAATACTCCTTTGACGTCATCGGGCCCTGTGGAATGGTTGGTTTCCTTTGCAGGCCTAATTAACACTCCAAAACGCAGCACGCTGTTTGACCAGCATTTCGAGGAATTAGTTTTATTGAAAGCTAACTTTAATTTTCTTAAGTCTTTCGAAAAATAAAAAAAAATAAAAAAACAATAAATTAGTTTTTCTTGCAAAACCACAACATCGTTAGGAACCGTAATTTGTTAGCAAAAGTTGGTTCAAAAATTACAAATTGAGTATAAACTTGTAAAAGGTAAGTACTTTAAAAGTACTTACAAATGTACTGGGGTGTATTCAAGTACCTAGTAAATGTACTTGTAACAGTGTACTTAGGTAAATATTGGTACTTATTTATTTTTAAGTACGGAGTACATTGTACTTGAAGTTTGTAAGTACAAGTACAAGTACAGGGTATTGGGTACTGGACTCTTACTGGTACTTCAAAGTATACAGCTCTGCCGCTGGGCTACCGAGTCAATTTACGGGATTTTAACTGTTTATGTTTATAAACCGATTTTTTTTGTTTTTGTTTTTCTTTACGAAAAGCCGAAAGACGAAAGTCGTCTATTCTCACCAGAGATTTGCGAACGACTGATTGATAAAATTGTGCTGGCAACGTGGTGCGTGAGTGAATTTGTTCTTTCCTTCTATTACATTATTTGCGCACATTCACTTAACGTCAAATTGTTCGAGAAGAATTGTTCACGTTAGGATTTTGAAGAATAAGTTTTCTTTGTTACAAGCCACCACCACGTTGAGCCGCAGCAAGATTTGAAGTCTTACCAATGTAAGTTGAATTCATAATGAAACATTGTAAGGATTTAAATATTATTAATTTTTATAGAAATAAAATCATTTGTACCAAGTTTTGGCGATATTATTTTGGAAAGAAAATCTTACTGTTCCTGCGGGCCAACATTGGAATTTCCTTTTTCTTAATTGTTGCGTTTTATTATGACAGTTTTTTTTATTGTTTATTACTTCCGGAAGGATAATGATTAGGCCAGTTAATTATATTTTCTTCCACTCATAAAAAATATGAAGGAACGAATGAGGTTTTGGCAATTAGGTCGTAAAATTCAAAAAACTTCATTCAGGGATTCTAGGAAACTTTCATTTTTTATAATTGAAGTAGGAAGTAGAAAGAAAGTGTTATGCAAAAATTAACCCAGGGATTCTGTATTGTTATTTTTTGTTGCAATTCTTAATTTGTGTGTTTTCTTTCCATATAAAAGATAATAAGTTATTATAGAAATTTAGTATACGGAAAAAAGTTTTTGTGCTAAGCAGTGTTGTGTTAAGTGTGTTGACAAATCTTTGGTATTTTAAAAGGAAACAAAATGGAGGAAATAAGTTTAACTGAGAATGTAAGTACTAAATTGTTTAATGTGTAAAATACCTTATTGTTTATAATATTTTTTTTTATTTACAGATCAATTTGACAAACTCTAACGGTGGTGTTGATCCCAGATTCGTCAAGGTGAAATTGCAAACAGGAGAATACAAAGTAAGCGATGTACTTGGTCGCAGTAAAGTGTGGAAAGTTTTCGGAAAGGTGATCCAGGAAAATGGAACTGAGGTTGAAAATATTGTGGAATGCCGAATTTGCAGCAACGTTTTTAAATTTTCAAAAAGTACTTCGAATCTTGTTCGGCATAAGTGTTATAAGATAGAGAAAAATAAAATTGGTCAAGATAATCTACCAGAAACTTTTATAGATACCGACACTAAGAAAAGCATTACGCGTGCAGTAACAGAATGGACAGTGGAAAATTGTCG
Organism: Volucella bombylans; assembly: GCA_949129095.1. Classification (NCBI taxonomy): domain Eukaryota; kingdom Metazoa; phylum Arthropoda; class Insecta; order Diptera; family Syrphidae; genus Volucella; species Volucella bombylans. The sequence goes on from OX422140.1 coordinate 49,639,821, forward strand.
CCCATTTATTTTTGTTGAAGATTCAGGATTAAAAAAAGTGGCTTCGATGTTATTGAAAATAGGATCGGAACTAGGAAGCAATCATCTGCTTCCTCATCCGACAACCAACCGTATACCGAAATGTATCTGAGTTGTATGAAATACATTTTAAAGAAATTCGACAAGAAATTATAACAACGAAATTGTGTGGATATAGTATAACATCCGACATATGGACAGACAATTTTCTACGAAGGAAAATACAATGAAAAGCCGTCTGCTTTCAATGACAAACGTGAACAGTGAAACATGCACAGGTGCAAAAGTAAAAGATAAAATTTCAAAGAAACTACGCGAATTTGGATTGATTTGGATATTGATGACCCAATATGTGTGACTGACCGAGGATCCAATATGATTGCCGCATTAAAAAATAACACACAATATTTTATAAATGCACACAAAAAAATCAAAACGGTGAAAATGTTAACTGAATACACGCAGAAAATCCATTTTATTACAATATACACTCAAAGCTGTTACGATAAAAAAAGTTTCAGAGCATAAGCACTAAATAAAACACCACAAAAAAAAACAACAAATACAAATTATTGTTCATTCATGAAATAACACTAAAAACCAAAGAGTAAGTTTTTTTTTTTTATTAAACTCTTAAAATTGCAAGTTTTCAGTATTCAAATTAAACATCTGATTAAATGTTACTTTTCTAATATTGTTTTTTTTAAGTAAACGTATTCCTTAAGAATATGTACATATGTATATTCATTACGTGCTACATATTTTGCATTCCCACTTATTGTTTTCTCCGACCATCTTTCAAAACAACGAATCAAATGCAATCACAGTGAATCACAATGAATCATACCACTCACAACACACGAAATATAACTCCTTACTGCAGTTACTGTTCGAATCTCAAACTGTGAGGTACGAAAGACATAAAAATGAATCTCAAATCATGTCAAATCACACGATTCATTCTGTCTCATAAAGTGAGACATATAATTCATTCAGAGTCATTTTTAAATGAGTTGAGTTATTTGAAGTTTGACTCCACTCATGCAGGGCTCTACTTTCTACTCACGCTTTTCAAACAGCTATTTATTTACAAATAGTATTTTTAATTACATGTATGATTTTAATTTTATTAAAGCTACTTACTGTATTATTAAATAATTGCAACCTTTATAAAAGTACTTTCACGTTGGATCGTAAGTGAGACCATAGTAAAGCTGGAAAGATTTTCAAAAATAAATGTAAAACAAAGTCCATTCAAAGCCATTTTTGTTTTTATTATATGACAATAAATTATTGTATATTTTACATTTTTTACAACACAAGTTTGTTTTTAACAATTTATAAGATGCAAAAAATATACTTAACATTCACCGTGGTACAACACAATCTGTGTTTAATTTTTTATTGTAATTTTCTTTTTAATATTTCTTATTATTTTAATGTAAAACTATTATGTAATTATACATTTAAAGAACTTAGATTAAGTCGATAAAATGTTATATAATTTACGGCATATTTGATTCGTTTTTTATATTTCTTTATTTCTTTATAATTTGATATTTCAACTGGACTTTTTTCGTAAAAAAGGAAATATTTGTTATACGTAATATTAAAACTATGTTTACTATAAGTAAATTTAATACTTATAATTTTTATAAACTTATTTGTTAAAACTTGGATTTTAGTATCAATATTTTCCTTTTTCTGAATTTGTCTATCTAAAAGCTTTTTGTATTAAAAAATAAGTTTCCTTGTTAAGAGGTATAAGAAAGGTTTTTTTTAAATATTTGTTTTTACTTTTACAATACTTCTAGCGCTCTTATTGGTTAATCAAGAATATAATAAAATTTTAAATTCAATACATTATACGAGTGTACGCCATAGATTTGTTGTCACATTTCGTTATTTTCATACACATATGAGATTTGGAGAAAAAACAAAAAACTGGTTTTAATTTATCAAATTTTTTTTTATCAAAATGATTCAATCCATACAATATTTATTTTTTTTAATTTAAATTATTTGTTATATAATGCTGCATTCAAAGTTAATTTCTAGATAAACAATGTGTGATTTCAAATTGATAGTGATTTCAAATTGATAAAAGTTAAATGGTAAATATATGGTTTCTTGGTTTATTCATTCTATTGTAAAAGGAAAAGGATATTTTCACGAATGAAGTCTTTTGAGACATTACTAGACATCTTTACTTAAACAAGTAGTCTACAGACGGCTCTAAAAATGACCAGAGTACTGGTATGGCTATTGTTAACGAAAGCGGTGTAACATTACTCGCAGAGAAGCTCCCAACCTTCTATTCCATCTTTTCGGTAGAAGCGCTGGCAATTCTTAGGGCAACAAACATTGCTGTGCGGAGTAACAAAAACACTAATTATATATACAGACAGCCTCTCTGTTGTTCCTGCTATAAAAAACATCACCAATAACACATTTGTCATCACTCAAATCAGGGACAATCTAATATCCCAAAGTCCAAAAATAAAAATCGTTTGGGTCCTATCACATATGGGTATATCTGGGAACGAAGCAGCGGACATCGCAGCAAAAAATATTTTAACGGACCCCAAAGTCACCATATGTTCATATCGACCCAACAAAAAGGATTTATATAAATTTTTAAAAGCACATTGGAATGCAAAAAAACTTGAATTATAGAACAATTACCAGCATCATAAACTCTAACGCAAACCCCCAACTCTACCCAACTAATTCAAAAACAAAAATGTTAAAATTCTTCATCCGCGTTCGTCTTGGTCACACACGCTTGACTTACAAACACCTCTTCAGCAAAGATCTCCCCCCAATCTGCCATTTTTGCCCTATTAACACTAGACAATTACAATTAAATATCTCACTTGCGATTGAATCAAAATACAAAAAATATGTATTAAATATTTCAAAGAAAATCTCATAAATATTCTCAAAGTTCTTTCAGAACAAAACATCAAAAACGTGTTTAAGTTATTACAAAAACTGGAACTATAAAGCGAAATTTACTTATTATTCTTATTCTTATTACTTTCAGTTTGGGACGGTCAAGGACGTCCATCTCATGGGTATTTAGCTCTTGATCTGGATCAATTTTCATGATCCGAAAATTAGTTCACTTAACTCGCTACTAGGTTTCAATTTCATTCGTGAATGTTGGTACCACAAATGGAATCATTCAAAGTATGTCATTGCCTGATAAATGCATTAAATATTGTTTTGTAAAGCGAATTTTGTTAAATAATTTTAAAGTTCGTTTAACGAAATATTTTACTCATAACAAAAAAGATTTGTGAATTACTTTAAAGTTCTAAGACCCTTAAGAAAATTCCGGCTAAATTACACTTATTAAGATAAGAATTAAAATCAAAAGTATAAAATACGAACGTATCAAATTTCTATTTTTGTTTAATTTTTTATTTGGTGTGTAAACTCCATACATAAACATCAAAAATTATTTCAATAGCGGAGTGTCAATGGAGTCGACAAACAATAAAAGGTAAATCTTCAGAAATAATAATTTATTTAATTAAAATAGACACATATACTTATTAAGTTAACAATTGCTTTTGTAGTTTAAGAAGAATTTGGACGGCAGCAGAAACAAAGACTTTTCTTGTAGCATACGGTAACAGTATGCAATGAGCAATGTCCTGGAAGACCTGTTAGCACAAAATGCTTTGGTTTGTTGCCGTAATCTGTTTGCACATTTATACATTTTTTTCTACTTCCAGACCAACTAACTACCGTTGAAATGCTGAGCGTAAAAATAAAAAATTTGCTTAGAGCTTATAAAGTAAGTTCCGACACAAGCAAGAGAACTGGAGAGTCAGCCACCAAAGCTCCATTCGAGGAGGAGATGGAAGACATCTTTGGTACAAAGCCAGAGATTCGCAACAGCTATACAATTAATTTGTCGGGGGATATAATAGAGCCATTGCCGATGGCAAACAATGCTTGCACAAGTAAATATTCGTTTTTAATTAAATGAACTGTTTTAATCTAACCGATTTAATATTACAGTTCAATCGCAAAGTCCACTATCAATCGTATCACCAACTGCATCTACGTCCAACAGTTCGGAAGGCACGCCATTAGGAACAATGACTAAAAAAAGAACATCTTTTAGGGAAAACCTCCTGTAAGAAGAGTTCCAATTTAAACGCAAGCTGGCGGAAGAAAAAAATAAAATATTGGCTGAATATGCAGAAAAAAAAATTAAAATATTAGAAGAGAAAGAAAAGGCCAAACAGGACAGATTTGAGAGAAAGGTGCAAGTTTTAAAGGAGCTATTTAAAAAATAATTTTTATTTTGAATGTAAATGAATTTATTTTTGTTTCTTTTTTGTTTTATATGTTTCTATTTATCAAGTCCTCTAGTAAGAGTTGTCGCCTGCTGCTGTTTACTGTTCTATCATTCACGTCAGCTGTAGGAAAGTTTTCAAGATCGACTGAGAGTTCTTCATCGACTTCATCGTTGTTATCAGTGCATATGTTATGCAATATACATCTAAATATGACTAAATTTATCACGATATTTATGTTCCTTTGTTCAGTGAAATGCATCAGTCTTCGAAAACGAGTTTTTAGAAGACCAAAATGTTCCATGATGACCCGTCCATTAGCATGAAGCACGTTAAATTGTCTTTGGACATTCATTAACATTCCATTATCCTTAAATGGTGGAATTAGCCAGTCTAGACAAGGATACGCAGAATCTCCAAGTGTTTAAGGTTTCGAGGGACAATTAAAAAAGGACTACCAAAAACTTCGCCGGATATAGAAATATATATATTCTTGTGGTATATGGCGAACACAAATACTTTTCGGGAAATCTCAAATTTGTTTGGGATTTCTATTTCTACTGCATGGAATGTCATTAAGAGGGTAACATATTGGCTCATATCCATCGGCCACGAGTATGTTAAATGGCCAACCGAAAATGAAGCTTTACATAACGCAAGTTTATTCGAAGAGAAAACAAAGATTCCGGGAATAGTGGGGTGTATTGATGGCTCTCATATAAGGATCAAAGCCCCCATCACCAACAAGGAAAGCTATTTCAATAGAAAACGATTTTATAGCATTTCTATACAAGGAGTAGTCGATGTGAAAAAAAAGTTTATCAACATCTATTGTGGTGAACCAGGTAGCTTGCATGATAGTCGCATTCTACGAAGGTCTGAGTTATATGCAAATGCTTTCCAAAGAAGAATTGAACTTTTTCCACACGCCACAAATAAATTGCAAATATTAAATGTCAATGCACAGGTGATTTCGAGTATTTGATTTGTAACATACCATACATAAGTATATTATTAATATTACTCGTCTAAGATATGTACGTGAATAGTATTCTATTACCTTGTATGTATGTATGTATGTGCACTATATGGCAATACCTTTTACTCAAATATGTAAGATTAAATCAAACCAGTTGTTGCTCTAAGAAAACACCTAACTCTGATTGCTCTACACAATATATTTAAATAAGTAGCATATAGTTATTTCCTAATAAATTGAATTATTGGATTAAATAAATTGTGATTTAATTGGTACACGAACATTACAATTGGCGACGAGGATTGCTCGAAGAAAATTCCACAGTGCAATAATTGTGTAAAAGTACACGTGCTGTTAAAAAAGAAAGAAAGAAAAAAAAAAAATCCAATAAAATGACCACGTTTGGAGAACTTCCAAGGTTTCAGCATGAAGTGAACGATTTCTCGATATTCAAAGATAAATTGGAACAGTTTTTTATTGGCAATAACATTGTAGCAACAAGTGTAGAGCAAAGGCGAGCTCTCCTTTTAGTTTCTTTACACGACGACACCCTAAAACTGTTGTGTGACCTCGTGGCTCCGGAGGCAGTCGCCTCAATAGAATATATTGTTTTAATGCAGAAACTGGGTAGTTTGTTCAAGCCAGCTTTTTCTGCTTTTGCGGAGAGGCTGAAATTTTACGAAGCAAAGAAGTTACCGCATGAGACTCTTCGTCAGTGGGCAGCACGTGTTCGTTCCTTGGCAGCGAACTGTAAATTTGAGGCACATCTAAACACCACTTTGCGGGACAAATTTGTCATAGGATTGGATAAAGGTCCAGAGAAAGATAAATTGTTCCTTGAGGATGTGGAAAAATTAACATTTGAAAGGGCTATGGAAATTTCCCTAGCAGTCGAATGCTTCAGGCGCCAATACGAAGCACCTAATGGGGAAGTTAAAACCGAACCAGAAGTTTTCTCTCTCAAGTCACTGAACAAAAAAGCATGCGGATTAAAAAATCACGTAGGGGATAATTGTCGATTTAAGAACTACGTTTGCCTGAAATGTGGTGAAAGGGGGACCCGAAGGAGATGTGTAGAACTCATCGAAACAACAATACACAAAACAAAGTTAAGCAAACAAACAACAATAATAAGAGCTATAAATGTAATTATTTAGAAGATCAAAGTAATGATTTGTCAATTTTTTATTTCGGAGAAGATAGTTCGGTAAAGCCAATCACGACAGCAGTTACTATGAATGGAGTTAGCATAAATATGGAAATTGATAGCGGCGCATCAATCTCCGCTATTTCGGAAAACGCTTATCGAAAACATTTCAGTGGTGTAAAAGTTGCCGAATCAAATATATCTTTGAGGACTTATGATGGATCCGTTATTAAACCTGTTGGAGTGTGTAAGGTAAATGTTCAATTCAGAAACTTAACAAAATTAGTAGAAGTAATTATAATAAAAAATGGGGGTCCACCAATAATGGGAAGGAATTGGATGAAAACATTTAACATAGGCCTTAAAAATGTCAATTTTTTAAATAAAACGCAGGAACTAGATAGTTTTAGGCAATTATAAAAATCTTTTCGCCCAAGAAAATTGCCCTTCGCAATAAAAGACAAGGTAGAGTCTGAAATTGATAGACTGGTTAGTCTTCGGGTTCTCAAACGTGTAAATTTTAGTGAGTGGGGTACTCCGATAGTTCCCATTATGAAGAAGGACGGCACAGTGAGAATATGTGGTGACTATAAAGTTACACTAAACCCACACTTAGAGCCCTATCAGTATCCTTTTCCGAGGATTGAAGAGCTTTTTGCTAAACTGCATGGCGGGCAGGAATTCTCAAAAATTGATTTAGCAGTGGCTTATCAACAATTGCCATTAGATGAAGTTTCAAGGAAATTGACCACAATATCTACCACGAAAAGATTATTTGAATATACGAGAATGGTGTTCGGAGTCGCATCGGCGCCAGCAATTTTCCAAGAAAAAATAGAATCTTTATTGAGTGGAATAGATGGGGTTACAATTTTCATGGATGATTTATTAGTTACAGGGAGAAGTAAAAGGGACCATCTCAAAACGTTGTCGTTAGTATTGTCAAAACTTCAAGAAGCAGGTTTAAAAGTGTCTCAACAGAAATGCGAATTTTTCAAAAAGTCGGTTTGTTATCTCGGTCACGTTATACGAGTAGATAAACACGGGTTACGTAAAGATCCAACTAAGATAAAAGCTGTAATGGCACTGTCGGAACCGAAGAACATAAACGAGTTACAATCCTTTCTCGGTTTTATTAATTTTTACCGTCAGTTTATACCGGATCTAGCGACAAAGGCAGCGCCTCTTTATAATAATCTGTCAGGTGATTTTGTTTGGGGTAAGCCTCAAAAAGACTCGTTTGAGTTAGTTAAGAAAAGCATGGCATCCGATATATGTCTTGCACATTTCGATCCTTCTGAAAAGGTGAAATTAATAGTAGATGCAAGTCCAGTAGGGTTAGGGGCTGTTCTAGTGCATCAGTATACAGATGGTAAAGAGGTTCCAATTTCGTTTGCGTCGAAAACGGAAATGAGGTACTCCCAAATAGAGAGGGAAGCTCTAGCCATTGTTTTTGGTGTAAATAAGTTCCATCAGTATCTGTTTGGCAAAACATTTGTTTTAGTGTCAGACAATAAACCTTTAATATCCATATTCGGAGATAAAAAATGAATTCCGATCATGACGGAAAATAGGCTACAAAGGTTGCTCTATTTTTGTCCGGTTACAATTATACCATTCAATATGTTAAATCGAAAAATAATATAGCAGATTTTTTCTCTCGGTGAGTTGAAGAGACGGAACTAAGCATTCCGGGAATGATTTCAAACGACGTTTTTATCAATTATTTTTCGAGTAAGGAAAATCATGTATGTCACCTTCTCGGAAGTTCAAAAGGAAACACCTTAAAAGCGTTTTTTTTTTTTAATTTTTAACACAAGGGAATTCCCATTCTTGGTTTTTATTTCACTGAACAAAGGTAAAATAGAAAGGGGGAATCCCCAAGTTATATATTTAATTCCTTTTTAGTTTTTGTTTTGCCATGTTTTTATTGTTTTTGTCATTCGTATGTGAAATTTGATACGCGTGGACATATTTTGGTAGACTCTACCGAAAACTAAAAATAACTTACTAAAAATGTCAAATAAACGTAAAAAAAACACTTTATCTTTGGAAACCAAAGTAAAGATATTGGAAAAGCTGGACAAAGGAGTTCAAGGGAATCGTCTAGCGCTAGATTTCAATGTGAGCAAATCTGCCATCAGCTATATCAAGCCAAATAGATCATCTATATTAAATGCTGTTTCCAACACTTATCAGGAAGCATCAAATAAAACTATGCATAGTGCCGAATATCCGAAAATGGAAAGTCGTCTTTATGAGTGGTTTTTAAAACAACGCGAAAGGAAGTGTACATTGACAGGAACAATATTAAAGGCAAAAGCTAAACAAATTTTTGGTGAAGAATACCCCGATAAAAATGAAAATGCATTCCGAGCAAGCGATGGATGGTTTACTAAATTTAAAAAGCGACACGGCATTCGTTTTTTAAAAATTGGTGGCGAGATTCTTTCTAGTGATATTGCCTCGATAACTCCATTTGTTCACACATTTAATGCAAAAGTCACTGAGATGGGGTTAATGGAGTCGCAAATATATAATGTGGACGAAACCGGATTATTTTATCGTTGCCTACCAGATAAAACATATGTCTCTGCTTGTGAAAAAAGTGCGCCTGGATACAAAATTCAAAAAGAACGAATTTCAATTTTACTTGGTTCAAATGCTGATGGCTCTCACAAATTAGTGCCCTTAGTTATTGGAAAAGCCAAAAATCACAGGTGCTTCAAAGGTTTTAATAATCCACTTCATTACGACTTTTCCAAAAATGCTTGGATGACGTCTCGGATCTTTCATGATTGGTTTCACAAGATATTTATTAATGAAGTAAGAAGAAATAATTTTGCTTTTAATTTCATTAATTTTAAAATATATTTTTGTTTACAGGTCATCCAGTTTTCTCAAAAAAATAACTTGCCTCCGAAGGCTCTTTTGCTTATTGATAACTGTTCCGCTCATGCACCAATTGAGAATCTTCAAAGCAAAGATGGCAACATAGTTGCATATTTCTTGCCGCCAAATGTAACAGCAGCTGTGCAACCAATGGATCAAAATCCCATAAAGTTGACAAAACTTGCTTACAGAAGTAAGTTACTTGCTGAAATAATAGCTGAAGGTGGTGCACTGAATAGTCTGTTGAAATCCCATTCCATCCGAAAGGCAATAATATTTCTGAAACAAGCTTGGGATGAGATGACGCAAACAGTGATGAGAAATTCTTGGTCAAAGTTGTTAAATTGGGACTCTGACCAATACGACAACGATGATGATGTGCCACTAGCACAGTTGCTTAAAAAAAATGAGGACTGCAATGAAGCTCTCCAAATAAATCAAACTCTTTTAGCAGAAATTGATCCAAACAGTTTCATGTGTATTGATGACATCGAGAAATGGAATGAAGATGTGTTTGAAGACGGAACTGGTGACCTAAGTAACGGTGATGAGTTTTCTGATAGCAGCGAAGACGACGTTGTTGATGACACACCAGTTATTTCAAATGCTATAGCTATTGAAAGCGTTAACAATTTAATAAATTGGTGCAACAAGAGTGAATTGTCTTCCAGTAAGCACATGGCCAATCTTTTGGACCTCCGGAACGATATTGTTATATCAGATTTAAAGAAACCAAAAAAACAAACAAATATTACTGATTATATGTTAAACAAAAATTAATTTTGAACAGAGCCCTTATCCTGAATTTAAAAACATTGAATTGTTATGTTTTTAAATAAAATAAGAAAATAAATCAAAAAAAAAAATGTTTTTACATAGTTTTTGGAAGTGGCTTAACTCTTATTTTTATTATTTACGTCAAAAAAAAACCGTCCAGAAATTAGAACATTTCGGAAATTAGAACTACCCCAAAAACAAAGTGGTTCTAATTTCCGAGCGTCTACTGTATATAGATATACATAACTCGCGCGTCACATGAACTCCATTACCTTGCAGCATGTATCTGTTCCCATGAATAAAATCTTGCGGATCATATTTGATGCATTTGCTGCAGATACGATATGATCGTGGGAATCATGCGACAGTTAAATTTGTAAGAGAATAAGTAATTTTAAGATTGAAGAAAAATTGTGAGTTTAGTTGATAAGTATCCGCCAAATGGGCAAGTAATAAAATTACTTTTTCTTTTAAAAAGTCTCCAGGTGTATTTAAACTTAAGTCCCGTAAAGCTAAAATGGATATCTGCACTCAACCCTTGTTATAATGACACAAAGCTAACGGAAATAATCAAATTGGTGAAGAATGCAATACAGGCTGAGTGCAACGTCAACCCAGATTCACCGCAAATCAATAAGACTTAGAGGCAATCTACGGGAGAGATAAGAAAAGCTTACCGTACAAGAAAGTCAATTATAAAGATAGAAATATCTATAAATTACCAAAAACTTATAAATTCATTTATATTATCAAGTTATGAAATTGAAAGAAATCCTAGAAAAAGAAAATGTACCAGAAACTGTACTAGAATTTGCCGAAATTAAAATAGCCACAAATGGCACTTTAATCCTTTATATTATAAACCTCCCATAAATAAAGGAAGAAATTTGTGAAATAACATAGCTATACTAAGAAAACTAAATGTTATAAATAAAATACCGTTTAATAAAATTGTACTTTGTAACAATAAAAACTTGGTTGACATAACGAACTCGTGATGCATTCCTAACCTTTTAAAAAGTCACCTCAGCAGCTGCAACAAAGTCAACAGCCAACACATCCCTGAAGTAGAGGAAATAACTCCTGGAAATCTTTTCCTAAACAATTATAATGGATCTGTACGAATAGGCAAAGAATCATTTAACCTATCTGGCACCTTTCTCATACAATATCGAAACGAAACAGTAACTATTGACGACAAAAGTTACGAGTCGTACGAAGTCCTCAAGTCTCGACCATTACCACCAATCCTGCAACCTGAATTCAAGAATTCATGCCTAGAGGAGATGCTATCCTTTGAAATGGTGAAGGAATTGAATATAAATAACACCAAGACGATTCAACTTTTAGAAACTAAAAACAAGTGGGGTACAACAATCAACCTGTGCCTAACAATCATCGTAAGCTTCCTAATTGCGGCCATCATACTTAAACTTCGAAAATCCAAAAAGTCAAAGTTGATACCTCAAGATACTAAAAAAACAGTTTATCACCCAAGATATCTAAGGTGAAGGCGAACGAGGACGTCCGCATTTAAGAGGGGAGGAGTTAAGGCTAATACATTACATCGGCAAATAGAAGATAATCGTATTGCATCAGCAAGTGAAAGAACATACTCCCACGACCAAGAAGAAGCAATGCAAATGTACGTGATGGAATGTGCCGACGCTATGATCATCTAACGCTCATCTAACGCTCATCGTAGGAATGTAAGTGTCACTTGAGATCGGTGCACACGAAGCCATCGTGTTGTGCACTGCTGCTGGTGGCGGATGCTATTTAAGCAGGTGCGCTCGTTATGCCAATCTGCAGTCTATCGTCCGAAGTCAACTCGCGAGTCCATATAATACTTTATATTATTCATTGTAATTGAGAAAATAAAGAAATAAATTTTATTTTTTTTAAAGCAACCAAATTTATTATAATTTAATTTATATATTCTGTAAGCTATCAACTCTGTTACTATCAAAATCATAAAATTATTGTTATTGGATTACATACTCTCTTATCCTATTATTTCACTATTATTATTAATTTCAACATTCCTTCTTATAGTTGTTATATAGATAGATAGATTTTTATTTCGTACTCAAATATATTACAGAAATATTTCTATTGCACATTTTACAGAGATTTGATGATTTGACATCTTATCTTTCTATTGAAACATGTAGCAACCCCATAACACAAACAACACCTTTTAACACGATTTATGTATATAACAATAATCACAAAATCAAAACATTTGTATTTATATATTAAATTTGATACTTAATAAATAAATGTAGTGCTGGCAATGCTGCCTCTTTAATGTTGAATTATAAAAGCTCTTCAAGCTAAACAAAGGAAAAGCTCTTCTAGCTAAATATTAAAGCTCAGTGAAAAATGTATAAAACACAAGCTCATGAAATAAATGATCACTCTTGATTTGGCCACTGATCAGTTCGGCAGAGTTCCTCAGCCTCTGATTAACCTTAGAAAGAGTTTTTCCAAGTATCTTTTGTGCCTTTTTCTTTCCTTTTCGTTTACCCGCAGCGAACCTTACCCTCTGTCTGAAAACTATTTTAGCTCTCGCAAGTCTCGTAGCGATTTCGACAGATAAGACCATTGCCAGTTGTCTAGCTCGGTAGAGTTCCTCAGCCTCTATACAACTCATTGGCAGAATTATCGTTAAAGAGACTACCAGCGTTACAAACATTATTTTTAATTCTATTAAGAATGTGTGATCAAAGTGAGGTAGTTGTGTTTTTTAAAAACCCTTTTTACAAGGGATAACTTATAACCACAGGCGCAGTCTACGCGGTCAATGTTTAATCGAAAATTTTAAAAGTATGTTACTGACGGTGGTTTCCCGTTAATACGTGTACGTTTCATATCGAACATAAACAGCGAATTTTAATTCTTGTGACCGAGAATCTATAAGCGGTTTACTGCAGAATCATCACGGATCACAAATAACCAGCGGTTTACTGGAAACAAAAATTGAACGCATTGAAGGAAAAATGAATGTACTTCTCATAACTCTAGTCATGTGAGTCAAGATACTACATTAAGAAATTTTCTTTGTCGTTTATATACAGGTATACGAGCGGATATGCGTTGCGTATTACCGCACCCCGAGAAGCCTACCGTACCCTATCTTCCAACATGCAATGGCAGAGTTTCTCAATGTTTATCTGTTACACCAAGCGAAATACATTCAGAAGACACCTTCTCTTCAAACCATGATGGACCCACTTGTTGCAATAAGTGCCAAAAAGTACAATATCCCTCGTCATATATGAATATATTTGTGGATTCTGGCCTACTATCACTCCAACTAGAGTGTGTTGGATAATATTGTCCAACAGTCGAATCTATACACTGTTCAGGAAAATAAGAAGCTGGATCTGAAAAAGGGTGAATTATTTTCGTTTGTTGGGGTAAACTTTCTGATGGGATACCATAAACTTCCTAGTTGGAGGCATTTTGGGAGTGAGAGTGAAGACTTATAAGTTTCTTTGGTAGGAGACGATGAATCGAGATAGGTTTGATGCTACTTTGAGTAGCTTGCACGTAAATGATAACAGCCTGATTCCGAAAGCTCGACTTTTCAAGCTTCGTCCAATGATCGATTCCCTAAATGAAAACTTTGACAGGCAATGGAAGGGGTAGCTAGCAAGCCCGTTAAGAAAACAATAGCGCAAAACATTGATTGTGCAGGCTTCATACCACTAATCAGACAGGTATACGACCGGATATGCGTTGCGGATTACCGCACCCCGAGAAGTCTACCGTACCCTATTTTCCAACATGCAATGGCAGAGTTTCTCAATGCTTATCTGTTACATCAAGCGAAGTACATCCCTTCAAACCATGATGGACCCATTTGTTGCAATAAGTGCCGAGGAGTACAATATTCCTCAAGTCATATAAGTTAACACAAAATTATATCAAAATGTGCACGACTCTTCTAGTGCACATGTTTGCACTTGTTTTCAGTATCGCATCAAGTTTCCTAGCACTCATTCCATCCGCCTGCATTAACCGCATTCCATTACGATCGGCTAGCACCCACTTCAGCAACCTGATCAACCAGTGGGAACACAACTTGCATCCAGTACCTCTGTGTCAGCATAAAAATAGTATTTAAGATGTAGATTTTAAGAAATTTCATGTTCAGTTCTATTGTAGGCAGAATCGCTGTCAGTCGATATTTGAATAAAGTTTTTTTTAAAACATTTAAATTAAATGTAAATTAATTGGCGCCCGAGCAGGGACCAGTGCCGTGCGTGGTACATTGTAATAGCGAGGTTGAAATTAAGTTTTTATAAAAAAGCCCAAAAGACCTCAAGTAGTTCAGAGGCATCCTCGTCGCCCTCCGTGAAAACCTTAAGTAGCTTAGTGCGTGTTGGTATCGTGTGGGCACTCCTAAGAATGCCCTAAGTGACCCGCGTGTGAAACGTGTAAGTGCAGGATCCTGAGTCACCGTTATGCGCAGCGGACAAAAAGGACAAATCCGGCTCACTGGCGTGGGAATGTTTGCAGTATTGTAAGTTAGAATAAGTTAGTTTTAAGAAAGAAAATAATTTAAACAATAAACAAAACAAAATCTGTTTACAAAAATACATAGTAAATAAAAAAGAATTGCTTTCAATTTAAAATTTAACTAAAACGAATCTATGAATTAAGTGCTGAAATTAGTTTTAAGGCAACATATAAATTTGAACCATGACTTAGTTGTAAGTTACATTAATAGTTTTTCTCTTAAAAAAAAAATATAATTAAATAAAAATACTTTAAATATAGACAATATTTTCATTTTTTACAAAATATTTCAATTGTGACAATTACCAATATTAAGTTTATTTGAAAATAGCTCATTTAAAGTGAAAAATAATTTTTTCTTCTATCCTTGATTTGTGTGTTCGATTCCTTATTTCTCGTGTTTAAAATCTGAAAAATGCCTAAACGCTCAAATACTAACGCGACCACTTCGTCGTCCGACCCATTTATTAACCTTTTTACTCATCCTAGTAATAACAGAGATTTACCTCCCGCTGGAGGAATCAACCATTCATTCCAGTCAACCACCTCTCATTCAGAATCACACCAGGATGTGAGATCTACCCCTGAACTAGACGTTCTAGTGACCTCAATCGCGAAAAAAATTTTCGAGCAACAAGGTCAAACCCTTATTAACAATGCTCTCAACCCTGCTTATAGCAGGTTCGTGGGAACCGATCAGAGTATATCCCCTGAACATCGCGACAGATTAGAGGATCTGGATAGAATTCCAGACATAGTTCGGTGTCTAAGAAATTTTTCTGGAGATGCAAGTGAATTCTCACCGTGGAAAAAAAGTGTAGAACGCGTTTTATCTGTATATGAGCACACTCGTGGCTCCGCCATATATTACGGAATCCTCAACGTTATAAGAAAAAAAAATTACTGGTCCAGCCGATGCTGCACTAGAATCGTACAATACGCCCCTCAATTGGGAGTGTATCCTTCAATGTCTAACGATGCATTATGCTGATAAGCGTGATGTCACCACGTTAGAATATCAAATGACTTCCTTAGTTAAAGGAAGTGACACAATCGAAACATTCTACCAAATAGTGTATTCGCAACTTACATTAATTCTGAACAAAATTAGTTGCATGAACATCGGGGCAGAATCAATGAGACTACTTACGCAGACTTACCGAGATAAAGCCTTGGATACCTTCATTAGAGGATTGAAGGGCGACCTCCCAAGGTTACTCGCAATGAAAGAACCGATGGATCTTCCTCAAGCATTACATCTATGCTTGAAGCTGGAAAACCAAAACTTTAGAAGTCAACACGCAAACCAGATAGCAAGAAAATCAAACCATCCAAATGCGCAACATCGCAACACCCCCAATCATCCGCATTCTAATCAAACGCGGCCAAATCAATCGTTCAATCCTAATAATGTACGTCAACATTATCCAAATAATGTGCCACAACAATGGAATCCAAATTTTGCACCCCAACAATTTCAACAGAATTCTTTACCAAGCCAACCGCATCAAAATTTCATAAAACGACAAAATGTTCCCCAAAATCCGAATCAAATCGGTTTCGCAAGTAAACAAGTTCATCCAAATAATTCCCAACAATTTCCTGGCAAGGCACCCGCCTTTAAAACGGAACCTGCCAATGCTAATAGTCATCAAACTAGACCTCCACAAGTATCAAAACCACATGTCACTTCAACCAAATTCCAAAGTAATTTTCATATCGAAGCTGGCCAGAAAGGAACTGTTTCAAATGATCCTTCTATCCAGCATACAGACCCAGTTTATGACCAGACACTTTACAATCAAATGATGCAACAGACAGACCAAACATATGACCAATACCAATAGAATACGCACAACGACAACCTGAATTCTCTCAGTCAACAAATCAGCAACCAATGGATTATTCGGATATCCATTTTTTAGGTTAACGAATTCTTCTCTTCCGTACTTTGAGTGTAGAGGGAAGAACGGCAATATTTTAAAATTCCTAATCGACAAAGGTTCTAATAAGAACTACGTTCAACCTTCTCTAGTTACCAATCCGATTCCAAACGAACAAATCTTTTATGCTAACTCTGTAGCCGGAAGTATACAAGTACACAAGATACAAGACACTCGAATTACATTTTTCCTTCTCCCAACTCTCAAATCCTTTCTCGGGATATTAGGTCATGACACTTTAAAAGAATTAGATGCAGTTATCCACATCAACAAAGACTACTACATGTCAATTCAGAATAAGGTCAAAATTCGCATAAAGCATGCACGCGTCGGGAGCTACCTATAAAGTTACCTATTTTCTTGTATTTTTTAAAACATTTGTTATCAAATACCTATAACATATTTTCTTAAATGTCTTGCTTGTCGTGCGCAAATAAAGTACAATGGTCTCTTCCATGCAGCCTGCGTAGATGTCTTACCTGCCGACATCGAGTTTCTAAAAAAGGCAAATAAACTCTGACAGTGAAATGTATGTACCGCAAAAAAAACGACGTGAATCGCTATCCGGGGAAGCGCCAGCATTCGTCTCTAGTCCAGCAAATAAATATAATAAAGCTGACAATAAAACACCTGTGAGTGATCCACTGACGCAACACAAAGGCCCAACGTTACACTGGAGTTAATCTATGATGAAATACAAGAACTAAAACAAATCCATAAAAAGAAAATTGAGGAACTTCAAATGAAGAACAACGTATGTGAACTAAAAATACAGCAACTCGAGAAGAAAGTAAACCACCTAGAACAACAACTTATCGGAAATGCTTTGGAAATCTACAATATTCCTCTGGACTGCATTGATATGGCTCTAACATAAGGAAGATATAAGTTAACAACGAAAACATTCAGAAGCTCCTAACAACAGCTCCAATTCTCAACCTGAACACTCCCACGGTATTTGCTGAAAATTGCAACTGGAGCACAATGCAAAAATAACATTCCATCACGTTCGTGGCAGCATCAGCACAAACATGCGAGAAACATGATAACCAACGCTTTTCACTTGTCTCAGCAGATAATTAGTATTTAAGCTATGAATTTTGTTAAGATTTATTCAGTCTGTATTCGAAGGCAGAATCGCTGCCAGTTTAATATTTGAAATAATGTAACAATTTTTTTTTTAAAAATCAATCCAATAATGGTTGATTAATTGGCACCCGAGTAGCAGGGACCCGGTTTTTTTTTCTTCTTATATCGCAGTCAGTGACCTTAAGTAGCTCCAGTGCTTGCGGAAGACGTAAAGTTTAACTAGAAAGAAGAACGGTGGTCCACAAAACAAGTCGCGGTAAAAAGTGACAGAAAAAAAGCCAGTGATCTTAAGTAGCTCAGTGCTCGCAAAAAACGTAAAGTTTTAACTAAAAAAAAGCCAGTGATCTTAAGTAGCTCCCGCGCTCGCGTAAAGCAAATTTAGTGAGTGTGCAAAAGAACCCCTAACAGTGATTCCAACTATAGGGGCCAAGCAGCAGTAGCAAGGAGTCAACGAGGGATCTCCAGTAACCTTATGGGCAAAGCGGAACAAATCCCAGTGACCGGCTTGGTGATTCTGTACACCATGTAAGTTAGTTTTAAGAAAAAATAGAATCTCTAAGAATTGAAATTGTTACAAAGATAAAGATTTTTATTTCCTTTTACAAAAGTTGTTACCACTTAACTCTAAATATTTAAATACAACTAATTAAATTTGGAAAACATTTGTAAAATATTTATCGAATATAAGCATTAAATAAGAAAATGGTTTTAACAAGGGCAGGTACCGGTGAATCTCAAGAACCAAACCATGGCCAAGGCCAAATTCCCCAAGTTTCAATTAATAACAACTTATTACCTAATCCCACTTCTTCCCATATCACACCTCCTTTTTCAAACCCTCCTATAGTAATCCTCCACGAGTAATCCTTTAGCAATAGTAAGATGAAGCGGTGGAAAGCAATTCTGGAAGAACATAATTACGAATTGCACTATAAACCAGGTAAAAGCAATGTCGTGGCAGACGCACTGTCGCGCCCTCCTCAAATGAATTCGCAAATAAACTCGCTTACACCTACGGAACATAGCGATGACAGTTCATCCCAAAACCTTATACAAAGTGTCGAGGCTCCCATAAATGCGTTCAAAAACCAAATTTTTCTGCAACTTGGTGCAACTTCTTCCAAATTTCGAAATAATTTTCCCCACATATCACAGGCACGTAGTGACAGAACCTAATTATAATCAAGAGAAACTGAAGCTGATCCTCAAAAAAATCTTAAACCCCTCAGTCATAAACTGTATTAAAACCTCCGAACAAATAGTGGGCATGATACAAACCATATATGCCACTCATTTCAACAATTACAAAATTCGTTTCACTCAATTACAGGTCCAAGACATAACCAATGAGACAGATCAAGAAAACATCATTATCAACACACATCAAAGAGCGCATAGAGATGTAAAGGAAAACAGAGCTCAAATCTTAAAAAAATACTATTTTCCAGGTATGATTAGAAAAGTTAGAAGGATTACAAAGGCGTGTAATATCTGTACGGAAAACAAGTATGATCGCCACCCCAACAAGCCCGAAATTCAGCCAACTCCGATACCCGAATTCCCCGGCCAAATTGCGCATGTCGATATTTACTTTACTGACGGTAAAATAATCTTGACTGCCATCGATAAATTCTCCAAATATGCTTTAACAAGAATCTTAAAATCTAAAGCTACCGAGGACATAAAGCAACCGCTTAGAGAACTCATATTGGCCTTCGGCGTCCCTGAAACCATTGTTCTAAACAATGATATCCATTTTTTAAAAGTCTTTAAGTTCAAGCGCCGTATCTTTTATGTTAGAAACCCTTTTCAAAATTAAAATATTCAAGGTTCCCCCATATACCAGCTCAACTAATGGACAAGTGGAGAGATTCCATTCCACACTTTCCGAATTAATGCGTTGTCTTAAGTCCAAGAAAATCCATAACACATTTGCAGAATTATTAGATATGACAATTTATGAATATGATAGGTCTATACACTCCACGACAAAAACAAAACCGATAGACGTCTTTTTTGGAAAAGAAAAACTGAACAATCCAGAACAGTTGGAATTAGAAAGAAAAGAAAACGTTGATAGGATCAAAAGCAAACAAGTCGCAGACTTAAACTACCACAACAAGAATAGGGCTCCATTAAAAAATTATTCTGTAGGAGAAACTATTTATGTTAAAATTAATAAAAGGTTAGGTAACAAACTCTCCCCTAAATACAAAAAGGAAACAGTTTCAGAAAACAGAACTTCAACCATTTTAACGACATCAGGAAAAGTTGTCCATAAGTCCCTAATAAAAAATTAAAATTTATTGTAGGCTCTGGGTTGCACCTACCACTGCGGATGCTCGATTATTCCAATTCCCAACTCATATCCATAAGCTCCGGTATTGCAAAAGTTCAAACTGGAACTTTTAAGTTGATTCATGTTATTGACATCAATCAGTACCAACCATCCCTAAAGGAAATAAACCAGAATATACAAAAATTTTCAAGTGTTCCCCATCCGATGTTTCCCTTCCTGTCCAACGAAGTTCAACAAATTCAAATACACCTTGACCGCCTTGTTCCCAAGTTCAAAGCAAAGCAATCCCTAGATTTCCTCGGTTCTGCATGGAAATGGATCACCGGAACACCGGATAGGCATGATTTTGAAATAATAGAAGAAAAGATAAACAATGTTTTAACTAACAACCATCAACAGAGAATTGTTAATAACCTATTTTTAAGTAGAAATCCAATCCAATCCATTCATTTATTTACAATTTTTAACATACATTTACATTAGCTATTTATGAATATAAAAGCTTTGGCATTGCCGTCAGCTCGACTAACAACTTTAATTTCTTCTATTGATTTTAAATATACTTTATTATTTTAATTTTCAGTTTTCATTTAATATTTTTGTTTACTTTTTTTATCGTAGATCAATCATATTCAGTCATGATTAGTTTCCTAAATCTGTAAATTTCCTTTAGATAATTGGCAAGTTTTATCCAATCTGGTCCATCCAATATTTGTATTGTCTCCTGCATTGAGAGAGAGAATTTTCCAAAATACGCAAATCTCTCTTGTCGAAAAATTGGACAGATACTTATAAAGTGGAAGCAGTCTTCTTTGGATCTTGTGTTGCATAGTGTGCAAAACTGGTTGTAACTCCCATTGTAAGGTCTTCCGTTGAGGCATAATAATTCGCATCTTGCTTTAAATATTAGAGAAATATCTTTGGGACTTGGAGAATTTTGAAAATAATTATTGTTACACAGATTAAATTTCAACTGACTGTATAATATTCGGCTTTCAGATTCAGTAGCTGTTTCTACAAGCAGATTTCGAACCGAGTCTTCATTCAGCTGAATAATTCTATAAAGCTTTTCCTTTACACCAAGAATGTTGTTTGGATCAATTTCTATATCTTCGCCAAAAGAAGTGGCGATCTGTTGCCATTTATTAAACCACCAGTCTTTGTTCCTAACTTCGTATAGCAGCATCTTTTTACTCAGACGTTCATCTCGAAAACCTAAGACTTTAAGTAGATAATCAGCTTGTAGTTTCAGGGTGCTGGTAAATATCTTTGGCAAGCCGGTTTCTAAATAAATCGCATAATTCGGTGTGTTGATTGGTAGATTGAACATTTTTCTGATGAAGTTCCTCTGAAGTTTCTCAGTTACCTCATACTCTTCCATTCCCCAAACTTGAGCTGCATAGCACAGAGTTGACTTCACAACTGAATTGAAGATTTGATATTTGGTAGACAAATGTATACTTTCACCTAGCTGTGAAAGTTTGTATATTAGCGCATTCCGATTTACCAAATCAAACGCTGCTTTGAAATCGACAAAGAACGCGTACACCTTTTTATTTCTAGCATGATATGCTTTGACAATCGATGTCAGAGAGAAGATTTGGTCAACTGTGGAATAGTTTTTCCTAAATCCAGCCTGGAAATCGGATAGTATATTTTTCTCTTCTACCCAGTTTTCCAATCGGCTAACAAGAACTCCACAGAGTACCTTAGCTATGATATTCATAAAAGATATACCTCTGTAGTTGGCAACGTCATTCATGGCACCTTTTTTATGTATTGGGAATATAACAGCTTTTTTGAACGAGGATGGAACTTCCGCATTCATAAGAATTTTGTTAAAAAGCGTAGCCAGTTGAATACTAAAACTTTGAGAAGCATTCTTAAAAAATTCATAAGGTACACCATCTTCAACCGGAGCTTTTCTATATTTAGCTTTCAGAAGCACTGCTTTTATCTCAAAAATAGATATCTCGGTGTCAAGTATATCATCGGTGAAGAAAGGTTCAGCATAAGCAAAAGTTAAGTTGGAATTCGTTTGAAGCATTTTCGAGAAATGAATAGAAAGATCATCGGCGGATACATTTGTGCCTATTATGTGATGAGAATCATTAATATCCTTCGCCAGCTTCCAAAATTCCTTTGTGTTCTTTGTTTCACCAAGTGATTGGGCTTGTTTATTTTCAAAATTAAGTTTCTTTGCGTGACCATTTGAACGTACCATTTTCGTAATACTTCATTGTTGGAATTACGGAATGCATTTAAAAGAGCAAATGATTTTTTTCTTGCTCTCATACACTCTTTATCAAACCATTTTTGTTTGAATGCTTTTGCTACATTAGAGCTAAACCTGTTTGCCGAATTTCTCATGCATGTTATTATTTCATTTGAAAGAATATCAGTAGACTCAATGCCAGCAGGAATTCTTGAGAGCCAAACGTCTAGTTTGTGTTGAAAGGTTTTAGCTTCTTCATCCCTCCATTTAAGTCTAGGTAAAAACTGAAGATTTGATTGTGACGAGTCAGGTTCGGTTTTCCATTCTACTGCGATTGGCATATGATCAGAGAAATGTTTGCATAGCACCTCAAACTTATTTATGAGGTCTAGCCAATCATTGTTCACCATACAGTAATCAATCACTGACTTACCTTGTCCTCCAATAAAGGTATATTGACCATCCATGTCTCCTTCGGTACAGCCATTCAAAAGAATAAAATCATACAATTGCAGCGTTTCAAGAAGTGCAGCACCATTACTATTGCATATTATGTCTTTGGATGTTCTAGAGTTAACGTTTAAACAAACATTGTTAATGTTTCTGACTGTAGTGACTTGATCGTTACTAGTTCTGGCATTGAAGTCCCCAATCATTAGTACGCTCTTGCTGGCAAAAACAGATAAATTATTGTTGAGTTGTTCTAAATCCTCGGTCCACTTATTGCAGTTTAAATAAAGAGGCATTATATACATATCGTTTCTTTTTAAGAGTTTAATTACAGTTGTTTCTTGTATCTCTGCAAAGTCGTACAATTTAATATGTGATGTTCTTATTCCATACAAACAACCTCCGCTTGCTCGTCCCTTGCTACATGTTTTGGTAGCATGAATCCAGTGCAGTTTATATCCGCTAAAATATTTTATGAATTTAATCGAATTTTCTAAAGTAATATGTGTTTCAAAAAGGAAAAAAAGATCAAAAGTTTTAACAAAATTGAAAAAATCTACATACAATAACTTATTATTCAGACCAGATATATTATATGCTAATATTTTACAAAAACTATTACTTAATGAGCTGACGGCATTTAGTTTTCAATTTCTTGGTTTAATACTACTACTTTGTTGTTTTTGATGAAGTGGCATCCCTGGTTGCCCAGAAATAAGTGCTGATCTATTACTTTCGTTGTGACGCCTATTTGACAGCATCGTGTTTGTGACACTTCCGAAGTCCAATTGTCCAAACATTTGTTGTAGCTCTTTTTCACCATTATTATTATTAATTTTAAGATTGTTATTTTTGTTCAAATAAAATATTTTAACTTCGATAAGAAGAGTGTTGTTTTTTATTAGTAGTAGAATAAATGAAATAAGTAATGTCACAAATGAAATAATAAAAAACCTAAAAGTTAGCGAAAAAACAAAATTTGACCTTTTGTTAAACCTTAAAATTAAGCTTGATACTTTAAAAGAAGAAATAATTAATATCGAATACGCCATATAATGGGCAAAAGCCGGCGTAGTTAACACTTTTATTCTGTCAAAAATCGAAATAAGTTTGATGCAGAAAATAATAAATAAAGACGACATGCCCTATAGTAATGTAATAGAGGCTGTCGAATTTTCAGAGGTCAAAATACCCTCAAATAGTACAATGTTACTATACATTTTAAGCCTACCCATAAATGGTAAGGAATCATGTAGCAAAATGCTCATTAAACCAGTTAAACGTAATAAAAATGTTGTAAAATTAGATTTTAATGAAATTTTAAAATGTAAGGATAATATGTATGGAATAACCACTAGATGTAAGAGTTTTGACAGTCTTGCAATATGTAATCAAAATTGTATTTTTAGTATAAGCAATGACAAGTGTATCAGCAACCTTCTATCAAGTCGTCCTCCCTCATTTACCCAGATAAACAACCAGAATGTTCCAACAGTTGAAAAAATAGCACCTGGCATTATCATACTTAACCAATTCAACGACAACATAGAAATTGACGACAATATAGTAGCGTTGAATGGAACTTATATCATTCAATTCCATAATGCCACCATTAAAGTCCAGCAATATACGTTTGAAGCCATAGAAACCACCAATCACAACCCCCTTCCTGCTTTGCTACAACCTTCAGCAGTAAGCCCACAAATTGAAGAGCTGCTTTCATTAGAAATGATTAAAGAACTGGAAGCCAATAACACCGTTTACATCCAAGAATTAGAGACTAGTAGTCGCAAGAAGACTGTTTAGTTTTTAAGTATACTTACAAACAAATGTATTTCATACAACAATACCGTATAAATACACACCTATGTTTTCCATCAACAACTTCGCTGTATACTTTATACACAAACTATAATTCATTGCACTTACAAGTTATGCAACTCACATTTTGCTACATAGACAATATTTGTTTCACTGTCATTTTTTGCTTTGTATGAACAATAATTATATAGGTCATGTTATTTATTTTTCCTCATTGTTATAATTTAAGCTTAGTTAGCAATAATTTTGTATAAATATAATTAAGAGTTCAATAAAGAATCACTCGCTATTGATCAACACTTCGAGCTTGTCCTTTTCGCTACATTAAGACTTCCCCCCACCAGTGGTAAGGGATCTTAATCATAATCTCCACTGTAGTCCAAGTTTATGCGCTTGGATCTACAAAACAAACGGTCAAGGTTTATGTGCCCTGTCCAAATACTTAATTAAAACAGTCAATGCAAACGAGCATTGTCTTCAACAAAGACTGTTCGCACTATCAACGCTAACAATTCTCATCATTCTAGTCATACTATGGAGAATGATAAGAAAAATATGGAAACCATACAAAGACCGGAAAAGAAAATCGGCGAAAGAAGAATCTAATGCGGATGAACTTGTTTCAAAAACATCGAACTCAGCAGCATGCGCATCAAGAGAACACCCAGTTTCAATGCCTAGAGCAATAGGGGTCGAAGAGCTTTTAAAAACAATTAAGCCAATGTCATCAAACGAGGGCGTTCGATTTTAAAAGGTGGAGGAGTTAACAACGAAAACATTCAGAAGCTCCTAACAACAGCTCCAATTCTCAACCTGAACACTCCCACGGTATTTGCTGAAAATTGCAACTGGAGCACAATGCAAAAATGACATTCCATCACGTTCGTGGCAGCATCAGCACAAACATGCGAGAAACATGATAACCAACGCTTTTCACTTGTCTCAGCAGATAATTAGTATTTAAGCTATGAATTTTGTTAAGATTTATTCAGTCTGTATTCGAAGGCAGAATCGCTGCCAGTTTAATATTTGAAATAAAGTAAACATTTTTTTTTTTTAAATCAAACCAATTATGTTTGATTAATTTATATAACAACGGAAGATATTGACCACTGCTACACAAAGCGCATAACCAAACGGCAAAAAAGTACTCGCACCGCAATCACTAGCAGTAGCAATGTACAATCAATGAAGCAAATTCTCTTTGTCAAATTTGTTTCTCACCAGTGCAAGGAGAAAGTGATGAAAGCAAAGAAAGAAAAAAAAGTGCAACTAACAACAACACTTTTCAACGGCAACAGGATCGCTCATTGTGGCAGATCGGAGAAGGTGTAGGTAAACGATTGTTTAACGTACCACACGACACTTCTAAATGCTGCATTGGCGTTAAAAGGAGAGAAGGGGTACCACTATGTATGGACTAAAAATGGGACAGTTTATATGCGGAAGCAGGAGGGGGATAGTTTTGTAAGAATTACTTGTGCTGAAGACTTGTATAATCTATGAATAATTCTCCTAATTCTGTTTCGTGTTTAGTCCCCAATGCATGTGAATGTGAGTACCCAGTCAATCCTATTAATTGTGTTGACATTTTCTGTGCACATCAGAACATTCGTAGCACTAGAAAAAATTTTCAGCTTTAGTAGCGCACCTTGAATCGTTATGTGAATCAAGTGCCTGGATCAATGACCATGCATGCCCCAAATAAACACGATTGCATACATAAGTGAAATATCCCTTACCCAACGTCTATTTAGAAATGGGTCATTAAAAATTGTTTATGGAAAAGACCAATAACCGAATCCCTCTGATTCGGATTGATTACGAAGTTTGGTGGACAGAAATAGGAATAAGTAAGTTAGTCTTAAGAAAGATTCGGAGACGTGAAGTCTTAAGAAAGATTCGGAGACGTGAAGTCTTAAGAAAGATTCGGAGACGTGAAGTCCAAAAAAGGACTCGAAGACGTGAAGATATAATTGAATAAAAGTTGTGTTTTTATCACAAGAGTGATATAATTTTATTTTCTTTTATTTCAAATATCACAAGATTGATATAATTTTATTTATTTTTTTTTTAATATCACAAGAG
Organism: Volucella bombylans; assembly: GCA_949129095.1. Lineage (NCBI taxonomy): Eukaryota > Metazoa > Arthropoda > Insecta > Diptera > Syrphidae > Volucella > Volucella bombylans. Next base: position 49,666,379 of record OX422140.1, read on the forward strand.
TGATATAATTATGTAACAGTCTTATCAACTGCACCATTAGTATTTAAGCTTATGCAAATTTTGTTAGTTTTCAGTTATAAGTTTGTACTCAAGTGTAAGGGTAACCTCTGCCCAAAAAAAGAAATAATAAAGTTTTTTTTATTTTTAAATAATAAATGTAATTTTAATTGGCGCCCGAGCAGGGACCCGAAGTGCATAAAGTTACGGTTACGAACAGTCATAGTGCGGTATAGTGCGTTCTGTTCACGTCGGTGGAAAATATAAAATCCGGTCGAAAAAAAGAAAGTAATTTAGTGCAAATTTCGGGTCCCGTGAACCAAAAAAAGTGTAACCCCGCTAAAAGGCCGTAGAGTTTGTTTGTACTCAAATGTAAGGGTAACCTCTGCCCAAAAAAAGAAATAATAAAGTTTTTTTTTTTCTTAAATAATAAATGTAATTTTAATTTATACGTTTCTTATGGCGTCATATGGTCTAGAGAGTCTTATTAATGAACCCACTCGTATAACCGAATCAAGTAAAACTTGCATTGATCATATATTTATGTGGGATAGGTAGCCAGACCGACGTGGAGGTACCCTACTGAATGTACGACAAACTTATACATAACACACACACATAACTACATAGAAGACGCATACAATTCATACCCAAAGACGACGGAACAGTAAAATCATTCGTCGCTAAACAAAACGAAGATCATACGAATTACAACAAAAACACAAGAGAACATCCGACTGAACGGGACATACAGAATGCAAGCACACGACAGATAGACCGACGACACTGCGACCAACGAATAAACACACAGATCGAGACAAACAAGCCAAAGTCGACCGTTACCCTTTTTTTTAATAAATCCAGCAAGCAAGTAGAGTAGTTTGGAGTAGTGTATCATTTGAGCCTTTGTGCTGGCCGGTCGCTTATTGTTTTTCTTTTAAATAAACATAAAAGTAATTCGTTTTAATCTATGAGTTTTGGTTTCTTTTCCCACATTTATGCGTCCGGGGAAGAATAATAGTAATGAATTCAATGGTATTGTTTATGATCTAAGATTAACAGACCATAGGAATAAGTAAGTTAGTCTTAAGAAAGATTCGGAGACGTGAAGTCCAAAAAAGGACTCGAAGACGTGAAGATATAATTGAATAAAAGTTGTGTTTTTATCACAAGAGTGATATAATTTTATTTTCTTTTATTTCAAATATCACAAGAGTGATATAATTTTATTTATTTTTTTTTTAATATCACAAGAGTGATATAATTGGCGCAGTCGGTAGGATACTCGGGTATCTTAATATAAAAATATCAAAGTTATTGTGTTTTAACACTTTACCGAGTATCGCTGCTAAATTAAGAACATAAGATTGTTCCCGCGAAAAGTTAAAAATTTTTTTTCTCCGTATTAATACATACAGTAAAATTGGTGTTTAAGCAACGAGATAAACAGTCGGTGTCCTAACAATTCAATAAAATTAGTGAAGAATTGGTGTTTTAACTATTCCGTGCACCTACATATATATATATATTGTTTTAACAAACGTACAGTGTCAAAAATTGTAATACATAGTTGCCCAATTAAACGTTTTAAAGAAGAAAAAAAACTCTACCGTGATTGCCTAGATCTAAAAATCCAAAAGTGACTCAAAAAAAAAGGAAAAAAAAAACCGGAAGAAAACAACAAAAACTTCATCAACAAACAGTCTACAAATCAACCTGTTGAGTTGAGCACAATATCCAGAAGAAGATCAACAAATAGCAACCGAATCATCAGTAGATAAAAACAGCAAGTATTCAAAACAAAAAATATATATATATATAAATAGTAATAATAATAATAATAATATATATGTGTATGTATATATAGATATAGGATTTTATTACATCTAAGAATATCTGTATTAAATTAAGTTAATTAAGATGGCAAACCCTCCTTCAGTCTCTATCAATCCCCTCAAATACCTAAACAACCTTCCCGAATTTAGTGGCGATTGTAGGGAACTACAAACATTTATATGTCTAGTTGACAGAGTACATCCAATATTACAAGCCTACGATGCGCTGTCCCAACAATTGTTTTCGGACCTCATTAAAAGTAAACTTAAGGGTAGAGCGCGAGAGACATTAGAAATTAACTGCCAGGCTACTTCCTGGGCAGAAATTAAAACTATATTACAAAACAGTTTTGGAGATAGGCGCAGTTGCGAAGAACTCTTTGACGAATTACGTGGTACCACTTTCAAGACAACCACCATTGACTTTTTTAACGACATTAAACGGAAACTAAGAAATTTAAACAACAGAACACTAGTGATATTAGGTTCAAGCGAAGAAACAAACACGTGTGCTCAGAATAATATGTGAACAGCACTAAACATTTTCAAATCTAAAATTCCAGAACCAGTGAAGACAATACTTACTTGTAGGAACCCCGAAACTTTAGAATCTGCAATGGATATTCTTTTCCAAGCAGGCTATTCCAATTTTAGTTTCAATGAAATGCAAGATTTTAGAACAAACAAACAAGAAAAAAATACTGAACAATTTCGAAAACGATCGACTAACAATGGTAATCGAAATCAATTAGACTTTAGACAAAACAAGAATAATTCCCGAAATGATTCAAGTACAAATAGACATTCAAATCAACAACAATTCAGTAAGCCTCAAAGAAACAACAATTACCAACAATCTCAACAAACATCTAGCTCCAGTTACCAATATTCTAACAATCAGAATTACAATGATAGACATAGTAACCCGTATTCAAATGATAACGGGAATAGAATAACGAACACACATGTTCATCCACCTCTAGAACCAATGGACATAAACAAATGTGAGACTATTGAACACCTTCCTTCAACATCCTTCGGCGTCTTAATGCTAAAATTGATTATAAGAATAATCAATTAGAAATAGAAGGAGAATTGATTCCTTTAATTTTCCAAAAGAAGACAAATCAGTGGTCTGAGAATCCTTCCAGTTCAGTAGAAAAATTTACTCAAGCAGAGCAGAAGTCTTCAGAGAGTAATACTAACTCCATAAACCAAAGCGTCTATAACCAAGAGGTAGTCATCAACATGGCAAGTGAACCGAAAGAAGTAAACGGTAATGTTTATTGCACAGTCCCCAAATATACCCCTTCAGAAAATCAAAAATGTATATCCGAACAGATTCGAATAGATCATTTAAACCTTGAAGAGAAACAATAGCTTCTGAAAGTCATTAAAAAATACTCAAATATATTTTATCAAGAAACCTCTGACCTTTCATTTACCAACGCTATCCAGCATAAAATTCGTACTATTAACGAAATTCCCATTTACGCAAAATCTTATAGATACCCATACATACATAAAAATGAAGTAGCAAAACAAATTAAAGAAATGTTAGATAGTAAAATAATTCGCCCTAGTAACTCCCCATATTCCGCCCCAATATGGATCGTACCAAAGAAGGTCGATGCCAGTGGCAAACAAAAATGTCGACTATCGTAAGCTGAACGATGTGACAATAAATGACAAATTCCCAATTCCAAATATGGATGAAATCCTGGACAAGCTGGGTAAATGTCAGTATTTTACAACCTTAGATTTAGCAAAAGGTTTCCACCAGATTGAGATTGCAGAAGAAGATATTCATAAAACAGCCTTTAGTGTAGAAAATGGCCATTACGAATTTTTACGTATGCCATTTGGTCTGAAGACAGCCCCTGCAACCTTCCAAAGGCTTATGAATAGCGTTTTAAAAGATTTTATTAATAAAAGGTGCTTTGTGTACTTAGATGATATCATAGTATTCTCAACGTCCTTGCAAGAACACATTGATTCACTTAACAAGATATTTGAACGATTAAAAGAAGTCAATTTAAAAATTCAACTCGATAAGTCTGAATTTCTGAAAAGAGAAACCGAATTCCTTGGACATATTGTCACTCAAACCGGTATTAAACCTAATCCACAAAAAATTGAGTGTATTCTCAAATTTCCAATTCCCAAAACAACTAAACAAATAAAACAATTCCTCGGTTTGACCGGGTACTATAGAAAATTTATTAAGGATTATTCGAAGATTGCCAAACCAATGACTAAATTTTTAAAAAAGGATGCCAAAATTAACATATCTGACCCAAATTATAGGAACAGTTTTGAAACATTAAAAAGACTTCTTGTAAATGACCCAATTTTAATATATCCAGATTTCAAGAAAAAATTTACCCTGACTACAGACGCAAGTCAGTTCGCAATTGGGGCCGTCCTTTCTCAAGAAAATCACCCTGTCTGTTTTGCAAGTCGTACATTAAACGAACATGAAGTGAATTACAGTACAATTGAGAAAGAGTTACTAGCCATCGTCTGCGCAACAAAGTATTTTCGCCCGTACCTATTCGGTCAAACATTCACTATAGAAACTGACCACAAACCACTAACATGGCTATTTTCCATTAAAGAACCAAACTCAAAAATAGTAAGATGGAGATTAAAATTGTCTGAGTTTGATTATGAAATAAAATATAAAAAAGGGACACAAAACAGTAACGCCGATGCTCTATCGAGAATTGTTCAAACTGAAGTCCACACTTCAGAAATAATTCCAAACACACAATCCAACACCATAAGAACCACCCAGTCAGCAATAAATATATTTAGAAATCAAGTAATTATAAAAAAAATTATGTCAGGCTCACTAAAAATTCGAAATTCAAACATATTCAAAAATCATAGAAAGATAATATACACAAAGACAATGGATAGAGAATTCGCTATTATATTATTAAAAACACATTTTAATCCAACGCAACTGAATGCCCTAATGATAGATGAAGAATTTTATACAGAACTGAACGATACGTTTAATCAACTATTTTTAAGTAACAATAATTTCAAAATCATAAGATGTTTTCAAGAATTAAAAGATATCGAGAGTGAGGAAGAATTAACCGAACTTATTGAAAAAGAACACAAAAGAAATAATCACAGAGGTATCGAAGAAGTGTTTAAGGAATTGAAATGCAAAATTTATCACCCTAACTAAAAAATTAGAATCACCCAATTTATAAATAATTGCGAAATCTGCTGTATTGAAAAGTATGACAGAAACCCACTTAAAATCCAATATAAATTAACAGAAACACCCTCCAAACCAAACGAAATAATACATATAGATGTTTTTTATAGCTTAAAGAAAACATTATTTATGACAACTATTGACAAATTTACTAAATATGGTCAAGCCTACAAAATTAATGGGCGAACTTGGACAGAATTTAAAGCAAAGGTCCTACAATATATAAGCACTCATGGTAATATGAAAAAGATTGTAGTAGATAACGAATTAGGATTCAAAGCCATACCTATTCGTGAGTTCCTAAGGAAGGAAGATATAGAAATTCAATATACTTCGAACAGTAATCACACCTCGAATGCAGATATCGAAAGACTACATAATACAATAAATGAACACATCCGTTTGTTAAGACATAACGATGAAAACAACCTAGAAACTGTAGAGGAAAAAATACTACGAATAATAAAATTCTATAATAACACTATTCACTCTACAACCAATAAAAGACCCATCGACTTTATAAACGGAAAAATAACGGAAGAGGAGTATGCAACGATTTATGAAAACATCCTCAAAAAGAAAGAAACAGTTATCAATAAATTGAATCTCAATAGAGTTGATACATCAATTACACCTGGACCAAACTTTATAAAAGAAATACGAGGCGGAAAAAACCATGCCAAATATAGGAAGATCGATGCCGAAAAACTCGATGATGATCATGTAAATGACAAAAAGACAGGATTAAAATATTACAAAAACCATGTGAGACAAAGGAAAAAAATTTCAAAATAAGGAGAATCCTACTATTAAACTCGGAAGGACCACATAACAAACACTTACCCTACCATTCGTTTCTATCATCATTACACATGTTTATTTAACTTTAAACCTTAATCTAAATTCAGTATGATTTATTATCTGCTTACAGGATTAACCAAAATGAAATTTATAACTACCATACTAATATTCTGTGCAATGCTCATCCTAACGGAAATGCAAACGATTGACGTCCAAGACCTTACAAACAACCATGGATACATCCCAATTAATGTAGGGAAACTCAAAACAATAGACTACTACACTAAAATTCTGCACATCATCAATACAACCGAGTATGAACAAACGATTAAGATCATTCAAAGCAACATTAAAACTCTAAGGATACGAGTATCTAAGATGAGCGTAATACCAATTATAGACTCTATTGACAAAAACCTTATATTAGTTAAAGCAAAACTTAATTATTTAATCCCAAATTTTAGATAAAAACGCGGATTGATAAATGTAATTGGAAAAGGAATGAAATACATAGCAGGTGTCATGGACAGTGATGACGAAAAAGAAATCTCTAAAGTACTTGAATCCTTAACACAAAATCAACACAATCTGACAGGCACAACAAACAAACTCACTCTAATTAGCAATACTATTTCCTCCCAAATACAGAATATAACTTTACATATAAACACACAACAAAAAACTATAGAAAACTACTTAAACGATTTCAAAAACGTAATACAAAATAAAATAGCGACAATAGAAGACGAACTCACCTTTCTACAACAAGTTTATCAAGTAGACAGCGACATTACACTTTTACGAAATCATATCGACGGTATAGGACAAATCGTTTTCTCTGGCAAACTTGGTATAATCCCAACTGATATTTTGACACAGACAGAACTAGAATTAATTAAAGACTATGATAGCTACATGCACACAAAGATCGCTATTACACTTCATGAAATAAATATTGTCATAATCCTACTCATTCCTCAATATTCCAATCAAATTCTATCCCAAATCACCTTTGAACCCATCCCAAACAGGGAAAATAAGTCTTTACACCTTGAAACAAATAAAGTGTTAGTAGATTCAAATAATAACATATACAATACAAATGTAAAAGACAACCTCATGAAAAATTTAATAAAAGTCAATAATGAATGTATAAAAAACATTTTAAATTATGAAGAAGCCTATTGTTATACAAAAATGTTCCTAGAAAAAGAGGTAAAAGAAATATTACAAGGTGTATTAATTTTAAAAAACATATATAATCAAACAATAAATCATAATTGCAACAAAATAAAAATTAAAAATGAAGGAAACTTCATGATAAAATTTGAAAATTGTAAAGTCGAAATAATGAATAAAAAGTATTTAAATCCTAGTATTAAGGTGTACGATAAATTAATCTTGCCAAATTATATGACAAAAATTAAAGAAAATACATCAATATCTGATTTGAAATTAGAAAACTTATATTTGAAACAATTGGACTTTGAAAAAAATATTGACCAAATGTCATATATTACTAAGAATTCAAATGTAATAAGTCTAGGCACGGACTTATCCATATTATTAATTATTATCATACTCGTAATTGTAACCACCAAACTGAGTAACCAACTACTTCAAATTTCGTCGGTGCCTCAATCTAACGTTGGGGGTGTTATAGTTACCACTGCTCACCCCGCACCCACATGTCATATATGCGCAAGATGCGCACTCATCTTGCGCATGTCATATATGTTAGAGTATACCTAATAACTAACTTGAGATATGGCTGCACAGTGTTATATTGTAGAGAGCTACCCTAGTAAGAGGGCAACACTGTTTTGTTGTATTTGGGGGTTCCCCTAGTAAGAAGGCGACATTGTTTTGTGTTTTAGGGAATTCCCCTAGTAAGAAGAAAAACACTGTTAGACATATCTGTATGCTCAATGAGTCAGTTGATTCGGAGCCGTCGTGGAATGCGCCACAGATTTGTGACAGTGATTTTAAATTTTCTATCATCAGAAGTGGGATAGAACTTCTTAACCTACGAAATAAAAAGAAGATAATTCTATTCGATTGGATACGATATTGTGTTTGAGTGGAAATAATTTTTTTTTTTATATTTGTTTGTGTGTGCGCGCGACCAACTATTGCAACAATTGAACAAAATACAAAAATAAAACATAAGAGAAATAATCGCATAGTGTATGACTGTATGAGTATCTTTGTGTATTTGTGTATGTGCCTTTGAACTCGAATCCTGGTCCTGGATTCTTCTTACTCTTCCAAACCAAAACATGGCGAGCGATGGAAAGAAAAGTCTTGCTGATGAAGTAGGCTCTGATGGAGCGATTGGCGGACAACATTTAAATGAGGCGGTGACCGGAGAGCAGTTAGATGATACTCGCTCCGCACAAAATAACGCAGGTGACAATTTTGTAATTACTCTAGATGCTATAAATGAAATTTTACGTACTACACAACAACGTGAAGTTAATGGTTCAGTTGGTTTCCCTTGTTTTGACCCTGACCACTCACGAGTTGATGTTCGCCGATGGTGTGCTGATGTGGATCTAAGGGTACAACGAGATCAATTGAAAAATTTTGACATTATTCCAAGAGTACAGGCTTCATTGTTGGGAAGAGCAAAATCTTGGTATGAAAAGTATGGGTACCAGCACTATGGGTGGACCGACTTACGCGCTTCATTGGTTCATACGTTTTCGAGCGGTGCCGATATCGTAGATCAGCTGCGAACAGTTGTAAATGTCGAAAGTAACGAGTTTGCCACATACAGCGAATTTGTCATAGAAAAGGTTTCCCAAATAAATCGGTTACCATTTGATATACCAGAAGATAAAATTGTCAGAATCGTTGTTGGTTGCATTTCCCAGATAAGTTTAAGAAATTCTCTAACATTCGTTATGCCATCTTCTGTTCAAAGTTTAACTGATCATTTATCCTCTATTAGAGAGAGCCCACATCGTCGACATAATGTCAAAGATTTACGGGGCATTAAACCTTCAATTGTACGTAAAAACAATGATACCGATTTTGTACATAAACGTCCTCGAATGGATGAAGAACGACGTTGTTTTGATTGCGGAAAAGTAGGGCATATTAGAGCCAAATGTCCTCAGAAGATATCTCGGGAGAACAAAATCGAATCTCAACCCGTGAAAATAAAATCACTTAATAATACAGATAAAAACCAAAAGTGTTCATTCTGTGGAAAAATTGGTCATGAAGAAAGTGCTTGTTGGGCTAAGCAGCGAGCTGATCGCAAAACAGTTAATGTTTGTCGCAAAGCAGTTAACATCGAAATGACGACTCCAATCATAATTAAGCGTCAAATATATCACTGTTTGCTTGACACAGGTTCTGATTGCTCATTAATCAGGTCAGATATTGCCAATAAAATATCTTCAAAGAAAACAACATCATTCCTTTACATACAAGGCATAGGTAAAGATCCTATTATGTTATCAGAACAAATGGATCTGTTAGTTGAATTTGAGGAAGCCAACGTTGAAATTACTTTTCATATTATTGATGAGAAATACCTAAAGAATGAAATGATTATTGGTAGGGATGTATTGAAGGACCCATCTTTGATGATTATGGTAAGCAGACATGGATCAACATTGCGGCAAACGGAATCTGCTGTCTGCTTGACTACTCAGGTCGATACCGTACCCGAAATATCGCTCTTAAACCAACAAAATTTACAAACCATTCTAGACAAATATTCAAAAAACATTATTACTGGATTTCCAACAGCAAAAGTTAAGACTGGATCTCTTTCCATTCGCTTACTGAAAGATGCTGCGGTTCACTATCAAGCATACCAAATGTCTAAAAGCGAACGGGATATAACTTCTCAAATAATTAAGGATCTAAAGGCTTGCAATATTATAAGGGATAGTCAGTCTCCATTCGCCAGCCCGGTGTTGCTCGTAAAAAAGAAAAATGGAGAAAATAGGCTTTGTGTTGATTTTAGGGCTCTAAATAAACTTACTATTAGAGATCGATACCCCTTGCCTAGAATCCAAGACCAGCTAGATAGATTAAAAGGTAATAGATACTTTACTTCTTTAGATATGGCCTCAGGTTTTCATCAAATTCCTATCGCTGACGAATCGATAGAGAAAACTGCCTTTATTACACCGGATGGGCATTTTGAATATTTGCGTATGCCTTTCGGGCTTACTAATGCTCCAGCAGTTTTTCAAAGAGCAATCAATACAGCATTGGGAGATCTTAAGAATACGGTTGCAATGGTCTACCTGGACGACGTTCTCATTCCATCAAGAACTGTCGAAGAAGGGCTTAAAAATCTGGATGTTGTGTTAGAGGCACTTGCATCTAGTGGATTCTCCCTCAACATAGAAAAATGTAAGTTTTTGCGGACCAAAATCGAATATTTGGGACGAGAAATTACTTTTGAAGGTATAAGACCAAGCAACAGAAAGATTGATGCTTTGGTAAAGGCACCAACGCCGACTAATGTTAAACAAATACGTCAGTTCATGGGATTAGCTAACTATTTTAGAAAATATGTTCCCGAGTTCGCAGCAAAAACGAGCTGCATAACTGCGCTCACTAAAGTCAATGCTAAATTTGACTGGAATGACGAATGTGAAACAGCTAGGCAATATATTCTACGACAGCTTACATCTCGACCCTTATTAATTATATTTGACCACCAACTCCCAACTGAGCTACACACTGACGCTAGCTCCATTGGATACGGCGCAGTACTTTTTCAGCGTATTGAAGGCCAACTGCATGTAGTAGCATACTATAGTCAGGCTACAAAGACGTATGAAGCCAAATACCATAGCTATGAGCTAGAGACTCTTGCCGTAGTAAACGCGATCAAACATTTTCGTACTTACCTTTTGGGTATCCACTTTGTCTTGGTCACAGATTGCAATGCTCTGAAGGCGACGAAGCAGAAAAAAGATTTGCTACCTCGTATCGCTAGATGGTGGGTATACCTGCAAGACTTTGATTTCGATATCACGTATAGAAAAGGGAAAACTATGGTACATGCTGATTATCTTAGTCGTAACATACCTCAAAATAATTGCTATAACTTGAATAGTCTATCTGATACTTGGCTTCACATTGAACAAAGGCAGGACGCTATTACCAGGGAAATAAAAGACAAACTCAAAGTAGGTGATACAGAAACCAACTCAAAATATATGATTCAAAAAGGGTTATTGTATCGAAAGTTGCAGAGTTGTAATAAACTGTTTGTACCTCAAAGCTGTCGGCTATCATTAATACGAAGATTTCACGAGGACAACTGCCACATAGGGTGGGAAAAGACACTTGATAAGATGAGAGAGCATTTCTGGATGCCATCTATGACACAAAATATAAGAAAGTTTGTCAACTCATGTTTAATTTGCTTAGTTGCAAAAAGACCAAGCGGAAAAAAGCAAATGGAATTGCATCCAATTGAAAAAAAGCCAATACCATTTCATACGGTTCACATGGACTATATGGGACCATTCCATGAACGAAATAAGGACGATCATCGACATATCTTCATTATAGTGGATGCATTCACTAAGTTCGTGTTACTTTTACCATGCAAGACTTTACAGACTACGGAAACCGTAAAACACTTTCATAATTATGTGATGTTGTTTGGTGCTCCATCTAAAATCGTAAGTGACAGAGGTTCAAACTTTACAAGCGAAGAGTTTCAAAAGCTTTGTGTTTCTCTTGGCACGGAGCAACACCTTATCGCACCAGGAGCTTGTAGAGCAAATGGACAGGTTGAAAGGTTTGTCGATACAGTTGCTAATTTATTACGCACCAATTTGGATACTAACCTGGAATGGACCACTTATGTAAGCCGCGTGCAGTTAGCACTTAACACAACTGCGAATAAGACAACGGGACTATCGCCATTGAAGGTACTAATGGGAATCAGCGGACGTACTCCTGAAATTGGGGCTCTTTTGTCTCAACTGAATATAGAGCCGGAATATGAAGATTTAGCAGCGATTCGAGAACTAGCTGAAGAAAGACTCCAAGAAAATAGTAGGCGCATGAAAGTAAGATTTGATAAAGGCAAATCCAAACCCAGCAAATTGGAGATTGGCGACAAAGTTGTTTACCGTAGTAATCAAATCCGCAAATCGAAATTGGACGTTCACTATAAGGGACCATACGAAGTAGTTGGTGTTCTTCCAAATGACCGGTACAAACTAAAGAAGGACAGTTCCAGAATAGTTGTGGTAGCCGCTAGAGAAGTAATACGGCCGATTAGTATTAAAGGAGATGGACCCGAAGTAAAAGGTATATTTTTATAGTCTCTTGATTGTTATCATTATACTGTTATCAGATACTATAATGTTCTTTTATATCATTAATTAATTGAACAAGCTTAATATTGCCTCTGAGTCATGATATTTGAAGAAAATCTAGTAATTAAATTATGGACAAGCAGAAGAATGCCTCTGAGCCATATGAAAATCAAACTGTAATAAATTTGTTGGTATGTGTTAAAGAGTTCATAGATCCGAGCCTCTGAGTTGGTTTTCTGAAACTTTTGTTTTACACGTGGTTAATGTAGACAAGCTAAGCTTCAGACGGCCTCTGAGCTATGTTCTCCATGTTGTGGTTTATGAAGACTAAACAAGCAAGGTCCCTTTGAACAGTTTAACTTTTTTGTGTCCGATATGTTTGATATTTGGCTATGGACAAGCATAAAATATTGCCTCTGAGCTATACCATGTAGATCTAGAAATATCATAAGTGACGTATTTTGCCTCGCTATTGTTATATAATACAAGATGTGTTGATGTTTTTGTTTTGACAAATGTTTATTAACATTACAGAAGTTGCTGTAAGGTCGGATTGTGATGAATTGGCGAGTGAAGATTTTACATGTTTAAAATGACCATATTGCGGATAATTGCGAATGAAGGTTTTTTTTTTATAAAAAAAAAATAATAATAATAAATTTTTGAATTCAGAATGAGTATTAATTTAAACAGGATGTTTTATTTCATCGAGAACGATGAATATTGTAGGATGGCCGTGTTAGAGTATACCTAATAACTAACTTGAGATATGGCAGCACTGTGTTATATTGTAGAGAGCTACCCTAGTAAGAGGGCAACACTGTTTTGTTGTATTTGGGGGTTCCCCTAGTAAGAAGGCGACATTGTTTTGTGTTTTAGGGAATTCCCCTAGTAAGAAGAAAAACACTGTTAGACATATCTGTATGCTCAATGAGTCAGTTGATTCGGAGCCGTCGTGGAATGCGCCACAGATTTGTGACAGTGATTTTAAATTTTCTATCATATATTTGTAAACTTAGCATGTCACATATTTCACAATTTAATTACATACTTTTTCTCTAATTGCATTCCACCCAAAATCGAAGCAATTATAATAACCGCTTACGAAGCATCCAACCAAATGGTCATCGATCAAGTGCCTGGATCAATGACCATGCATGCCCCAAATAAACACGATTGCATACATAAGTGAAATATCCCTTACCCAACGTCTATTTAGAACTGGGTCATTAAAAATTGTTTATGGAAAAGACTAATAACCGAATCCCTCTGATTACGAAGTTTGGTGGACAGAAATAGGAATAAGTAAGTTAGTCTTAAGAAAGATTCGGAGACGTGAAGTCTTAAGAAAGATTCGGAGACGTGAAGTCCAAAAAAGGACTCGAAGACGTGAAGATATAATTAAATAAAAGTTGTGTTTTTATCACAAGAGTGATATAATTTTATTTATTTATTTTTTAATATCACAAGAGTGATATAATTCCGAAGCTCGCAAACATCTCACTTAATTGCTTTATAGTGTTAATACAAGTAATGCTCTTCATTGGAACAACCTTTAGCCATTTGTTTTTCGCGTCGACAATAATGAGGAAATAATGTTTCATAAAGGGTCTGGCAAAGTCAATGTGTAACCTTTTCCATGGGCGAAAGGACTTTCCCATGGAGGAATAGGAATTTTGGTGGGATCTTTGGCTACTAGTACCTGTAGTCTGCACACAGACGTATTTCGATAGCAAATTTGATTACGGGTATGATCGGAGTATTTTTTGAGGATCGATTGATCTCATCTTCAATTAAGGTTTCCATTGCAGAAGGAACAGAGCGCGGATTAATATATATAGGCGTGCAGTGGTATCTAGCACTGAATGAATAAGACCTTTGAGACAAAGTCGTGTGCCCCATTGAGGAATACGACTTAGCAATGAAAATCAGGAATTATCATTTGAAAAATAAAAAAAAGTGACCTTCGTTTGACCTTGAAAATGGGGCTCAAGGTCAAACTTGTGGTCACCATCTTATGTCCCCTTCAGAACCTTGTGACTTTTGTCTGAAATATTTTTCGCGATATCGCGTATTTTTTTAATAATTTGGATGTCTCAAGTTAAAAAAACTCACCCAGTATGTATATATTTAATTTTCGTTCTTAAATATGAACTTTGTTGCTTTGAAAAATGTAGTATTATACCTATAATAAAAAGTCATAATAATATGGGAAATAGTTTTATTTTAAATACACAACTCGCATTCCGTCTCACTTTGGATTCCACATAGCAGAACAGAAAAAAAATTGTTTTGTATTTTCGAGATTTTCGATATTTTTCGAGATTTTAAGAACAAAGATTTTGAAATGTCGGTATATTACAAAACATGATTTTAATTAACCAAGATTTAAAAAAAAACAAGATTTTTGGCTTTTTGGTTAACTGATCTTTCGAAATTGTCGGCGTCGAAATTATGTGGCGTTCCCGACGAAATCCAGTCTGCACATTGGAGTCACAAACAAATTACGGTAATTACAGGGTGCGCTTGGCTCGTTGGAGATAAAATGTGCTCATTTGCTATCATAAGTGATGTTCTACGTCACGAGAAATATGCCGTCTTTACTTGTTTGAAGACAATTATCATTTTTTTCTGATGGTGCAGCGTCACATTTTAGATAAATCTACTCTTACAATTTCAAACCTACGCTAACTGTCCGAAGACTTTGGCATTCAGGGCGAGTGTTTTTATTTTTTGCAACATCGCACGGCAAAGGGGCTGTAGATGGTGTAGGCGCCGTAGTGAAAAGGGTAGTGTAGAGCCAAGTAAAGCAGCGGAAGGCTGAGATTAATAATGCTAAAGATTTTTTGTCATCAGCTCTCAAAGTCGTTAGCAACATAAATGTTATGGAACTGTCAGAAGATGAAGTCAATGAAAACAGACTTATACTTGACAGCAGGTGGAATTTGGCGCTTCCTATGCCAAGAATACAATCTAATCATTATTTCAAGAATGCCAACAAGAAAATTTAGTGATATAGCTTACGCACAAATCTAACCCAACCGTGTGTAGAGCCTTTAAATTAAGTGCAACTCAGATACAGCTGCTATAAGTTTATGATTCAGATATCAAATTATTTTTACTCATTAGAATCTTTCCAGACTGCCGACGCATCCCGACACATTGAATTATTTGTATTGTTCGGTCGCTGTCCACGCTTCGTCAAATTCTAAGGAGCTCGTATTACAACAACGGATTGGGTGACTGAGGGTTCATGTGTGCCAGAAAAATGAAAGTCGCTACACTGCCGGATATCAGATACCGATGAACCAAATGTAAAAATGAATAAAAACTAAACACACGTGCAGCATGGACAACGATTCGCAGAAATGCCAAATTGGAAGAAGATTATACTGGTAGTTCAGTCACCGTCTTACTTCGGAGCCGACAACATCGTTTTGATAGTTCTCTCTCTGTATAGCCATAAGGCAGTGTTACTTTTCGCGTCCCCGCAAATTCCTTCCTCTTGTTTTTTTCATTTTTCCTTTTTTTTTACTGAGTTAAGTGCATCACAACAGTTCAAGTGTATAAGTGCAATATATAAAGATGGCCTTGAGGCCACCTGAGCTTTCGAGCAATCGGTTTGATGATTTTAATCATTATACCGATGCTCCAAAAGGAAAAAAGAAGAAAAACACGTTTTCCCCATTAGATAGTACACTAAATCTCCCCTCTAAATTATACTCAAATAATCCCAAATTTGTAATTATATCCCCTTCGAATCCAGAAAAACCTTTGACAGCTTTTAGCGTTTTTTTGCTAAAGAAAGCAATCGATGGAATAAGTACCTCGTACGATTCCATAACCCAGCTTCGAGATGGTAATCTGCTGATCCTCGCAAGATCGCAAAACATCGCTAATATTTTCTTATCAAAAACATCTCTCTCTAATTTATGCCCGATTAAGGTATCTCTTCATAATCAACTCAATGCCTCCAAAGGCACAGTCTTCGCACCTTGTCTTATCGATGTAAATGAAAAAGAGATAATAGAAGAGATGAGTGACCAGGGAGTTGTTGATGTTTACAAATTTAATAAAACTGAAAACGGAGTACATCGTGCAACAGGACTCATTCTTTTTACCTTCAACTTATTCCGTCCACCTACATCTGTAAATGTAGGGTGGTATAACCTTAAAGTCCAGGAATATTTTCCGAATCCAATGAGGTGCAAACGTTGCCAAATTTTGGGACATACCGCTAAACGATGTACAAAAGACCAAACATGCGTAACATGTAACCTCCCTCCTCATGAACCAGTAAAATGCACTCGCATACAGTGCGCAAATTGTAGGGAAGCGCACCCAGCTTCTTCCCCGCAATGTAGTCGATTTATTCAAGCAAAAGAGACTCTAAAAATAAAAACAATTAAAAAATGCAGCATGGGCGAGGCAAAGAAAATTTATAGCGAACAAAACCGGAACAATTCATCTCTTCTTTCTACCTTCTCATCAGCCTTGCAGAATTCTGTTAAGCCTCCTTCACCTCCGAACGATTTAAAAGTTCCCCCTCAAACCACAAGCATCACACCATATGTTAATCTCACATCATCTAATATTCACAACCCACAGCCTAATTCCACTGATAATTCCGAATCCCACGCTCGAAGCCATGAAAATAAAAAAAAAAACAACAAAGACCAAACTCCAATCACTACCATCCGATCCAATACTTACAACCAACAGCCCAATTCCACTGATAACACCGAGTCCCACGCTCGAAGCCATGAAAAGAAAAAAAACAAAGACCAAACTCCAATCACACACTCTACACCATTCCCCCCTACAGTAAAACCGCAATCATCCAGTTCCTCATCTTCACCAATACTAAACTCTCTACCTCAATGCTCTCACTTTACCTACTCTCATACAAATATTTCGAATATTCTTAAAAAGCCAACAAGTGACTCCCTCGGAGCATCTCTAAAGAAACCTACAACAACTAACAGAATCTCAATGGACTTCAATGTCTCTTCCGATAATGAAGATGACATCTAACCACAAAATAATAACTCCAAATAATAAATCTGTAACTCAGGGAACGAGACAATCAAGTCTTCAGATTGATTTGTGTGATTCGTCTCCGGAGCTACAGAGTCAAAATAATAAATCATCAGGTTTTCCACCTTCAGATTTTTCGCAGTATTGTACCTCCAATACCGCACAAAAGTCTTCAAAATATATAAGCTCACTCCTAAAGATTCTTCAATGGAATCTCAAAGGATATTATAATAACTACAATGAACTCGAAATTTTATTAAAAGAAAACAAGCCAAATATAATCTGCCTCCAAGAGACCCACATTCCATTTAATATAGGCGTTACAGCCCCAAAGAAATACAAACCTTACCTGCACAACTTTCCGTCGAACTCCACCTCGAAACAAGGTACAGGTCTCCTCATTGAAAGTTCCATCCCTCATAAGCCAGTGAAAATAACCTCTAACATATCTTTAGTAGCAGTTGAAATTCAACTTGCCCTTAAACTCACTGTGGTATCAATATACATTCCCCCTGAGCAACACTTCACTGCGATCGATCTAGAAAATATTTTAAAATTTATCTCCACTCCAGTAATTCTGGCGGGTGACTTTAACTCATGGAGCCACCTATGGGGCTCTCCCAACGTTAATACAAGAGGTAAAGAAGTCGAGAAATTTATCATAAACTCAAATCTAGCTATTCTAAACGATGGTTGTCCAACCCATTTTTCGACACATAGCACTTTTACACATGTGGACTTAACTCTCATATCCCCTCTGTTGCTTCCAAGTTCAAACTGGGTTAGGAAAGACTCGTTGCACGGTAGTGATCATTTTCCAATCTGCACCACCGTTTTTCTCGGGCCTCAAAAAATTTACCCAACTCCCACTCTGAAGTTTCAAACTGACCGCGCTGATTGGACACTCTTCCAAAAAAATATTCTATACTTTTTAAACAATCATCTTCCATCCCCAAATATAAATAGGGAATCAACTATCATATCTAAAGCTTTTCGATACGCTGCTAACAGATCAATCCCCCAATCAAAACGAATACCTATCAAAAGGATTGTACCATGGTGGAACGCCGAACTCGCTATGTTACGCAGGACCAAGCAAACATTATGGAGATTTTTTTGTAAACATCCTAATGATGCCAACTTAATCAACTACCGCAAAGCTAATGCTCTTTTTCGAAGAAAAGCCAAGGAATCCAAGAGAGAAAGTTTTCAAAAATTCACATCGAATCTGAATCCAAACACACCCATTAAAAAAATATGGACGGATATAAAAACACTAACGGGTAATAATGAGCCTTCTTCAATAAAAGTTATTATTTCTAACTCAATACCAATCACGGATTCATTAGAAATCGCAGAACATTTTGCCAAAAGCTGGTCTAACTTTTCTCAAGACAGTAACTTTTCTCGTGAATTTCTTGAATCAAAACGCCTGGCTCTTTCGATAAATCGTTTAGATTACAACCTACCTAAAACTGCAAAGCTTATTGAGTCGTCATTAAGCGATGTAGAGTTCGAAAGCTGTTTAAGTTGTGCTAAAGGCAAGACCCCAGGGTATGACAGGATTTCGTATCCAATGATAAAAAATGCTCCCGCTGTAGCCAAAAGACGAATTGTCAACCTTTTTAACTCAATCCTTGATAAGGGCATTATTCCCCAACTGTGGAAAATGGCTATAACGATTCCAATCTGTAAGCCTAAAAAAACAAAAACGGATATAGGGGGTTATAGGCCGATTTCACTTTTACCCTGCATTAGCAAAATCTTAGAGAAAGTTGTGGCCAAGAGATTACTTTGGTTTGCTGAAAGGCACAATCATTTAAAACCAAATCAGGTTGCTTTTAGACAAGGACGTGGCACCGTAGATTCTCTCCTCCACATCGACGAATTTATTTCGTCTGCGCTCTCATCAAAAAACCACGTGTCTATAATCTCACTCGATTTTGTGAAAGCCTTCGACCGCGTCGGAGCTCAAATTATTTTAAATACCTTACATAAATGGAAAATTGGTCCTAAGTTGTATAATTATGTGAAAGCTTTTCTTACAAATAGAAAATTTAAATGCAGAGTCAATAATACTCTCTCTAAAACACATGATCTGGTAAATGGTATCCCTCAGTAATGGGATAATATATCCTTTCAGTAATGCTTTTCATTATTGCATTTAACGAACTAAGTGTTATAATTTGTAAATTTAAAAACATAGATCATACTCTTTATGCAGACGATTTGTACATAATGACAAAATGCAACAACAATACTAATAATGTCATTGTTTTAGATGAAGTACTCAAAAAAATAAACGAATGGTGTAACAGATCAGGAGCAATCATCTCTTCGGATAAAAGTAGGCACCTACACGTATGCCGAAGACATAATTGCTCCGGATCTGATATTAATTTAAACAATGAAACCATACCAAATGTTAATCATTTAAGTATTTTAGGTATTGTTTTTGACAAGAAATTTAATTTCAAACAACATTGTTCAATACTAAAAAAAGCTCTTGTAGCCAAACTCAATATTATAAGATATCTTTCCTCAAAAAATAGCTATATTCACATAAATACACTTATTCACGTAACAAAAACAATCATTTTATCAAAGATCGACTATGGGCTGGCTATATATGGCAAATCATCTCAATCTAACCTCAAACAACTTTACCCACCTTACCATGCTGCGATACGAACATCTCTTAAGGCATTCAGGACTACTCCAATAAGAAACTTATTAACAGAAGCTGGATTCTTAAGTATTGAAGATCGAATCAGAGTCTTAACTTATCGCCTCATCCCGAAAATATATGAATCCCATTGTTCTCCCATTGTTCTTGATGCGACGAAAATCTTAAAACGTACAAAGACTCCCAGAACCCCCTCAACAATATATAAAGCTATTACAGAAGCCAGAAAACTTGAAATAGTTTTAAAAGTAAAAAGTACACCTGTCTCAAGATATCCCCCTTGGTCATTGCCAAAGGATGCAATCAACATTAGCCTGTCCCACTACAACAAAGATTCGACACCAAAAGAAGTTTATATCCAACTGTTCCACGAACTGAAAAATTCCTTCCCTTCTTCCACCTGGAACTCTTTGTACACAGATGGCTCAAAATATGATCAGAGTACAGGCATGGCTATCGCTTGGGAAAACGGTGAAACACTTCTTGCAGAGAAGCTTCCTACCTTCTTCTCCATCTTTTCAGTAGAAGCATTAGCAATTCTTCAGGCAACAAAGATTGCCCTGAAACAATCCAAAAATACAGTTATATATACAGACAGCCTTTCTGTTGCTCAGGCGTTAAAAAAGACCACAAATAATTCTATTATAATTACTGAAATTCGCGACAATCTTATATCTCACAACCAAAAAATAAAAATCGTTTGGATTCCAGCTCATATTGGTATAGAGGGAAATGAATCAGCTGATCTCGCGGCAAAAAATATTTCAACGGACCCAATAGCCACCACATCTTCGTATCGAGCTAACAGAAAAGATTTAGATAAACTAATAAGATCACAATGGAATCAGAGTAAACTTGAGCTTTGGAACGAATATCAGCACCATTACTCAGCGATTAATCCCAATGCAACTCCACAACTTTATCCGCTCAATCCAACAACAAAAATGTTAAAATGCTTTGTTCGTCTACGACTTGGCCACACACACTTGACGCACCAACATCTTTTCACCAAAGAACCACCCCCAAACTGTCATTTTTGCTCTATTACCACTAGGTTAACGATAAAACACCTAACTTGCGATTGCAATAAAATCCAAAGCATATGTACCAAATATTTTAATGATAGTTTTATTAATTTGTTAAAAGTTCCTTCAGAACAGAAGATTGTCAGTGTATTCAAGCTATTACAAATACTAGATTTAGACAACGTAATTTAAGCAACACCATTTAATTATTAATTAAAGCTCGTAGGGGGTACACATATAATAGGGCTTGGACCTGTCCATGTGTACTCCTGGAGCCCCAATCACTGTTGTAATGCAATAATAAGTATGTACCCAAATATGTTTAAAGCACAGCAGAAAGCCTACGATGCTACCGCTGTATTTGTAATTTATTAACTTTAACATTTATGTTACTTTAATAATAAATAATAATAATAATAATAATATACTGGTAGTTGCCGAGGCGTGTGGAGCTGGTGTAATATTATCGTGAATTGCCAAGTCGTGGGCCTGGCATAGGTTGCTGAATCACCTGAATGTCTGGTGGCTGGGTGAGGGGAAGTGATAATGGCTGGCGAGCGTGGACGGCATAGTGGTCGGTCGGCGGTCTCGAAAGTCTAATTGAATTGTTGCAGGGACTTTTTTTTTTTTTTTTTTGTAAGTTTAATAATATTGTAAAACTTCGTTTTTCCTCAATAACAAAGAATCACAGTTCCTAAATTAGGGGGCTCAACTGGGATATTTATTACTGAATACTGATGGTGTAATGAACCTCAAACAGTACATCAACATTCTGAGAACTCACCTCCAAAGGCAACTCGGTAAAGTGCTTTCAACGCTCCTTGGTGGCGTTTTTTTTTTTACTTACCCTTCTAGATTGATTTTTGACAGCTCGTTGGCGGGAACAAATTCATATGTAAAGTTTATTTTGGTATGAAACAAAATAAATAAATTTGTTAAAGAATTTATTGTTGTCAATTTTTTGACAATTCACTAAATCTTTCACATGCAATGAAGCTCTGCAATGCGGACATTGACGACGTTGCTCAGTCAACCACCGTGAGATACACAAATAGCAGCAAAGTTTCGAGCAATGCGGACATAGGTGTGCATCTCGCAACTTCTCCATACAGATGAAGCATCGGAAAACATCATTGAGTGACTCTGGTAAAAGCTCAGCAGCACCGCCTGTAGTTGCTACTACTGCACCACCACCAACAACACCACTGACTCCATTAGTACTACTGCCAGCACCAGCACCGCCACCCACTGCGCCGGACGTAGACGCACCATTGTTGTTACTGAAGCCAGCACTGCCCGATGAACCAACTATCTCCCACATGGAATTCTTAGCCCTCTTCGACATGATTGTATTTTAAGATGTTACTAATTCTCGAATCCCGTCTCCTCTTCACTAAGCACAGCACAGCGTGGGTACTTCTGCCTCCCCTAATAGATCTCTTCTGACAACAATACAATTTCAAATTCCAATACGAGTAATTGCTTCTTCTCTTTATGTTGCAAAAAGAATTCAATTTCATTCTCTATTCTGACTGTTTCCCATTGTCATGTACGAGTACACACAGCAGCCAACTGCCGTTTTTAAGCACATTGGATGTCCGATATCGCTAAAGACCTAAAAACCTTTATAAACTTGCCGTATTTAAATTTTGTTATCGAAATGAAAAGACAACAATTTAAGAAAGATACTAAGGAGGTTGAACAAGAAGAACCTACCACATCAGCTCAAGCAGTACAGCAGAAGCACAAGCCCTACAGGAAATCTAAGAACAAGAACCAGCGTGATGAACGCAGGATGGAAGATTTCAGAGGCAAACAAGGAGAAAGAACTGTGCAGGAGAATCGTGCCGCGCTATTTGAAAAGCTATTCTTTGGCTTTAACAACGTGAACGAGGCTCTAAAGAACTTACAAGTACAAGTAAATAGAACCATTATAGTTTCGATTAGCACACGATCCGCCGGTTTCATTATCCGAAATCTCATGGTGAAATTCATTCAGTTGGGAGTCATAGACCATGAGCAAGCGAAGTTGCTAGCTTCAGCCCTGTACAGAGTCACACTCCTACAGATGGACTTAAAGCTTGAAGAAGCGATGCTTTTACAACATTCAAGAAACTTAGGACTTGAATCATTTGATGACGTCTATATAAACAGTGATCAACGACGTGCATTAGAGTTGATGGGCGCAAACTTTAGCCCTTTGGTAAATTATGTATCTTCGCTCGGTTATATCAAAACAGCAGCAAAATGCTATCTACCCCGTCTACCCAGAGTAGTGGATATGACCCGTGATTTCCTACACCAACGTATTGGAACATTACGCTCTACAGTTGAGTATCTTGCTTCCGCCGCTGCACCCGACAAAATTAAACGTGCATTTATGGAACATTGTCCGTTCTCTTCGGCGACCTGGACTGTAACACCGCCGCGCCGCAACGCAGATAGAGAAGATATACCAGGAGCAGTTACACTATCTAACCCAAACGCAATTATGCCCGCCAATTACGGGATCCAACATTTAAGAGAGGATATTGCGTTAATTGCGACACACGTAGAGAAGATTGGAAGGAAGTACCCCAAGTATGTCAGTACTGGCGGAATCGACTGGAAAGGTGTGGGATCATTATCCCTCTTAGTCTCGAATAAGACTGCTAACATCCATTGTCCAAGTCGGCCAACTAATGGAACACCTGTCCGCAGTATTGCGGGAGAGTATGACGATTTCTGGACTGCCGAAATCCTGTCTGACCCGGAGGTATACATGGGGGTGGTTTATATGTACGGAGAAATAGATACTGGAGTATACTCGAACCGAGATTGTGTAGCCTTCAGACTGCAAGCGTCAGCTTGTCGTGAGATTAGCCTAGAATACGCTACCGTACTCCAAAACTTGATTAAATGAGTTTAACCTCCTTCAGGGGATAGTCTAAATGACCTCACTGGAAAGCAAGGGACTCTTTATCCCATTGAAAACAATGTGAAATATGATACCTGACTCTCACTCAGGAGATATCTGGCTTGGTCGCCCGGGTTCCCCACCCACACGATAAAAAAGATGTTGTCTTGCAGCACCAAAATATTTGGTGGTTGAATGAAGAAGACCCGTCTTCTTCGTCGTTTCCTTCAACTCCAGGTTAGCCTAGTCAGAAGGCAAAGTGGGCCATTAGGGTAGTTTTAAGGTATGAAGGTTGGCAACCTTTGGTTAGCTAGCTGTTAGGTTAGCAACTTGAAGTTTGCTAACAATTAGGTTAGATTAGATTGTATATTTAGACTAAGTAGTTTAAGGTTTAGTATAAGCTAGCAAAAATAGTTAGTTTAAGTAGTTTAAGTATTTATACCTTTAGTATAAGTTTTATGTAAACACAAAAAAATGCTCAGTTATTAAGTTTTTTCTTAAACAATTAATTTTTTCTTAGTTTAACTTTAATAGATGTTAATCAACACAGTAATTAAGGTTGAAAATTGCAAATTAGACGTCGAAAGCCATAAAATAAAAATATATTATAGTTTAGCTTAGAGCGCCCGTTTTTTGGGCCAGTAAGTTAGAATAAGTTAATTAAGTTATAATAAGCTAGCATCTAAGCATTTTTTCTGTTAGCATGTAAGTTCAGTAAATTTAAGATGAATATAATAAAATGCATTAAAAACGAAACGAAATCGAACAGCAGCCAACTGCAAAAAAAAGGCTTCCTTCTGATGACTAGGCTCTCAAATTGTAGGCAGGTGCTCCCGTAAACAAACCAAATCTACATATAAACAAACGAACAACGGAAGAACAGAACTTTTGCTAATCGATTTTCAGATAGTTTACCACGAAATCAATAGGATAATCCGAGTTGCCTTGCCTGTGCTCCAAATCTACTTGGACAAGTAGAGAATTTCTATTTTCTATTTTCGATTTTCTCGAACAAATAAATTTGTGACACACGGTAATTAAAATTTTGTTTAGCTCGACAGAATTTCGGCAGGCAAGTGTTTCCCAATAGAGGCAAATCGCTGACTCCTTTGTGAGTGTGACTGAGTTTGGAAAAGTTTTGTTTGTGAATTTGTGGATGCGCAAAGTTGGAATCTGTGAAATAGATTCGAAAACGAGAAATGTGTTTGCGATGAAGGAAACTTAAATTTTGCGGTTTGGCGACAAGAACAGTCAGTGCACCACACTCGCTGAGATCACAGCTGAGGCACTTTGAAGACTGAATACTGATGGTGTAATGAACCTCAAACAAATAGTACATCAACATTCTGAGAACTCACCTCCAAGGGCAACTCGGTAAAGTGCTTTCAACGCTCCTTGGTGGCGTTTTTTTTTTACTTACCCTTCTAGATTGATTTTTGACAGATCGTTGGCGGGAACAAATTCATATGTAAAGTTTATTTTGGTATGAAACAAAATAAATAAATTTGTTAAATAATTTATTGTTGTCTGATAAGTATAAAGTTAAAATGTCGAGACAAAATACGCGAGTTTCGAAATAAGTGCTTGTGAAGTGTTTAGATGGGTTAGTTTAAATAAAATCCTGCCTGTAAACAAAGCACTTGTGAAACACGAAGAAATTGTTGTGTTGTTATTTTTCCATTAAATATTTAGTGAATACTGTGTAATATAGTGTGTTTTTGCTAAATGCAATATATGGTTAAGCAAATCAATAGAGATAGTGAAATGCGACTGGAAATTCGCATAGATGGAATCCTGCACATATATCTTTATATATTTAATTCTACTGTACGTGTGTATGTTACTCAACTCCTTCTAAACGGCTGAACCGATTTTGATGAGTGGCACCCTGGATGGTTCAGATTTATAATCGAGTCCGGTAGGTGGGACTGCAATAGTTTTTTTTTTTTTTTTTGATTTTTTGACGGAAAAGAAAAAATCAGAACAGAAGTAACCCCAACATTTTGTTTACAGGCGGCGCTGCAAACTGTTTCTAGGAAATAGGTGGTGTTGATGTCGAATTCTGTGGTATTTATGTATTAAATGTATTGTTCATCAACAAAACATATTGAAATACAGTACTTAAACACATACATTGTGCAAATGTAAAAGGTGCAGTGCTGAAGTTAATATCTTACATGATCTTCCATAAATTTCAATTATATATGTACATGTACATTCAATGACAATATTTGCTAATTTGTGTCGATGATTCTATAAAATTTACAGAGTAACAAACTGCTCATCCAAAATAAGTAACGTGTAAGTTTTTCCAATCCATAAAATTCAAAATACAATGCCACGTCTTCGTGGACGTTATGGATTGAAGACCGCAACTAAAAAAGTGTGCCCCTGAGTGGTCCAATGGTGCGGGAGAAGGCAAAGCGTCTTTACGCACATTTTAAAGAACTTGATGATAGTTGTAGTGGTGAATGTACAGATGAAGGATTTAGCACATAGCATTAAAATAGTTGGAGAAGCTGCATCTGCAAACAATTGCTGCAGTAGAAAGATATCCAGAAGAATTTGCAAACCTAGTAGCTGATGGAGGATACAAACCTGAGCAAATATTTAATGCAGACGAATCTGCACTGTTTTGGAAGAGAATGCCAAACAAAACATTCATTTATAAAAGCGAAAAGTCTGCCTCTGGACTTAAGGCAGCAAGGTATAGGATTACACTTATAAACTAAAAATAAATTAAAAGGAAAATAGAAAATATTGTTGTTGTACTTCACTGTAACCCCTTTCACTAGGTCTGTTCGCGTACTTTCTGCACTAAAATTCGTGTGGGGGTAAAATTCTCTCAGAGAGTGGTAAAATTACGAAAAAGTAAACGAACGCGGAATCTACGAAATTTTCCCACTTTTTAAACGTCAAACCTTACATACAAGTATACCTACGCGAAAGAAGTTTGGGGTTTATTTTTAAAGAGTTGTATTAAAAGTGTAAAAAGAAAGAAATTAAATACAGACGATTTGAAAGTTTTGTTGGACTGTGCCATTGATAATGATGATGATATTTTTACTGCTTTAACGCAGGATTCCGACGAAGAAGAAGATATTTTGTTGGCACTTCTTGCTAACAAGGAAACGCGAAACTGCGTGAGAGGTTTCATGGAAGAAATAATTCCAACATACTCTGAAAAAGAATTCAGGACACATTTTAGAATAAAGAAGTAGCTTTTTGAAAGCCTCACCGAAGAGTTCGGCTCGTCGGAAATTCATGCAAATCTGCGCGCGGATAAAAGATGCAGTGCTAGCAAACACATCACGGTTTTTTTTTTTGTTGTTTACTGGACATGAAGCGTGTAGTTTTAGAGATCTGGCTGATCGGCTCGAACTTTCGCTCTCTACAGTCTCACAAATAATAGAGAGAACTACTATGTTCATCAGCATCCTAAGCCGAAATATAATAAAGTGGCCAAATGAGGAGCTGCGAAGTAGTAGCTTTTTCAAAAATAAATCAGGATTTCCTAAGGCAGTCGGTAAGATATAACATACATACATATGTACATATTTCCAACTCACTGTTCCTTTAATTATTTTTCTTAACCTAGGTTGTATAGATGGGATGCAAATTGTCATTGATCCATTGTAAAGATGACTACATCGACCGAAAAGGAAGTGTAAGCCTTCGTTTGCAAGCTATTTGCAACGAGAACAAAAAGTTCATCAACACATTTGTTGGATTCCCTGGGTCTTCGCATGATAGCTGGGTGTTCCGGAACTCTCCAATTCATGACAAGCTAAATACCGCTTGTGGAGGTACTACTTATTTTAATTTCTTTATGTAATGATACTGATGCGACCTATTATTGCTTCCAGACTACTACCTGTTGGGCGATTCGGCGTATCAATGTACCAACCATCTAGTGACATTTGACTAGGGCCCAAAAGAATTTCAATGTGAAATTGAGCTCCTCTCGGGTGGCCATAGAGCATTCTTTTGGCATCCTGAAGCAACGATTCCGTCAATTGTATTATTGCAAGCTAAGAGGTATAGACAAGATATGCCACTTCGTAAGAGCATGTTGCGTCTTCCATAATATCGCAGATGACGACGACCTAGAATTCTCACTGGAGCCTATTCCTGAAACTAGCGCTGAAAATGTGCAGTATGGAGAGACTGCAAGGGGAAATTCAGTACGAGATGCAATCTGCCAGGAGTTGCAACTGAATCCATACAACTAAATGCACCTTTTCTAAAGTTGTCAATAAGCAAAATAAAAATATAAACGCTGTACATACTTAGTATGAATAATTACAATTTATTGTTATTTGTTCAATTTATCGACAATTGTTTTCAGCAGATCAACTTTTTGCTGTTCAATTGCTTCCCTGTTATCAAGGCGCTTTAAGATGTTGCTGTGGTACTGTGCTTTCTCTGAAGGCTTCCTTCTTTTTGATGCTGGGTTACCTTCTTCTGAAATTTTGTAAGAAATGTAAATATTAAGAAAGAGGAAATCATAATCGTCATATATTACAAACCTGAAGTTGATGGAATACTTTCCTGGGAAGCATTCTGCATCAACACTTCCCTTGATGTGTCTTCAACACTCGCTGTCTAGAACGAACTTCGGATGAAGGCCTTGGATACGTTATCCAAATCACAGTAAATAAAAAAAATACTGATTATGTACATACAAATTATATATACCTCTCGTATGGGCAGGTTCCTGTTCCTATTCCTTCCTGTTTTTGCATTGTGCAGCTTGCTCTCCTTGTATTTTCTTTCTAATACCCGGTATATCCCTTGCACTTGGGCAACAGCAAAAGTATACTGTTGTTCGGCCAGCTTCCCCTGAATTACCTGCCACATTTTGATTTTATTTTTTAGTTCGAAGGTTTTACCCACTTTGGGATGCAGCTCCTCCACAAGGGATAGTAATAATTTGGTTGGTGCTCCCAACCAAATATCTTTGGTGCTATTTTGGTCACCCGAAAACTCTTCCGCCAAATCATCTCCAAACTGATGTGTTGGTGGATGTTCCTCGGTAGAGTTGTGGGCCCCCGGAACCTCAGACACCAAAATGTTCGAAATAAAATTCATGTCATCAGATCAGATTTGACAGCTTTGACAGATTTCATAGAGCAGTGCAAAGAAATTTCTTACGTGGAAATTCGTAGAATGGGGAAATTTCTTACTCTCGTGAGCACTCTCTTTTACGAAAAACTACGAAACTTTTGCGTAATCGAATAGGGTTTCGTAGATTTTCGTAAAAATTCGTAATTTTGGGAGCATACGCGAACAGACCTACTGTGGTACTAGATTGGCAGACCGACAAGTATCCTTTTTTTAATTATTTTATGGTTCATACATCTTCTTATCTTTTTTGCCGGACCTATGTAAACATACATAGGATTCGGTTGTTGTTTGTTTTTCTTTTCGGGATATTATTTTATATCACCACTGACCCATTGTCTTCATTGTTTTTTTTTTTTTTTTTTTACGGTACACACTGCACTCGTTGTTTCCTGTTATCACTACGCATTTAATTGCATTTGATAAGTTTTAATTCTTTCTCTTTGGTTATTTGCGTAGGGGTTGAATAGTAGATTTGTTAGCATGGTCCCTTTTCTTCAAAAAAAAAAATGGAGTGGGGGGACGGTATGCCAGCGCCTTACGCGAGTTACAGTCACACTGTCATCTGACCTTCAGCCACCTGTCAACCGCCAGAAGTTCATCGAACTTATTTAATAATTAGTCAGCATACCATATTCATTTAATTCCCAATATATTTTCACATGCACTTTATTGTTAATCAGCACAAATTTTTTTAATTCTAAGAACTTAACAAATGTAACGCAATAGTCTATTTCCTCTGCACATATGTAATTGTAATTACCCACAATCAATTTTAAAATATTCAGAAATAAAGTGGATTTCAGAGAGAACGGTTGTTTTTATTTTTAGCAAACTCCGCTTGGCTAGACATAATTGGCGTCTTCTATTCTAATGAAGATTTCATTTGGTAGTGAGACTCCAGACAAGAAAGTTGATAGATATTAGTAAAAAAAGAAAATAAAAATCTGAGAGAAGTTGGTGAGTTGGTGAGTTAATCACTAAATATTTCTCAGCTTGCTATTTACGGTTACCATTAAGTTTTGTTTTTATTTATTAAGGTATTAATTTATACTTGGTGAGTTTAATAGTTACAGATAAGCATATAACCTAAACCAAAATACTAAAACCCCACATAAGCATGCCATGAGTATGCAATCATTCCATACTCATTTTAAATACCACATAAATTACAAAAATATGTTTACATAACATACTATAAAGTGCATCGATCGCAATCATAATTTCAAGTGCATCGATCGCATGAGTTGTTGTCATATAAATGTGGGAAAGCGCCCGAGGTGATGGGTAAAACATAGACGACAACACCATACATCTGCTTCGCATAAACCCAGACAACCCACACCAAGAACACAGCCGGCATAGACATGTACAACACTTATTTACAGACAGTACCAGACGACGAACAGCTCACATACTTACGGGCACATCACGCCACCAACGAAGCATATACAGCATAACAGGACACTAACTGACGATCACAGTATACTGTAACTCAAATTCAAGTACATAAGAACCGTACGCAGACAAAAGGGGAAAAACACATAATAAAATCCCGCATCCACGATCGCAAAAGTTTTTTAGTTCTTATTCAACCCTCAATGTGCAAAGTCGTCATCAGAGCGCAAAGAAATTAGAGTTAAACTATCACCAATAAACGTGTTGTAACAAGAGAGAATTTGTGTTTTATCGGAATTGATCCTACATAAATATGCCAACAAACTCTGAACCTTTATCATACGAGTATGTCAGCACATTTGCATTTAGAGTATTTTGCTTTTCTCCAACCAACCTCATTAAATAAACAAATAAACAAAATGACAAGAATCAATTAAGAAATCGATTCCATGGGAAATATTTGTGGTTCCGAAGAATATAAAACGTTGTCCATTTTAGAATTAAGTTAGTCTTAAGACTGATTCAAAATAAAGCAGTCATCGTGACTGATAAAGACATACATGTTAGAGTAAACAATATGAAACAAATGGTAGAGTAAACAATATGATACAAATAAAAAAGAGATGTTACTTATGAAGAGTTTGTATTTTTTCCTTTCTTCTGGTTATCTTGAGAGTGCGATAAGCATCGCTTCCAGCAACCGCTGGAAGGTTGACTATGTGCTGGTATGTAGTGTAAGTTTGTATGGAAGAGGGAGAGAATGGAATTTCTCTCGAGGAAGGGAATCTGCGCTTTTGCGAGTCTTTTTGCTGATATTGACTGGGACCAAAAGCAGTTACGCAGAATCTGTGTAATGGTGCGGACGTTGTTTCAGCGTTGTGTTTTTATTTTGATTACTAGTTAGCTCTTCTACTATATCTGTTATACATATTAGTGTTTTATTAAACTCCTAATAGGTAGTCGTTTCTTTCAATCACTAAGGATCTCTCAGATAAATCTTTGTGTTCGTTATTTACTTAAATTTATTTTATTTATTAATGTATTCCATTTATAATGTACATCAGATATTTAATTGTAAATTGCAATTAAATATTAAGTCTTATATTTTTATAATAACTTACGGACTACTTTTCGTATGTATAATATATTAATATACTGCGATCGTTATGTTATTTGTTATAAATTATTTACATATTATTTTGTATGACGGAGCTGTCAGATGATGGAGAACAGAAGTGCGTATATTTAAAATTCTTTTAATTATGCGTAATGGAGTGAGAAGATCCAGTCTTGTAGCGCGAATGGGGGGACGGGGTTTACCTCTCCATTCGATGTTCGTGGATCCACTCTTGTAGCACGGATGGGGGTACTGGGATATACCTCTCTATTCGTTGCTCATGAAGTGGGCGGTGCTTCACATTTGCAAATTTCGTTGGAAGGACTTGTCGTTGTTTTGCGTTTGTCCGTCCGTTGGTTCAACACTCGGAGATGTGCGTTCTCCTGCTTCGAGTGTACGCGATCGCCAGTCGTACGACATCCGTGATCACCTGGTCCTATACGCTCCCGAAGTAAGTTTGAATTTGGTTGTAAACATGTGCCATCTTGTTTTATAAAATATTGAAACTAACGTGATATTTTGTTAGTATTACTTTGGTCACAAAATGGTTAAGAGAGATCAAGAGTGTGTGAACATACTTGTATTTGTGCCAAAATGGAATGAGAGGATCCACTCTTGTAGCGCGGATAGGGGAACGGAGATATACCTCTCTATTCGTTGCTCATGACGCGTCATGTCGTGGCCGGTGCCCTTCCATGCACTCTCTTATTTAGATGAACTTACATCCTAGCTGTTTGGTCGTCCTTCTTTTTCAAATATTCGGAGTGTGTGGCTTTAACTGCTCAGAGTATCGCGATCGCCATTCGCACGACTCTTGAACCTATCTGGCCTCGTAGCATTTCGATGTGAAAATTGGTAGCGGAGCGCATGTGTATAACCATCAACCAATCCAATTCTTTATTACTACTACTAGTACTACGCATATATGTACGTTTTCTTTTAAGTATGAGTATTTCGTATTCTCATTTGATATTTGGTAGAGGAGCTAAGAGTATTCATGGGTGTACTTGTGTACAAATGACGGAACCCTAACGACCAGAGCAGCCCTATTCCCCTTACTTTAATGCTGTAAAATTCAATGAATAAATAAAAAAAAGTGTCATTAAACCACTGATTATTTACAGATCGTTAAATCCTCGTGCTAATAAGAGAGCGTGGGTTACAAGCGCTATTTTTTGTGACTGGTTCCGGAATTGTTTTGTTTCTGAATTTGAAACTTATTTAAAAAAAAAAAGAATTTAGACTTTAAAGCAGTTCTAGTTTTGGACAATGCACCAGGACATCCTCACGAACTTGAAACTATGCTTCCAAATATAAAAGTGATTTTTACCTCCCAACACGACGGGTTTGCTTCAACCTATGGACCAAGGAATAATGCAGGCCTTTAAGCTCTATTACATTAGACGAACCCTCAAAATCATATTGGATAATATGGAATGTGATCCTGATATGAATGTAATGGAATGCTGGAAGAAATTTGACATAGCAAAATGCATCGTAAACATAAAAGAATCATTGGAAGAACTGAAGCCATACATATTGAAATCATGCTGAAAAAAACTGTGGCCTGCTCTGACTGCGGAAAATGACGAAGAATCTGTGCAAATTCAACCTTTGACTGCAAACATAGCCAGAATTGCAAATGGAATAGGACGAGATGGGTTCGAACAGATAGAATCAATTGACATTCAGGTGTTGCTTGAATCGCAAGATGAAGATTTGACTGAAACCGACTTGGAGGAAATGTTAAATGCACAGCCCATTGAAGAAGAGAACAAGAAGAGAACATTTGTGATTTCTTTATGTAAATTGATCCGTTTATGGAATGAAGTCTTATTTTTAAGAGGCAAATTGCTAATGCCACTGCTGAATATAGGTCTGAATTGAAGGAGCTTTTAAAAACAGTCAAGCAAGAAAAAATTACAAAATTCTTTAAACCATTGCCTAAGCCTGAAGATAATAATTATTCAATATGGTCAAAAGCTCCAATAAAATTCATTTTTTTATATATGCACTTGTTTTTTATTTTGTTGTCGTATCCCCTATAATCCCATATAAATTACCATTCCATATTCACAGTTTCTGTAAACGCGGCATTTTTACGGAACATATACCCGGCGAATAAAGAGCTTTTACTGCATTAATTTATTTTAAAATATCATTTTGTGCTCCTTTGTTTTTTTCAAGATTTCAACTGCTAATAAGGGGTAATTTCTAACAAGTTCATTCAAAACTCAAATATAGGTAAGAAATTAGAAAATAATAAAAATCATAATTTAAGTAGTGCTTTTTAGGTTAGAACATGGAACACATACATATATTTATCTCGGGGCAAATGTTACTAAGCTACTATAAAGAGTGTACGTCTCAAAATCCAGCTTTTTAGTGGAGAAGGTGCAAAATATTATTTTTAATCAAGTCGGTTTATTACCTACATACTTCAAAGCAGTTATTATCAAAATTTATTAGTGAGTACAAACAAAAATGGAACACAGTTAAACGAAACGAAGCGTATTTTAAAAAGAAAGAAAAGAATTGGTTGGAAACTACTATTCCTTTTCCTATTAATAGTCAAGCAAGTAATAGCAGTAGACCAACAGTTTCATTTTCAGAATGTAGCGATCGTTCGAAGCGTAGAAAACCGAAAACTGGCGATCAGAAGTCAAAACCGATGAACTAGTATATGCTACTCAAATGAAACTCAGGGCAGAGGGAAAGTTGTCTACCGCAAAAATTTGAAAGCAATCTTTAGAGGGTGGAGAGATTACACAATCTTATATTTCCTATACACCTGATGAAGCCTTAGCACTTGTTGTAGGAGCCCATCTAACCAAGCATCAATATAATTCTATGAGACAGTCAGCAAATGAACATAACTGCAATACACTGCACGAAATAAGGATAAGGCCAAAGAAATCTTTGTTTGTTCCCTTTTGATTTGATGAGATCTAATTCATTGAACGCAGCAGCATTATCGCTTCGTCTTATCGCATCATAGCGGTAACCGTTTTTTGTTTTTGCTAACACATCTGCTTAAGTGAAAGAATAATTAAAAAAAATATAAGTTTAAGCTGAATTTCGACAGAAAAAGGGTTTGTTAGTCTTAAATACTCGTATTTATTTATTTGTTAGAAAAAATTGGAATGCTTTAGATTTTCGCAAATATCAATTACAATGCCTTATGGAAAGCCATTGACCGAAGAGGAGCAAGGACATGTGGCTGCTTACAGAGAACAGGGCAAAACAACAAAGCAAATCGGAGCTATTCTAAAAAGAAGTAAAACTGTTTTAGCAAATTATATAAATCTTGGCGAAAATTATGGAGTTAAGCGAAGTACAGGAAGAAAACCAACATTAACACCAAGAGATATTCGAGAAATAAGACGTCTTGCTGTAAATAAAACCATCAGTCCTTCTGAAATTGTAAGCATTCTGAAGCTAAATGTGTCAACAAGGCGGGTGCAACAAATTTTAAAGTCAGATAATACCATTGAATATGTTAAACGCACGCCAAAACCGACGATTACAGCACGACACAAAGCGAACAGGTTGACTTTTGCTGACAAATTTCCATTTTGGGACGTTGCGCTAATAATTATTGCATCCAATTGGCTTTGGATCAAACAATATCCTTGAGTACCGAAAATAAAACGTACCTCCCCATAATAAAAATGTTTATGGCGGTTAATAATGCACTAATTACGTTAAAAATCCCGTTGGGTTCCACGAAAACCGATTCGTAAGGGTACAAAAGAAAAAAAAAACAAACAAACAACAACAGAAAAAAGTGGTAGGTTTTTGCAGATTGCATGGTTGTACAGGCATTCATATACCCAGTTTATCCGACAGCTCAATTTGCGTTGAAGCAATCCGCATTGGCTCAATACCTGTAGAAATGCTGGTGTTTATATGGAATTATCCAAAATGAGCGAGAGAAAATTGAGAGAAGTTTAACAAACATCAGGTTGAACTGACACTTCACACTAACACTGATACATTGTTCTTATTTCTTTCTCTTTCCAAATATTTCGTTTGCAATCCTACATTTTAAGTTTGTTCAATGAGGCTGCCCAGCTTAGTCCAGACCATGAACATCTCAGGTTTTCGTGTTCAATGAGAAAAATTTCTGCCCAGCTCATGTTTGCTTTTTGTTCAATGACTCTGCCCTGGGCAGGATTTCTGCACTTACTTTTGAGGTAGAGCAGATTTGTGAGAAACGTCAAAATCAGTTGTAATTGCAAATTAATTGTTTTGTCCTCGAAGTGAAAAGTTTGTTATTTTACTTAAAATGGAAGAAATTGAAATACAGTCAGATAGAGGGCAATCGGTTGTTGTTAAATGCTCCCCAAATACACGCTATAATTTGGAAAGCAGTAGGCACATGATTAATGTTCATTAAAAAAAATTTAAGCTACGAGTAATTTTCA
The DNA here is from genome assembly GCA_949129095.1 of Volucella bombylans. Classification (NCBI taxonomy): domain Eukaryota; kingdom Metazoa; phylum Arthropoda; class Insecta; order Diptera; family Syrphidae; genus Volucella; species Volucella bombylans. The sequence continues at coordinate 49,702,265 of OX422140.1, forward strand.
TTTCTTTTAGATGAAGAATTTCGCAAGAAAATTTTTGAGCAATCTATGAAAAATGCATTGGAAAATGAAGATTTCGTGCCAACTTCAACTTCTCAACAGGCACAGGAAGCAGAACAGGATAAACAGAAAGCAATTTGGCTAGAAATGGACTGCCAACTTCTAATAATGATCTACAAGCAGGTGCACCCGAAATTGGGGAAAAATGTTGAGGTGAAGACAAAGCGGAGGCTACGGGAGTTGATTTCCAAAAAAATTAACCAGATTGAAAGCAAGTGGAAAAGCTTAGAAAGGGCTTCCAAAAACAAAATGCACCACAACAAAAAAAATGGTACCAATAGGGCCACATGCCCATATGAAAAGTATGTTTGTAAAAAGTAGGTACGTACAGTTTTTTTTTATAAACCTATTTACCTATATATTAAAGTGACCTCTCGGACATCATGATAGACCGACCGTCAATCGTTCCTACCTATCTGTTGGGAAGTACAATTGGAAGTGGGAAAACCGGGGAAACAATTCTGGAGGATAGGGGAATTAGCTCCTTCACAGGTAGTTTTTTAAAACTCTTTTCTTTTAAAACTTTTTACTTCCTCATATTTGTTTACTTAGAAGCATTGCCATTGCCGGGGGACAATAATAAAAAATAAATAAATAAAATTTCAAGTGCTAGTGAGTGTATGAGGTGACATAATTGCAATATGTCCCATAGAGTAAGTGTTTTTTTTTTTGTTTTAAAAGATAACATTTAAATATATGTGTAATAATATATTTCCTTTTGTTATTTTACAATTCGTTTGTTGATAGTTTCTTGTTGTTGTTGTATGTAGTTTGCTGTCGCCATGAATGAGATCGTTTACCCATGGTGCAGTTTTCCCATTGCGTACATCAATTGCTTTACGAGTGTGTGAGTGTGTCATCCCAGAGTTATATGCATGGCTCTGAGAAAGTATACCTGGGAATTAGACTTAAATGTTTATTAGTGTAATTGTTATTATTATTTTTTTTTTTTTTGAATGTGAGAAAAATAAGTGCATGTCGTTACGAAACGTGTGTGTGTGAGCGAGTGTGTAAAATACCGATTCGCGGCAGCACGAATGAGTTGCTGATACTGACCATGTTGATAAGCAGTATGTTGATTGGAAGTACATGTGTTGCTTAGCATCATGTTGACATGCAATATGTGGGTCAGCAACTATTGTCAGCTGTGCCTTTGTTGAGAAATGAATTTTTTTTTTTTCGTCGGCAAATTGAAATTGTACTTTGTGTTTAAGCCGATCAGTTAAATTATAAAATGTGAGTGGATTTTGGATGCTTTTGTGAAATGCCGTCGGCATTTCATCATTCAAATAATTGTGTTTGCAGTCGGCGTTTCGTTGCTGGGTAGTACACATAGTTTGGCAATTGGTCTTTTTACCTCTGCGTGTTGTGTTCGTAGCGTTACTACGCGTGTTAAGTTGTCTTGTCCTGAGTGTTTTTGCGTTACGCGATCTAGATTCCATTTCGCGGGTGGAAGTCGCTCGTCGAGGTCTCCGATTTTTATATCTGGCTGTGGTTTCTGCCACTTTGGTCGTTGTTGGAGCCGTGCCAGATATTCCGAGCTCAATTAAAATTTGTTCCGTCCTTGGCCAATATATTTGAGCAGCTTTCAAACATCGTTTGAGGTCCGCGTTCGCTCCAATGAAATTAGTCCCACAGTCGCTGTATAAATGAGAGCAAATTCCTCGTCGAGCAGTGAATCTCCTGAACGCTGCTATAAATGCTTGGGTAGTCATATCGCTGACTACCTCCGTGTGAATTGCTTTAGTGGCAAGACAAATGAAGATGGCGAAGTACGCCTTGTGTGTCTTTGAGGCTCGTCTTTTCCATGCCTTGATGTCGATGGGACCTGCGTAATCGACTCCCGTATGCGTAAAGGGCCGTGTTATTTGCAATCTGGGAGCCGGTAAAATACCCATAAGCTGGTTTGCTTGTTTCGCCCTGTGCCGGAAGCATATGTTGCAGCGATTAATATGCCCCTTAATGCTGTTTTTTATTCGCAGGATCCAATATTTTCTCCTAATGTATGCTAACATTTGTTGCAGGCCACCATGAAACGTCTCACGTTTCATGTGCATCCTGCAAAAGAAGTTTAGTGAATGCATGATTGTTTTTGAGTATTATTGGATGTTGTTGCTGGTATGAGAGATCTGAATTCTTCAACCTACCCCCAACTCTAAGAATACACCTACAGGATCAAGAAACGGATTCAGGGATTTGAGAGTTTTAGTTGGTAACCCATGTTGAATCGCTGTAATCTCTGTCGAAAACATTGTTTTTTGTACATTTTTCAGAATAACAGAAATAGCCAATTCTGTTTCAGACGGGGAAATGGCAGACAGGTTCCGATTAACAGGTTGCTCTTTAGTATTTTTAATGAATCTAAAAAATGTAGGAAACCACCTTAATTAATGTAAGTAACCTTGAATATTTTAATACGAGGATTGTTATTAGGTTGTTTTCCTTTGTGACGCAATGGATTTGGACAGACCGTCTCTCTTCTCCTGTTTCTGCTCTTACTAAAGCAAGTTTAGGCCGCTTATATGCGGCCATTTGTTGAAGCTGACCTTTTGGGCCGGCAGAAGCCCAGTCAGGGATTTGAAAATGAATGCGCGGGTGCGCCCTGTGAACGATGAGTGAACCGACCTAAAAGTCAAGTCTACAGAGCTGTGGCAGGCTCCACTGCTAACCTTCCCCAAACCGGAAACTACAAGAAACGATCTTCTCCTGCATAAGTTAAGTGACTGCACCGCCGATCCTGTAATAAAAGAAGCCTCCGACCCAGGATCAAGTAACGCCCTAAGTTGGATGAATTCTCCTGATGCAGCTCTAACCTTGACAACAGCTGTTGCTAACAGAATTTGGGAAGTGTTGTGGTAAGTGTGAAATGAATTTGTATATCCTCTTGTTTCCTGCTGTTGAGTATGAGGGTGAAAAACTGTTGCTTCAGGGTTGACTATTGATGACTGGTGTGAATGTGTGTTAGATGTCGAAGGGGATTGTTTGGAGTTGTGAATGGTGTGAGATTGTGTGTCTAAATGTAATAGTGAATGGTGTGGTTGTCTGCAATGGCAGCAGCGTGAGTGGCTTGGGCACTGGGGCGTCGAGTGACTGTACGCCAAACAGTTTTCACACACTCCGATTTTGCCTACCGTGGTTTTTCTGACAACCACATCCATTTTTAAAAACCTATTGCACTTTCGAAGGCCATGCGGACCTTTGCTGCAGACTTTGCAATTATATGGAATGTTTTTTGTTTTACTAATAATTAGTGAATTAGTTTTGTTTGAATTTTTGCTATATTTAAATCCTGGTTGTGGTTCTACGACTTCCAAGGTCCAAAATCTAGCTTCCAAAAATTCTGAAAATTCTTTAAAAGTTGGCAAATCTTTTCTAACCCCTAGCTTTTCTTCCCATATCTGCTGAGTTGTGGGTGGAAGTTTTTGAAGCATACAAAAAACTAAAATCGCGTCCCAATGTTGTACCGGAAGCTCTAAGTTTTTAAGTGAGTGTCGACATTCGGTTGATGTGTCTAATAAATTTTTTATAACGGATACTGTCTCTTGTTTTAGATTCGGCTGGCCAAAGAAAATCTTAAACTGGGTGTTGACTAGTATACGCTTGTGGTCATATCGTGAGGTTAACACTTCCCAAGCCTGATCATAATTACCCTCATCAACCCTTAAGTGCTGCAAAAGACGTTCAGCTTCTCCCAAAACACTTGACTTAAGATAGTGAAGTTTTTGAATTTTTGACAAAGAACCATTATTATGGATTAATGAAATAAAAAGATCGTGAAATGCTCTCCATTCTTCGTAATTACCAGAAAAGGTTGGTATATTTATTTTTGGGAGTCTTAATTCCTGTTTCTGATTATTTAATTCCACAGAACTTACCAGTACTCCTGACTGTGTTGCCTTTTCTAAACCGTCCTGCAAGTCTGCTCGATATTCCAGGTAACATTCCTTAATTTTGTCGAAAATTTTTTTCTAATTCTTCCATCTTTTCACTATCCAACGAAGAAATCGCTTCCGCATTGTATTCTGTGCTGGATTTAAAATTGCCCTCCAATACATAAAGCCGTCCTACAATGTAGTTTTTGCTGCGTTGGTGTTCTGGCCTTTTCCCATAATTGGATATGTCCTTGAGTAACTGGGCTAGGATATTCTTTTGCAGTTTTCCATAGTTAGCCATGATGTTGAAAAAAAATTTAAGGTAAGCCAACGATTATTATTTAAAAAAATTTGGATTGTACTTACAAATTAATATTTTTTGTATGTAGGTTCCGACACGTAGGGCTGTGCTGTTTGGTGTATACACCGTATGTTGCACTACGATTTAAATTGAATGCACCGTAATTGCACTGTATGTACAGTATCTTGCGGTGCAAGCACTGTATGTTGCAGTATGCACCGTACTGTTGCACTAAGATTTAAATTTAATGCACCGTATGTTGCACTGTATGTACGGTGTATTGTACTGCACTGTCCACGAACGGACCCGATGATCGTTCACTGTTCCCAAGAAGCGGATGCACCGGTTCCAGATTGCAGACAGGGATTTGGATTAGTTTAAAGTTTTTTTTTTTTTTTTTTTTTTAAATGTATTACACGACGCGAGAATGCCGTTTTTGCACTTTAAAGAAAAAAAACTCACAGTGTTATTTGGGTTTGGATTAATGGAAACTTCCACTCCTTTATGATACAAAGTATTTAAAGTATTTTATGTTTAAATGTTCACTCTCGAAGGACCAATGTATTTTCCACGGTTAATTAAATTTTGCTGGTTCTTTATTGTATTATTTTTATACTTAATTTACATAATTACATGGGTTTAGAATTCAAGTGCATAATTCAAATTTTCCATTAATTTTTAATAGAAAATTCCATTTTATTTTATTTTAATTAAAATAAAATAAAATCCCATTTGCTTAACCCATGAGAATCTCTTGTGTCATCACTGAGACTATCATTAGCAAATCCCTAGAGTGTGAAACCCCTAATCTAGTCACCTCTAGCCCATCGGTACTTCCAGCAGTTTTGCTTGTACTGATCCTTTGTGTCATTAGCATCCCACATATTAAATATGTCTTCTACACCATCAAAAGACGTTATTTCTACCAAGCGTCATACCAGGAGACAGAGGAGCTCACGCAGTTCCCAACCAATATGTAAATCGCGAAACCAACAGTACGCTACTGTCGCGCAGGTGTTTGGAGGAAAGTTTTCTCCTTTGCCTAACCCACCGGATGTTGTTTTCCAACCATGGCATAAAGTAACGTTAGTTGATCCATTTTCTGGAACACTAACCGTCAAAGTTGATACTTTGAAAGACAAACTTCGAAGCCCGCTGAGTAATAGTTGAGTGTTCAACAGAAAAAGTCATGTTAAACGCAGTGAGTGATATTATATACATTATACTCTAATACGCGATTTAATCATATCATATCATCCCATTCTCATGGCAACAGCGAGAGCAGAGGTGCCAGCAAAAATATTTGATAGGGCGTGATCTTCTGCGCCAGTTTCTGTGTCTCCCTGAGCTAAGCGGTAAGTCATCAGCGAATGATCTGCAGAGGATGTCTAATACGATTCATGAGGTCATGCGTCAGTTGAAGGCATTAGGCTTTCCAATACAGGTCTGGGACTTCTTCAACATACACATTTTGAATGAGAAGTTCAACCAGGAGATCGCACGTCAGTGGGAGCTATCGGCCAAAGTTATCGACGATGCTTGGTTTCATCTACAAGCAGGCGGCTGCGTTATCCAACGTGGCAGGTGCTCGTAAGAGCAGTACAGGGAAAGATCGCGGTCGAGAGGTACCTGATAAGGAAGACACGGCCAGAGACAGTCCACTGCAAAAGGTCAGGGTACAGGAGATTGGAGACGAATGAGAACTACATCACGAAAATGCGTGAAAGCATTCAGTTAGGTCATGTACAGATAGAGAGACACGTACAGATGCGGCGGTATATCACAAACCACACCATTGTATAGAAAATAAATTTCGTAGAGTCTATGATGCAAGTTGTCGTATAGATAAAGGTATATCAATAAACGAAACACAGATGTTAGGTGAAAAGGTGCAGAAAGTCCTACATGAAATAATAATGCGTTTTAGGAGGCATCGCATTCAGCGCTGCCATCCTACTCCTATAGCAGTGGATCTACTGCGTTTTGGTTCAAACGAAAATATACTGCGTAGCAAAACCAATCTACCCTTCTTTTTAGAATTTAAAAAAAAAATTGTTTTCTTCACAATTTGACGAATGTTGCTTCTCGCAATTAAATATCATTGGTTGTTTTTTTTGCAAATCACTACACCATCACTCTATGTTTTCCTTCTTTTTTTTTTGCACCACAATAGCAATGTCAATGGCACAACCATCACCAAATGCACTTTACACATCAACATCGGTCTCTCCCAAATAGCGGTGGTTGCGACCGAAATATGCGAAGATTGTGCCTGCCCTACTAGCAAATGCACCTGCAGCCAATGCACTTCCTGCGGTTGACTGTCTTATCGGCGCAGGAATTTACTTTGAGCTCTTACAAGTAGGTCAAATCAAACTAGGAGAGAATCTTCCAAGCTTGCAAAAGACGTCACTCGGGTGGATTGTGGGTGGCACAATAAAAAATGATCAAAAAAGGATCACCTCATCTTCTCTAGACCTCGCACCAGTTGTACCAAAATCGCTTAGCATCAACTACACCTGTTTCACCACCACCACTACTCCATCTATAGAAGAACTCCTACAACAATTTTGGACCATCGAAGACAATCCCACACAGTTGAAGAAACTCTCGATAGAAGAAGAGGAATGTGAGACATTTTTCAAATCCACAACAACACGCTGCTCATTGACCAACAAGTTTATTGTACGATTACCATTTCGTGAAGATCCCACATCGCTCGGAAGTTCATATGATATTGCAAAGAAACGGTTAGTATCAATCGAACATAAACTATATCGTTCTCCATCATTACAGAAAGATTATTGCCACTTTATTGCCGAGTACGCACGGTTAGATCACATGAGCAAATTAGATGTAGCAAAGGCTATTCAAGATGATATTAATTACATTCCTCACCTCTGTGTTCTGAAGCCTGACAGCTCATCAACCAAATTGCGCGTCGTCTTCGACGCATCTTGCAAAACATCATCAGGCAAATCGCTAAATGATATTTTGAAGGTCGGTCCAACTCTTCAAGATGACATCTTCACTATCCTCGTTCGTTTTCGCACCCATCGCTTCGTTTTAATGGCAGATATAACTCAGATGTATCGACAAATACTGGATACTAACACCCAAAACATTTTGTGGCGCAACTCCAAAACGAAAGCAATCGAAAGTTATGTGTTGAAGACCGTCACCTATGGTACCAGCAGTGCCCCATACTTAGCAGTGAGATGTCTCCGATTACTGGCAGAAGAAGGTTCGCGAGAATTTCCTGTTGGTTCTGCCGTCACGTTGCGTGATTTTTACGTGGATAATCTGATGTCGGGTGCTAATGACCGTACTAAGGTGATACAAATCAAAGATGAGACAACTAACCTGCTTCAGAGTGGAGGCTTTCATCTTCGCAAATGGGCATCGAATGACTCCAGCATCCTAGCGGACATTCCGGAAGATGACCGGGAATCATTCATTGTTTTAGGGGATAGTGAAATAATCAAAGCTCTTGGAATGGGATGGGATCCAAAGGAAGACAACTTTCGTTTCAGCTACAACGAGTCTCCAAATCGCAAGCCAACCAAACGCAATATTCTTTCGCAAATTTCTCAATTCTACGATCCACTGGGCCTAATGAATCCGTTCATCGTGAAAGCAAAAATCTTCATGCAGACACTATGGAAACTCAAACTCCATTGGGATGAGAGTCTCCCAGAAGATCTTCACACGCAATGGTTGGAGTACAGAAATCACCTTAAAGACATCAATCAAATAAAAATCCCTCGGTATGTATCAAGTTGCAATCCTAACACACAAATTCATGGGTTTTCAGATGCTAGTACCAAGGCCTATGGAGCATGCGTTTACCTCAGAACGATAAGCAAAAATGGAGTAGTTTCGTCGAACTTGATTTGTGCAAAATCGAGAGTAGCGCCGATTGCGGAGATAACAATTCCCAGACTCGAACTGTGTGCTGCGCTGCTCCTGGTGGAACTTCTCAACAGAGTCACAAACATTTTTGAACAGCAACACATACAAACCTTTTGCTGGACGGATTCAACGATCGTGCTGGCTTGGTTAGCATCTGAACCATGTCGATGGAACACATTTGTGAGGAACCGAGTGGCTAAAATTAAAAAATTTCCGCAATTCGCTTGGAATTACATACCAACTTCAGATAATCCTGCGGATCTGGTTTCTCGAGGAGTGTTCCCCCACGAACTCATTGGTAACAATTTTTGGTTTCAAGGTACTAACGTTTTGCTTCTATCTGAAACAGACTGGCCCAAACTTCGCAACGAAACCAACGAAGACGAAATTCCTGAACAACGCAAACAACATGTGGCTCTTATTTCTCATAGCACCGTTGACATCATTCTCAAATGCAAATATTATACCAATTATTCCAAATTAATCCGTATATTTTGTTATGTTCGCAGGTACATTAACAACAGTGTCTTCAAGAACAAGCCTAAGATCAGTGGTCCTATTACAGCATCAGAGTTTGACGAAACCCTTATGTGCCTGCTCTGCACAATCCAACACCGCACCTTTGCCGAGGAAATCAGCTATCTAAAGGATGGAAGAGTTCTCAAATCAAGTATCCAACAACTCTCACCGTTCATCAAAGAAGGACTAGTTCGAGTTGGAGGACGAATCGCAAACTCATCATTACCATACGATGCAATGCACCCACTCTTGCTTCCAAAATCGCATCCATTCATCTACACTCTTATTCGACACCATCACTACAGTAATAAACACGCTGGACCTCAAACATTGCACAACATCTTAAGACAACGCTTTTGGATTTTGAACGCAAAAGGAACAATACGAAGAGTCGTTCACCGATGCTTAATGTGTTATCGCAATAAGCCTATTTTAGCTCAACAAATCATGGGAAACCTTCCATATGACAGAGTTACACCATCTCGACCGTTTAACATTACAGGACTCGACTACTGCGGACCACTATATGTCTCACATCGCATCCGAGGACGAGCACCATACAAAACCTATTTGTTTTACCACGAAGGCCGTCCACATGGAATTAGTATCTGAACTCTCATCATCAGCTTTCATTTTGGCCCTGAAACGGTTTATTGCGCGCAGGGGTAAGTGCACAAAAATTTATTCAGACAATGCTACTAATTTCACAGGAGCAAATCGAGAGCTAAGAGAATTGCATACATTATTCATGTCAGAGCAGCACAACGAGATCATTCGAGAAGAATGTCTTCAAGATGGTATTGAATGGAGTTTTATTCCACCACGCTCCCCCAACTTTGGAGGCCTCTGGGAGGCGGCTGTGAAGGTTGCCAAATACCATCTTCGACGAATCGTTGGTCAAGCGGTGCTATCATTTGAAGAGATGACAACAGTTTGCTTCCAAATTGAAGCAGTGATGAACAGCAGGCCTCTCACTCCCATGTCCAGTAATCCCAACGACTTGACCGCTCTCACACCAGGACATTTTCTAGTTGGAACACCGCTCACCAGCATTGCAGAACCTCGCATTGAAACTAGTAACATTAGCAACCTTAAACGATACCAATACCTTCAGTGGATCCAACAAAATTTCTGGCGACGATGGACACATGATTATCTTCAACAACTCCAACTTCGGAAGCAATGGAATTCTTCGCAACCTAATATCCACATCAACGAGCTAGTTCTTTTGAAGGAAGATAACACACCACCTCTTAAATGGCCAATGGGACGAATTATTGAAATCTACCAAGGAAACGATGGAAACATACGCGTGGCTAACGTCAAAACAGCCACAGGTATACAAACGCGCGATATCCAAGTTGTGTCCGATACCACTCGAAGCCGATCCTGAAGAGACATGCAAAGAAGGTTAAAGTGTTGAAAGCAGGAGCTTTCAAGGCGGGCAGTATGTTGCTGCTCGCAATTAAATATCATTGGTTGTTTTTTGCAAATCACTACAACATCACTCTATGTTTTCCTTTGGTTTTTTTTTGCACCACAATAGCAATGTCAATGGCACAACCATCACCAAATGCACTTTACACATCAACATCGGTCGCTCCCAAATAGCGGTGGTTGCGACCGAAATATACTAAGATTGTGCTTGCCCTACTAGCACAGAAGACAACATCAACATCATCGACATCGGCCACCCCCAATATGCGAAATATTGTTTGGACAACGAGATGCTTAGTGGTGCCCTTGACACATGTACTTTACTCGTATATCAATCGTGGCTCCCAAGTAGCGGTAGTTGCGACCGAAAACTACGACTTAGTTTTACTTTCGCTAAACGGTATTTGGGAGATGAAGGCAATATTGCTAACAGCAAGTGCTATGCATATACTCCACATGCAAGTATAAAAGGCCTAGACGGAGAAGCAAGTGACATAGTCCACTTTAACTCGTCATCGAGAAACAATCGCGCTCTACAAATAAATAAACAATAAATAAAATAGTTGAAATCAAATTGCAATTTGTTCGTTTTATTTTTCGCCCTATTTTTCGACCTCTTTGCACAATTGCTAAAAAGCTAGCCGCATCAACGAATAATCCGCATTCATTTTTACTCTGAATGCATCCATCGAGAAATTCAAAATACATTCGCTATCGGCTATCGTTTCAAAAACATTAAGCTGACACTAGATGTTGTACAATTGTTTTTTTTTTATCGAATTGTTTGTTTTTTTAATTTGCTGTGCTTATGTTTTTTTTTGGAAATGGACAAATTTGTAACCAGGTCTGCAAAGCCAAGGTTTTATTGTGGTTTAAATGAGTTTTCTGATAAGTACAATAACTTATATATTTTTTTATTGGTAGCAGCACCAGCAAGCCGTAAACAACAAATGTGATCAATATAAATGAGAATCCCCGAATTATAGAAGCTGGGCCAAGCAAAAAATGATGTAAGTCATTTTCATAATGTTTGTAATGATTACTACTATGAAGACTGTTGAAAAGACACGTCGCGCTACTGAATACCATTTATTTCTTTGTTTTCAAAAGGAATCATGATTCGGAATCATCCTCAAGTGATGACGGACCAACAACAAGTACATCGACACAAAAAATGTACAAACAGAAATACAAAACTTCATGCGAGATTGAGTATTCCTGGATGCAGTGCGTCAAGGGCTTATTGCGAGAATCTATTCCCAATAGAATTAAAGTCGAATAGAAATAAATTCTATTAACGACATTGCGGAATGCGATTCGTATTAGAATTAATTTCGAAAAGAAATAAAATCTATTATTCTGGAATTTGCAAAAAGCTGGAGGCACACAACCACTCTAAAAAGTATGCTGTAGAGCTCAATAGCATGGGCCCTCCCATAAAGAAATATTCGGCAAACATTTTATTATAAATAAAAGTGTCATACTAGTTTCATACAAAAAATAATTTTAAATAAAAAAGAAATTAACACTACTATCGGTGGACCCAACAGTTTGTTTGCTTTAACGCCTTTGGAGGAACGAATTGTGGAGTTTCTAAGCTTGCATAAAAGTGTTAATCCTCCTGGGCGTGAGCTTGATTTGGACATTACAAACAATTCCATAGAATCCAAAAATTGAAGTGAATTTGCCATTTCAGTTGAAAGCCCATCAATAGCTTTACCGATAGTTTTTCATTCCCTATTTCGAAATTCGATTCTATTTAATCAATTCTATTGCGTTACGCGATACCACGTTCAATAGAATCGAAAAAATTCGAATAGAATTTTTTCAAATAGAGTTTCAAAATAAGCCCCTCAATGGTAGTGGCTTCTGCAAGATTTACTTCAAGTCCCTTGAAATAAAATAAAAAAAAATCCAAGCAGACATCATACCTCTCAGATGCATATAACAAAAGCTAAGAATGGTAGTGAAATGATGTCCATACCTAGTTTATTTCAACAAGCAAGTGTTCGAGATTCTGATAGCTCAAAAATAAAAGCGGAACGTACTTGTTTAATGTTCTGTATAAAGCGCAATTTGTCGATTGCGAATATGGATTTCCTTCCTTCCTTGATTTGCACTGTTTGCCCAGATTCATCCACTGCTATATCTATCAAATGCGGACGGACCAAAGCAACTTCCATGATCAGTAACATAACGAAGTAACATACGCGAAAAGTACGGTAAAAATGTGAAATATGACAGAAATACTAAAATCTCTCCAAGGCAAAAACGGGATATAATTAGATTAGCTACCAAAGAAAAATTAATGTCGACAGAAATAGTGAGCAGTCTCGATTTGCCTATAAAAAGCAGACGTGTCCGGCAAATTTTAGATGCATCAGAACGTGTAGTCTACACTAAACGTTTGAAAAAACCACACTTGACTGATGCTCATAAGGCCAAAAGGTTGCAGTTTGCGGAATCGCACATTCACTGGCGTGAAGAGTGGTCAAAAGTGCTGTTTAGTGATGAAAAGCGATTCAGTTTAGACGGTCCCGATGGTTTCCAGTATTACTGGCATGATAAGCTAGTTGAAAAAGAAGTGTGCATGAGCCGAGCGTCGTCAGGTGGCGGTGTAATGATTTGGGCAGGATTTGCGATAACAGGCACCACGGAAATAGCATGGGTACCAACAAAAATGAATTCATCAATTTACTGTGAGCTCCTGGAGACCATGATGATAGAAAAAGCAGAAGAGTTGTGTAGTTCTGATTTCATTTTTCAACAGGACAATGCGGCAATTCATCGTTCCAAGGAAACTACTGCTTTTTTAGGGATAGAAGCATTGCTGTTCTCGAGTGGCCTGCAAAAAGTCCTGACTTAAATCCTATGGAAAACCTTTGGGGCATTTAGGCAAGAGGTGTTTATGCGAAGGGCAGACAGTTTCATACAGTGAGTGCACTAAAATCAACCATTAAAGAAGTCTGGGCCAATATATCGGCTGAAACGTTAACAAACTTAATTTTATCAATGCCAAAAAGGCTAATTCAAGTTTTAAGACGTAACGGCAAGTGGACAGATTACTAAAATCAATATTTGTTTTGTTTAGCATTTTTAATTTTTTTTTAATAATTTCTTTTTCTCAATAAAATTTAGTGAGTTTATGTGAATTGCCATAGTAATATATTTTGTTTACAATGTAAATAAACAAATAAATCCAAAATACTTTTAGATTGTTTTATTTTTTACCTCATATGAGATGAGAGAAACCGTATAAAATTCTTTACAGTCAAATTTTCTCTCTGCAAGCTTTTTATAAAAAAAAACAGCAATTTTAGCAAGTGAGTTTATGTGAATTGCCACTAGTGTACAACTATTTTGCTCACAGTCCAAAACACATTGGTGCATATAAAGAATTTCAGGAATATTTTGATGGTAAAAGCAACAGTATCTCAGCACATGCGCTTGAAATCAAGTGACAAGTAAACAGCAGACAAATTCTTTTCCCACGAAAATATGATTACGTTTGCAAAAGTGTAGCTATAAGTATAGGTAAAAACAATGGGTTAGTTTACTTCTTAAGTGGAAGTTGATAGGCAATAAAGTTTTTTTTTTAAGTAAACTGGCGTTTGCATCCATACCTCAACAGTGACAGCCCTTGGAATTTTACTTTAATTTACAATCTTTCGAAAATCAAAGTTCAACAACAGAAATATCTAGCCGCAGAGTAAGCTTCATCTTCTTTTTCTCTCCTACATACTAAATTTAATAAACAACACCAATACACTTTTTCAAAGTGAATTTACAAAAATTTACTTGATCAAGTAATGAGGGATTTATACCTTGGAATACTTAAAAATTGTATGAACCTGTACTCAAATGAGTACACCCATATTTCCAAGTATCAATTACAAATCCCGAAAAGTAAACGTGAGTTACCTTGTTAATTTACTTCATCATAACATAATTCAAATATATCGACAAATATTTCGCGGGTAAAGTGATTTTTTTTTGTCGAAAAGGTGTCAGTTTATGTTGTGCACCGAAACACTTTTGAGGTTAGTTAGAATGAGTTTAGAATTTTTATAATAATTACTGCCTACAAACTGTTTTTTTTCGTTACATTTTTATAAAATACGTGTCAGATTAAGTAATAAAGAAAATTATAATTAATTATAAACAACTGAAATAAAAATATGGTCATATAAATGTTACTGTACGTTTGAGTACACTGACAACATGCGTAAGTAAAATAATTGTTATTTTTTCCAGATTCGTCATAATGACCTACAAGGGGTTAGAAGAAGCTATTGAAGCCATTTTACAGAATAGCGATGATGACGAATGTGACTTGGCTATAATACCACCTAATACACCTTAACTGATGAAGAAGAAGGTGCCGATGAGGATATGGCAGGGTGTTTCATACCGCAAGACGTTCCTGGTTCCATTGAGGTATTTGTGAACCCTTCGTCCGACGACAGTGATGATGAACCGCTGGCGTCCAAAATAAAACGAAAGGATGTTACCCTCCAATCCACTCCGAATCCGAATCCAACCTGGCGGAAATATGACCCTTCATACTCTTCAACTGCTGAAAGTACTTCCGAAGTACGTGACAAGAAAAGGGCTGGTTGTGAAGAGCTCAAGGGCTGTCAAAGAATTATAAACACTTTATGTAAACTGATGGCAACTTCCTCGACTTGTGAATGAACTTGGCGAACAGATCTTTCATCTGACGTTTAACGATTGCTACATATGCTCGTTCTGTCTCTTTTCGGTCCGCCATTAGCTGAATGAATTCATACACGACACTCTTCTTCGAGATTCGCCCAAGTCCAGACACACGCCGGAGAAGTTTGCCAAAAGTAAGTAAAATTTAAAACATATACAAATATTATATTTATTCTAAATTTATGTAGATAATAAACCACCACCAACATAATTTCTATCTTAATAAAGAGGTGCGTTTTGTTTTTCAACAATTTCTCTGGACTGGGGGTTTCTCGACAAAATTTTATTCTTTTTGGAGCCAAAATCTTCACAGCCAGCGAAGAATTACGGCAGCCAGCTAATGGTCCGCAGCCAACAGTCTCCAGCCAGCGAACGGTCCGCAGCCAGCTAATAGTTTCCGCAGCCGCCGAAGTTCTACAACCAGCTAATAGTTTCCGCAGCCAGCTAACAGTCCGCAGCGATCTAACAGTTTACCGCAACCAGCAGAGTTTCCCGCAGTCGACGATGAGTTCTCCGTGGTCAGCGAGCCAAATACATTTACCATTGTCGGTCCACACAGAAGTCTTGCCCGTTGTCCGCAAGATTATCACAGGTATTGACAATTTTATTAATTTTATTATTATTAAGTTCATTATCCCAATGCCAAAAACGAGAAAAACCAACAAACGCTTAGTTCAAGGCATATCGTCGCACTCGTCGGAGAACGACGACCAGGAAGAAAGTAACTTGACAATGTTACAAACTGAACAACGCCAAGACTTATCCCTTGAACTGGAAAAATTACGCGCCCAGTTGGAAGCGGCAACAACATCTGTCGTTAACGAGAGGCAGGAACGTCAACGTCTAGAACTATTACTGAGTCAACAACGACCAACGGAAATCGCTACCAAAACCGCTGGATTCGTTTCAACAAATTTCGCCATTGTTTTCAAAGATGACCCTGCTTCCACATTATCAACAATAACAATCGCCTCTCCTTCCGCTATGCTTACCACTACAGCCAGGAACAGTTCGGTTACGCCAAGCTTCTCAGCCGCCGTTGAACACATACCACCTCATGCCTCAACATCATTGTCTACCGTAACGGCATCTATCCCAGGCTGTTCACTCGCCACTAGCTACATTGTCCCAGACCAATATAATTCATTAACATCATACACATGGCCACGTACGACTACCTTTCAACAGATGCAACCTCCACCAAAAGTGTCCACTAGCACGTGTCAGCCAACATCTAGTAGTTTCACATCAACGAATACCATTCATAGCTTTCTACCACCTCTCAATGCGCCTCAAACACTTGATGGACAACGCTTCCAATCTCAACCAACTTTGCCACAAGTCCACTTTAACCAAGAGTCGTCCATAAATAGTTATGGTTCCCATCGGAGATTGCATGACTTGCCCGAATTTAAAGGATGTTTTGCACAGCATTTCTGGAATCCACCAATACGTTCCAGTACACAAATGTGGAAAACATGTTTCGCCTGCAAAGGAGCATAAAGGGAGACGTAAGAGAGGTGTTTGAATCTTTTCCCATACATCCAAATAACATCGAGCAGGTTATGGCTACTTACAATTCCGTATTGGTCGTCCGGAATGTCTTATTCAAAGCCAGTTGAAAAAGGTAAGAGACATCAGACAAATCTCAGAAGATAAATTAGAGCTTTTAATACCCTTTTCCACAAAGGTACAAAATTTAGCAATCTTCCTCCTTGAAGCTAGTGGCATGTATCAGCATCTGGCTAATCCCACGCTTATAGACGAGCTAGTGAACAAATTGCCCATTAGCAAGAGAATGGATTGTATCAACATACAGCCGTTTCCCACCATTAAACATTTTAGTGAGTGGTTGAGCCACATAGCCCGTCTCAATTGCGTCGTTACAACGACTTCGTTGCTCCTACCCAATCAAGGTAGAGGTGATTTGAGGTCAAAGCGGGAGAACATCTTACATGCCATGGAGAGCTCGTCATTAGCAAATAGAACAAATAATAAATGCCAGCACTGCCAAGGAACCAGTCATATGATTCATAAATGCAACAATTTCGCCAATTTAGATGCTCCTACATAATGGGAATTCCTTAAAAGAAACAAATTATGTTTCAGCTGCTTGAAATATGGACATGGACTGAGGACGTGTAGACTTCGACGAACCTGTGGAATAAATGGTTGCACCAGAAAGCACAACCGATTGTTGCATGAAAAGGACACCCAGATGGCGTCTCGTTCAACAAATGATGAGAAGAGCACTTCAGGCGACAATACGGTGAAAAACGTTCAGAAGCCCCTTCTTAGTTGTAACGACAATGCAACTAAAAAGATTCTTTTCCGAATACTGCCCGTTAGGATCTACAATAATGATATGGTTGTGCGAACTTTCGCCCTGCTGGATGAAGGATCTTCCGTTACAATAATGAGCTGGGACCTAGCCAAACAATGTAAAAAAAATTAAACCTGAAGTGGTTTGGCAAAGAAGCAGTGAGTGAAAAGACATTTATTGTGGATACTAAAATCAGTAGTGATTATGAAGAGGCAAGAAATACAAAGTTAGTAATGAAACATTAAACGCTTATGAATTGGATACATAATATAACACACTGCCATTGATAGATACAGTCGGGCTTTGTAGCAATCAGAAAGATTCATACTTACATCAGATCATCGAGGACTACTTTCGCATCGAAAGTTTTGGTGTGAAGATACCGAAAGAGAAGCCAATTTCTGATGCAGACGAAAGGGCATTGAAAATTTTATGAGCAACAACAACAAAGCTCAATGACAGATTTCAAACTGGTTTAGTATGGAAGAAAGACAATATCAATCTGCCTGAAAGTTATCCCTTAGCAAAAAGAAGATTACTTAGCCTGGAAAAAAGGATGCAAAGAGATGCTGGCTTCCCCGCCCAATATAAGAAGATTATCGAAAGCTATATAAAAAAGGGAAGTTGAGTGAAGCTGAAGTAAAGATAACTACTTCAAAAACTTGGTACTTATCACACTTCGGAGTCAAAAATCCTAATAAGCCAGGAAACATACGGCTAGTTTTCGATGCGGCGCACATTGGGGCAGAACACCACTAATGCTGGCATTTAATAAAATTCTGAAGTTGAGCTTTGATTTAAACTACCGTTTTATTTTCATTGTAAATAGGATAGAGAATACAAAAAGAGAATGCGACAGTTAATTGGGAGCACGTGGTCTTTGCCAAATCGTCACGAATGGGGACTTTGATAATTTTTTTCATCGAAGCCAGACGTGTTTTTTGTTTTGAGTGACAACAGTTAACTGTGTGCAATTTCTTACAGCTTTATATTATACAAAAAAAAATTATTACAATGGAATCAGTAAGCTCAGGTGTGTTGATTTTTATTTATTTTTTATAAGAAATTTTTCTTTTTGTCCTTTTAATATGTGGTTAAAGATAAAAACAATGTGTTAATTTTTGTATTTAGTCAAATATCTAAGCGTTTTAGATGTGTTGGCCGTGACATGACGTTAAGTGTTATATATATTTGTGTCAAGTGGTTTGTCTAGTTTTAGAATCTGTAAAGTTTTTTTGCTACTATTTGCTACTTTTCGTACAGTTGACTTTCTTGTTGGTGACGTCACTTTCGAAAAATATCGATTTTTTTTATTGATTTGATTTTAATTACTTCTTAGACCGAAAATCTTCCAAAACTTTGTCAATTACAAGGGAAGAGCTGTATACTATTATGAAAAGTTCAAATCTGAAGGGATTAGACAGCCAAATTGCGTTTTTAAGGGAAGAAATTCAAAAACGGGTCCGATGCAGCGATGCTTCCAAAAACGATATTAATGACAAAGTAACGGAGTTCAAATCGAAATTTAAATCACGTTGGGAAAAAGCTTGTCGGATAGAAGCAAAATTTTTGAAAGCAAACATTGTGTGGCTGAAAACACCTATACTTTTTAAATATTCTGTAGACTGTAAACGTGGTCGTCCAAAGGTTGCGTTTGAAGAATCATCAGAAAGATCAAAACGTCAAAAAACCGAACTCTTGAGAAAATCAACGTCTATCGCTGAGTTGACTTACGCAGCTGAAATGGGTTTGAGAGCTTTTGGGCAGTTAGATGCTGCAAAGTTAATGCGTGACGTGACAACAATCCCAAATCATGCTGAAAAATGCAGAAAAGTTTTGAGGGACTCAATTGAACTTACTTCAATGACTGGGGAAGAAGCTTTAGCAATGATTATTGAAGCAAATCTGTCACGCTTTCAGTATGAAACTATACGATCTAAAGCTCCCAAAGTATTTCCTTCATACAAAGTAGTTCAAGAGTGCAAAAAAAGTTGCTATCCGGAGCCTGAAAATATGAGTCTATCAGAAATGTCTGTATGTACTAATTTACAAAGCTTGCTAAACCTTACAGTTGCTCGTTTGGTAACTGTTCAAAAAGATGTAATCCAAACTCTTAGGCCTGAAGAACTCAAAACTATAAGCTTATACTCCAAGTGGGGTTTTGATGGAAGTTCAGGCCACAGTTCGTATAAGCAAGCTTTTCATGGACTTGACGCCGATGACTCATCTGTTTTCATTACATGCGTTGTTCCTCTTCGTTTGATATCTGGTGACAAAATAATCTGGCAGAATCCTCGCCCAAGTTCAACTAGATATTGTAGGCCTCTTAAAATTGAGTTTCTCAAGGAATCCGCATCCGTATCAGTGGCAGAAAAACAAAGAGTGGATAATCAAATCAAGGAGCTACAGCCTAGTTTCGTTAGAGTTGGTGAAAATGCTTTCAACGTTGAACACAATTTATTATTCACAATGATAGATGGAAAGGTCTGTAACGCCATCAGTGAAAATTCATCTACACAGAAGTGTTTTATTTGCAATGCCACGTCAAAAGATTTTAATTCCATTGATGCAATGATAAAAAGACCAGTAAAAACGGATAATCTTCAATTTGGTTTATCTGTGTTGCATGGGTGGATCCGTTTTTTCGAATGTCTACTCCACCTTTCATACAAATTAAAAATAAGACAATGGCAAGCTAGACAAGAGGAGCATAAAAAAATTGTTGCTGAAACAAAAAAAGAAATACAAAAACAGTTTCGGGAGCGTTTGGGTTTGATCGTTGACAAGCCAAAGCCGGGCTTCGGAAATTCTAATGACGGAAATACAGCCAGGAGATTTTTTGAACATGCTGAAACTTCAGCTGATATTACTAAAGTAGATGTCGAATTGATAAAAAAAATGCATATTATCATGACAGTGGTTGCTTGTGGTCATGAGGTCGATTGCGAAAAATTTCGAGAATTTGCCCATGAAACTGCAAAATATTTCGTTGCTAAGTATCCTTGGTACTATATGCCTCCTACAAGTCCACAAGTATCTCATTCATGGAAATGAAATTATTTCAAAAGCTTTATTGCCTATAGGACAGCTCAGTGAAGAAGCTCAAGAAGCACGTAATAAAGATTTCAAAAATTATAGAGAACATCACTCCCGAAAAAATAGCCGAAAAAATACAAATGCAGACATTTTTAATTTGTTCCTTTTATCATCGGACCCCGTGTTAACAAGTCTGCAAAGAGTTCCAAAAAAAAAAATTCAACATCTGCCCCAAGAAGCAATCAGTTTGCTCAAATCCCCAAACACACCAATACCAAATCAAAGTGACATTGATGTAGTAAATGAGAGTGATGAAGACGAAGAAGAATAAATTTTTATTTGTGATTATTTATCTTGTTTTTCGTAATGTCAATACAAATATAAATGTTCCTCATTAATCATTATTAATATAATTAAAATTTTACAATTGTTAAATATTTTGTCAACTTTGTTTTTGAAACTAAGAATCACGTTAAAGCGTTTGCACTATTTTTTATATTTTTTTCAAAGTAGGCGTTTTTAGTGGGCGTGTCATCAATATGTTTTTTAAAATGTGCCAACTATCATGCTAGAAGTAATCGTGCATAATTTCAAGTCCATAGATTTGATAGTTGATTTAATGCCAACTTTAGTGGTGTTTTGCCCCAGTGTGCGGCGGCTGAGGTAAATGGGACCTCTTTGAACAACTTCTTATCCGGCTCATTTTTATTAGTGCTAGTTTCTTATAAAGACTATGAGCATTCTTAAAAGAACTGTTTTGAAATCTTTGCCTTTATTCGGTTTTCTGTCACATTACGTATCTAGGTTAAATTAAATTGTGTTGGAAAGTGTGTAGTGGCAAATAAGAATTTCCATGTATTTTTAACTAGAGCTATGGGTTATGTATGTATACGTATAGGCGTGTCATGTCAATGAAGGTGGGAGCGAATGGGAAATATTTTAGTAAATTCACAATTCGCTCTCGTTACAATTTGATTTGTGTAGTGTATAACAACGGCGCCGATATATGGCGTATTTGTTTTTTCTAGATAATTTGCAATTTTAAGTAGAGCTTTGTACTACGTTCAAATAGCGACGGCGTAAAAGAACTGTTATTTTAAAGTTACATCTCTACTACTACTTGCCGAAGAAGTCTTCGTTAGGTGGAAGCAATGGAAGTTAAAGTTACCAGTCTTAATGCAACTGAAGGTTCCAAGATGCCACACCTACATTGGGTACCTGCTCTACGTCCAGCCGTTAAGAGAGCCAGGAAAGCTTGTCAGCTATGCCGAATACGGAGTACTAAATCTACAGATGCTTGCCTCCTATGTATACGTAATTCCGTTAATAGGCGTGGCGTTCCCCTCCGAATAAGAAGTGATAACGGAAGCAACTTTATCGGAGCTAAGAAAGAATTAAAAAACGACAACAAATTTGTTCATCCCGAAGCTTTCAAAGCTGAACTTTCTTCTTCACGTATCGAATGGATCTTGAACTGTCCTATGAATCCGCATGCAGGAGGATGTTGGGAAAGATTAGTCCAGTCCGTTAAAAGAGTGTTATCATCGACCTTTCGTGAGATCGCCCCGAAATTGGAAACATTACAAAGTGCACTAATCGAAGCAGAAATCATTTTGAACAGTCGGCCCTTAACACATCTACCGGTGTCAACCGATGATAAAGAACCACTTACCCCCAATCATTTTTTGCTAGTGGTACCGAACTCAACTCAGACACCAGGCCCGATAGAGAACAAAGTGTTGTGTCAGCGGAAACAATGGAGCGTGAGCCAGCAACTTAAAGACCGGATTTGGAGAAGATGGATGCGCGAGTATCTTCCTGTCTTCTTCCTTAACTGAAACTGAAACTGAGACTGATACTTATGGAATTCCCATCAGTTTTCAGTTCAGCCATCAGATAAACTGATGTGTAAATCAGTTTCAGTTCAGTTTCCAATTCCGGTTACAGTTGGTAGTGCATTGTCAAACAACGGATTTTAATTTCTGTGCTTTTCATTAACTAACAAAGATGGCAAAAGAACGTGATAATGTGGTTGAATTTATAGAACTGTATCGCGCGTGTCCGTATTTGTGGAAGAAAAGTGATACTTTTTATCACAATACGGTGAAAAGAGAAGCAGCTTACAATACGTTGCTGAAGAAATTAAAAGAGTGCGATAAGGAAGCGACGAAGGTCAAGGTCAAGGCAAAGATTAACGGCATTCGTTCTGCATATAACAAAGAGCTAAAAAAAAAGTAAAGAGCTCCAACAAAATTGGAATAGGGACTAATGAAGCGTACGTACCAAATCTGTGGTACTTTGATTTGCTTTTTTCATTCTTAGGTGATCAGCAGCAGACTCGTGCACGTCTGTCCACATTGGACAGTAATTATGAGGAAGACAACGATCCGGTAAGTTTCATTTAAATCCTTTTTTTATTTTTTATTTAAATTTTACAATTCACTTCATTATATCACATATCTTGTATGTACTATCTCATCTTGCCATTCAACTCGGCCTTCATTTACAAAATATTCCACAAACTTATTTCAGGCAACCTTTGGTTTAGTGTGTTGTTGTTGTTGTTTCCTGCTTGAAGGCCAATCCCTTGTACCTCAATAACGGAATCTCTTTCAACTTCGTTGAATTCGGGTGGATTGTACGTATCTCCACATTTTTGCCATAAACAATTTGTGCAAGTAGCAGCATGTCATAACAACAACAACAAATAAACTTATGCTGGATTGCACTGTTGTTGCTGAGTGTTGGACGAGAACGCCGATTGTAGGAGTGGAGAAGTAAAGTTTATACCGCACGTAAAAATGAAAAGAGTACCCACAACTAGCATTGGTGCAAGTACACAGATATGTATGTTGTCATGCAGATTGATCGTGTCTTCTTTTTGATTTTTCCTCTCTGTTATCTTGTGTCCAGTTAGTCATTAATCATTATGTGTAATAATGTAATTTTAGTTTCCAGTCTTAGTTCAGACAAGCTATAGACAAGTGTTAGAGTATGTTCAAACCGAGACGAAGACATCTTTTCGGCAAAATTCACCCAAAACGCAATGGGAAACGAAAACCGTGGTTTCGACGAAAACATGTTGAAAACCAGTTTTCATTCATTTATTTCATCAATTTGTGATATTTGCTAGTACTTTGTACACCTCCAGGATAAACAAATTTCCATACATTAGCGACCCACACTAATGTACATGCACATATGGCATATCAACATCTTGATCCCCGGCCCCCGTGCAACTCTATTGGTGGAAATTAACAATGCCTATTCAAATAAACTTATGATGGATTGCACTGGGACATGTTGTTGCTGAGTGTTGGACGAGAACGCCGATTGTAGGAGTGGAGAAGAAAGTTTATACCGCACGTAAAAATTAAAAGAGTACACAGATATGTAGTTGTCATGCAGATTGATCGTGTCTTCTTTTTGATTTTTCCTCTCTGTTATCTTGTGGCCAGTTAGTCATTAATCATTATGTGTAATAATGTAATTTTAGTTTCTAGTCGTAGTTCAGACAAGCTATCACAAGTGTTAGAGTATGTTCCCACCGAGGCGAAGACATCTTTTCGGCAAAATTCACCCGAAACGCAATGGGGAACGAAAACCGTGTTTTCGGCGAAAACATGTTGAAAACCAGTTTTTGTTCATTCAGTTCATCAATTTGTGATATTTGCCAGTACTTTGTACACCTCCAGGATAAACAAATTTCATTTGAGTAGTCATATTCTGTTGCCGTTCAATTAATATAACTTTCCTATTAAAAATATCATGAATTATTTGAATTTTATTATAAACAAGCATTAATAAATTGAATTAAAACAAAAGAAAAAAAAAACAAAACCGATGTAAACGCCCATCAAAGGAGAGCATTGCGAAAGCGCCCTCTGATCTCACATTCTACGAACACTCATTCTTTCGTTAAATCTCTGAATTTCCAAACACTTATTTTTTTTCGTTCAATTGCAAGAGGAGGCGATCGCATCGGAATGCTATCATTTTGATGGCGCGTGCACTTGCTGAAGGGACACAAAAATTGTAAGTATTTTTACATTTATATGTACACATGTATTCTCTAATTATCTAATTATCAACAGAATATTAAACAAGCCGAACAAAATTCCATATCTTTTGCGTTTTAATATCGTCCCGCACGACCATCAATTAACATATTCTGACATTATGACATTTGTCATTGGCGATGTTTAATTTAATTTGAAGGCATTCTACATTGATGCCACATAACTTTCGTTATTTTTCCAAGTTTTTTTACGATGAACACTTCTTGCTAGAGGTGTAGAGAGAGAAGCTCTCCGAATTGCGGGGAGCTCACGAAAACTCCCATGTTTATTTGGAAATGTCGGTGCTATTCGAAGTGAGTAAAGTGATGTACAGTCCAGAAGAAATTAAGGCCAAGATCTATAACTTGACCATCAAATTCAAGTAAGTACCTACCGAATTCCTTTATTTATAATACAAACATTTCATTGTTTTGTTCTGCAGGAATGAAAAAAAAATCGTTGGTCTCTCTGGAGGTTCACCCTCAGAATGGCATTTATATCACCAAGTGCATTCCATTCTGGGGGGACTCAGAATACACAATTTGGAACAAGTGATTGAGAACAGCATTAGCCAAAGTAAGAAAAAATTCATAGATATAGGGATATAGATATAGGCATATAGACAGGGATATGGTTTCATCAACTTCTCTGTGAATATATATGCAGAATCTCCAAGCAAAATAACTCGGCGTTATTTTCTGCGAGATCTTTCTTCCAAAAAGAACTTGAACGTTTCTGTAAAATAAAACTTTTTTATGGAAGAGCTCTAGTTTATTAAGTACCATTGGTAACTTACTTTCGTCCAAACTTATTCATGAAAAGCGGAGTATTTCATGAGTAAAAGCTTCTTTTTGACAAAATATTGTTTATAGTCAAAAACGAATTTATTATTATATTTTGTTCTTCACCCATGTTTACAATCAATTGTTTTTTTGTTTTGACTCTCACAAATGTCAAACAGTGACATCCCAAAACCATTTTTTCGGCGTGAACACCTTGTTTATCGAAAACCTGGTTTTCGAGAATTTAGAAAAAAAATAAAAATATGTGTTTTGTTGGTCACGACAAGACGTGTAATTCGCGCATTCGATCACAAAATCATATTGCTGGTGGCGCTCTACTGCTGCTGTTGGGTGATTTTAGACAAACATTGCCGGTTATTCCGCGCGGTACACATGCGGACGAAATTAACGCGTGTTTGAAACAATCATACCTATGGCGGAATGTTAAAACATTTTGCCTTAACATAAATATGAGTGTTCAACTGCAAAACGATCCATTGGCACTGTCATTCTCTGAACATTTGCTCCACATTGACAACGGTAACATTCCATTGCATGGAAATACCCAATACCTAAAATTGCCAGACAATTTTTACAACATGGTAGCCACGAAAGATGCAAAAAATATCGACGGTGACGCTATTAATTTCAAAATACAACAGTCATTGCCTGGCGATGAGACACTATTGTCGATCCTGACGAAGAGCAGTCAACTATCCTGTTGAATTCTTGAATTCACTGGATGTACCGGGAATACCACCACATAAGTTGACATTAAAAATTGGTTCACCAATCATTTTGCTTCGGAATTTAAATGCACCTAAGCTATGCAATGGTACGAGATTGCTCATAAAAAAAATCATGAGCAATGTTCTTCAAGCTATAATTTTGAAGAGCAAGTTTCAGGTGAAGTTGTTCTCCTGCTACAGATCCCAATGATCCCTTCAGACTCGCCTATTCCATTCAGACGTCTCCAATTTCCAATGACAATTAATAAGTCACAAGGCCAACCAATGTCCATTTGTGGGTTCGATCTAGAAAATCCGTGCTTTTCACATGGCCAATTATATGTTGCGTGTTCTCGGTTTGGCTACTCACAGCCAATCTTTGATGTACATATGGTTCAGTAGATCCACAGTATACCAGAGCGTTCACTGTCTTTCACATTGAAATCGCCACTTTTGTCGAAACCATGTCTCACATGTTCTAATTGATGAAACGTGTTCACCATATGTTTCTACCAACAAACCATGACTTTCAATAGCCTTTTTCTTTTGATTAAATAAGAAAAGCAATGCGTACCGCGAATGTTCATTTTCAGCCACAAAACTCGACATGATCACTGAACGATAAAACAAAGACGCTAGCTTTTGGCGAACTTGTGTGGGTTTGTAGTTAAATGCTAGAGTTAGACAAAATTACAAAATTACGAATGTCCCAAATTAATACGGCGGCCTTTGCATCTTCAAGGGTGCCGTCGACAACAAAGCGATGTCACAGCTGTGGTTCAATATCACACCTGGAGCAAGGCTGCCCAGATAAAGGAAAAGGTATGCGATGTTTTAAGTGCAACCAGCAATGACGCAAGTTCATCATCACGGGGAATAAGTCAAATAAAACACATTGAATCCGACGGTAGCGGATGATTGAGCCATGATTTCATCTACTACTTCCAATGAGTGGAAGCTCCATAAGCTAGTGAACAACTACAAAGGCGATATACTAAAGTTCACAGGAGGAATAACACTCCATTATCTCAGATTTCATACCTCGAACCAAGGACATCCTAAACTCACTGTCAAATGAAGCATTGTGGAGAGCGCTCGGTACCATTTTCCCAAAAAAATAAACTACCTAATCAACTAAGATATCGCCTGTGCCATTTAAGATCGAAATGTATGTATTCGGTAAGGGTGTTTGAAAAATGTTCATATTAATGAAAATCAATATGGTGTGCATGATCCAATTGTACTAAAAAAAAAAGTACCCTTCATAACTGCTAACCCACAATTTTTATAAATTTTTTATTTTTTATTTTTGGTGTATGCCTTAACTTTCATCTTAATTTTATTAATAGAAAATAGTATATAAAAATATTTTTTATTTTTAATACCCTTGGGCATTATTAGTTCGCACTCATTACAGCTATAGCCGTCATATTTTAAGAAACAAAAAAACAAATTATTACCATCGTTTGAGTTTTGTGTCCTACATAACCATTTTTATAATTTACACTATCGAGTACGATACCATATAATGTGGCAACACTTCTTCCGTTTAAGTTCGGTTCGAATGTGTTGCGTTTCGCTTTCGAAATGGGAAATTCCCAGCGGAAATTTAAATTTGAAGTTCGTTGAACGAAATGACTTAAATTTATTTGGCAGCTATACGTAGAACACGACCTATTTCACGCAAGTCCACAGGAGGCAATATTGTGTCAGCAACAGGAAACTTATTTATGACCATTTTGAGTAACACAACCTTTATAAAAGCCATCGGAGCAGGTTACCACCTGTCTAGGAATCCCGACACCATCACCGCATTGTCATTCTATTATTCTGAATTCTATTTATTGTGAATGCAGAATCATGGAGGAATACAACAAACAAAAAGAGCAGTTCTTAAGCTGTTTGAAGAAGTCGACAGTGACTGCCTATCGGAGATTGGGTCGGAATTAGAAACAAATTCCGGCAGTGAAACTAGCGACCCATTTTGTGAAAAAGAAACTGGAAAAAGAAAGTGAGGATGGACAAAGCAAAGAGGATATGCTGCAAGAAATTATTCAAGAGTTCCAACCTAAGGAAGCTGGTAATACCAACGGTCAGGACAGTTTGGAATTTCCATTTAACACTTTTACTAGTGGAATACAAATAGATGTCATGAATGATTCCATCACCCACACAAATTTTTGCCCTGTTATTTTTAAATAACATTGTTGAGTTGCTGGTGAATTCTATAAATGCCTATACAGCAGAGTCTGAGAAATTACTAAAAGTCGCCCCCTTTTTGAATTCACTGTTGCGAAATTTTCAAAATGCCTTTTCGCCAGAAAAAGAGCTGTCTTTGGATGAATCTCTATTAGTTTTTCGAGGTCGGTTAAGTTTCCGCCAGTACATGGAAGGGAAGAAGGCTAAGTACGGGATAAAATTCTGAATTTAGAAATTTATCAGGGAAAAACAGAAAGTTTCGAGCAAACTTCAAAAACAGGAGACCTGGTTCTACGGCTAACGAAAAAATATTTAAATAAAGGTCATCACTTGTATATGGATAATTTTTACAATAGTTTTGAACTATCTAAAACACTTTTAGATTATAGCACACACACAACGGGAACATTTCGCTTTAACCGAAAGGGAATCCCGAAGGAAATCAAAAGTGTAAAACTAAAAAAAGGGGAACATACATATATGGCGAAGTTCAGTTCGGTCTGAGCTTTCACGCAACACGCATCGATCTTCCAGTATACCTGTACATCGTTTTGTTTCTGCTTTTTTCTTTTAACAATAATAATAAGTGCGCGAGATCCCCAAATACCGGGTACAGTCTTTTGTCCTCGGTTAAAAAGTCTAAGCGGCCGGTTAACATGGCTAAAAAGTATTTAAACTCCAATTACTGGAGTCCCTTGCAATGTCATCCAGAAAGTGACAATGAAAGTGAAGAAATGGATGACGATGTGCTGATTAACAATGCCAAGAAAGTGATTGTAAGCCCTATTAAACTATTGCAAAAACCATGTGAATTTGTGCACAATCTAATGAAAATTATCAATATTTCTGATTATTCCATTAAGGAAATCTCCATTAGTGTAAAAGTATGAATTCGTAGAATTCTGTGCATGAGAAACTAAAATCTGAAAATTGTCAATTCTTCACCAATGATTTAAGAAGCGAAAAAGCTTTTAAAATAGTCTTAGGTGTGTATGACACAAATGAACTTAATAGACTAGGACTTAAGTGCAAAGAAACCAAAATGATTACTAAAAAGTACGGATACTTTTTATATACTTTTCCTCGAAAGGGGATCAATTAAATTAAGCGAACTTAAGAAAAAGGTTCGTTGTATTTTTCACACTCAAATTAAATGGAGCTTTTATCGCCAACAAAAGAATAGGGTAACGCAGTGTCGAAACTGTCAAATGTTTGGGCACGGCGAAACAAATTGCAAAGTGAAAACATATTGCTCCATCTGTGCTGGTCATCATGACCATTGACTACAACAACACAAACATGCATAAGTGCGCGAACTGTCGTGGTAATCATGTTTCAACTGATAGCGCATGCGCGAGCAGGAACAATGACCTGCAGCTGAGACAAAGATTTACAGTGAAAGCTTTTCACCCATCACAAAAGTGCAACAACAACAATCGCGATTTCAATACTCCACTGCTGTCAATGAGCGATTTTCCATATCTCCCTTCACGCGTAGGAGCCCAGATTGCGAATTCCAACAACAATTCTTGGGCTTCAGCATGGAAGTTCATCACATCATCCTCAGCAGCAACACCTTCTACATCAAACAACAACAACTCGACCGTCACCAACACCAACGGAGAATTGTTCACAGTGGAAGAGTTGAATTCACTCATAATGGAGATGATTTATGTGGGAAAGCGCCCGAGGTGATGGGTAAAACATAGACGACAATACCATACACAGCCGGCATAGACATGTACAACACTTATTTACAGACAGTATCAGACGACGAACAGCTCACATACTTACGGGCACATCACGCAACCAACGAAGCATATACAGCATAACAGGACACTAACTGACGATCACAGTATACTGTAACTCAAATTCAAGTACATAAGAACCGTACGCAGACAAAAGGGGAAAAACACATAATAAAATCCCGCATCCAAGATCGCAAAAGTTTGTTAGTTCTTATTCAACCCTCAATGTGCAAAGTCGTCATCAGAGCGCAAAGAAATTAGAATTAAACTATTACCAATTACCAATAAACGTGTTGTAACAAGAGAGAGAGAATTTGTGTTTTTATCGGAATTAATCCTACATTTATAAACTAGGTACATGTAAATCTAAATTAGATCAATTTAATGTTATCGCACAATTAGCGACTAAGTTTCTATATAATGATATCAAATAATTTCGATAATAGTAGTATGAATGTTATTACATTGAATGCCAGAGGTATTCGTAGGAAACGTGTAGAATTTCTTAATTTTTTAAATAATAAGAAAATTGACATTGCTCTAGTCACTGAAACATGGTTGAAATCTGAAAATCGGATTTCATCATCGGACTATAAATGTTATAGAGTAGATAGAGAAATTAGGAAAGGCGGGGGATTGCAATTTTGATTAGGAGATCAATTCAACACGAGCTTTTGCCCTGTGTGCAGACTCGATACGTGGAAAATGTAGGAATTGAAGTCACTTTACGTAACCAAAGAAAACTGAAAATTTATTGTGTGCATTTACCCGGAAAAATTACGGGTGCCTTAACGGCTGAAGAAAAAAGACTGTAGTGACACCCTATACTTAAAAAACATAAATTTAGTAAAAGACATATAATGCATATGACTATGTATAAACACATCTACATGCATACGCATACATTTATGTTGACATACGTATGCTTGCATCCACTCCATTGCACATTACATACGGAAAACTTATTTGTAACAAATGTCCCTGGTCTTATGTCACAACCAATTTCGATAAATGAGCTTGGTTCTGACCATAATCCGGTCCTTTCTCATATTCGTTGGTCGGGATTAGAAAAAGCGCAATATTTTCTAGATTTGAAAAACGCAAACTGGACTAATTTTAGAACAGAAATAAAAAGAAAGTTGCGAACTATTCTAATGAATCTTGAGAATATTGAAAGCAAACAGGATGTTGACTCAATTGTTCAAAAATTTTCCAAGGACATTATTAGTTCGGCTGAAAACAACATCCCAAAAGTTGCGATAAAAACTTACAGGGCTAAGATTCCATATCACATCTTACAATTAATTAGAATAAGGAACATGCATTGGCAAAGAAATCGTCAACCTGTCACACAAATTCTAGTAAAATATTTCAATAAAATAATCAAAACGAGTATTCAAGCCCACCGAAATAACAAGTGGAATAAAAAGCTCCAAACGCTAGACAAAGCTTTCAAACCCATTTGGAACATTGTTAAAATTATAAAAAATAAATCCAAGCATATGCCTTGTCTCAAAAGTAGCCCAATATTTATTATACAGACACCGAAAAGGCGAAAGTATTAGCTTCTAAGTTTTCACAAAATCACACTGTATCTCAGCATTTAGGGGATGCAAATTCAAACAGTATTGTAGAAGATGCTTTTCGATAATTTGGTTAAATTTGTTCATGTAAAAAAAGAGAAATGGCATTAGAACAATTTACAATGCACACTTATGGACGTGAACGAGAGGACATTACAAAAGAACAAAAGAAAACAACATTGGAGTAGTGCAGATTCTACTGCCCATCTTCTTTCTTTATTGTCCCCATACTACAAATTCCGTAATTGGTGGTTCAAATTAATTCCATAGAAGTGAAGTGAAGTGCGCGGTAAAACTTTCGCTTATTTTTTTTTGTTTTCTGTTGTTTTTGTGATTTTTTTTTATTTTATTGTGTTGATTTGTTGCAGTGATTTCGGGTAAGTGTAATGACTAAATTCTATTATTTCATTGATTTAATAATATTTTAAATGTTGTTTACTAGTTTTCGCCTCCATTCGTTTTTTTTTTTGATTTCATTTTATTTGTTTTTCTTTAGCTTCAAGTGCGTAAGTTATGTGTGTGTGTGCGTGTGTGTGTTTGGAGTTCTGAGCAAGAATGGGAATTGTGTTTGATCGAGTTGTATCACGAGTGAGTGGACTGTATGTGCGGATGTGTATGAATGTACATATATGGCTGCTGAGTGCCCAGCAAACAATTCTTACAATTTAATAAGGCTAAGGTACAAATAAGGGAAAGAAAAAATAAAAGAATTATAAAAAGCCTTACAATAAGCCTTATTGTAAGTTATAAATAAGGTCAGATGTATTTTTTTTTTATCTCTGTCTTATTTTCGGATTGAAATAAGCGTTTCCTTATTTAAGCCTTATTATAATGTATAATATAAGGCGCCAGGTTGGAATCATGAATAAACAGCTGCAGATAAAAGTCGGAACCTAACTGTTTTTCTTTGATTATTATATTTCGTTTCGTATTACTTTCAGTTCAGTGGCAGTTGTTGTGAATGCAAGTTTGATAAAAGCAAAAATATATTAGCAAAAATTTAATTGAATATATTGTAAAAAGAAACAAAAGTGGTGAAATAATTTTGTGAAATAATTTCTGTGTACAAAGTGGTAAGTGTGAGAAAATGGCTACAACTGTAGGCTTCTCTAAACGCCATTATAAACGGCTGGTAAACCAAGTAAAGGGCAGTATGTCGGATGTCGCTACTAAAGAAAATAGAGAATTAGATACAGCCAACATTAATTCGTACAATTTTCTTGAAACGATAGATGACGAATTACGTATTGAGGAAAATAATAGTGATTCAGATAGCAATTTAAAGGACAAATTAGCTAACTGGTTTGTAAGTGAAAATATTTCCTATAGTGCTGGTAATAAATTATTGCGAATTTTAAAAGACGCTGGACTTGAAGTTCCCCTCAGAATCCCTTCTTTGATAGATAAAAAAAATATAGAAATCAACAAAATAACAAAAATAGAACCCGGTAGCTATATGCATTTTGGCATTTGGGCTATTGCTGAGCTCCAAGGTAACCGTACTGGGGACATCTTATATGTATTTGTTTCCAAAAAAAAATTATAATTACAGATTTGAAAGAAGCCGTAAAGTCAATGCAAAGCATGATTCAGGCTCAAACAAATATAATTGCCGAGCAGTCGGTGAAAATTAATACAATGTACCAAAAATTGTTTGGTACAGGTATGAAAAATTTGTATGACTTTCCCATAAAAACTGTGAAGGATATGGAAGATTTAGATATAAAAATTAAAGCTGAACCTCAATTTGAAGCCGATTTAGTAAGTTAAACAAATATACTACCACAATATTTTGGTTTTTCTATGGCTATTATAAATTTTCAGAAAATACGAGTATTCCTTTCATCTAAAATTAGAGGCAAAGTGGGAAAAAACTTAAGTCTGCTCATTTCCGATGAAATCTTCTCAAAAATAAATTGGAATGGCAGAAAAAAAATGCTGGCAATAAATAATTTCAAATTTTTTGAATCGACACTTTATGGTGAGTTAATTATTTTCACCCAGTTAAACAACAAAATTTGATAACAAATAGTGTCTTACTACTCTTTTCAGGCGCTGTACATAATAATTACAAAGATTATGAAGAGTATGAAGGCGACATCAAAGAAGCCATAAAAAAAATAAAAATAGGCTCGACCAGAGAAACCACCAACGGCGCACACTGGGGCCTTTTGATGGAGAGCATGCTCAAAATGCAAAATTGAGATTAACGGTTTCTTTCCAAAAAAATTGTTTGCTGCAAAGTTGAAATAATTGTTTATCAATCTGTAAATCTTTGAAGGTCAGAGAGGTAGTAAGCTGACAGATAATGAACGGTAAAAGTTGTGGTTTTATTAAATAGAAATTTGTGCTGTGCTCTAGTGGGTCATTTAAAAGTGAAAAAAAGCCAATTCGCAGTGAATTAAAACAAAAAAAATATGTCGTCATTAAGTCAAGGTCCGTGTATAACTAAAAAGTAAAATTAACGTATATACAAAATAAAATTAAAGTACATTTTAAGGAAAAAGTGAAAAATTCCGTAGAAAATGTTTAGAAATATTTTTTTAAAATTTGCAACAGAGGCTTTTGAAACTAAGTACGTAGTCTTATAATATAAATCTTCATTTATTAGAAACACAAGCTAGAAGTTAAAGCCTCTGTTGCATTTTGGATTTTTTTAATTAATTCTGTGAAAAAGTAGGTTGTGTTTGTTGAAAACAAATTTCGTTTTTTCAGGTTCTTCTTCAGAAATCGTAATTAAAAAAAAAGATTTAGTGGATAAATTTATAAGGAGTAATGGCAGACATTTTGAACAAAAATTTGATCACATTGTTGACTTTGTTATGGAAATAACGGCTTGTCCTACTGAAAATAGCAACCAAATTAGAAAAGAGCTCCGAAACTTCAAGACACAACTTCGTAGTAAATGGCTAATGCATTCTAAGCACAATGAACGACTTGTAACCAATCAAAAAGGTTGGTTGGATAAAGTTGTGCGTTTCCAAAAGTCATCTGTTCCTATGGTTAGAATAGGAAGACGTGTGTTAGAGTTTGAGGAGTGCAGTGATCAAACTAAACGTAGGAAAACGGCTAGATTACGCTCTGAGGTTTCTGCAAATGTTTTGACTTTTGCTGCTCAAATGTCTTTAAGAGCTACAGGTCAAAATCAAGAAGCAGAAGTTATAAAAAAAGTTTCAGAGTGCCCTACTTACGCCAAAGACTGCCTCAATTTAACTCTAAATTCAAAAATTCAAAAATTATCGCCACGAGAGGCACTTTCAATGATTGTTGAAGCTCAACTGTCAAGAAAACAATATGAAATTATCAGGAACTTTGCAAAAGATCTGTTTCCATCGTATAAAATGATTCAGGCAGAAAAGTCTTCATGCTATCCTAGTGATGTTTCTGTCAGTGAAACTGAAGCTAAAGTGCCTCTCCAGTCATTGCTTGATCACACAGCCAATCGATTACTAAATTCACAGAAAAATATTTTTGAATTGCGTTTTGTTAATCCATCTGATGAAATGGTTTTAATTTCAAAGTGGGGCTTTGATGGAAGTTCAAGCCATACGCAGTATAAACAAAAGTTTATTTCTGAACTTTCCGATGATAAATATATGTTTTTAGCTTCACTTGTACCTTTAAGATTAATATTAAATAAAACAAATGAAAGACCAGTCGTCATATGGCAAAACCCAAGACCATCCTCGCCCAGATTTTGTAGACCCATTAATCTTGAATATTCAAAAGAAACAGATGAACTTGTAAAAGAGAAAAAAGAGAGAATCGATAGTGAAATCAGGAATTTAATAGGGTCATTAGTTCATTTGAATGGATATTCATACAAAGTTAATCACAAACTTATATTTACCATGGTTGATGGAAACATATGCAATTCTCTAACTGATACAAAGTCTACACTTCGATGTTATTTATGTGGCGCAACATCAAAAGAATTTAACAATCTTGAGTTAGTTGTTGAAAAAGAAATTCAAAGTGATTACTTATCATTTGGTATTTCTGTACTACACTCTTGGATTAGAACTTTCGAGTGTATGTTGCATCTTGCATACAAATTACCGATAGCTTCTTGGCGTGTGAATAAAGAAAATAAATCAATCGTTGAAGAAAATAAAATTAGAATGCAGAGCGAATTCAAGAGCCAAATGTCCCTCATTGTGGATAAACCTAAACCAGGTTTTGGAAATAGTAATGACGGAAATGTAGCTCGGAAGTTTTTTCAAAATTATGAAGCGTCTGCAAATATAACAGGAGTGAATCCAGAGTTAATCAGACGATTTTATATGATATTACAAGCCATATCTAGCGGGTTTAATATCAACTCTGAAAAATTTAAAAATTATTGTCAAGACACTGCTCGTTTATATGTAGATCTATATCCATGGATGCCAATGACTCCAACTGTACATAAAATCCTTATTCATGGGCCTGAAATTGTTAATAACGCCTTATTACCTATTGGTATGCTTAGCGAAGAGGCGCAAGAAGCCAGAAATAAGGATTTTAAAACATACAGGGAATATTTTAGCCGAAAAACATCAAGAACAGATAATATAACTGATATTTTTAATCGTTTATTTATATCATCAGATCCACTTATAAGTCTTATGCGCTCATTACCTGTACTAAATCGAAAGTCATTCGACACTGATGTTGTGAATTTATTAGAAGAAGAACGTTGAAAACCCGTGTACTGCCTTTATCCACTTTGGTCTCTGCTGCAGTCGTGACAAGTATTCCGAACTCCAACATCTCCAGAACGATTGCAATAACGCCTGCACTCGTTTCCATCGCTCTAGGTGACTCATTTTCACCAGTTGATAGTGTGGTTGTGGTTTGTCCCACTCCGATCCCTTAAACCATAGTTTCTGCATTATCATCTTCGCCTTGATAATACAAGGTGAAACCCAACCCATCGGGTCATAGAGCCTGGCTATGGAGGAGAGTACCGACCGTTTAGTGATGTCCTCAGTACTTATAGTTGCGACCTGGAAGGAAAACGCATCAAGTGCTGGTAAACATCTTATGCCCAAAGTTTTCACGTTGGCACCCTCATCAAATGGAATGGAGAAGTTAATCCCACGCTAATCCATTGGAATGTGCTGAAGTACTAAATTGGAGTTGCTGACGTGTTTTCGTAAATTGAATCCTGCTGTATCCAACAGTTCCTTAACAGCTTTCAACTTTTCCTGGGCTTCTTCAATGCTGTCTGCACCCGTGATGACGTCGTCGACGTAGGTTTCTTCCTTCAAAACTTGTGCTGCTAACGGAAATCTGTGGGCCTCATCGTCTGCCAACTTCTGGAAAACTCTAATAGCGAGGTAAGGTGCTGATGCTGTACCAAACGTCACTGTTCGTAAGCGAAACATCTTTATTTCTTGTTGCCGACTTGAATTTGGCGGTACATTTTCTCGACGTCTCCTGTAAATGTGTACTTGTATAACCGCCATCTCATTATGATATCAATTACGTTCTTCTGCATCTTAGGTCCGATCATCAAGTGGTCGTTGAGTGATGCCCCACCGACTGCTTTAAATGTCGCATCAAAGACCACTCGCAGTTTGGTTGTCGTGCTGGACTCTTTGATGACCGCATGGTGAGGAATAAAATAGTGATGTGGTGTTCGAAGAACGTAATCTGACTCATTTACAGGAGACATATGGCCGAGTGTCAGATATTCCTGCATGGTCTTTGAATACTCTTTTAGCAGTGTTGGGTTACAGTGGAGTCTCCTCTCCAACTGTGAAAATCGTTTTAAAGCACCGCGACGTGTTGGTCCCATGGTTGGATGCTTGCCACCCTTAAACGGTAGACAAACCTGATACCGACCACAAGGTAATCTTAGAGTATTTTTTTATAAAATTCCTTTTCTTCCTCAGCTTCATACCTTGGAAACGGCTCTTCTTCGATCTCCCAAAATTTTCGGAGAGTTTTGTGGATGGTCGAGTCGAGTCGAGTTGGCACGAAAAACTGCTTACTTGAGCGCTACTTTGTATCTTCCCTAATAGAATCCATCCTAACTGGGTTTTTTGAGCAACCGGACTGGAATTCCTAGCAACCTTGATGACCTCACTGAGAAGGATGTCGCTGTAAATATCACCCCCTAATAGCATGTCTACCTTTGACGGTAAATTGAATGTTGGATCCGCCAAAGGTAAGCCTCGAATACTATTCCATTTACTACAGTCAATGTATTGGGCCGGAAGAAGCCCAGTCAGTGTCCTAAAGACCAATACTTGCGCCTTGCCTGTATAGCTTGAGGTTAACGACTCAAGTTCCAGGTCGACGGCCTTTTGTGTAGTTCCACTGCTGACCAACCCCAGCCCATTAACCTTCATAAACGTCCTCTTTGGTTTCAGACCAAGTCGTTGGACCGCTGACTCAGTGATGAACGAAGCCTCAGACCCTGGATCTACTAAAGCTCTCAAAACTTTACTGCCTCCACCTGAAGATCTAACCTTCAACAACGCTGTAGCTAATAAAACCTTGGTGTTCGTGCTGACATGGTAACTGTTTGATGTGTGTGGTTGGAACTCCGAAGTATTTGGACTAACGGTGGAAGTCTGGTGTGGCTGATGGTTATTTGTGTGACTGGACGTAGATGGATGAGGAGCAAATTGCGTAGCTGAAGGTTCACCGTGTGTAGCTCTTCCCATGTTGCGCCTATTTGCGTGTAGCAGAGAATGGTGACGCTGCTTACAGAAATGGCAGCATTTCGCACTGGGACATCTTTGTTTGAAATGGCTGTATACCAAGCAGTTTTCGCACACTTTCACTCTACGTACAGTTTGGCTCCGACGATCTACATCCATTTGCAAAAACCTATCACAATTCCTAAGCGAATGCTGACCCCTTTGACACACGCTACAGCTGACCTGTTTTCTTGTCTCCTCCTGGCTATAAAAAACATTGCTCGTTCCTGTTCTACGCTGCTCGGATTTGCTACTGGAACCTCTGGGATCTACTGCTTCTAATGTACGAAACCGACACTCTAAAAATTCTACAAACTCCTTGAATGATGGCAACTCCTTACTCGAACCTAGCTTTTCTTCCCATAACTGCTGTGTATTATTCGAAAGCTTTTGCAAAATAATAAAAATTAAAATAACATCCCAACTCTCTACTGGCAGACCTAAATTCCTCAAAGCATGAATTATTTCTTGTGACGTGTCCAGGATTCTTTTGATGTTAGCCGATGAATCAGAGGTAATTGTATGTTGATTAAATAAAAGTTTAAGCTGAGTATTAACCAACACTCTTTTATGATCGTAACGCTCTGTCAAGATCTTCCATGCTGGACCATAATTGCTTTGATCGATAGACAAGTGCTGTAGAAGACGATCTGCTTCACCGCTAACCGACGACTTCAAATAATGAAGCTTCTGGACATCACTTAAAGATTGGTTGTTATGAATTAATGCCACAAAAATGTCGTGAAACGACCTCCATGTTTCATAACTGCCAGAAAAGGTTGGAATATTGATGACCGGCAATCGCAGCTCGTTGTGGCCTCGTTCCTTGGTATCTGCTGTTAAGTGAGCTACGCTTGAACCGTTCGTGGCAGCTTTAATAACCAGAATTTTGTCTAATGCATCTAACAAATCTGCTTTGTAATCCGCAAACAAATCGAGAATTTTATCAAATGTCTGCACTAACACACAAACCTGCTCAGAATCAATTTTGCCATCATCTACCATGATATGTTCATGGTATTTATTTGCCTGAACCATTTGCTCGTCTAATATTGGAATACGAGTTTTCAAACGCGCACTGTCTGCCTTCCCAAAATTCTCATAATCCTTTTTGATACGTTCAAGGACGTTTAATTGTAATTTTCCGAACGACATGACGTGAAAATTTATACGAGATGTGGAAAATTATTACACAAAACCACTAATAATATTATATTGTATATGTATTAGGGTGTCCCAAAAAAATCAAGTTTAAATTTTTGTAACGCATACCCTCTTATTTTATTCGAATACTGTCAAAACAATAGTAAATAAAGTTTCATGTACTTTGAACCAGAGGAACCCGTGCCGACTTGCATCTAAACATGTCAGTACTTGCAAGGCATGGCACGCGAGTAATAACATATCGATAACTTGTTATTGCATGTTTATTTTATTAGTAAACACATTGTTCTCGTTCTGTTAACATGTCGGTGGAGTTACGCTGTTGTAGAAAGGAGATATTTTTAATAGGGAACGTTAAACATCAAATTACTGGTTCAAAACTTCCCTCTAATGGGCAAGTACTGGCAGTTTTGTTCTATAATATTCGTGAAGTGAATTTAAGTGTCAATGAGAGCGCAAATCTTACTATTCGTGAGTGCATTATTTATTGGGAAAAGGCCCGTATCCCGACAAGATCTCTACCTAATTGTGTTAAAAAATTAATTACATTGTATCAAGTTTGGAGAAATTTGCAAAAAAATGCAAACAAAACAAAAAACGTGTTTGAGCAGCGTCGACATGAGTTTGTTACAAACTTAAACAATTTGTTTGACATTGCACATGCGGATGCACTTCAATTAATAAAGATAGATGAAGATAGGATTTTTTTGAAGCGCCAAAGAGAACCAGGCCGACCTGGTCATTTAGCCGGAGTTGACCAAAAACAAACACACAAAGAAGAAAGAGCGCACCTTAGAAACGTCGAGGAGCAAAAACGACGTGCTAAATATTTTTCATCCTTAGCTCCTTCAACATCATCTTATGACCCGCTACAAGAAAGTTTGTCGTCTGATTCAGAATTGATGGATTTACAGGAAATTTTGCCAAACCTAACCAAAACAGAATCCAGTATAAATAAAACTGTTATGAGGAAGAATTTTATCACTCCAAAATTAGTGGCAGCATTAGATCGGTGTCAATTGAGTGTGAGAGATGCTGTGTTTATTATTGAAGCAACTATTGAAGCTCTTGGACATAACACAGACGAATTTCCTATAAGCAAGTCCACTATTCAAAGGGTTCGTACGGAAAAGCGAAAAGAGCGAGCGGAAGCCATAAAGGTTAATTTTCAAAACCAGGTTCCGGATATTGTAACACTCCACTGGGATGGTAAACTTTTGCCGGCTTTAGATTCACGCAAATCTAAGGAAGAACGTCTGCCGATAGTTATAACGTTTGACGATAGAGAACAACTTATCGCTGTACCAAAGTTGGATAACTCTACAGGAAAGGAACAGGCCCAGGTACTTTGGAATGCTATAATTGATTGGAATCTTGAGGATAAAGTGCAGATTTTGTGTTGTGATACGACTGCTTCAAATACTGGTCGAATCAATGGTACTTGTGTACTTCTCGAACAGAAACTAGGCAGGGAAATGATTATTTTTGCTTGCCGCCATCACGTCTACGAATTAGTACTAAAAAGCGTGTTTGAAGCAAAAATCTGCCAAGTTACCACAAGCCCAGACATTCCAATGTTCAAGAAATTTCGAGAGAACTGGAAGAATGTCGATCCCGAGAAAATACAGAGCTGTACAGAAAAGCTATCATGTTTGAATGTTTCTGAGATCAACAGACTTATCGATTTTTACCAAATTGAATTAACTAAAGAAATTACTAGGGATGATTACAGAGAGTTAATCGAACTTTCAATAATATTTCTTGGCGGCGATGCAGAAAAAAAATTTAAGATCCGGCCTCCAGGTGCCATGCACCAAGCTCGATGGATGGCGAGAGCGATTTACTCATTAAAAATATCGTTACTTGGTGATCAATTAAGAATTTCTAACAAAGATAAAGAAGCTCTGTTAGACGTCTGCCTGTTCATCGTGACAATATACGTTAGGCCTTGGTTGCAATGCATTTTAGCAGTAAAAGCACCTTACCAGGATTTGTGTTTTCTGAAAGCTATAAAATCTTATGAAACAATAGATGAAAGCATCTCGAAAGCAGCATTACAGAAGTTTTGCTTGCATTTGTGGTATTTGACAGACGAAGTGTCTATCTTGTCTCTATTTGATGATGATGTAAGCCAAGAAACGAAAGTCAAAATGGTTGCTAACTTAGCCAAAGAATATCCATCTGCCTATGGTAAATGCTACATTCCATCGAAAGAAGAACTTTGTGGCAGACTTTATGGTAAGTTTGAAAATTAAGTTTGTTTTTTTAACTTTTTTATTTACATAACTAAAAAA
This sequence comes from Volucella bombylans, assembly GCA_949129095.1. Taxonomy (NCBI): domain Eukaryota; kingdom Metazoa; phylum Arthropoda; class Insecta; order Diptera; family Syrphidae; genus Volucella; species Volucella bombylans. The sequence continues at coordinate 49,743,686 of OX422140.1, forward strand.
TTATATCAATAATCCTCCTTTTTTTGTTTTCAGAAAAAAACATCGATGACTTTGTTTCAGTCAAAAGCAAGTCCTTATTTAGTCGATTGAAAATTGATGGTGCTTTTCTCCACGAGTGCCCCTCTTTGTGGCTTAAAAATGCTTCGTACCAACATGCTAAAAGCAAGCTATTAAAACTGAAAGCAGTTAATGGCTCTGCTGAAAGAGCAGTCAAGTTGATGCAAGATTTTCACGTCCTGCTAACTGTTCAAGAGGAGCAAAAGCAATTTTTATTTCGTTGCGTACAAGAACATCGACAAAAGTATCCTGACTGTAAAAAACAAACATTAAAAAGAAAATTAATAAATAATTAACCTACTTTCAACAATTAATATAATAATAAAGTCCAATACCGGATGCCTTATTTCAAAAATAAATGAGTTTTGCTTTTCCCTCCATTGCTCCATACTAATTTTTATGTTTAGATTTTGGCGTTAAGTCGGCACGGGTTATCGTCATCCGATCGCAATAATATTTGATATTTCACTTATCTGGGTCAAATAGAAAAAAAAAAAAGGTATGCGTATCTCTATCTAAAAAAAAAAATTTAACCCTTATAGCCTGGGACACCCTAATATGTATGTATATATGTTTTAAAATTTACAACGATGTGGAGTAATAAGGTTATTATATATATATATGGGTTATAACCACAGAAAGAAGTAAAAGCATTTTTTAATCTCTATATTTTATTTCTAACAAAGGAAATGCAACCACACTCATATTTTACTATCAAATATTCATATGATACCATTTCCTTTCATTGTCATTAAGATAAAACTCTGATATAAAGAACAAAGAAACAAAACGCTGACAAAGTCATTTGCACCTATGATGAATTATGAAAAACACTGGCTATCTGCGATAGCACAAGTTAGTTCTTAAGTAACGCTTATACAATAAAGACTCAGAAATCAAGAGCTCCGCTCTTCGACTTCTTTTTAAAAAGTATTTTAAATAAAATACATTTATTTCTGTCGCAGTCGGTAGGATGCCGTTATATATTTATGGTATCCGCAAATAAAAACCTACAAAAAGTTTTAAAATTACGGTCAACCCACGAAAGGGAATATTAGAATCGGATTTTAAAGTTTTGTAATTCAACCGTTCGTTTTTACCGTCTCGAAATAGTGAAATTATATTCGTACAAAAATTCTACGCAAAAGAATACACGAAGTAACAACTAAACACGGTATATTCGAAGTGAATAATAAAAACGATGCTAAGTTATTAGAAATTTAAAAATTCTAAAATCAATTAGTTATTTGACTCACCCCAATTCTAAATGGTAATGCCACAAAATCTATAGAAGATAACTAGTTGACAACAATAAAATTAAAACACCAAGTGATCACAAAATAAATGAGTTTCATCAAAATAACATTCAAGAAGAATAAAAAACCAAAACCCTATTCTGGATACACAGACGAATCATCAGACGAAGACAACCAAAACCAGAAACTAACTAATAACGATAGTAAGAATAATTCTAAGAATAATTTAAGTTATATTATAGAACCAAATTTGTCCAATATCGAACGAAATAATTTGCCAAATTTAGAAACTTTTATATCTGACAAATCAAAACTAGATAAAAATACCAAAATGTCTCTTACACTAACCCTTGACCCCCCTTAAATATATCGAGAAGCTTAATGCTTTCGACGGACGAAGGGAAGACCTCTACACGTTCATTACAAACGTAGACGGAATCACACCTACTTTAAATAAATATGATAGTCAATCCCAAACAATGTGCATAAACATTTTAAAGTCCAAATTAATAGGAAAAGCGAAGCGTTGCATTGAGATTCACTCTCATTTGCAAACGTGGAAAGAAATTAAAGAACTTTTAATAGAAAATTTTGGAGGCTTCAAGTCTTCATTTCAGCTTTACGATGAACTACGTCAAACACCTTATAAAGGCAACGTCATAACCTTTTACAATGACATACAGAAAAATCTCTGCGACCTCAACCAGAAGACGGTGCAGGAAGGGAAGAACGACGAAATTCCCCACAATACGCTAACTGCTTTAAATATATTCAAAGAACGCTTACCCGTTCACATGAGGACAGTTTTGTTCGCACTAAAACCACCAAATCTGCAAGCAGCCCTTCATGAGCTGACACAAGCTGGCTTTTTAAGCGATAAGTCAGAAGACATACCCAAAAAACTCCTTGAAATGCCCAAAATTCATTCTAATCCAAAACCACCTCAAAATAACCAAAACAACCAAGGTAATCACTTTAAACAACATCAAAATAATTTTGTCCCAAGAAATCCAACTTATATTAAACCTCCTTTTAATTATCATAATCCCAATCCAAATTATAAAGGACAAAATTACAATCCAAATTATAAACCCCCATCCAAACAAATCAAACTTATGGAAGTAGATCCTACATCAAGCCAATTAAAGAAAGTTCAGTTAAATCATAATAACAATAAAGAAGAACAGGGTTTTCAGGAAGTAGCCTCGGACCAAACCCACAACTCCCCTTTATTGTGTTAAGGAAAGCAAACCAAACAGTCAAACTATTAATAGACACTGGTGCAACAGTTTGATAAATAGGGAAAAAGCGCCATCACATTTAATAAGAAAAAGAACAACCCCTTTAGAAATCAAAACTGTGGGAACACCTATATTTATTAATGAAGAATTAGTTATCCCCAAAGGAAAATTCATTTTCCAAACTCAAACAGATTGTGTTTTTCAAATTCACAATTTTAATAACCAATTTGACGGTTTGATTGGAAATAATATTTTATATCCAAACAATACCGAAATTAATTTCAAGAACAAAATATTGAAATTAAACAATGAAATAATTCCTCTGTTCTTTTCCGAGGAAGATGAACAAGAATACCACAAAGAAATTAATCACTTGGAAAATATGATATCAGATTCTACACTGTTCGAAAATTTGGAACAGCAAAGAATCGACCATCTAAACGCCGAGGAAAATAAGAAATTAATGAAACTTTTAAGGAAACATAAAAAAGTCTTCTACCACAAAGGTGATGATCTAAGTTTCACAAGCCACGTGAAACATAGAATCCCCACCACTAATGAAGAGCCCATCCTCACTAGAATTTATCGCTACCCTGAGATACATAAACAGGAAGTAGATAGACAAATAAAAGACTTACTAGACCAAAAAATCATAAAGACTAGTGTCTCCCCGTACAACGCCCCAATATGGGTTGTACCTAAAAAAGCCGATAAAACAGGTAAAAAGGACTGGAGAATAGTTATCGACTACCGTAAACTAAACAATGTTACAAAAGAGGATAAATTTCCTATCCCTTTGATCGATGACATTCTAGATAAACTAGGTAAAGCAAACTATTTTACCACTTTAGACCTTACGAAAGGTTTCCACCAAATAGAAGTCGATCCTGCAGATCGAGAAAAAACAGCGTTCAGTACATTGTCTGGCCACTACGAATGGTTGAGAATGCCATTCGGGTTAAAAAACGCGCCAGCTACCTTTCAAAGTATGATGAACGAAGTGTTAAAAGACTTTGTTGGAAAAAAATGTTATGTCTATCTTGACGACATAATTGTCTTTTCCACGTCTTTAGAAGAGCATTTAGATTCCTTGAACAAAATATTCGAAACACTCCAAGAAGCAAACGTCAAGGTTTCGCTTAATAAATGTGACTTTTTAAAAAAAGAATCCGAATTCCTGGGACACATAGTCACCCAGAATGGAATCAAACCAAACCCGTACAAAATAGTAGCTATCAAAAATTTCCCAATACCAAAAACGGTACAAGAAATTCAGTCATTTTTGGGTTTAACTTGATATTACCGCAAGTTTATCCAGGACTATGCAAAAATTATAAAACCAATGACAATCTGTCTCAAAAAAGATGAAAAAATAGATATAAATGATCCTGACTACCAAGAATCATTTAAAAAACTAAAATTGGTAATGTCTGATGACCTTCTAAACAGACATCCAGATTTCACCAAAGAATTCACCTTAACAACTGACGCATCCAACTACGCAATTGGTGCAGTATTGACAATCTCATGGTCCACTCTGTTTTGCTTCTAGAACCTTAAACAAACATGAGTGTAATTACTCAACCATAGAGAAAGAACTCTTAGCTATCGTTTGGGCAACCAAACAATTTCGCCATTACTTGTATGGTAGGAAATTCAAAATATTTACAGACCACAGGCCGCTAGTATGGTTACAAAACCTACGAGAACCTAACTCAAAATTACAAAGATGGAAGGTCAAGTTAGAAGAATATGACTTCAACATCGAGTACATCCAAGGTAAAGAGAATAAAGTAGCAGATGCTTTATCTCGTATAAAATTAAACGAAATAAATGCCATAGAATTAGTCTCTACTCAACATTCAAACGAGTCAGACAGTTCTAACCTAATCTCTATCCTATTAAACTCCCTTTTGAAAAAACTGAAACCCCTTCAGGACCACATATCCATTATCACTTAGATATATGGATCTTGTCTAACAAAAACAAGTATCTCACTTGCATTGATAAATTCTCCAAGTTTGCAGCAGCAGAAAGATTGAAGTCAAAAAACCAAAAAGACATATTGAATGCATTAGAAAAACTATTCAGCTATATGATTCAACCGAAAAAAATAACAATAGATAACGACCCCACGTTTAAAACCTATTCTATAACAAGTTATTTCAAGAAAAACAGATTTTAATTCACTTTTCCACCCCCTATAGGCATACTGGGAATTCAGACGTAGAGCGTCTTCACAGTACCTTAAGGGGAGTCTCACTCGCAAAGTCACTTTTTTTTTAAAATCTTAATAACTCTGGTTTAAATAATGGTATTTTATTATTCTTTTTTTTATTCTCTGCTGTTTCCAAATCTGCAAAGAAACTCAAATTTTACCGAAAATTGGTGCTAGAATTGATACCTAACCTAAAACCACTTTAGGTACATTTTTTGGGACCTGCACGAAAAATTTTTAACTTTTTTTAAGCTCATTTTAAACTACGAGTAGAAGGACGTCCAAATAACATTACGTTTTTGTTTTGTTTATATTTTGTTTTTTAATAATTTTTGCGGGGATGAGAAAAAGTGAAATAAAAAATTGACCTATTTTTAATCTCATAGTATTTTTTTCAATGAGTTTTATAATTAAAAATCGGTTTTAAAAAACATAGCTGCCTTAAGAAGCCCGATTTTAATAATGTGTAAAAATCTGGAAGTCATCAGTTGACCGTAGCCTGAGAAAATTGTACCGAAAGGCGTGAAAACCGAATTTTACAGGAGAGACGAGCGCCTCTAGGCCATGGCGTCACCGCCCCTTCAAACTCTTTTTCCGGGCGAAAAGTGAACTCCATTGATTCCTCCTGGGATAACGCAGTGCAGTGGCCGATCCCGCATCTAATATATAACCTTCCATTTCATGTTTTCGTATTTTTATAATCGTTTTTGCCGATCTCGTGTTCACTTTTGAGTTTTTTCTCCTGGTTTTTTTCGTTCCTTTTGAAGCAATGCCGCGATCACGGACATTTGGAAAGAGGAAATTGAAATCTGGACCCGGCAGAGGAAAAAAGAAGCTAGCGACCGCCGAAATTCCACCCTCGGAGAGCGCTGAAACCAGCAACGAAGAGTCTTTTGCACCAGCTTCTTCAAGATCTTCCAGTTGCTCATCCTCTCATTCGAAAATGAGTGGGAATTTATCATTATATGACGAATTCGAATCCTCAAGCAGGAACGATATAATAGACATTGACTTATTTTCCAAAAATTGTGCAAGTGCAGTGTCTTGTGTCAAATGCCACAGTTCGGTTGAGTTCAAAGTCACAAAAAGGGTTGGGCTGGCATCAAAAATTGCCATATCTTGGAAGCTCATTGATGGGAAACCTCTTGGAGGTAAAAAAAGGCTTACCGATAAAGCGATTGACTCCATCCAGCACTATTACGGAAATGCGATTAAAAAAAACCTAGACAGTGTGACTAACATGAAAAAGGCAATTTGGGCCATCTTTTTTCATCTAAGTTCTACCGATGAAGACCCGAACCATGGTCTCTGTAAAATTGATTGGTGTAAATATAAAAAAGCTCAAGAAACCCAACAAAGGTAATAACTAAATTCAAAAAAATTGATGATTTACTTTCTTTGTAATAATAACTGCAATTGTTGTTATAGCTATAAACACAAGGAACACTTTCACTTAGATCGACCTATAATGGAGGTTCTTCGTCCCATTTTTAGAGATCTAAGCGAACCTGTCCTTCTTGAACGCTGCCTTCGAGGAAAGACGCAAAATCCCAACGAGAGCTTCCATAATGTCATTTGGGAACGAATCCCGAAATCGACATTTATAACTTTGCCGACACTAAAACTGGGAACGTATGAAGCAGTTGGCACCTTCAACGAGGGGAATATTTTTAGGTGCAAAGTTTTGAGAGAAATGGGGATTGACGTTGGACAAAAGTGTGTATATATTTCTTTCCATTTTATTATCTAACCAATTCATATTTATTATTTTACTTTATAGGTGCTCTCAGACAATGTTAAAATTCGATCGAATTCGCCTGAGAAAGTGTGAGTGGGAGAACAGAGAAATAGCGAAAGTTGCTCGGCTGAGGCAAGTCAAGGCAAAAAAAAGTCTTGAATTTAGACAGCAAGAGAAGGACGAGGAGGACCCTTCCTACAAATCGGGCCATTTTTAGTTACAAATAAAATATTACTTCTTATACAGTAATTCTCTATTATTATTCCCTTTTATCATCCGAATTGATATGTAGTGGTGATAGTTCTAATAATTAAACAAAATAATATCAATAATACAATAAAAAGATCATTGGAAAATGTAAGCAAGTAAATAAGAATCTGTATAGGGAACCAGTCTATGAGAGATGTGACTCGCACTTCGGTTTTTCCTAAACATATCGAATTTTATACTACTTCCGGTTTGAATATTGTCAATATATTTATACCAGCAGAACCAGAAGAATCCACAGAATTTTTTAAGTAAATAAAAAAAAAATCTTTTTTTTTTAATTTTTCGAGAGAGACTCCCCTTAAACGAACACATCAGGTTGCTGGAAAGATCAGAAAATATCTTTGATCTAGTAGTCAAATCTTTAAATATCTATAACAAAACAATACATCTGACAACCAAAGAAAAACCTATAGATATACATTTAGGGAAAATATTCGAAAGAATAGAAAATACAAAAAACAAAATTTTAGAGAAAATTAATAAAAATAGAATAGATACAGATATAAAGCCAAATTTCACGAAGGTAAACAACCCTGAAAACTTTAATAAATTAAAGACAAAACACAAAAAAGTAAAATTAATTAAAATTAACGATAAAAAGTTATTAGTTAAACCTCATCTCAGAAAACAGTTACTTCATAAGGACCAGTTTCGAAAGAAAAAGAAATTCACCAAACCCCATAATGAAGACAATAACAGTAATAACTCTCTTTTCAATAATCATCCTAGTGAGATCTGATCTCGAGATAACCAAAATAGATAGAGAATTCTTTCTATTACAAGAAGGTCAAGTAAAACTGATTAATGACTATAATATTGTAAAATGTTCGTGTGGGTACAAATGATAGAACTTATTCTTTTCAATACAAATCCCTTTATTCAGTACAGTTACAATTCACTATTTAATTCTTTCTCTCAGTACAATTCAATTTCTCAACCACATATACTTTTCTTATCTTTTACTTAAACCACTTAATCACTTCTTCTAATTTAACACTTCAAATTCAACTTTGGAACTGATTTGCATACCTTTGGGATGCTGGTATTTATACTCGAATGACATACTTCGAGAACAATCCTCGCCATCCAGCGTCCCATACAATTTCCAATTTGCTAGAAAATTCGATTCTACTCTCCAGTTGCTAATCCAGTATCGAAACCTTCGAGTTTCGACATTTTCTGCTAGATGTCGCTGCTCACATTTGAGTGGTTATCACATTGCTCCCTCCCTACAGTTGTTCGTCCCGAAAAACTTCGTCATTCAGCATCCCGTTGAAATGACACATTCTATCCAAATGGACCACTTTCAATTTTCCTCGATCCCCACGCTGGATCCGGTAGACAACGTCATTAATGCGGGTTATCACCTTGTATGGACCTTCCCAGTCCTGTTGCAATTTTGGTGATTTGCCTTTCTTACGCTGAGGATTATACAGCCAAACCAGATCTCCTTCGTTGAAACCGGAAGATTTCGCCTTGATATCGTACCTAGTTTTCATGCGGCTGCTTGCTAGCTTCATCTTTTCTCTGGTGTCTTCATGCAATTTACGAATCCTGCTGCGTAAGTCATTCACGTACTCGTTCACCTCTTTGGGCTCCGTCGGTGGGGATCCGAATTTTGCTTCACTTGGCAACCGAATTGTTTGACCAAATAAGATCTCGGATGGTGTGTGCCCTGTTGAGCTATGGACCGCGTTTCGGTAGGCCATTAAGAAGAGGGGTATGTGTCGATCCCAATCCCGCTGGCAGTTGCTGACAACCTTAGATAGATGCTCATTCAAGGTCCGATTGAATCGCTCGACCATTCCATCAGATTGAGGGTGTAGTGGCGTTGTCCTTGTCTTTCTTATTCCCAAATATTGGCATATTTCCTGGAAGACTTTTGATTCAAAGTTTCGCCCTTGATCAGAGTGCAGCTCCATTGGTACCCCAAATCTGCTCACCCAGTTGTTGACTATCTGTTCGGCTACGGTCTTAGCCTCTTGATTTGGGATGGCAAACACTTCCGGCCACTTACTGAAGTAATCCATGACTACGAGCGTATATCGGTTTCCATTAAAGGTTTCGGGAAACGGCCCAGCGATGTCGATGGCTATTCGTTCGAAAGGTGCTCCGACATTGTATTGTTGCATTTGTCCATGTGGCTTTACATTTGGACCCTTGGTAGCCGCACACCTTATGCACTTTTTGCACCAATTCTCGACATCTTGTTTAGCGCTTAGCCAATAGAAACGTTCCCTTACCTTTTCCAACGTCTTGTTTATTCCCAAATGGCCTCCTGAGATTCCGTCATGTATTTCATGGAGCACTTGGTTGACTCTGGACCGTGGCACAATTAGCTGCATACGAGATGTTGTCCCATCTGCACTTTCCCATTTTCTCTTCAGCAATCCATCTTGCACAAAAAGCGAGTCCCACTGTGCCCAGTATGCCTTCAGAGTTTGGCTCCGATCTGATATCTGCTGCCAGCTTGGTCTTTCCTCGTGCTCTTTCCAGGCCAATATTGGTTCGATGTCATTGTCTGCCTGTTGGGAGGAACGGATTTCGTCTATACTCCAACCCTCTATTGGCTCAGTCCTGATCATTTGGATAGCTGCCTGTTCTTTTGCTTCTTTACGATTGCAGTGTTCGCATTTTACTCCGCATGGTCGACGAGAGAGAGCATCAGCATTTGAGTGGAGTGTTCCCTTGCGGTGTTGCACTTCAAAGTCGTAACCCTGCAACTGCTCGATCCATCTTGCAACTTGGCCTTCAGGGTTCTTAAATTGGAGTAGCCATTTCAGAGCTGCGTGGTCTGTCCGGAGAATGAACTTTTGTCCGTAGAGGTACTTATGGAAATGCTTCGTAGCCAGAATTAAAGCCAGAAGCTCGCGCCGGGTTACACAGTAGTTCCGTTCAGGTCTGGAGAGTACTTTGCTGTAATATGCGACCACTTTCTCTTGACCGTCATGAACTTGGGAGATCACAGCTCCGACCCCAACATTGCTAGCGTCTGCGTCCACGATGAACATTTTTCCGGGCGTCGGGTAACCCAAGATGGGGGCATTGCACAGCTGTCGCTTCAGTTCTTGAAATGCTTTTTCGCATTCTCCAGACCACCTGAACTGTCGGCCTTTTTCCGTAAGTTGATGCAGGCTCTTTGCAATGCCAGCAAAATCCTTTACGAACCTTCTGTAATACGTGGCGAGGCCCAAGAAGCTTCTCAGTTGGTGTTTATCTTTTGGAGAAGGCCAACTTTTCACGGCTTCGATTTTGTCAGGATCCGTTCTTACTCCTTCCGCTGATATAATGTGACCCAGATATTTTACTTCCGGACGAAACAAGGCGCACTTTTCCGGGTTGAGCTTTAAATGAGCACTTCGTAGCCTCTCAAACACTTCTTTTAGATTTTCGCGGTGCTCCTCGTACGTCTTACCTATGACGATAACGTCGTCCAAATATACTAGGCAGGTTTTCCAGGTGAGTCCTTGCAATGTTCGTTCCATTAGTCGCTCGAAGGTGGCCGGAGCGTTGCACAGTCCAAACGGCATCACTGCAAACTGCCAAAGACCGCTTCCTGTAGTGAAGGCAGTTTTCTCACGATCCGCACGATTTATCTCTACCTGCCAGTAACCGCTCTTCAAGTCAAGTGTTGAAAACCATTTCGCTCCAGAAAGCATATCCAAAGTGTCATCGATTCTCGGAAGTGGGTAGCTGTCCTTTTTAGTGACATCATTGAGACGGCGGTAGTCTACACAAAATCTCGTGCTGCCATCTTTCTTCTTCACGAGGACCACTGGAGGTGCCCACGGACTTTGCGATTCTTCAATCACTCCCTCAGCTTTCATCTTCGACATCATTTCGGCAACTTCTGTTTGCTTTGCCAATGGAAGACGCCTTGCAGGTTGACGGATTGGTCGAGCGTCTCCGGTGTCAATGTGGTGTTGAACAATATGCGTACGTCCATATTCTCCGTCTTGTGTAGCAAATATATCAGCGTACTCACCGATTAGTTTTTCTGCCAGGATTCGCTGATCTTCGTCCAGATTACAGAGGCTGAGAATTTTGTTCTTGATTTTTATGCTCTGAACTGTTGTGACCGGTTTTGCACACTTTTTTCCGTTGTGGTCGATATAGCCTCAACAGGTACGCATTTTCCCACTATCTCCCCCTTTTTCACCTTTACACTGAATGTCTTTGGATTTAGAATCCTTACAGGGACCATGTTGTTCTTTGGCTCCACTAAGGTCTTTCCCACCATGAAGTCTCTTTTCTTTTCCGGCTCCATCAAATAGAATCGGTGGCTACCAGGACCACCTTCCACTTTTGCCCACAAAATTGCTTCTGACGAAGGCTCTAGACTCTGATTGCTGCAGATAACGACATTTGAGACTGTGGTATTGGCGTTTCCGTATATCATTGGTATCTCCATGTTTCCGTATTTCAGGGTTTGTGCCCCCAAGTCGACTATAAGTCCATGTTCTCTCATGAAGTCTGTACCAATGATGCACTCGTCACATATGTCAGCTACCAGAAACGCGTGAGTGAATGTTATTCCGGCCAGTTGGATTTTTATGCGGACTTCACCATATACCTTAATCGTTGCTCCTGTAGCTGTTCGCAAGCTGCAACTGCTAGTGTTATGCAGCCAAGACTTCTGCACAAGATTCCTTCTGATGATTGAGGCCGTGGCACCGGTGTCTATTGTTGCCATCCATTTTTCTTTTCCACTGACTACTTCTACTAGAAGGCTTTCGCTGCGTCGTTTTGCCAGCGAGACTTGGATGATGGTCCTGGGGCCGTCGACTCCTGCTACCAACTTCTGCCCCGCGAAGTTGGTGCTTAAGCATTTCCCGACTGATGGCTTCGGGAAGGTTGACCGGCTTCTTGATAGCTGTTTCTGCGGGTTTCTTCCTCTATTTGCTTGTCACCACAGTGAGGGCAGTCTTTTCGTCGCACCGGTTCTTTACACTGCCTTTGAAGGTGTCCTATTTTATTGCAATTCCAGCAGCGCATTATTCGTCTATCCCGTCGAGTATCTCGTTCCTCGGCACTAATTCTTGTACAGGAGCATTCGACAGATGCTACTTCCCTGACGAAATGTGTTCCCCTGGAAGCCTGATTGGCTGCTTCCATCGCCAGAGCGACGGCAAGTGCTTCAGCAAGGGTTCTTTTCCCGGCCATCCTTACTGCTGACTGTAGCTTCGAATCTGCAATTCCCCTGATAAATGCATCTTTTGCCATTTCGTCGATAATTTCCTGGCCTGCGGTGGGGTATGACAGATGTGCCAGTCTACTCACGTCTGCTTGGAGCTGCTGAAGTGTTTCTCCTCTTTGCTGCGTTCGGCTTTGCAATTGGACCTTGTAGACCTCCTGCATGTGGCTATCCCCAAACCGTTTCTCTATAGCCTGTACTAAAGTCACATAGTCTTTATGCTTTTCGATGTCTACTGTTTGCAACAATTCTGCTGCAGGACCGTGCAAGGCCATTGTTAGGGCAAAGCACTTTTCCTCATTGTCCCAGTCGTTTGCACAGGCAGCCATTTCAAACTGCTTCTTATAAGTAGACCATGAGGTCTGGCCATCGAATGAGGGAGGCTTCAAATCTTTTCTCCTTGGACCGCTTAAAGAATATTCTCGCAGTTTCTGTTTTCGCACTGTGTCGAGCTCTTTTGTTAGTTGCTGAACTTTGCTGTCCATTTCTTCGAATTTTTCGCCAACATTCTTCTCTATTCTATCAAATTTGTTATCGATTTCTTCGAACTTTTGGTGTAGAACGTTATTTTGTTCTTCCAGTTTTTGTTCTAGACTATTCTTTTGTTCGTCGATTTTTTGTTCAATGCTGCTCTTCTGCTCGTCTAGATTTTTCTTTTGTTCATCCAGCTTTTGTTCGAGGCTATTCTTTTGTTCTTCCAGATTTTTCTTTTGTTGGTCGAGACTGTTCTTCTGTTCGTCCATTTTTTGTTCGAGACTATTCTTCTGTTCGTCCATTTTTTGTTCCAGACTGTTCTGGAGAATGTTCGTCTGTTCTTCCATTTTTAGTAAGAGGAGTTGCATCATCGCAGCCATGTCATTGCCGGTACTTGTCTGTTCATCCTCGTCAACATCAAAGGAATATGCATCAGGATCATGTCCCTCGTTGTTCAAAGCCTCCTGAAGTCGGAGCACCAGGTCACTTTTTCCTCCACTGGCGCTGAGGCTTCTCTTGTTCAACTCGGATTTGAGTTGGACGAGGGTCAATTGTAATAGTTTTCGACCCATCCTAGCTTTTTCAAATAGTCAGAAAACACTTTTTTTTTTTTTTTTTTTTTTACACACAATAAGTCCTATCCCACTTCTGACACCAATGTAAAATGTTCGTGTGGGTACAAATGATAGAACTTATTCTTTTCAATACAAATCCCTTTATTCAGTACAGTTACAATTCACTATTTAATTCTTTCTCTCAGTACAATTCAATTTCTCAACCACATATACTTTTCTTATCTTTTACTTAAACCACTTAATCACTTCTTCTAATTTAACACTTCAAATTCAACTTTGGAACTGATTTGCATACCTTTGGGATGCTGGTATTTATACTCGAATGACATACTTCGAGAACAATCCTCGCCATCCAGCGTCCCATACAATTTCCAATTTGCTAGAAAATTCGATTCTACTCTCCAGTTGCTAATCCAGTATCGAAACCTTCGAGTTTCGACATTTTCTGCTAGATGTCGCTGCTCACATTTGAGTGGTTATCACAATATAATCCTACACTTAATTAATCTAACAGAGTGCCAAATACTAATTAATCAATTGAAAAACTAATATCAAACCTTACCTGATAAAGATGATCAGCAAAAACAAAAATTAGACACTCTAGAAATAAAACTTCAAACAATAATTCCCCACCATATAATACACAAAAGAAGATTGATAAATATTATCGGAAAAGGAATGAAATTCGTATACGGAACTATGGACGATGACGATAGGGAAAGTATAGAACAAAGTTTAAAAGCTTTAGAAGAAAGTAACGAGAAATTATTGAAAAATAATAATAAACAGGTAAAAATCAACCAACAATTCAATGAACAATTTCTACAATTAAAAGATATTTTTAAAGAACAAAAACATTAAATAAATATAAAGAAATCAAAAGCGAAATCAATTCCCTACGTATGGAAATCGAATTTAATAAAAACCTATTAGAAGTACAGGAAATTATAGGAAAAATATCTGACATCATTATGACCAGTAGAACAGGTGTCCTTACACAAGACATTTTAACAGTTCAAGAGATATTTGAGAATGAAATAAATTTCGATAAACTTAAAGAATTAAAGGAAACTTTGGCAACTTATAATGAAAACCTATTAATTATCTTAAGCATTCCTAAATTTAATGATAAACTATTTAACAAAATTTATATACAAACATTCCCTGTAAAGAATAAAATAATTAAACTACCTAGCAACGAATTGATCGAAACAAACAAAACTCTTTACTATGTAACAAAAGAAATTAAAAACTTACAAGAAATAAAAGACAATTGCATTAGAAACTTATTTAAAAATAACGCCAACTTAGATTGTAAAACCGAAAAATTTGAAGAAGAAAATATAATCATAAATAAAGAAAAATATCTAATAATCAAAAATTTGCAAAAAGAAAAAATCAAACAAAATTGTAACAATCTAGATTACACTCTACAAGGAAATTATATTCTAGAATTAGAAGATTGTAAAATAGAAATAGGAAATAAAACTTATAACAAAAATTTATACCAAAATAATTTCAAAATTATACCATTGTTAAATTATAACTTTACAGAAGATTACTATAAAGAATTAAACTTTAAATCAATTGATAATATAGAAATGTTAGAATCCAAAATACATAAAAACAAAACTTACAACTTGGTAACATTTGCGGTTGTAATAATAATTGTAATATTTGTAATTATCTATTTAAGAATAAAATTAAAAAATAAAAAATCCATTACAAACATAAACCTCCCAACGGTTACTTTTAAGCCATTGGAATCCTCTAAGGAGGGAGGGGTTATAACCACAGAAAGAAGTAAAAGTATTTTTTAATCTCTATATTTTATTTCTAACAAAGGAAATGCAACCACACTCATATTTTACTATCAAATATTCATATGATACCATTTCCTTTCATTGTCATTAAGATAAAACTCTGATATAAAGAACAAAGAAACAAAACGCTGACAAAGTCATTTGCACCTAAGATGAATTATGAAAAACACTGGCTATCTGCGATAGCGCAAGTTAGTTCTTAAGTAACGCTTATACAATAAAGACTCAGAAATCAAGAGCTCCGCTCTTCGACTTCTTTTTAAAAAAGTATTTTAAATAAAATACATTTATTTCTTATGTATATATCTATATATGTAAATTTTTGTGTACAATGTAAGTAATTATAATGGAAAGGACTCACTTGAACTTCCGACTGATGATTTCCTTTTAATTTCTTCCAGGTATGCACTTCTCTTGATGACTTTTCCTGTGCACACACACACACTTTTGGAGATTTTTTTAAATTTTTGTTGAAAGCTGCAGCGATGGAATCCTTGATGAATTGCTGGTTTTCTTCTTATTATCTTAAATTTTTTGTGTTGATTTTGATAATTGATGTATTACCATTATGAGACTTCAGTGTTGATAATTTCGTTTATAAATATGTATGTACGAGTATACGAGGGCGGGTCAATAAGTCCGTGACTTTTGGAATAAAACACAGATTTTTTGATAAAAAAATAATTTTATTTTTCAACGTAGTCTCCCTTAAGCTCTATACACTTTGTCCAACGCTTCTCCAATTTTTTTATCCCTTCCAAAAAAAAATGATTTGTCGAGATCCTCAAAATAGGCCTTTGTTTGCGAGATGACTTCATCATTGGAGTCAAATCTTTTTCCACCAAGCCATTTCTTCAGGTTTGGGAACAAGAAGTAGTCGCTCGGAGCCAAGTCTAGAGAATAGGGTGGATGAGGGAGCAATTCATAGCCCAATTCATGGATTTTTGCCATGGCAACTGCACATGTGTGCACCCTTGCATTGTCTTTTTTCTCCTCAAATTTTCTCCTCAAATTAGTGAGTAGTCTGATAAAAATAGCTGTCAAACACAAACTAACTGACGCAGCAAGTTTAAATTTTGACAGGAGTCAACTGACAGATGCCTGTTGACAGGAGCAGTGTTGCTGTTTCAGTAAAGAGGTCAGAACTTCAATAAGTCACGGACTTATTGACCCGTATCTATATGTAGATCCTTGCGTTGACAAATGTACTTGTACAATTTTGTGTTGATTGTAGTAAAAATTCTTGATCCGGCTCGAAGGACCAAATGTTGCTTTTCCAAAAAAAATAACTTTTCTTAAAGGGGAGAAATAAAAACAACTATCCTTCGGTAATTTCTACGTTATAATACTTAAAACCGAAAATCTTTATTTTAACTGCTAATCCAATGTTATTTTTGTAGTTGACATTTGTGTCGTGACATATATTTGTTTTAGTACATATTTCGTTTGTTTTGTAAATTATGTGTTGACATTTCTATGTTTTATTTATACTGATGACTCTTAATTGAAATTCATAGATATATATAAAAATAAGTATTAACTGAGTTAATATTCGAACAACACTGGATATTGAAAAAGCATTTGATTATGTGTGCCACAAAGGTCTCATATACAAAATGTTAAACTTAAACTTTCCTCCTTTCCTCTCTAAAATCGTTCAAAGTTTCATGTCGAATAGGTGTTTTAAGGTGCATGTTAATTGTGGTGTGTCCGACCTGGTTAACTTTTCCGCTGGTGTACCCCAGGGCTCTGTTCTTGGACCAGTGCTATACAATTTATACACTGCAGATTTCCCATTCCTTCCAGATTGCAGTGCAGCATTATACGCTGATGATACGGCAATATTTTCGTCACATGAAGTTGGTCTCAGTATTGAGACGAATCTTAAAATTGCGGCTAAAATATTGCAAGATTACTACACTAAGTGGAAAATTGAACTTAACGCGGAAAAAATCCAAGCAATCTTTTTTACCAGAAAAAGAAAATCCTGTTTCTTTCCGACTAACCAGTTAACTATTGGCGGGCACCCCATAACCTGGGAACCATCTGTAAAATATCTGGGCATTAATCTTGACAAGAAACTGATTTTTCAAGCGCATAACATTAAAACAATTAAAAAAATAAATATTGCTACTTGTCGCAGAACACCCTATGTTAAAGCAACGCCACCTATTGCACAGACTATTTAGGGCTCATTACCTTTTTGTTTCTCTGACCACGGTTTGTACTTTCGTCAAATGAACTGACATTTCCCTTTAAACAAGCGTGTGGAGGCGAAGTGGATGGAAGTACAAACTGCGGTAAGATAATTCGAATTAATTCAACATTTATTAAAATTGTTTCTTCTAGAAATAAAATACTACTACTACTACTAAAATAAAGATAACAAATACTGGAGTATTATTTTCGACACCACATCCACTTACACTACTAAATTGTTGTACCCATTTATAAACAGAAGATCATTGCTTTCGAATGAAAATAAATATTAATATACACAACTGTTTTCCAAGCAAATCTTTTGTACGGATGCCAGGTCTGGGGTAAATGTGCAACGTGTCAGAACAAAATTTTAAAAATGATGTTAAACCTACCCTGGCATCATTCCACATCAGACCTTCATCGAGTAGCTAATGTTGAATTGATCTCCAATAGAATACATAAACTTAACGAATCATTTAGGATCAGATGCGACATTCCTGAGAATCCTCTCACTAATCAATTATATATTGCAGCGTTGTGATTCTTATACTTGTACATATAAATTTATAAAAAAAAAAAAAACATTGTAAAACTAACAAAAATTATTATGTTAATTGAAAAAGTAATTTATAATATTTTGGGTGATATGGCAACCCTTGAATGCACCACTCATAGTTGTAAACAACATTAACGGAAAATTCCCACGATGAAGTGGAGAGTATAAAAGGAGCCGTCCAAGCAATGGACAGGCACTCATTATGTACTCATTATCGTACATCATTATCATTATCACTCATTCACGGACTTCGTAAGCGAAACGACGTGATACTCGTACTTTAGGAAGTTTCAACAAAGAGAAAAAAAAAACTGTTTATTAACCATAATATTTTATCTTCTTATCTTTTGCAGGAAACAGGTAAAACAATTCAAATATTTGTTCTTTACCGCAACATCATCAGAAAAACCCCAAGGAAAAAAATAAACAACCAACTACCTGAGAACACCCATTCCTTATGGGTCGGAAAGAGAGGGAGAAGGCTGCTGCACAAGCAGTATATGACCAGTTTGTGGCTTCCTGTCGCAAACAAGTGGAAGTTTTTGGTGTGGGCTTTGCTGCTCAAATTCACCAAAAACTATGTGATATACAAGAGATACATATATGGAGAATCACCTGCCGTCGAAGATCATATAGTGGAGGATAAGGAAGAAATGGAAGCTGAGTCAGAAGACGATGACAGTGCCGACAGTGACTATTCGGTAGAGGAGGAGGTGAATGGTCTTTCTGAAGACTTATCTACCACCGATGATGAGTTTCCTGTTATGCAAGCAAAGAAGCGCAAGAAATCGGTCACACCACCACCAACAACAAGCCAGGCAACAGTAGCAACAAATTCAGCACTAACTCTCTCTTCAACATCAGCACCAAAACCTGCTATAGTAATAGCACCTTCAGCAGGAACACCAATTACCTCAGCAGCATCAACACCTCCAGCAGCAGCAAAACCTCCAGCATCTATAACACAACCATCAACATCGAAGGCAGCATTGCTGCAAGTAAATTCCCAACCGGCGACGCCAAAACCCAAAAGCCATGACTTCATGCCTCCCATAATCTGTTTCCGGCTCAATGTTTCTGACCTGACGCGTTATGCAAAGCCTATAGGGCTTTCATATAAAATACATAATATCAACAGCACCAAATCGGTCATAACGACAAAAACAAAGGATGAACATATTAAAATAAAGGACTATCTGCGCAACAAAAAAACGGAATTTAATACATATACCGCCAAGGAGGATAACAAATTATTGCTGGTCTTGAAGGGTATACACCACTCTTTTCAAGTAGACGAAATAAAGGACGAACTACTGAAGGAGAGAATCCCCGTCATAAAAGTGACTCCCTATAAAACAAACAGACCAGACAGGATTTTCAACAACTTCGTCATTGAAGTTGTTAAGGGCAGTGATCTACCTGCCATATATTCAAAGACCCTTTTACTCAACCAAAAGGTGTTTTGGGAAAAATTCAAGGCAAACGGCATTACCCAATGCCGTAATTGCCAGAAGTTTGGACATGTGGCAAGCAACTGCGGCATGAGATATAGATGTGTCAAATGCCAAGATGACCACCCTCCAGGAAACTGCCCAAGGACTGCAGCAAATTTAAAGGACGAAGCAGTTTACTGTATTAACTGCAAACAAGTAGGACACCCAGCAAATTACAAAGGGTGCCCTAAATATAAAGAAAAGCTTGTTGAAAAGAACAAGCAAACGGAGAAAAAGAAGGAACAACACCGGTTTGCTGTTTCTTCCGCAGCAAGGAAGATCACAGCTGGACTAAGTTTTGCCGAAGCAGCTGCCCTAGCCACAATAACAAGGAAAGCAAACTCACAACCAGTGAACAAGCCAACAATGCAACGAGCAACATCAAACCCACACCCAGTGAATAAGCCAGCCAAACCAACAATGCAACCAGCCGCCACAGCAACTCAAATTCCAGCCTTCCGGGCATCCCTGCCAAAAAAAACCGAAGACAATTTTAACATCTTCGACGATACCAAGAGGTTATTCGGTACTGATCTGCTGACCATTCTTCAGAAGGCAAGGAAAGTGGTGCCACCTAACTATGGTTCGCTCGAAGACAAGCAAAAAACAGTTATCCTGGCTAAATTGATTTGTGAATTATGTTCGCAATAAATAGGCTTAGCATTTTTACATACAATGTTAATTCGATATACTCTGTAGCCAGAAGAAGTGCACTGAGCATGTTTATTAAGACTCATAAACCGGATATTTTACTCCTACAGGAAACTCTCTTGAACAGAAAGAACCTATATAAACCTGTAGGTTACAGTGTCATCCGAGAAGATAAAGGGCCCGGAAAAAGAGGTACAGGTGTTGCTCTCAGAAATTCCTTCAAGCACAATCAACTAAAAATCACTGGATTACGGTCACTGGAAGCGACAGCCGTCATCATAAATGTAACTGAAGTGGATACTCTACTTGTTGTATCGATATATAATCAGGCTAACATTGACAACGATTTACAAAGGATCAACGACGCATGTAACCTTCACACATACTGCATTATTGGGGGAGACTTTAACGCAAGACATCCGCTCTGGCAAGACGACGAATCATCACCACAAGGAGTTGCCATCGAACATTGGCTTAGTGATAACAACCATGCACACTCTTTAGTAGTGGTATATTGCCGGACTTCCGGAACTACACTTGTTCTTCCCATGTAAGCGATTCTGATCACCTGGCGGTTGAGCTAAGAATCCGCCTAAACCAAAACATACGTCTGCAGAGGCCTCCTCAGGAGAACCACATCAACTTTACAGCAGTCAACTGGTCCCGTTTTCAGAACGACATCGAGGCGGAGCTTCAATTGCCAACCAAGATAAGCTGCCTCACAAATGAAGAAGTCGAAAGCAACATTGGCCATCTACAGACAGTGATAAACAATGCAATTAAAAAACAGGAAAAGCCATTAACAAGCAAAGACAAATATGGGAACCTTCCCCAACACATCCAAGCCATATATCACCACAGACAATGGCTACGAAAACGCCTTCAGAGAATCTTCCACCGGGCCTGGAACCGAACGAATGACGAGTATTTAACTGTCAACTCACAACTCATCTGTACAAACATAATGTTTCGGCGGGCGATAAAATACCACCGCGAAGAAGACTTCCGAAAAAGGCTCGAAGACATTAAGCCAGGACCCGATACTTTCCGAAAAATCAACCGACTAATTAGGAAACCAAGTTGTATCCCAGAAAATCTTACCATTGGATCACAGACACTCACCACCCCAGAGGAAAAAGCAGAAGCCTTCGCAAATTATTTCGATGCTAGTTTCAAGGACCACCCCCCAGTACATCTCCCAGATTTCATCACTGAAGTTGAGACATGTGTCTCCCAATCTACAAACCGTTGCAATCGGATCACGGTATTCAGTGCTACTAATCCATCGATCAGCCCCTCTAATGGTGATATATTCACTACAGTTGAGGAGGTAGTAGATATAATCCAAACCGGCAACTCTAAAAAGTCGGCTGGTAATGACCAGATTTCAAACTTTTTGCTAAAAAAGTTACCAAGTCTGGCATTGATTCTCCTGACTATTATCTTCAATAACTGTATTAACAACAACTACTTTCCTTCCTGTTGGAAAATAGCAAAAGTTGTTCCAGTTCCAAAAAAAATTAGTCGATGCAGTGTTGAGGGTTATAGACCCATTGCTCTACTGTGCTGCGTAAGCAAAATATTGGAATCAGTGATGCTAAGAAAGATCAACATCCTAAGCGAAGAGAGGGAACTTCTGCCAACACATCAGTATGGATTTAGGAAAAAAAATTCAACAATCCATCCTTTGCTCCAACTCCATAATGATGTCACCAGATGTCTAAACAAAAAAGAAGTAACAGTGGCCTGTCTCCTGGACATCGAGAAGGCGTTCGACAGCGTATGGATCAAGGGACTTATTTCAAGTTGGGTTCCCAGGACATCTGGTAAGATTAATCTACAGTTTTTTAACCAATAGGTTTTTCTTTGTACAGGTTTCCAACAAAAAATCTGATATCAAAAGGATTAAAGCAGGGGTACCACAGGGCTCGAGACTCGGACCAGTCCTTTTTAACCTTTACACAGCGGATCAGCCAAGAAATGTAGTAGGAAGCAAAACACTCCTGTACGCTGACGACTCCATAACATATGCTCACTCTCTAGCTCCGGAGATAGCAGCACGACGTGTGGAGGAACACATCAGAAGACTTTGGGAATATTACCTGAAATGGGGCCTGAAAATCAACACCAGTAAGACCGAGCTCATATGCTTCCGTAATCCAATGACGGTTATCAGCGGAAGAAGAAAATTAACCCTTGTAAGGAGGAGCAGGAACATAAAAATATGCCTTCCGAACGGTGAGACGGTCTTACCAAAAAAGACAACGAAGTACCTTGGCGTAAACTTGAGCGAGAAGTTTAAATTCAACGATCACGCAAAAACCATCCTTAAACGGGCGAACTTTGCTCTTCACCTTGTTAACCCACTTCTAAGACGGAAGAGTGGGCTTAGCCAGTGTACCAAGCTACTTATCTACAAGCAACTCATTAGGCCGGTTATTACATATGCCTGTCCGATTTGGTTTACGGTTTCCCCGAGCATCATGGAAAAAATTCGAATATTCGAAAGAAAGATTCTCCGTTCCTGTACCGGAATCTATCGTCATCCAACTACCCTAAAACATCAGAGGAACGAGAGGCTGTACGAAGCTGCAAAAGTAACATCAATTGATAGGTTCATGATGCAGCTCTCAACTAAATTAATTAAAAACCTAAATAACCACCCAAATCAGGGAATGCAGGAGCTTCTCCAGCATCCGTTGCAACCCGACCATAAATACCTCAGCGTCAAGGCCATCATAGATCCAGACTTTGAAGACATCATCCATAACGAGGCAACACCTTTCTACAGAAAAAATATCAGCGGACATTACAGAGGCTAAAATTCCGCTGCTTCTGCAGCCATTTTAGTATAAATTAAAAAAAAAAAGAAGAAAAAACAAACAACACAACAAATATGTATGTGGGAAAGCGCCCGAGGTGATGGGTAAAACATAGACGACAACACCATACATCTGCTTCGCATAAACCCAGACAAGCCCACACCAAGAACACAGCCGGCATAGACATGTACAACACTTATTTACAGACAGTACCAGACGACGAACAGCTCACATACTTACGGGCACATCACGCCACCAACGAAGCATATACAGCATAACAGAACACTAACTGACGATCACAGTATACTGTAACTCAAATTCAAGTACATAAGAACCGTACGCAGACAAAAGGGGAAAAACACATAATAAAATCCCGCATCCACGATCGCAAAAGTTCTTAGTTCTTATTCAACCCTCAATGTGCAAAGTCGTCATCAGAGCGCAAAGAAATTAGAATTAAACTATTACCAATAAACGTGTTGTAACAAGAGAGAGAGAATTTGTGTTTTATCGGAATTGATCCTACATGTATATATAAAATAAATATAAAATTTTAGTTAACATGTAATAGATTAAGTAAACAAACATATTGTTAAACACAATGTATTCCTGTCAACAAATATACGTCGGGCCCTTATTGTTGAGCCGACAATTTAATTTTAGTTATAAGTCTAATTTTAAGTCAAATTGTAAATATATTTTAGGCGTTAATAAAAAAAATCTTAATCTAATGGACAGGCACTCAAGTTTGGTATTTCGCCTTGCGAAGTTCTACGAGCGTCCACGGAAAAATACCACACTTGCGGGTTGAGGAAAACTTTTGTTATATTCAATAATTTTGAAAATTTGAATAAATTATAAATTTAAAAAAAAAAAAACATTCTTTTGTTTACGTTTCATTTTAAACGTTTTACCTTGCCTATTAAGCGTGTACTGCGGTTCACGGACAGCATACGCGCGGTAGAGAGAAAAGCAAACTGGCTTGTAGAGGGAGTTCTCCGAAGGAGAGTGGAGACCGAACGAGAGAGCGACAGCCGAGCTCTACAATATAGATTAAAGTGCGTGATGACTTATTTATTTGTCTGTTTATTTATTAATTAATTTATTTATTTATTTATGTATTAATTTATTCACTTATGTATAATGTATACATATACATGTAGGAGTTCTGATATTTTATGTGTATGTTTATATAGTCGAAGAAATGCTGATATCTGTATTATGTAATCAATGAATAATCCACGATCGACGACCACCGACTGCGCGGTATAATGTGTCAGCATGAGTAGTCGTCGTCGTCGTATGTTCGTCTGTTGACCCAGGCGATTGGAGTTTGTTTACAATCACAGTTTGTTTTTATTGCATTCAGTTTCGAAGAGAACTTGTGGCATTCGTCATGAATGGATTTTGTGCTGACCTATATTAGGAAGCATAAAAGCCAGAGTGATATGAGCAATGTTGTCTTTGTAATACAATGTTGTCACGGAGGTCAATTATTATTTTCATTGAGATAAGCGGCGGATGGATCTTGATTGCCCTGAAGTTATGGACGTGGCATAAGCTACTGAATGCGGTAGGCATCTGGAATTGGATAGACTAGCGATGACGACGAATATAAAAAGAAGAACTGACAACGGAATGGAATGAGTTGACGGTACGAACTTCAGAAGCACGGTGGTCACCGGTCGTGGACTTGTTAATAAATTGTAATTAGTTTTTGTACTCTATATCGAATGTAACAATTGTACTTAAGAAAAAGTGAATAAATATTATAGTTCCTATATACATATGAATATATATATATTTTTTTTATT
This sequence comes from Volucella bombylans, assembly GCA_949129095.1. Classification (NCBI taxonomy): domain Eukaryota; kingdom Metazoa; phylum Arthropoda; class Insecta; order Diptera; family Syrphidae; genus Volucella; species Volucella bombylans. The sequence continues at coordinate 49,768,070 of OX422140.1, forward strand.
GGGCAAACATTTAATAACTTTTAATATTAATTCAATTCTTCATCCAGTTGTGTTTTTTTCTTTTTTTTTTGAGTTAATATGGCCTTTTGTTAATTATTTACTCGTACTTATATTGTTAAGATTTTTATTAACTTTTATGTAAATATATATATATATTTTTTTTTACTTGTTAAAATATTTTCAAAATTATGTAAAGTGAACACATCGGGGATTCAAAAGCAAACAGAGCCTTGCATATTCGTTTATTTAAAAGCAAACAGAACTAAATTTCCCTTTTGTCAAACGTCAAATGGGCGCAAAAATTGGTGGTAGAATATTCCACACGAGGTACGAATCGGCCATTTGCATTTGGAATCTCGGAGCGTTCACTACAAAAAGTAAGTAGTTTTTTAAATTACGAATTGTTAAACTAAAACTTAATTTTATAGAGAATAAAACTTCATTTCCTTCGCTTTACCGTACCTTGTAATTTGTTTTTGGATAATGGTGTAGGGAAACGTCGTTTGTTCCAGAACGCTTCTGAAGCACATGCAACATTACTAATTATTAAAATTTGGGTTTTTAATCGTTTTTCCCCAAGAATATCATATTTGTACCTTTTTTGTTTTTCTTAAATTTGTACACAATTCTTCAGTAGAAAGATATACATACATATGTAATTGAAAGTACATACATATATCCACTACAATCAAAAATTGCTGTGAATAAAATCCAACCAAAACACGTGCTAATTAATTAATCTAAACAAATAAAAGAGTTTATTCCCTTGTTTATACACAACCATGCGTAAACTGACAACTTCTTAACCAACTACAGCTACAAATGCAGGTTCACAAACTTATGCGCAGCACAACATCGCATATCTCAGGGGTTCCCAAAGTGTGCGCCGCGGCGCCCTGGTACGCCGTAGAAAGTAAAGTGGGGCGCCGCGCCGTGAGTTAGGTAGATTAACCCTAGATGGTTGTTCTTCGTCAAAATGACGACGAATTTTTTTCAAAACTTGTTTTTTCATATTTGCGCATTTTGTTTTTTGCTGATTTTCGGTACAACTCCAGTCGTCCTTAAGCTGTTGAAGTGTGCTGATCAGTAGCTGGGTTGATTTTTGTGAAGTAGGAGTTCTCGGAAATTTCGTCGTCTTTCAATTTTTTTATAGTTTCTTAGAACTAAAATATTTCTTTCCTTGTCATTTCCCTTATTAAAAATGAGCAATAAGGATGTAAACTAGAAATAAAATACAAAATATTGTTGTTGTTCTTCACTGTAACCATTCACTGTTGTACTTGATTGGCAGGCCGACAAGTATCCTTTTTTTTTATGATTTTATGGTTCATACATTGTTTTATCTTTTTGTCGGACCTATGGAAACCTACATAGGATCCGGTTGTTGTTTGTTTTTCTTTTCGGTGTATTATTTTATGATATCACCACTGACCCTTTACGGCGACCCATTGTCTTCATCCTTTTGCATTTTTGCTGCACACACTGCACTCTTTGTTTCCCATTATCACTACGCATTTAATTGCATTTGATAAGCTTTAGTTCCTTTTCTTGAGTTATCTGAATGGTAGATTTGTTGGCATTGCCCCTTTTCGTCAAAAAAAAATGGAGTGGGGGACGGTGTGCCAGCGCCTTACGTGTCTCCTATTCTAATGAAGATTTCATTAAGTAGTGAGACTCCACAGAAGAAAGTTGTTAGATAGTGTAATAGTGAAAAAAAAGGAAAATATATAAAATCTGAGAGGACAATTGGTGAGTTAATCACTGAGTATTTCTCAGCTTGCTATTGGTTACCATTAACTCTTGTTTGTATTTATTAAGGTATTAATTTATACTTGGTGTGTTAGTCACTGAGGATCTCTCAGATAAATCTTTGTGTTCGTTATTTACTTAAATTTATTTTATTTATTAATGTATTCCATTTATAATGTACATCATATATTTAATTGTAAATTGCAATTAAATATTAAGTCCTATATTTTTATAATAACTTACGGACTACTTTTCGTATGTATAATATATTAATATATTGCGATCGTTATGTTATTTGTTATAAATTATTTACATATTATTTTGTATGACGGAGCTGTAGGAAGATGGAAGTGCGTGCATTTAAATTGCTTTTTAATTATGTGTAATGGAGTGAGAAGATCCAGTCTTGTAGTGCGAATGCGGGAACGGGGATTTACCTTTTACCACTCTTGTAGCGCGGATAGGGGAACGGGGATTTACCTCTCTATTCGTTGCTCATGAAGTGGGCGGTGCTTCACATTCGCATATTTCGTTGTAAGGACTTGTCGTGTTTTCCGCTTGTCCGTCCGTTGGTTCAACACTCGGAGATGTGCGTTCTCCTGCTTCGAGTGTACGCGATCGCCAGTCGTACGACATCCGTGATCACCTCGTCTTATAAGCTCCCGAAAAAAGATTGGATTTAGTTGTAGACATGTGCCATCTTGTATTGAAAAAAAAATATATTGATTATTAATATGACCCTTTTGGTGAAAATCGCAAAATGGTTAAGATAGATCAGGAGTGAGAGGATCCACTCTTGTAGCGCGGATAGGGAACGGGGATTTACCTCTCTATTCGTTGCTCAAGACGAGGCTGGTACCCTTCCATGCACTCTCTTATTTAGATGAACTTACATGCTAGCTGTTTGGTCATCCTTTTTTTTTCAAATACTCGGAGTGTGTGGTTTTAACTGCTCGGAGTATCGCCATCGCCATTCGCATGGATCTTGAACCTATCTGGGCTCGTAGCATTTCGATGTGAAAATTGGTAGCGGAGCACATGTGTATAACCATTAACCAATCCAATTATTTATTATCAATATACACTGAGCGAAATTCTTATAAAAACACAATACTCATACTCATGTTTAACGATAATTTCGGTACCGTCGGCTGAAAATGTTTTCATTCTTTTTTCTAAATGAGTCATCAGTGTCTACATGAAACAACCGTTATGCAATATTCTCGGTTTGTCTTAAATGCAGCTGGTTGTAATGAGTCATTCTGTCCTAGTTGCTAAAATAGTGCAAATGGTGTGCGAAATTCTTATAAAAACAATAAAGTAATTCGTAAAATATTTGTTAATTAGATACAATTTTTACTCTTTTTTGGTGTAATACGGTAAATTCAAGAGTATGACGATAAATAAAAAAGGTTTTGATAGGATTTTTCTTTTTAAACTACTTTTCAGAAGACATATTGAACAATGCCTAAGGGAAAGGTCTTAACAGACGAGGAAAGAGCCAAAATAACTGCGTATAATGATTCTGGGCTTACATTGCGCCGAATTGCAAAAAAAATCAACCGTTCTCATACAGTTGTACGCAACTTTTTAAGTTTGGGTGAAAAGTATGGGACCATTCGTCGGTATGATTACAACACAAAACTCACTGAACGCCAAAAATCGCTAATTTTTCGAGAAATTCGGAAAGACCCAGCAACAAACAAGCCTTCGGCTTCAAAAATTGTTCAAAAATATAATCTTCCAATTGGAAACGTCGAGTCCAGCAGATTCTAAGTTCGAATAAAAATGTTGTCTACAAAAAACCGTTGAAAAAAACCACAGCTTTTTACCAGGCACAAAGCGTGGACGGATGAGTGGAACAATGTTTTATTCAGTGATGAAAAAAAATTCAACTTGGATGGACCCGATGGTTTTTCCATGTATTGGCATGATCGAAGGATGAACGAAGTGGTCAAATTTAGCCGAAATTTTGGAGGCGGTAGTGTTATGATTTGGGCTGGCTTCTGTGCCGCTGGTAAGACGGAAATAGCATATGTACCGACGAAAATGAACTCCCAAATGTACATTGAGTTATTGGAGAACACAATGGTGGAAAAGGCTAAGGACTTAATTGGAGTCAACTTCGTATTCCAACAAGATAATGCTGCCATTCACTCTCCAAAAAAGTAAAAGAGTGGTTCTCTCGTAAAAATATTGAGATTTTGGACTGGCCAGCAAGAAGTCCTGACTTTAATCCGATAGAGAATTTATGGGGAACATTATCTCGTATGGTATACACCAATGGACGGCAATATAATACCGTTGGAGAACTCAAGGAAGCCATTCAATTGTCCTGGAACTCAATCTCCAATACGAATCTGCAAAACTTGGTTAAGACCATGCCAAGAATTTTTGAAACAATAACTAAGAAGGGAGGTTCTACTCATTATTGAAAGTACCTATTGTTTCAAGAAAATAATATTTTTAAGGGCACTAACAAATGTGTTTTTATAAGAATTTCGCTGATTTTTTGTATAAATTAGTTAATTTGCATTGTTTTTACGTTTTGATAGAAGTCTTGAATTAGTTATGTACAGCAATTTATTTTCTAAGACGAAAAATAATTTTGTTTAAATAATAAAAAAACATATATCAAAAATTTATTGTGTTTTTATAAGAATTTCGCTCAGTGTATGTACTACGCATATATGTAAGTGTTCTCTTAAGTATGAGTATAAGGTATTCTCATTTGATATTTGGTAGATGAGCTAGGAGTAATCGGTGTGTTTTTATTTTATTCCAGAAACCAAGAAAATGACGAAACCCTAACGACCAGAGCAGCCCCATCCTCCCCTACTTTCATCTTGTACATTATTAAACAAATAAATAAATAATTAAAAAAAAAATCTATCTAATTATTTCAGGTCTTATAAGGAGTTTCTACGGGATGATGAAATTTCAAATTTTCTTGCATTAAGTGATGATATTCAATTTAGTGAAGCTGAGGAAAGTGTACAAAACGATGAGGATACAGCTGAAGAAAATATTTTCGAAAGTGAAGTTTCTTCGGAAGATTGTTCAGATGAAGACAATATACCGCTTACTTATCTTCCGAAGAACTTTTTAATTCTTCATACGCTGGACCAAAGTACTTATCAGCAATGTCTAAATATAGGTTTAAGTTTTTGATGTCATATCTTCGGTTTGATGATAAGGCGCTACGCCAAGCTTTAATAACCGACAAACTCGTACCCATCCGCAAAATATGAGATTTATTCATAAAAAAATGCAGTGAAAACTACACACCTGGACTATTGACGAGCAATTATTGGCGTTTAGGGGTAGATGCAGTTTTAAAATGTATATTCCGAATAAACCTGCGAAGTATGGCATAAAAATAGTTATGCTGTGTGACAGTGGCACAAATTATATGAATAATGCTTCACCATATCTAGGAAAAGGTTCGCAAAACTCAAACTTACCCTTAGGAAAGTATTACGTTTAAGTGTGGCGACCTCTACTAGTGAACAATAGAACCAGGGTTGTTAAAAACAAGTTCCAGCAATCGCCACCACGCTTCGCATCCGTCGCTAAAGAGAGACAGGTCTTTCAATTCCTTTTTCTTACTTTCCTTTGTGTAAAAAAATTGTTCTTTGTCTTTCCTGGTGCAACCGTCAAAGGCGATAAGTTTTGTATTATTTAAAAATTAAATAAAGTTTAGAGAATAGTGCCAATAGAGCCTATAAAAGAGTTGACCAAACCAGTACATGGGACAAACCGTAATATCACCATGGATAACTGGTTTACTTCAATACCATTGGCTAAGTCTCTCCTAAGGGAACCATACAAGTTATCCTTAGTTGGAACAGTGCGATCAAATAAAAAAGAAATTCCAGCAGACCTTAAAACTACAAAAGGTCGTCAATGCGGTACATCTATATTTTGTTATGATAACGAACTCACGCTTCTTTCATACAAGCTGAAACCTTCTAAGTTGGTTTATTTACTATCTTGAATGAAGAAGGATCAATTAATTTTCCAGTAACAAGCCCCAAATGATCGAATTTTATAATGCAACAAAGGGAGGTGTCGATACGCTGGACCAAATGTGCAGTACTATGAATTGTTCTCGTAAAACAAATCGCTGGCCAATGTGCCTGTTTTATGGCATTTTGAATATTGCATTTGTTAATGCTTACATTATATATGTTCACAATAATTTTGCTTTAAAACAAAAACCACTTAATCGTGTTAATTTTATGAAAAAATTACACCTAGCACTTGTACAAAAACATATGGAAAATAGGCTGAAAATCACAACATTGAAAACGTCTACCCGTCGAAACATAGAAACTGTGCTAACAGGAAGTACTGAGAATATTGCTAGTAATAATCAATGCTCTAGTGAGCCAAAAGGGAAAATTTGTGCATTCTGTCCTGCGTAGAATGACAAAGTCATCTTGCTCAAAATGCAAAAAACACATTTGAGGTAATCACAAAGTTGAGTTTTGCGCCTCTTGCACACACTATTAAATAATGTTGATGTAATATACTTTTTTTTATTATTTTAAGTTATTTTGTTTAAGATTATGCCAAAATATTAAACTGAAGTCTGATTTATGTTACCTTATTTTATAGTTATAAAAAAGAATATTTTGAAGTTTAAAAAAAAAAGTGAAATTTTTGTATATTGTTTTTACTAGTTATGTTGAGATTAAAAGTATTAAACAATTAGTAAATTTTATAATGAATTAAATAAAAAAAATAAAAAAATGCAAAAGTTGAAATTTTCGTGCCCAGAAAACAATTGCCAACAATTTAAGATAGCTCGTAGTCGATATGACGAAGAGCAACCTTAGCGTAAGTAAAATAAGAACAACCATCTAGGGTTAAAAGAAAGATAAAATAATACGTATTTCTTGTATATTATATCTTATATCTTTATATTTTATTTTAAATTCACAAAAATACAAATACAAACGCAGCTTCGCGCTGCTTATAAATCGAATTTTTAAACCTCACTTTGCCACTTGCTAAATTCATTTGGCCCGTTGTAACATTTAACTGCAATTTCAGTAACTTTTTTGCCAAAATAAGTCGACTGGTATTTTTTTTTTTTTAAGTACCTCTCTTTTGACACATCAGTCCAGCGAGAACGAGGTAAATAAAAAAATTACCAGCCTGACATGCGCAATGCGTATTTTTCAAATCTCAATTCTCAACACACTTGCTTTCTCAGCCAAGTGAGTGAATGATACATCCATATAAATTCTCCACATGAGTCGAAGACAAGCGGGTTATTTCTGTGCTTAAGAAAGCGTTTTTTGAACAAAGAGGTATAAACCGCAGCGAGAAGTAAAACCAAAACGGTAAATATATTCAGTAGTTCAAAAACGATTATTGAATGGTCGGACGTGTCGTCGTGTTTTGTTTTAATTGTGTCGCTTTGTTTTTCGTCAAAAATCTCACGCGAAATGGACAGATGTTTATTAAATAAACAAGATGGTAGTTCAAGTGATACAGATAAAGCATCTACTAGTGGCAGCGGGGAAGCAAAGAAGCGAAAATATCGTAAATACGATTATAGCTATTTGGACTTTGGGTTTACTTCAATAGAAGTAAACAATGAAGGAAAACCACAGTGTGCTTTGTTTGAAAATACTATCATCTGAAAGTATGCTTCCGAGTAAGTTAAAGCAACATCTCGAGACGATTCATCCAACTATGGCTGAAAAATCGCGTGATTTTTTTCACAGGAAATTACAAAATTTAATAAAAACAAAAAACTTGTTCACTCAGCAAGCCTCAGTACCCAACGACGCACTGTTAGCATCATTCAAGGGTGGCAAAATGCAAAAAACCTCATACTATTGCAGAAGAGCTTATTTTACCGGTTGCTCTCGACATAGTGAATATTATGGTGGGAGAATCAGCAGGAAAATTAATTTCCAAGGTACCTTTATCTAACAATACTATCAGTCGAAGAATCCATGACATAGCTGTGGATCTCAACTACCAATTAATAGACCAAATGAAAGGCAAGGATTTTGGTTTGCAACTTGATGAGGCTACTGACAGAATAATAATAAAAAAATAAGATGCACATCTTATTTGTTACGTACGCTTTCTGGCTCATAATATTATTGTGGAAGAACTTTTATTCTGCAAAAGCATTACCGAAAGTGCGAAGGCACAAGGTTTAACATTCTTGGCAAGTTTATTTCAGAAAATTATTTGGATTGGGAAAAGTGTATTGGTGTATGTACAGATGGTGGTCGATTCATGTCTGGCAGGTATGGAGGAATACAAGCGCTTATTCGTAAAAAAGCCCCGAATGCTATGTGGACCCATTGCATCATCCATAGGGAAGCTCTTGCATCAAAGTCAATGAGCTCTGAATTGAACTAAATACTAGAATGTGTCATTGGTGAAGTAAACTACATAAAAACTAGGCCGCTAAGGCCAGACTTTTCAAAAAACTATGCACAGATATGGGAGCTGAACATACGGCCCTGCTGTATTTAATGCAATTCGCGATGGCTTTCACGTGGAAATGTCTTATTTCGTGTGTTCGAATTACATGAAGAAATTCGCACTTTTTTACAACAAGAACGTCATGAAAACGCCATATACTTTGCTGAACCAGATTTTTTGCTAAAACTAGCATATTTGTGCGACATATTTGAGAAAATTCATAAATTGAATATATCTTTGCAAGGCAACAACACGCACATTCTGAAACTACGAGTATTGGAGAAGATAGTGGCGTTTAGAAAGAAATTGTAGTTGTGGATAAAAAAATGAATGAAGGTGGCGGTCAAGATTGCTTCCTGCAATTGTATAAATATGCGGCATCTAATGAACTGGTTGTCTCACAAGACCTAATGGCCCTTTTCACGGAACACCTTTGCAGATGATGATGTTGAAAAGTTTGCGTCGATCTGTTGCATATAAACTTCCATATAATTTAATTGCTGTAAACTTGTTGCATAACACTTACACATGCTAATGTATATAGTAACACATTTATACAAAACTACATAAGCTAACGTATAAATATAGCAAACCCAATTAACTAGTAAGTCAGTTGTCCTAATAAAACTCATCATTTAACATTCAGTGAAGATCTTTTATTTAAGTTCCCAACAAAGGTTATGGGCCCAGGCAGCGTTGTTAAATCATAGGTACCGGTAATTAAAGTGTTTTTTTTTTGTGCGGGCGAATTAGCTGGCTAAAATGAGCATAGGACTCTACCAAATCGACAAACTCGACGACAGCAACTACGATACGTGGAAAGTGCACATCTATGAAAGTATATCCACTGTGAACTGTGGGGATATGTTTCCCAAACTATTGAACGACCTACTGGGGATAATGAATTGGCCACTTGGAAACTGAAAGACGACAAAGCATTAGCGACAATTATTCTCAGCTTAAAGTCTTCACAGCTACACCATGTAAAGCACTGTAACGTTGCCCATGATGCCTGGGTAAGACTGGAAGAAGTTCACTGTCCAAGTGGCCCAGCGCGCAAAGTTACAATCTTGCAGCAATTGCTTGGTTTAAAAATGGCTGAAAATGGTTCGATGACGGAACACCTGAACAAATTTTTTGATCTGTTTGAAAAATTAATAGAAATGGAAATAAAATTACAAGATGAACTACTCGCCATCATTTGTTGTCAAGTTTGCCCAAAGACTATGACAATGTTATCATTGCAATCGAATCACGAGACTCTCTGCCGGCAACGAAGAACTTAAAAGTGAAGTTGATGGAGGAGGCAAAACGAAGGGAAGGTGACATACAAAGTTGGTGTAACGCATGAGTCTGCATTTTTGCAAAAAAACAAGAAAAACCGGTGTAGTACATAAAGACAACAGAAAATGTTACAAATGTAACATGAAGGGTCACCTTGCAGCTACTCGTAATTGCCAGTCCACGTACAACAAAATATAAAATTTCGTCTGTGTTTATCATGCAAAATAATGTAGCGGACGCACACACTGTATCCAATACTCAAATTAGCAAAGACGATTGAGTGTGGGATAGCGGTGCATCTTGTCATATGTGTTGTGACAAGAAACAGTTTGCTAATATAAAGCCGCACATAGAGAAAATCGAAGTAGCGGGAAATCAGTTTATTTTCTCTGAAGGTACAGGGACAGTCAGAATTAAAACACAAGAAAGTGAAATTTCGTTGATAGACGTGTTGTATGTCCCGGTGCTCCAATACAATTTTATTTCGTTAAGAAAAGCAGTTGAAAATAAATTAATAATTGAACTCGATAGTGATTGTGGTGTAATTAAAAACCAGGACGGATTGGTGAAACTGCGTGGTAAGAAATCTGGAGAGTTTTTCATTTATAGTAAAAGAAAAAATACTTTGTGCACAGTGAAAACAGTGGGTAGAGACATATTGGAATGGCACCGAAAATACGGTCATCTTAATATCCAGAGTTTAAAATATTTAAATACGAATAAGATGGTTCGTGGAATGTGGCTCAATATTAGTAGTAAAGTTCCGGAGTGCGAAATTTGTTTGAGGGGCAAAATATGCTCGAAACCATTTGCTAAGAATCTTGACAAGCGCATAAAGACATCTTGGCAATTATCCACAGCGATGTTTGCGGGCCTATGCGTAATGTTTCTCTCGGTGGCGCAAAATACTTTGTATCTTTTATTGACGATTACAGTCGTCGAATATTCGTGTACTTTATTAAAAATAAATCTGATGTATTCGAGTGTTTCAAAACGTTTAAAAGCATTGTGGAACTTGAGACGAATAATAAAATAAAAATACTACGCACCGATAATGGCAGTGAGTACACAAACCACGTCTTTGATGATTTTCTAAAACGCGAGGGTATAAAAAGAGAATTTTCAGTTCCATATACACATCAACAAAATGGTGTGGCCGAGCGTGCAAATCGGACACTGGGGGAAATGTCAAGATGCATGTTAATGGACTCGGGTTTATCAGATTTTCTCTGGGCTGAGGCAACAACTATTGCCGTTTACTTACGTAACCGTGCGCCAACTAGGATTTTGGGAAACACCACACCATATGAAACCTGGTTTGGTTACAAATCAAGTGTGTCTCATTTGCAAGTCTTCGGCCGAAAGGCAATTATATTGGATAAACGCACAAGTAAATCGAAATTCGCGCCCAAAGACATTGAATGCTTTATGGTAGGATACTCAACCCCATCAAAGGCTTATAGATTGTTTGAGCCAAAAAGCAGAAAAATTCACACGAGTCGAGATGTACGTTTTATTGTTTCCGAACCCGAACCTGGCGGTAATTCTGTCAAGGGAGGAGATGTTGTTGCCGACATTCATGCCTCGGACACCAAAGAACAAAATATATCAGTGGAAGAAGAGAAAATTGTAAAGGGAGAGGAAAACATGAAAGAAGATAATATTGCGGTTGTTGAAGAGGAAATTTTTGTGAACCCAATAGCGTCAGCGAAGAAGCCGAGAGCGGTTATACTGGACAAAATGATAATGGTGTTAATAGTGCTGATGACGCTATTGCCGCGGATGTTGCTTTGTGTAGTGGGGAACAATTTCACAAAAAAGGAGTTGGATTAACAATGACGTTACGTTCCCGTAAGCCATCACAATCAAATTCTGCAAATTTTCTTAGTGCTAAAATGTTGCAAAACCCGCTGGGCAGAGAAGATGGGGATAAATGGAGAAAGGCGATGCGGGAGGAAATGAATTCCTTACAGAAAAACCGAACCTGGGAGCTGGTTGAATTACCTAAAAATCGTCAAGCAATTAAATCGAGATGGGTATTCAATATAAAGTACAATAAAAATGGTGGGATAGAGCGGTATGGTGTGGACTATGGAGAGACTTTTTCTCCCGTGGTAAGGTACTCATCTGTTCGTTTAATTCTTGCCTTATCAGCAGAATTTATTGTGTCTGCACGAAATGGCCGTATCTTCTGCATATTTGAATGGCAAGCTAAAGGAGGAAGTATTCATGGAGCACTGTGGTTGCTCCACAGTTGTTTGTTGTTTGTTTTACCGATTCCAAGAATCTTGAAAAAGTGTGCCGTTTAAAGAAGGCACTAAATGGCCTAAAACAATCAGGTCGTGAATGGAACCAGGAACTAGACGCTGCTCTACGACGGATGGGATTCTCGAAATGCAATGGTGACGCTTGTGTGTATAAACTTAACAATGATGGCAACATAAACTAAATTGCCGTATACGTGGACGATGTATTGTTGGCATGTTCAAATTTCGAACACCTAAACTCAATAAAAACCGCAATCAGTTCGCAATTTGAGGTGGTTGACAAAGGTCCTGTTGACTATTTTCTTGGGATGGAAGTCACCAAAAATCAAAGTTTAATCCACATTTCACAAAAAAAAATTTATACAAAAATTACTTGTCGAATTCGGGATGGTGCAAAGCAGATCATGTGCGACGCCTTTAGAACCAGGAAGCATGTTTAAAAAGTGTTTTGATTGTTCCAAATCTAAGTGCTTGGTGTATGAAAAACAGTACCAGTCTCTCATCGGCTACTTGATGTATTTGGGAGTTTGCTCTAGACCAGACATCATGCACTCGGTATGCAAACTTGCCCAATTTAACAAGAACCCACATGCTGAGCACCTGAATGCAGTAAAACACATCCTGAGGTATCTTAGTAACACCCTAAATTTTAAAATTAAATATTTTCAGAACGGACAACATCTAAAAGGTTACGCTGACGTAGACTGGGCAGGCGGCTTTGATGACAGAAAATCGTTTACTGGCTTTGTATTCTTTGTTGCTGGTGGGGCCATTTCGTGGGAAAGTAAAAAGCAACAAACGGTGGCACCAAGCAGTACCGAGGCCGAATATATTGTTTGCATATAAACTTCCATATAGTTTAATTGCTGTAAACTTGTTGCAGAACACTTACACATTCTAATGTACACCTAATTCTGTTTTTACACGAATTATTTTTACACGAATTTGAAATAACACGAGTAAATACGAAAAAATATTTCTATTTTTACACGACATAATTTGAAATAACACGAATACAAAAAAAACAAAATTACTTTTTTTACATGAATTATTGGATTTAACACGTTTTTTTTCAATGAATTTTTTTCTACTTAAAATAATTCTGGTGTGTATTCTGAGTTATGTCTATGTATGCGTAATTTCTGTTTTACGGGAAATGCGGGATTCCCCGAATTATTGAAAAAGTAAAAATGTACATAATGTATTGTACACACAATTTAGTTCCTATTTGACAATTATAATTGAAAGATCGTTAGTTTTTGCTGATTTTTAACAAGTGGTAAGTAAAATAAAGTAGAAGCTCATATAATTTTGGTAGACCAATAACAGGTTAGTTTCAAATATTTAATTTTAGATTTTTGCATTTTTGATTAATAAAATATATTTTGGTAGCCACACGCCATGTTACATAATTCTCCTGCATTAAAAATGAGGAAAGCGATCAGCTTAGATACCAAAATCAAAATTTTAGATCAACTTGCAACGGGACAAGGCGCAACGGTTGTGGGAAAGAATTTCGGAATCCATGAAGCTACTGTAAGAACAATTAAAAAAAATGAAACTGCAATTAGAGCATCAGTATGTTCTGGAACAAAATTAAGTGCAAAGTCATCATCGTATGTAAGGGATGTTGTTAAAGAGAAAATGGAAAAAGCTTTGGTAATCTGGATAGAAGACAAATCCCAAAAGAGAATACCAGTAGACGGACTTGCTATCAAGCAGACAGCATTAAGAATCTATAAACGTATCCAGGAAATTGATCCAGATACATCATCTCAGTCAAAACAACATGCATTTTCCGCAAGTACTGGTTGGATGACTGGTTTTTTAAAAAGACACGCTCTCCACAATATAAAAATTAAGGGAGAAACTGCATCCGCTGATGAATTGGCTGCTAAAGAATTTCCCGAAAAACTAAAAAAAATTATTGAAGATGGAGAATATACTCCAGACCAAGTTTGGAATTTAGATGAAAGCGGCCTTTTTTGGAAGAGAATGCCTAGAAGAACTTATGTAGCAAAATCGCAGAAAACAGGCGGTGGTTTTAAAGTAGCAAAGGACCGTATTACGTTGTTGTTTTGTTCCAATGCTTCAGGAGAACGTATTCTTAAGCCACTCCTAGTACATCGTGCCTTAAGACCACGTTCCATGAAAAGTGTAGATTTCAATAAATTGCCTATACACTGGATGGCGAACAAAAAGGCTTGGGTAACCAGTGCAATTTTCACAGAGTGGTTTCAGAAGCACTTCATCCCAGAAGTTAGGCGCTACATGAAAGAAAAATGTCTCGAATTTAAAGTTCTTTTGATTCTAGACAATGCACCAGGCCATCCAGTTTTGGAGCACCCAAACGTACAATTTTGTTTTTTGCCGCCTAATACCACTTCCCTTATACAGCCACTAGACCAGGGGATAATTGCTACGTTTAAAACGTATTACATAAGAAGTTCATTTCATTATGTTGTAGAAAAACTTGATAATTATGAGGAATCATCAGTCATAGATGTATGGAAAAAATTTTCTATAATGGACTGCATTAATCAAATCAAGATCGCGTTAGATTTATTAAAGCCATCAACTTTGAACTCGTGTTGGAAAAATATTTGGCCAGAATGCGTAAAATGCAAAGATCCTGTTATCGATAATAACGCTGAACTTGCTGATATAATAACAATGGCCAATGCAATCGGTGGGGATGGATTCGATGACCTATCGTTAGCAGATGTAGAAGAATTGTTGGTAGATGAAAGCTTGAGCGAAAATGAAATTATAGATCTCACCCTTGAGACTCGTTATGATAAAGAACATAGTGACAGTGACGAAAGAGATCGTCCAATTTTAAAAGCATCCCTAATTAAAGAAGGTCTTGATCTCGCTACAAAATTAGGTAGTCATTTTGAACAACATGATCATGACGAGGAACGAGCTGCCAAATTTCAACGTGAACTGAAATCATTAATGGCATCTTACAGGGAAGTTTATAATGGGTTAACGCGAAATAAAACTCAATCTAAGATAACTGATTTCGTTCAAAAATCTACTGATGTCCCAACACAGTCGGCTAGAAATGATAATGATCAACAAAATCATTCCAGTGATGGCAGTGATATTGTAGTCTTTCGCAAACGTTTGCGTTTATTATCAGACAGTGACAATAAATAAAATTGTTTAATGTTTAAATTTTTCTTATGGTTGTACTTTATGTTATTTAAGTTTTTTGGCAATGAATTTCTGGTATTATTTTTTTTATGAAATCTAAATTTTAATTTATTTTATTATAATTTAGTTTATTTAATAAATGAAAACGAAAATAAATTCTTAAAATAACTACAACAATATTTTTTTTATATTATTTAGTCTAATTTTAACTTATTTTTTGAGGTCTAGAACCAATCTATTATTTTTGTACTTGGCCAGTATCTTTTTTTACACGATTTTTTTTTACACGAATTTCTCGGGAACCATTCTATCGTGTAAAAACAGAATTAGGTGTATATAGTAACACATTCATACAAAACTACATAAGCTAACGTATAAATATGGCAAACCCATTTAACGAGTAAGTCAGTTGTCCTAATAAAACTCATCATTTAACACTGAGTGAAGATCTTTTATTTAAGTTCCCAACAGGATCCAAGATCCATTTCATGCACAAGCTCCACCAGAATTAACATCACAAGAGGAAGAGAGTCTCATTGAACTCTCTTGCGACAGCAGCCTTAAAACTAGATTCACCAGTTCCGGTTTGGTGGAGTTTTGGTTATCGATTCAAAATGAATATCCAAATTTAACTTCAAAAGCTTTAAGAATCAAGAGAAAATACCGCTCAAGGATCAATGTGGAGCAAGAAATGAGATTTGACTGAGTAGCTATTGTATGTATATTATTTAAATATAATAAAAAACTCAGTTTCATATTGTGAATGTTTTAATTTTTGTGCCTGTCTATCTATTATTTCATTCGACTGTATCGTTTTCAAATAGCTAGGGTAGGGCGTCGTGACAAAACACTAAACTTGTAGGTGCCACAAATGACATGATACGACTATACGTATGCACACACAACACATAGTTCTACATAGAAATTCATGCAAATGCCAATTCCATTTCTACATTCCACTCCATTCATTGTAAATATCCTAAAAGGATACATACACGGTTGCCACTTTGTTCATTTTTTAGTCAAATTGTTTCCATTTGGTCCTCTTTTTAACCATTTGGCATTTTTCCTGATGAAATGAAAAACTCGACTTCCTTCAAAAAATTAATTTATGTATTGCAATTCGCAATTCCTTTACACCCAATGTAAACGCTGCGTAAATATGGAACTCTGTTTACTGCGTCCATATTGGGTAATGCAGTGGATCACTATATTATCCAAACAATTCCACTAAACGTCAAAAATCAACGCGCGAATTTAAAGCTGCCATTTAGATTTATGTGAGCTGCAAGTGTGAAGTGAAGTGAAAATTATTATCAAAGTGAATATTTCAGTGCTCCAAATGTAGATGTGCGGCAAATGTAGATGAACCAGAATCTTCAAAGTAATTCATTAATATGTTTGAAGCCGAAATGCAAAAAAAAAAATAAAATAATTTGATTTAAGTGAACCATGCACCAATAAAACCAACCCCACTGAAAGGGTATTTCGTTCAGAGTGGCTACAGTCATTTGACTGGTTAACAACCAAAAACGGCAGAAGTTACTGCAAAGCATGCGATAAGATTCTTACAAATCATCTAGGCCATTTAAAAACTCATCAGAGAAAGGAGATACATACCAAAAATTTCGAACGCCAGAAAAATCAAGTTAAAATTGAGAGCTGTTTAAATATTGAAAAATTTTATGCATTTACCTTAATAAAAACAAAATTAAGAAACAGACTAAACTTTGAAACTATCAATAATATTATGTTAGCAAAAGAGGTTTATGATAACAAAAATTTCTCACTTAATCCTCTACCCGTGTACTGGGCACTGAGTGCCCAGAGGAAATTTCAAATCGAATTTTAAAGTATTTATTGGTCTATGACATGCAAAAGAGGGATGATTTCCTAAACAATACGATGCCCAAGTTAATAAAAAAACAACAGTTGAGCTGATGTTGTATTTAGTTTTCGTACCTCGGAGCTATAAAAAAAAAGACCGTTATCGTGTACCTGGATTTTTCAGTATAGTGGTTTTGAGATTTGCTCTCATAGAAATTAAATTTTTGAAAAAAGGATATTTGCAATAACAAATATATGAATATAATCGCTGAAATTGAAAAAAAAAATGAAAAAAGATCTGCACACCCATTCAATTTTATTACCTAACTGTCACTTCGCATGTAACGGCAGGCCAATTGTTTTGAATTGCACATACATCTAGATTGAATGATTTTGAACAGGAGTTTTTAGATAACAATCTACATGCACTTGATCAGCAAAGTGCTTATTCAGAGGATTCTGAAGCAGATATTGATTATGGAAAGCTTTCAGAAGTTGACCCTGATTATGTTCCAGATGTTCCTCTTCCTGATTTGCGCGTTGGACAAGTAGGCGATGGCTTGCGACAAGAAGAAGAAATACATATGCAAATTGAATCTGGTGAGCGGCGTCAGGAGGATCTTCAAGAGGATGAACCTGTTGGACCAAACAGATGAAAGCGCTACACCGCAAAGAACGTCGTTCTGATATTTGGTGGTCTATGCCAGATGAATTTCAGAAATCCAGGGCAATAAATGATCAAAACGAACGAAAAAGACAAGAAGCAAAATGCAAACAAATATTTTCAAAAAAAGCGGATGCGTTTAGATGTTTGATAAGCCTAGAAATTATTGGTACTATGGTTCTTGACACAAACAGGAAAGTGAAGAGGGCCTACGAAGACAATCGTTTGTCAGCAACACCAAAAATACTTCCACGATGGTATGATATGGATGCAGATGAGATGTATACATATATTGCAGTACTACTGTATGCAGGTGCCGAAAAATCGTCAAAAGAAGAACCTTAGCTCATTTGATCAACACAATATGCCTTTTTATAGAGCTACCATGTCTTTAGAACGATTTGA
Organism: Volucella bombylans; assembly: GCA_949129095.1. Taxonomy (NCBI): domain Eukaryota; kingdom Metazoa; phylum Arthropoda; class Insecta; order Diptera; family Syrphidae; genus Volucella; species Volucella bombylans. The sequence continues at coordinate 49,785,881 of OX422140.1, forward strand.
ACAAATATCGCGTTTCGTTCGGTTCGACGATTCAAGAACTAGAGCATTCCGCATGCAAACTGATAAGCTGGCAGCTTTTAGATATAATTGGGACGTATTTCAATCAAATCTCACTGCACTCTATCATCCATCAAAAGAGCTTGCTGTGGACGAACAACTAGTAGCTACCAGAGGCAGATGTTCGTTTCGGCAATATGTGCCTAATAAACCTGGCAGATATGGTTTGAAAATATTTTGAGTTGTAGATGTCAAAACCAATTATCCTCTACGTGGAAAAATTTATTTAGTACAGCAACCTGGTGACGATCGTTCGGATGGCATAGCACACGGCCTTATGATACATCTTTTAGAAGGTTTTTGGACGACAATTTTAACGTTACCACCGACAATTTCTTTACATCTGTGCCATTGGCTTTAGAGCTAGCAAGTAGTAGGCCACACTAGTGGCCACAATAAGAGGCAACAAACCACAATTACCAATGGAGTCTACAAAAAATGACAGGGAATTCAAAAGAGCTCTGAAAAAATTGAGTTCAATTTTTCGTTTCTCACTGTATGCACCAGTTACGAGTAGTTAGCTACTGCGAGTAACACAAAAAAGAACGTTCTTTTGTTGTCAACTTTACACCATGGCGAGAACATTGATGAGGAATTGCAGAAGCCTGTTATTTTTATAGACTACATATAATAGAAATAAGGGAGGCGTAGAAAACCGGAATGGTATACAACTAAGAAAAGATCTCGAAAAAGAAAAGCCTTTATCAAAGAACCATCATTATAATTAGCCGCTAAATATTTAGAGAAAAGAATTTTAAAACCAAGTTTAAGAAATTCTGTGAAAACGACGATGGCAATGACAGGATATAAAAAAGATACGATGATCTGAATCCTGCAAAACACAAAAGAAGAATAACAAAACAACTGCAGTTTGCGATTTGTGTTATGTTCCCACCTGCACAAAGCACTACATAAGAATTTGCGAACGATATTATATAAGAGATGAATCACCTGCTGAAGCTATCGACGTTCCTAATCAGTATGATGTTGATAAAACATTCGTTTTCTACATCAAAACAAAGGCGCAACAGAAATAAATCAACGACTTGAACATTCAACTGAACAAAATATATTTATATTTATGTTTTTTAAGTAGGTATATAACTTAGATTTAAATAAACAACATTTTTTTTACTTTGAGCTCATTTGAAAAATGCAATCTTCCATACTTATTTTACAGGGCACTGAGTGCCCAGGTACACGATATCTTCAAATTTTACAGTACACGGGTCGAGGGTTAACATGTTTTTCTAAATTACTTTAACTACACTAATCTATACTTTCTATTTTTTATAAGTATATACATATGTATAACATAACTAAAATTGAATGTGATGAAATATGTGAATTAAAAACTTATGTATTTATAAATTAATTTATTTTAATAGAATATGTACTTTTTTGTTTATTTTTATTTTGTTAACAATGAAGAATTTATTTGAAATAAATATGAAACACGAAAACACTATAATTTTTTTAATATTATAGTATTTATTACCCAAAAAAAAAAAGAAGGAGAAGAAGACTCGGACTGGGAAAATGTTAATGATGAAGAAGGCACGGAAGAAGATGCTGAAGACAACATACCAAGAGTTAAAACATTGACGGACCCACTTTTGTGCTTTCAAAGTTTTATTACGAATAAAATTGTTGAAGAAATTGTTAAGTGGACAAATGTCGAAATCGACATCAAAAGGACCAATTATAAAACATCAAGTTCCACTATAAAATTAACGGAGGTTGATGAAATGAACGCTTTGCTGGGAATTTTTGTACTTTCTGCCGCTCTAAAAGATAACCATCTTACAGCCGATGAAATTTTTGACTGTACATATTCGGGAAGTAGATATAATTCCGCCATGAGCAAAGAGCGATTCAAATTTCTGATAAATTGTTTGCGATTTGATGATAAATCGATAAGAAGTAATATTATTTCTGATAAGTTTGCACCAATAAGGAACTTGTGGGAAATGTTTATTCAGAAATGTCGCCAAAACTATTCTCCTGGTCTTTACTTAACAATTGATGAACAACTTTTGGCATTTCGGGGTAGGGCGTCATTTCGTATGTATATCCCAAACAAACCAGCTAAATACGGTTTGAAAATAATTATGCTTTGTGATAGTGGAACTAAATATATGGTAGACGCAATGCCATATCTCGGAAAAGGCACGAATACTGGGAACATACCGCTGGGAGAATATTGTGTAAAAGAACTTACCAAAACTGTCCACGGTACAAATCGAAATATCACAATGGACAATTGGTTCACGTCTGTTCAACTCTCTAAGTCGCTGCTCCGTTTACCGTACAAATTAACACTCGTGGGAACATTGCGTTTTAATAAAAGAGAAATCCCAAATGAAATGAAAAAATCAAGATCTCGCAAATGTGGAACGTCAATGTTTTGCTATGACAAAGAGTTAACACTTCTATCATATAAGCCGAAACCCAATAAAATGGTATACTTGCTTTCGTCCTGTAACGATGAAGGAACAGTTAACATGCATTCGGGAAAACCTTTAATATAATTGAATTTTACAATCAAACAAAAGGAGGCGTCGACACATTTGACCAAATGTGTAGTAACATGTCTTGTTCCCGAAAGACGAATAGGTGGCCTATGTGCATGTTCTATGGAATGTTGAATATGACATTTATAAATAGTTATGTTATCTACACTCATAATGTCGTTTCGCAAAATCTTATGGCCTTAAAACGAAGAGAATTTATGAAGAAGCTGCATTCCAGTCTCGTTACTCCGTGGATGAAGAAAAGACTAGAACTTCCCACTTTGCACTCCAATCTCAGGGCTAATATTCAACTGAATAGTGCTGACAACGAACAACATTTAACACAGCAAAGCACAAAAAAAAGAAAAAAGCCCGAAAAAAAGGAAGATTTGTAAATTGTGTCTATCAAAAATGCGGCGAATGACTAAGTCCAAATGTGCAAAGTGCAAAATAAATGTATATGGAGAACACAAAATTGATATTTGCACCAAGTGTACAAATAAATTTTTTTTCTGTTATTGTTATTTTTTGTTGTCTTTTTATGAATTAGTCTTTATGTTCCTGTTATTTTATATTAATATTTTTATTTATTTTCATAAAAACTAAAAAAAACTGAAATAGATCTCATATATATGATGTTCCTAGAGAAAATAAAGAAATAAAGAGTTAAATGTGTATAACATAAAAGAACAAAATTGAGTTTTATTTCAAAAATGAGTCGAAGAGAATAAATAATTCACAGTTAGGAGAATTTGTAAATAATTTTTTCTATAAATTGGGTTTAAACTTTGCGTCGTCGATTCGACGAATGATTAGTCTTAATGTACTAAAAAATATGATTAGTCTTCTAGGGTTAATTTGGTCATTTTTTACTGAATTTGGTCATTTTTATTTCCAATTTTGGTCACATTTTTTATTTCCGAGTAGCAACCGTGGATACATATGTACCATATAGAACTGCGTTTGCACTCTTCTAAATCACAAGCTTCGCATGCTTTCTAAGTCTCTGCCATCTACATACAGATGCGAATTTACTGAAAGATTCCTATTTCATTCCCTCCCACAATTGACACGATCCGACTATACCTATACATACATGGTAAATATGTAGCTCTACTTAAAAATGCGGCTGTTCAACAAAACAAATAACAAGCCATCCAGAAAACGAAAAAGCTAAATGCGTAATTGCATACTTTAAGTTGCGAATTTACTAAATGATTTCACATTCATTCACTCCACAATTGACAAGGTACGACTATACGCCACATACATAACACAACGTCCACTTAAAAATTCAGTGTGCAAGAAATATCCAATAAGCCACCAATTGGCGCCTTTCTTATACATATACGCATATCAGATTGCTACGATTGCTTGTCTCAAGCAAGTGAAACCCAAACAAAAAATACGCAAAGAAAGTAAATCAAGTCCGTCTCCACGCAAATACTACCGACTTACTAACACAAAGTCTTCACAACTATTCAATGTGTATTTGTGTACTTCCAGATGCCATAGTAAACTACACAAACTACACAAAATCCAATTGCTACCTATTGGAGGTGAGCCTAAACAAAATATTACATTGAGATAACAGTAAACAATAATTTTAAATATGGAAGAAATGCCTAACTAAGAGCAATTGCATAAGTTCAGGATGCGTAAACATGCTGGCTTATAACTTACAGTTCTTTTAACCCTAGAACGGTAAACATCGCCTGTGAGGCGAAACAATTTTTTTTTTTTGCGATATTTCCCAATCGGTTACTCGTATTAAAGCATGCGCTCGTGCCAATTCAAATGAGTGTTGTACGTGCTTGGGCGCACACGTGCTTTGTTTTTCTCCACTGCATTGCCGATATATACACACATGTGTCGCCTGTGAGGCGAAGTTTACCAAAAGAGGTAATTTTTTTGAACATATTTGTTTGTGCATTTTTTGGCTTTTTTGCTAAAAAAATAGTGTTTGCATAAACTTTTTATAGTTTTTTGAGATGACTACTTCTGAAGCGCTTCTACAAAAATGGCTGGAGGAGATATCACTAGATGGAAGTGAACTTGAAGATGATTTGGGATTAGATTTCGATTCAGATAATAGTAGTGAGGCTGACCCTACTTACGTCGCTGATTTAGAAGATGACATGCAGAATATTGATGTATCTAATCAAGATGATGACAATGAACAATTCACACGTACTTATGTTCAGGAAGCTCCAGGAACGTCAAAACGAGCTTGTGAGAATTTGGTAATAACGCCACCGGCATCGGTTATGAGGGGTAAGAATAAATATATTTGGTCTTCCGAATCGTCTTCGTCCAAAAAAGTATCGAAAAGAACTCCTTCGAGAAACATAGTCCATATTGTACCAGGGCTAAAAGAAAGAGCCAAGGGCATTGTAGATCCTTTGAAGTGTTTTGAACTGTTTTTTACTTCAAAATTGATGGATGAAGTACTTCTGCGCACTAATGAATATATTCACCTAGCAGCTCCTAAGTATAAAATTCAGAATACCACTACATCAGAGATCACAATAGAAGAACTTCGTGCTCTCCTTGGCATATTTATCTTGAGCGGTGCATTGAAAAATAATCACTTGTCAACTGATGAACTGTTTGATCCTAGTATTTGTGGATCCCAAAATATAGCTGCAATGAGCTGTAAACGTTTTGAATTCCTTGTCAGGTGTCTGCATTTCGATGATCGCAATACTCGAGACGACAGAAGAAAATCTGATAAATTTGCGCCTATCCGATATATTTGGGAAATTTTTATCAAACAGTGTAGAGATCTTTATAAACCAGGCTCGTACGTGACAATAGATGAACAACTTTTGGCGTTCAGGGGACGTTGTCCATTCCGTATGTATATTCCCAATAAACCGGCCAAATACGGAATAAAGATTGTTTTAGTATGCGATGTAAGATCGAAATATATGATTGATGCTTCACCGTATTTAGGAAAAAACGCCGGTTCAACCAATATAAAGGAACCATTGAGCTCTTATTATTGTAAGCTGCTTACAAAGACTATACATGGGACAAATCGCAATTTAACTTGCGATAACTGGTTTACTTCGGTACCGCTAGCTGAGCAATTGCTTCAATCGCCATACAACCTCACTCTTATTGGAACAATACGCAATAACAAGCCAGAAATTCCTGAAGAGTTCAAGCATATTTCATCACGACCTGTTGGAACATCTCTTTTTGGATTCAACGATAAGCTCACTCTTGTTAGCTACAAACCAAAGCCTCAAAAGACTGTTCTTTTGCTATCTACGATGCACGATCAAGCTTCCGTTGACCCCGTTTCCGGTAAGCCAATAATAGTTAAATAATATAATGAAACAAAAGGTGCTGTAGATACTTTTGACCAGATGTGTAGTCACACAAGCTGTAACCGTAAAACCAAGCGTTGGCCACTTTGCTTATTCTATGGAATGTTGAATATGGCTCTACTAAACAGCTATGTAATTTACGTATCCAATTGCGGAGTTTTAAAAGTAAAGCCAATGTCAAGAAGAGAATTCCTTAAAAAATTGAGCAAGGACCTTTGTAGTGACTGGTGCTCCATCCGTTTGCAAGAAAGGCCTCGTATGCAGAAAAAGGTACGTGCAGCAATTAGTAACGCGATTGATAATAATACTGAGACTGACGATGATACAGATGAGCCAGGTATAAAAAAAGGGCAAAAGATCAATATGCGATTTCTGTCCGCCGAAATTGAGACGTATGAGCGTTTATTTCTGCGCTCTAAACTTACTGTTTAGAGCATAGATCACCCAACTGTTGGCAATGTGACGTAAAAAAGTAGATGCAAAATCCACAAAATTTAATTTGCTCTGCACAAGTTTTTGAAGTTAGACGCCTTATGTAATTTATTTAATATGTTAATTCGATTTAAGGGCTGTATGAAACAAACTTTTTTTTTCATTTCGAACTGATTTTTATTTTTATTTTTAATTGTTTGTAAAAGATCTCTTCATACCATAGACTGAAATATGTGATCTCCAAATATTCCTATAACATTTCTAAGATATTTAATATGGAATTATTGTCAATTCATGTAACCAAATATGTAATAAATACGTTTTTCTTTCATTTTAAATATTTTGTTGTTTCTTAACGGTGAAATGTGGGTTTTTTATAAAAGTCGCCTCACAGGCGAAGTTTACCAATGAACAGTTAAAAAATATGTTTACCATTCTAGGGTTAAGAATGCTCACAACCAATCAAAGAGAACTTTTAATAACAAAAATGGCCATAAAGAAGAGAATTCTATTCCGTTTAAATGGCGATTTGATTTCATTTAACGAAATGTTAAAATGAAGGAGAAAAAAATGAATGCACAAAATGGAATTTCTTACAGAAGAACAACATAAGTTGTGATACAAAATGTAAGAGAATACGAAGAATTAAAAAAATTACGATATTATTTAACTTAAAGATACCTACGTAATATGAAAGAAGAGGATGCAAGTTTTTGAGAATAAAAGCACGGAGAGAGTAGCGATAAAAACACACTGCATATGGGATTGCCAAACATTGTCAGTACATACATATATTGATTTGATTTGAGGCCTGGGTTAACGGGTTAACGGACGGATTTATTGTAGCTTATTACATGCACAAAGCACACTTAAATACTAGCTTTAAGACACCCAAATGTAACTTAAATGTACTTTTTTTGTTTCAAAGGATCGATACAAATAAATTTGTGAAGTCCAAGATTTTACGCCGAGGTACTGTGCCCATGTGGCGTTTGTGAACAGCATGTGGTGCTCCCCATCTAGGCACTTACCGAGCCCAACAATGCTTGATTTCGGTGATCTAGTGGACACCGATGCTTTCAGTTAAAGGTACATATATGTACGTACGCAGTCGGGTTTGTACTCTTAAACGGGCCGGTCATACTTCCTCTCCCGTCTTATTCAATCCGTTTTCCTAAAAACATAAACATTGCTTAACACAATTGAGGATTCTTTATCCTCGACTAATAAATCCAGGAGAACGACTGCTGCTAAAATATCGCGTAGTGACAATTATTTCAGTCCTCTGGAATGTCATCCTGACACAGACAATGAAGACGACATGTCTCCGAGTGTTAGTCAGTTGCCTGCAAAAAAAATTATTGTTCCCCCCATTAAAATACTACACAAATCCAGTGAATATGTGCATCAACTGCTTAAAGATCTTACAATAAATGACTACTCCATTAAAAAAATTCAATAGGAATTAAACTGTTTTGTGAATCAATTGATTCACTGTATGCAATGGCTTAAAATGCAGAAAGTGTAAATTCTTTTCTCACGACCTTAAAAGCGAAAGGTCGTTTAAAACTATTATTTTCAGTTTAGATGAGATCCTTCTAGACTCTCTTAAAAAAGAACTAATTTCTCTTGGACTAATGTGTAAAGACATTAAAATGATCAAGAAAAATTATCAACAATTTGTAGATTTCCTTTACGTTGTGTATTTCGAAAATGGTTCTGTTCGGCTATCCGATCTTAAGAGAAATGTGAAAACTATATTTCGCACGCAAGTGAGATGGGAATTCCACCGCCGCCCAAAAAATAAATTGACTCAGTGCCATAACTGCCAAATGTTTGGGCATGGAGAAAAACACTGCAATGTCAAAACTTGCTGTGGTAATTGCTCGGGAAATAATCCAACAAACACATGCACATCTACCGCTATCTCAAAATGTGCAAACTGCGGCGGTAATCATAAATCCACTCATTCTACTTGTGAAGTCGTGAGAAAAATTTACAAATTAGGCAAAATTTGTCACCAAAAACAAATCGATCTCGTGTTTTGACTCGCACTACTTCATCACAAAGCCAACAACCTGCCAGGAGCTTTAACTTCAGTAGTATGAACGATTTTCCATCGCTCCCGAAGACCAGTGTTGGTAAGTTACGCGAGTTTTACAAATTTCAATTAGTTACGCGTAACTAACGTAACTAATGTAACTAATTGAATTAGTTACGTAACTAACGTAACAAATGTAACTAATCCTAAATTTTGACAGTTCTACACAAAAATCTTCACATCAGAATATAATTGGAAGCAATAAGTCGCGATTTTTAAAAGTTCTTGTTTTAAGTTACAAAATGTCTCAATCAAAAAATAAAACAAAGCGTCAGTCTTGAAGGCCTGTTTCCAATTCGTACGAGGATCTCGGATTCATACCGAAAAGATGCGCTGAAAATTCAAGATTGGAAGTGTTTTGCAAAATTTGCAATAAAAAATTTCAAAACACTGCTCTGCATATATAGTTTCACTAATATACATAGCTATTTTGGTCTATAGGAACACTTGCAAGATGCCTATAGTGAATTCCGAACGCAATTCTGATGAAGAAAAATATATTTTAATTGACGGAGATGAATCAGTAAGAATTAAATTAATAATGTTACGTTATCTGTCACTCTGTCAGGATCAGGAGAGGAACATTTTAAGTCTTTTGCTGATCCTGATAGTTATAACCACAACATTCATCAAAAGTGTTAATTCTTGGAAGAAAGCTAAAGTGTGAAATATTTAGGTCGCAGTGGAATTAAATAAAATGAAACCAGATTTGCTGATATTGTTATTTGGCGAAGAGTTTAACAACAGTGTCAAAAAAAATATTGAGTTGTTCGGTCCAATTTGTTAATTGATAAATAATTACCAACATTCAACTGCTTCATTGGCTGATGCTGTCAAGTTTTGGTTAGAATTAAAAGTTCCAAAACAATTCGAAAATCACTACAAATCCCGTCTTGATAACTCGCTTAATATTTATGCACTAGCGTCTTACTATTTGCATCCTTTCTATACTAATGACAAATTAGATAACAATCATCTTCTTGAGATTAATAACTTTCTTTTAAAAATATTGAATTCTGATGGACTAAACGAATAGGATCTTTTTGAGTCCAAAGATGGAATTTTTAAAACTTTGTATGTGTATAACACCATTATGATCATTAACTTGGAAGCATTGCAATGGTGCTCACACACACACAGTATGCATGAGACGAGGATTCAAAAAACGATATCTCAGAAGCCAGGATGTCGCAGATTCTACGAGAGGCAACGGTTCAATCAAGCTGAACAAACAACCATATCATGGGTTACAGACAGCAAGCAAAAACAAGGCAAATATTTCCACAATAACCGAACGACGCATCTTTACATTTACAAGGAAACAACAGACAGGCAGCGATAACGATGACGATCAGGCGACAACCTACATACACATGCAACCTATCAGCACAAGACTAGCAGCAGGCAGAAGTACATACTACTCAAATGGCAATCTGGCAATGGGATAATGTAAACATGTATGTATATACCTTTTTACTTTTCTTTTTAAATGACTGTCAATAAAGTGGTCCAGTTTTTTGGTGGATTGTAGCATTTAATTTTTTTGGTTTGGCTTATCTTTTTTCCATTTTCGAATGTATATTGCATAGATACATTTTTTGGTGCCTCCTGTGAGGAATTGTTTGAATTTGCCCTGATTACATATCGAAACAGTTTTCTGCAATAAATTATTTGGTTTTACGAGTTTCACAAAATTGCATAACGTTACATCAACCAGTGGTTTTGTGCAAACCTTCTAGAACATTCGACTAGGTGTGGCACGTGTGGAGAAGAATCGATCGAATTCGTGGGATTTCATACTAGGCGAAGACTTTTTTACAACTTTGTTAATCTCTGGACATTGGCACTTGTATTACACAGTAAGTAATGTGGTAATTTGGCGTGTGCCGACATAATGGCTGAGTTAAATCGACGCACATCCGAAGCTAACATATTGCGCCGTATGACAACGGCAATTTTGGCTGATGCATTCACTGGCGACGCCCATACATGCTCCCAAGAATTGGCTAGTTTAACCTTGCATTTCGAACGGTTTACTGCCGCTCATGATGTGCTAGTTGGCGACGCAGCCAATGACAACGAATTGGAGGCACATCAGCGGCTGTGGAACGAATTGGAGGATCTATGCAAGCCATCGGTAGCCAAGCTCAATCGATTGATGGCTCCTAAGCCTGAGTCATTGGTCCAGGAGGATTCGGCAGAACTGCGATCTGCCACTATGAATTTTAAATTGGATCCGATACAATTTAAACGCTCATCGATAAACCAGGAATTCCCGAGTACTACAAATTGCAAAAATTGCGCGAATCATTGGTTGGCGATTCACTCGAAGCACTTGTTGGCAATTTATACACTGGCGGCTATCAGGCTACTTGGGATGAGTTAGTGAGACGGTACGACAACAAGAAACAATTGGCTGAATTACACGTCTCTCGCTTCGTTGGCATCAAACCAGTTACCATCGAAACTGGCGCTGGACTATTGACTATTGTGGACACCGTGCGTGAATCGCTTCGCGCATTGCGTGTAATGGCACTGCCAGTTGATCAATGGGATGCCTTATCTGTGCCCATAGTCACATCGAAACTACCGCAGGTATCGCAACATGCATGGGGTATGCACACAAGTCAAAAGGACATTCATAAATTGGCTGATTTGCTGGAATTCGTCGAGAAAAGAGCACAGAGTCTATCTCTTGACGTTATTCATTGGCCTGGTTCCTCCAACAATGGCAGCGCAAGTGGCTCATCACAGCGGCGTTCAACATATGAACCACGTTTGGTGAAGTCGAAGTTGGCGGCGACTTCTATGGCAGTTGTGTTTTGGTCGATCAATAAAGTGGTCCAGTTTTTTGGTGGATTGTAGCATTTAATTTTTTTGGTTTGGCTTATCTTTTTTCCATTTTCATATGTATATCTGTTAATGTTGCTTAATGGGAAAAAATAAATAAAGAAATAAAAAACTACTGAAAGACGTAAACATTTGGTCCATCGGAGCCGGATACATCCTAACCAGGACAACATCACATCGTCACAACCAAGACCTGTACTCCGTACAGAAGCACGTTGTTACCATCGTCATAACCAAGACCTGTACTCCGTACAGAAGCACGTTGTTACCATCGTCACAACCAAGACCTGTACTCCGTACAGAAGCACGTTGTTACCATCGCCACAACCAAGACCTGTACTTTGTACAGAGGCACGTTGTTACCGTCGCCACAAGCAAGTGGTTCTACAAACCCTGGGCCATCCAACAGCAGATCTCTGAGGTCTTACAACGAAGTCCTAAAGGACGCATTGGTGATAGCGGTGATCGACAGGAGCGATACCGACGGTTCCATCACACCGGAACGGTGGCAACTGGTCAAGCTGAAGCTCTCGAGCAACTTCTTGGCCATCATGCGTTAAAAACCCCGGACCACCTCCTATCACAAGCGACGCTGGCTGGCACCAAGGCCATGTCAAGCTCATCGCTTGTTCAAACCAGAGATCTCTCGATCTCTTCACCAAGGCCATCGATGGTTTAGGAGAGATTTGGCCAAGTGCAAAACTCGAGGTCGTATTTCAGGAAGACATTCCTAGTAGACCTCGAACTCGTACCTGGATTCCAGCCGAACCCTCCTCTCCAGAAAGTATCCTGGAAATCATCCGGCTCAGCGAAACTGGAGGAACTAAGGGGTTCTTATAGGTGCGCGTTAATTGTGATCAATAAGGGATCCCTTAATCCTCTGGCGCAGACGAAAGGCATGATTCGGTTCGGATTCGAGTCCATTCATTTAAGGGTGTACAAAAAGGATGAGCTAGATGTTGATAAGGAACCTCCTCCTCCTTTAATACCTGACATCACAACCTCGGATCTTGGAGCGTCGATATCCTTTCCAGAATTGGATAGCGACGACTCCAATCTGTCCGAGGTGACTATCAAGCCGTCGGTCTCCTCTTCTGACACACTGTCGGAAATGGAAACCGATGACGAAGCAATTAGAGGTCCTACACGATCAGAGATAGAAGATGAGCTCTTGGGCACATCTTCAGAATCGGAGGACCTCAACAACACCGTGGTGGAGGCGACTCTAGAAGACTGTAGCAATGATACGGTTTCTCCAGATAAATCTCCACCATTCAAAAAAGGCTTCGGCCACACTCATTCTGCGTCTTTCTAGAAACGCAGAAGACATAATCCTAATCCAGGAACCATGGATTGCAGAAGGCGTGGTTCGTGGACTTAGGACACCCACATACGCTCCGCTCTATACAAGAGACAAAGGTAAGATTAGAACTTGTATATTAGTGAAACGTAGCCTTAATGTATTTCTACTTCCCAACCTCAGTGACCCCGACTTAACCGTTGCCAGACTAGAGACTGCCAAAGGCTCCTACTGGCTGGCATCGGCTTACCTTGGCCACGACCATGTGGGCCCTCTCCCTGGTGATAACCTAGAAAGGGTGGTACTGGAAGCTGGAAGGCAAAAAACTGGCCTCATAATCGGATGCGACGCTAACGCACATCATACGGTATGGGGCAGTACCTTCGCAAGTCTACACACCGAGTCAGAGGTAGACTTCAAAATTCAGTTGCGAGCATGCAAATACGCATTTTTTGTCTATGGGATCGTCATATAAACGAGAGTTTCAGGCGAATTCAACTCATGCCGAGCTCTAGTTTGTAAACGTGTTAATGTTTCTTTATCCACCTTTAGGCTGCAGTTGCTGTATCCAGCAGATTCTCTCAAATGTTCTCGCCCAATGTCATTGGCATCGCTGCAGACACGCGGTGTCTTGATTCGATTTAGCTGTAAATGGTAATTTCGCAATCGATGACTTGGAACCGATCGCGATTCGCAATTTTTTTCTTATCTATCTCTGCCTTTTTCCCCTTAGTTATAAAGTCTTCCAATCAAAGTGTTTTGTGTAAATAAAAGCAAAATAACATGCAGCCTGTGTTAGTGTCAAGTGTATAAGTGATAAAGTGGAAAAGTGCTTGTGAATTGTGAAGCAATGCTATGCTGTGCCTGTGCCTGTGCCCTGTTATAATCTGTGCCTGTGCCCTGTTATAATCTGTCCCTGTCCCACGTGTGTGCTTTCGTAGTTCTGAAATCGGTTCTTGGAGTCGCCGCGCGAGTGTTTGCCTCTTTCGACTCTGTGTTGGATTCTGAATAACGGTAAGTGAATTGAGAATATCTCTTCGAAAATACATAACTGATCTTTTGCTTCGAAATGTATGTTTCGATGTATGTATGGCCAGAATGTAAATTACAGAATATTTAGGGTGATGTAGGTGCATTTTATAAAAATGTTTAAAATTTGTTTAACACTTCAACAGAGCCCATATGACTGTTATAGATTGTACGGTTTACGTCTGAATATTTACATTACATAGAAGTACATTCCTCGATTACTTTTAAAATTAACTGCGTATTGTATTTTAACTCTTCTGCCGATGGATGTTTTAAAACCTTCCCATCAATGGAATAGGTTTGGCCGGACTTTCATACATTTTGTATGAAAATCGTAAACAGACCTTCGTAGGCAGTGCATGCAAACCAAGTTTTTCTTTGAATTTTATCGTATATTCTGCAAATTCTACATGACAGTGATGTATGGCTACTGCTGGGCTTTGGAGTCCTATTCGATGCACTCGTATTATCCTTGGATCGTTCATCTTTCCTTCGATCTGAGGGGTCACTAACTGCTCAATCAAAGAATGCACAAATTGTCGGCGTATAATACTCGTATATTGGTTTTGTTCGTTGTAGCTAATGCTGCGACATCCAACATGTTGTAGAAAAAAACCAATGGCCATCGCTTCGTGTGTCGTTTACATGTATATTCTCCCAACATTTGAACCATGACGTCGACGCCAACTTTATGTTTCTTGTAAAACAGAATTGCTTGTGGCTTTCTTGCTGTTCCAACCAATAGTGAACTGTAGACTGCCTTAGATCAATGATAGAGGTGAGTCACTTTTAGACTATATTTTAAGTACTAACCTCTTAATTTGCAATATTGGCAATGAGCTCACTTTTATAACAAGAAACCGACAAGAAGTGTTAGATATTACTCTTGTCTCCGACAGCATCACCCAAAGGCTAACAAACTGGATGGTATCGTCTGAACACTCCTTTTCAGACCATAGATACATCCAATTCAGTCTGAGTGATGCTCCCCCCAGCCAACCAGCTTTCCGGAACTGCCGGAAAACTGATTGGTCAAAATACAGAGGAATACTGTCAAAAACGTTATCCTCTGAACTATCAAGTCCTCCGCGTGACACCAATGAGCTTGACATGAAAGTCAGGGAATTTACTCCGGCTCTCAATAAGGCTATGGCCGCTTCCTGACCTCTTATTTAACCAAGAGGCAAGAAAAAGCCACATTGGTGGACATCGGCACTGGGACTGCTCAGAAACGCCTGCAGAAAACTTTTCAACGCAGCAAAAATCACAAGAAAAGTGACCGACTGGGACTCATATAAAGAATCCGTCAAATTATACAAAAAAGAACTGAGGAAGGCAAAGCGACAATCCTGGAGGTCATTCTGTGACAAAATTACAGAAACCTCGGAGGCATCACGGATTAGAAAAATCCTCTTTAACAACGTCAACACATCCGTTTTCATAATATTTTAGTTTACTAGAGTGCCTGTGAGTGAATTTTCTCAATTGTTAGGATTTTAGTAATGTAAAAACGCCATTATATGCCTCAGGAAAATTTCTTTCTTCTGAAATTTCATTTCTTAAGATTGGTTCAATAAAAGCATCGCAAAAGGAATCTATTTTACAGAAATAATAGAGAGGATATAAAAAAGCTTGTGCCTTCTGATGTTCAAATAAATGAAAATTTATTTATGATTCAACATAAGATGTTTTTTACAATGACTGATGGTAAAATCCGTAATTCTGTAACTGGTATGACATCAACACAAAGCAACAGCATCGTGGCATTAACTCAAAGTGGGGATGCTTCAAGAACCATAGCAAACAAATTAAATATAAGCCAGCGCACAGTTGTCAATGTACAAAAGCGACGAAATGTTCAGGTCCGAAATGTAGGCGGACGTCCTAAATTGCTATCAGATTCAGATGCACGTCTAATGACACGAGAAATGCGAAAAAACAAGTCAACGACTCCAAAAAAGGCTGCACAATCCTTAAAAAAGACCGTCAGCGAGTGGACCGCGCGTAGAGCACTACAAAGAATTGGCTTCGAATCAGCTGTCAAGAAAAAGAAACCGGCTTTATCGCCTAAAAACATCAAAGCCCGTTTAGCGTTTAGCAAAAGTCACAAAAATTGGAGCATTGAGGACTGGAAGCGCGTGATCTGGTCCGATGAGGTAAAGATTAACCGATTTCACTCGGATGGGATAAGCTATTACTGGCGCCGACCTAATGAAACCATCCAAAGGCATCATGTCAAACAAACGGTCAAACACGGAGGGGGAAGTTTGATGGTGTGGGGCTGCTTCACGTGGTGGCATATTGGGCCACTCGTCAAAATTAATGGTATTATGAAAAAGGAAGACTATCTAAACCTTTTGCAGACCAACTTGCCCGATTTCATAGATTTGAGCGCATACACCGAAGAGGAGGTGATTTTCCAACAAGATGGGGACCCTAAACATACTGCAAAAATCGTCAAAGAATGGCTATCCCACCAAAAATTTCAGGCAATGGAGTGGCCTGCACAATCGCCCGATCTCAATCCAATTGAAAATTTGTGGGCGATAGTGAAAAGGCAGCTGGGAAAGTATGAAAGGGCACCTAAAAACATGGAAGAACTATGGAATCGAATACGAATGGAACCAAATTCCTCACAATTTTTAGAGAATCTCGTGGACTAAATATTAAAAAAACATATTGTTACCCAGAAAAGCGACACGTGCAAAACTGAGAAAATGAAGTTCCTCTTATGTTTCTTATTTATTTTGGTTTTTTTTTGTTTATTTGTAAGGTTTTATATTAAGAATTAAGTAATGAATAAAATACTTAAACTTTTTTTAAGTTCTCTTGCGTTTTTCTTTTTTTATAACACCCTAAACTTAAATCCTTAAACATTTGCTCGGTTTTGCACGGTACTGTACATAGAAAGTTTGTTGGTAGATATATTTTTTAGGAAAAAATGCACCAGATAAGTTTTTTGATACGTTGGTGGATGACCTAACATTAATTTATAAATAAGTAATCGGAGCATCCATTAAAATGGCAAAAACGTGGCTGCTTTGAATGATAACTACTCTTTAATCAGAGTAAGGGTAGATTTCGCATTAAGCAAGTCATACAGATTACGTACATGTATACTTTGTTGATGAAAGACCTTTGGCAACGGAATTACGTCCTGGAACCCTGCTCAACTTGACGACTAATTCCAAACGAGTGTTGGTCAATTTGGCGACCAGCCAAAATTGTTAAATTTTTATTGCGAACTCAGCGACTTGGAAACAGCAGTAGCCGCTTTGCATTTTAGCAACGGACACTGTCCCAATAAACTTCAGTACATTTATGAGTTACATACATCTTGGTGAACTTGGCGATCATGTATATTTAGTCAACTTGGCAACCGACAGTTTCGTTGCAAATGGACGATTAGCGACGTGAACTTCAAGACCACGCCTTAGCCGTGGCAAATTACTACTGGAGAAAAATGTCGGAACTATAACTGTCAACTTGGCGACTCGGTCACTCGGTCAACGTGGCGGCCGACAATTTTCATTGTTTTGGGTATTGTGAACAAAAACATTGGTTAGAAATGGATCCTGTTGCATTTGCAATTGTTGCTACTGAGGAGGAGAATATTAGGCGCAAAGGAGAATTAAAAATGCAGCGTAATCCGTTTGACCTTGAGGATCAAGTGTGAGTTGTTGCAAAAGATTTTGTTTTATTCCAAAGTAAATTAAAGTTTATACTCGTAAATGTAGGATCGAGTCAAACCACGAACACTTCGCCACACAAACATAACAAAGATAACCAACGGCATACAAAGTACAAAGGATCACGCCACGTAGGATACAGCAATCAAGAATCATACGATGAACACGAGACAAGAAAACATACGACGTACTTAGAACAAACACGATCAAATACACAACAAAAACTCTGCAACGAAACGGACGAGACAAAAGTACCGTACGCTTGCACACGACACAAACGAAAACGAGCAACCATGGAGTAACCCTTCTGGTACTCTGATAAAAAAGAAAATAAAACTAGCAGTTGATCAGAGAATACGAATGAGAGTACTCGTCATCAAACGCCCGTTCGATTTTGTAATCGCGAGTTTAATTTAAGATAAATAAAACGTACATTAGTTAGAAAATTATTTAGTGTTTCATTTCGGAATCCGACATAGATTTAAAAAAGAAGTATGTATTGCAGAAACTAGAACTTGAACTTGGACCTATTTTTTTATCCTCTTCAATCACTATTTGAAGTCGGTTTATGGGCGAAGGTTTATTCCAACACAGTTGGAATGGAACAGTCTACATTTTCGGGCACGTTAAAAATGCTGTTGAATATTTTGGAAAGGCTGTATCCAGTCTGAATAAAATTAAACATGAACGATGCGGATAAAAGACAGGCAAAATTAGACTTCTACTCAAAGGCCAGTTATGTGCATGGATGGAACTCATATCAAAATTATCCCACCGGCTGAAGAAAAATATTTATACTACAACAGAAAAGGATATTATAGTATAAATGCAATGTTGGTATGTATATTTAGCTAAGAACTTCATTTAAATGCTCCTAAATCAATTATTCTTAGATTTGCGTATACGGTTTATCGATGCACAGTATCCAATCGAGGGCGCAGTTCCCCTTCAACCACACAGCGAATAGTTACTGCCAGCCTTTTGAAGGAGAAAATTAAAATTCAAAAAGATTTTTACACTAAAACTGAGGCATTCCGTGAAAATATAAGAATAAATCATGAGGAAGTCTCTGCCAGCTTAAGACAGATATGTAAGGGTCGTAGAAAAGCTGTGTGAACTAAAAAAAAATGTATTGAGGAAACTCAGCGGCATAACAAAATTCAAGAGGAATTATTGCAGCGCAAAATTGAGATCAAACTACAAATGTAAAAACTCGAAGAGATAAGGCTCAATAACTAAAAACAAAAAAGAAACAAACCTGAAATATTGTTTTTAAGTTTTGAAGTGTTAAGTATATTTTAAGTTTGTTATAAACTGTGCTCATTTTGTTATGCAAAAAAGCACACGCCACATTAATAATTTGTGCGGCCTTACGGGGTGAGCAATGCAGTTGACGTACACCAAATGTGTTTTCAAGGCACCGATAGTCCTCTATATTACGAGTTCTGCTGTGGCGTTTGTTTAACGCTTTGATGACTACCACTTGTCGGCGAACGATATGGAGTAATAACCCATGGCTCCAGAGGATATCCGGAATCACATGGAAAAGCATTCAGTGTTTTTTAATTTACCATAAAATTGAGACAGATGTCTCATGTTTTTAACGTAAGTACCTGCCATGTGGGCTTAAACTTACGGGATGCCCATACATCCATGGGAGCAAGGATACGCCTTGCCATCGCTCACAATGATATTCATTTTTGATACCAATTCGGAACTGTGTTGCCGGCACAAGTTCCACCCTTGGTATGAGTCGAGGCCGACCTAAAACCTCTTACTGCTCTTAGGGTCGCAGCACCCAGCACTTATTGCAACTCCACATTAAGTCAACCAAGGAAAACCAAAGGAAAACCATAGGAAGACTCTTTCCCGCGATTTTGGGTTTAAACCACAGCCACCATGACGCTCCCACAAGGGGGCCTACCCCTAACAAGTCAGGCCCGGACCGAAATCCGGGGGGCTCCTGACTCCCATGGTACCGTGATTTAAGTCCTGGTAGGGACTACCGGTGGTCCAGCCGCCAACAAGACCTATGACCGGCAGCTGGTGACTGATCAAATCGTAGCAACCTTCGGTAGCGTCATCTGAAGATGTTTACGATAAGACCAGTACTTTGCTCTGCCCCCGTTCATTATTAGACAACGTCATTAAAGGGCGAAGCCTTGATAATTGGGCGGGGGCCCAAATAAAATTGAGACACGGCAGTATGCCGTTCTATATACATTGTACATACCTAAAATCCAAGGGTTTCTTTCTGCATTTGCTTCCTTTGAGTTTTCACCCAGCCATGGGTCGTCTATAACTATTAATGAGTTTTGAAGTCCAAATGCGGAAGTTCCTTCGATTCCGGCTGTGGAGATTTCTAGGCCTGCCAATTTTATGACGGCTTCTTCAAGCCTGTGTTACGTGCAAATCACGCCCCAAAAATCCTCCATTCACCCCTCTGCTCTCCTGCCTTTTCTTGTTTCGTCCCCGTTCTTTTCTTCCCGTCATGCTCTGGATGCCACGGTACAGGTGGGATTTACTAGATCCTTTGGATCCAGTTCCCTCCTTCGGCCTACCGCTCCAGAGATGACCATATAGGTACCCCTGGTAGAGCCAGGCGGACGGCCTGAAAACTGTAACGGACGGACGGTCTGCCGCTCACTTGATGCCCGAAGATGTCGACACCTTAGCAATGGCCGAGAGCCCACCCCAAAACTCGATATTGTTTGCTCTTCCGGCCACAGAATTTGTAAAATCCCAAAACCCCAAATGCAAAAACAATAATTGTGAAAGAAAGCTCACGATTCCCCACGATCAGTTCTCCTCATTCGTGTCTGCAAGGAGACTTACGGGCCCCGCAATAAAAGTTTTCTTTTATAAAAGTTTCCTTCCTACTTGGCGGTCACTATTTGAGCTCCCCTTAATTCTTCCCCAAAAGTGTTCCGGGTCCGAGGGCGTAATATGGACCTAAGCAGTCACGCGACAGACAGAACGAACACGACAAAACATCGACTGGTGTGATTGGGTGGTTCCATGGGGAGGCTGTCAGAGCTCTGGAAGTGAGTCCCTTTGTTGACAGCTGAATTAGTGGAACCATGTATGAATGTGTGTGTGGGTGACAACTAGCCGAAATGCGCGGCTAGGTAATTAATATCTAGCCGTCATAGCGGAAGGACACCAGGAAGAGAAAAAAAAAGTAGAATCGAGAACGAAGTAAAAAAAAAAAACAAAAAAAAAGAGAAACTAACTAACGAACAAACAGAGTAAACCAACAAAAAAAAAATAACGAAAGGAAAGCCACAAAACGAACGAACGAAAAACACAAAAAAAAAACAACAAGAACAAAAACACTAACACTAAAGGAAAACTATACGACGAACGAACAAGGGAAAAACCCACCACCAAAGACGAACAAGGGGAAAAACCACAAACCCCCAGCGAGAAAACGAGGAAGAACCGACGGACGAAGGACGCCGAGAGTAACAGCGGCGGGAACCCTCACCAACTCCGAAAACCAAACAGGAGCGACCACAAGTAGGCAGGAGAAGAGATAAGTACCACTTTGAATTTTTGTTTAAATTATAAATACCCACATAGTTGTGTAAACTTCCACCTAATTGGGAACCTTTGTGATACGGTAATCCCGTAAGGCTCTTTACCGTTTTCGCGGCAAACCCCGTAACCCTTGAGCGGTTATTTTTAAAACGTTCGCGAACCGGTCACCTCCTAGTGAGTCACTCCGTTGGTGATCGAACGGAATCGTGGGCCTTCCGTCGGCCGTCAAATTTAGTGTAATAGTTTGTTGGTTAAATCTTGAGGTGGGCAACCCCTTTGGTGTCTCACGATTGTGACTTGTTCTATGCCATATACGGCCTTTGTCATCCCCCCTTTGTTTACAAAAAAAAACATTGCACTTAAATTCCCCATCAGTGAAAAATTCATTTGTTTTGTTTTATCTTGTTTTCCCGATTTTCCATAAAAATCAGGTGGCGTCCAATTGTTTACGTTTAGTTTCCCCCTTTGTCGAAATTACCCAGACTGCCAAGAACACCAGACAAGCAGACGGAAGAAGAAGCAGCGGAGCTTGACATCGGCATCCTCAAACGAAGATGCTTGCTGGCATCTATAAACATCCTATTGACTCAGGCGAGTAGAGTCAATCGGATTCGAAGGCACAGAGCCGATTGCTCGAATTGCTTCAAAACCTGCTCCTACCATCCAGGAGGCTGCTCTTGCCGCCGGAATAATTCAGACAGCCATGGTCCCATCAGCCAGTGACCCACCAACCCCAGACCTCGGAAAACAACCCCTATAGCTTCACGGGAGGAACCCTAGAGTGCGACAGGAGGTCCACAGGAACACCGTTGTCCGAGCCCATAGATAGACGGGAGACTCATAACGGGCAGCATCAGACAGGACGTCTGAAAGTCGCCGACCGGTGGGGACGGATGGTCCTTTCAATCCAGACACCACAACACGATGATGACGGGTGGGGGAAGACGATCCCTGGAACATACACCCCAACAAAAGCCAAGCAATAGGAGGTTTAAATAACACCCCATACTGCTACCACTGTGGGTGCGGACACCGGCATCACATCCCACAGCTGATGTGGATGCAGCTAGCCAGAGCTAGCAACGAGCCAAGTGATCGACGACCAGTATAATCGGGCAAACCCCAACGACGTACCAACTTTAAAAGTTAGGTTCGATGGGTGAAGGGATGACGGCCCCTTTTTAAGCCAGCACCCCACCGATGGAGCACCGAAGGAGCAGCAGAGGCGTGTAGGCGGAGGGCCAAGTATTAACACACCCTCCAACAAGGGAACTACAAGCACAGCAAGAGGGTCAGCTAAGTTTTTTTTTGCGATTTTTTTTTTTGAGTTTCGCGAAAACCAAAGTTTTTCTTTCTTCTGTGAGAGTTTGCGAATTGCTAAAAGCAATTCTGTCTTTTTGTGTAGAGTAGATTTTTTTTTCTTGAATAGAGTCGCGAGTTGTGCTTAAAACAAAAAACACACAAAAAAGGGAGGAGACTCAAAAGGAGAAAGGATACGGACGAGGAATTGGATAGCGGGAGCAGCGGGACAGAAAGAGTGTGCCAGAAAGGGGCCCAGCACCACTACGAATCAAAAAGCTAAGTATAGTGTAGTGCAGTGTAGTGTAGAGAAAAAAAAATTAGAGATTTTCGTTTTTTATATTAGAATTTCCGAGAATAGACGGGACACGAGTCGACGAGTGTACCGCACACGTCAATTAAAAATAAATCGTCGAGCTCCAACGGGGCTTTTATAACGTGAGAAAGTTTAGTTTTTTTCCTTTTTTCGTTCGTTTTTTTTTTTCATCGGGGAAGTTTTTCCGTCTGGGTTTTTGGTTTCGTGATTTCGGATTTCAGGTTTAGCTGCCATCAAAGCGCTACTTGGGAGGAACCCACCGCGGGGATAGTAAGATCCCAGAAAGTGTTATCGTTTGGTTCGGGGCATCGCCGTATCGGTGCGGGAATCAAACATAACACATTTCTTTATTATTGTAGTACATGCTCGTACATACTATAATAATAAAAAACTATCTTATGTTTGAGTTTGGGTTATTTTTGGCTTCATACAAAAAAAATTCGCTCATCCGGGATTTTCGATTTTCCAAGATGAGCTGAGTGATGAGAATTGAAAAATAAACTTGAGTGTGTAGTAAAATTATAAAAATTAAATTGATAAAGTGTAAAGTCGGCCTAGGAGTGGTGGTTTGGTATCACCAAAATGTAATGCCCTGAGAAACCATGCGAAAGAGAAAGTTATACGTTTTCTCTTCCTTCTTTCATTCTGGATATAGTCAAGAGGAAGGATAGTCGTGTTAGAGTAAATTAAGAATCGTAAAAATATAATCTTTTAAAATCAATTCAATCTTTTATTATTACTACAAGTGTTTTATTTTACTATTCGAATAGCAGAATCAGGAGCAGACAAAATTAACATGGTGGCCCTTTAGCAAGTGGGCTGCGTTATGACAAATAAAATTTAATTTACCGATAGACGTGTAATATTTCTGTATAAACCTCTTAATAGCAATTTCAGAAGATATCGTTGGGAAAATATTTTGTAGCTCATTTAGCTACAGCATTATTTTTTTAATTAAATATATATATTTTTTTAATTGTGCACCTTTTTGTTGCTCTGCTCTACAATTTAAGCAAATATATAAATATATGTATAACCAGACCGATGGTAAATATCCGTGACCTTTAAAGTTCTAAAAAATAGAACCCAAAACCTGTTACAAATCTTATCAATTTGACATCTTACCAATTTGAAATCACAATTAATTAATCGTAAAATAAAGAAGTATTGAATTTTATAATTAATATTTAAAATACAATTTATCATATTTTTGGTGTTGCTTCTTAAGAGTAAGTTGTAATAATAATATTAACGTGCTCGCCTATTTGTCTACATAAATTGGTCTAAACTATGTAGTAAATGTATGTAGATATATTATATTTTTATGTGTATATCTTAAATGATTTCCCCATTGTTTCCATTAATTCAATAAACAAAAAATAAAACCTCACTGTACACTATTATCTATTAAAATAATAAATTGTTGGTGCTAAATCTCAGACAGACTTTACAATATGTTGTCTTGTTTTTCACTTATTTTATGTTGTTTCCATTTTTTTTTTGTCACTAGCAGTCATCACATTGCATGCGGGAAGTTTTGTTTTTTTATTTTATTGTAATCCCTACGGTTAGATGGCTTAAGTCTAGTACTTACGACCTATTACCATGACCTGGATTAAGAAGACGGCAAAAAGGAGGTGTAGTCATGCGGCTATCAACTTGAATGGTACGCCTTTGTCGCATCGACATTCGTTATTGACGACATGTTGAGGCAATAAATTCACTGTGCTTTTCAACCTAAAAATACAAAAGGAAAAATTTAAGCATGATTGTTGTCTGTTAAGGAAACTATTACTACTACTACTTGCTGGAACGAATTGATATTTTTCAATAGCTGTAAAGCAAATAGCGTGACAAATGCCGTATAAGAGCTACAATACTTCAACATATTTGGAATTGACGACAATAAGAAACTTTCCTGACTAGTTTGTTGAAATAGAGGTGGTGCCAGATGAACCCTACTATGACGGAGCAATCAAGACTTTCGTATAAGCATGAACTTACAGTTGACGACGTCTCGCCAAAATAAAAAAAGGCAACGACGTTCGGATCTGCAGATGATATTTTTATACCTTGCATGCGAAAACTAATGGTGGCCCTAACCTGATATAAAGATATCACCGCCATCCAGGAAGTGCAGCGTGATAAGGTGAACAAAACAAACTTCTATAGATGACAGAAGCAACGTTTATTTCTATACAAATTTGTTGTAAAGGACAGATTAATGCAAGAAGTCTTGACATTTTGGCATGTTCTCCATATCACAAATAAATTCGCCAACATCATTGTGATACACAGAAGAAATAGACAGTGCTACAAATTCTTTCTATGAGCGATCTCCAATGCCCTAAGTATAACGTTAAAATGGAGAAGTGCTATTCGAGGAACAATGTTCAGTAGTCTTACCAAAAGATAAGAAGATCAAGCTAAGAAGCCTCAAATTGAGATCTGTAGCGATGGGCAAACAACTTTAAGAGAAAATTCTGGGTAGGATCGAAAAAAATTACGTTAAGTTAAGATTTCCGTCCGTCGATGAAAATGAAGTAGAGAAAACTTGAGTATAAATAGGCAGGCACCCACCCAGACTGTAGATTTGGAAGAAATTATGCCGAACGAATGGGACATCAGCATTGTTTGCTTGATTCTTTAACCTACTTCAACTATAGATGCATCTGTCTTCTTCACTTTTTGTACAAAATATCCTTTGACGTACTGTGGGAATTTGACAACAATGTAAAGATGTGATGAAAATAGTTTTACGCCTGATAAATCCACAATGGACCAATGAGTCATACCACGATAAATTCTAGAGGAAAATCAGGTTCATACTGATCACTTATTTAAGTATTTCGAGGCGATATATGACAGGATATATAGAGATGAGCTATACAACGTTGTACCTTAAAGAGCAGAAGCAATCCCACTGGATGTCAGAACCACACTAAACGTCTAATTTTCAATTCAGTCCCCAATAAGAAGCATTCGAGTGAATATCTACGAGTATGACAGAACATTCACTTTTCCCTTCTGATAAGATTATGTCACGTCTATTTGACGCCTGAAACTTTAAGGATTCGTTACAAATAGTTTTTTTTAGGTATTGTTTAACATGGTGCTGTCGGTAACTCAATTTCAGGTTCCTTTCCTTTCTGAATTTAAACTCGGACATAACGCGTCTCTACCAGCGAAAACATTTATGACGCGTTTAAGAATGCTATCGTTAAACGAACGCACTATTGGTGTGAAAAGTTCCATTCCGGTGCGTCGGAAACGAACCGTTCAGAAAACAAGAAACAGTAATTGACGACTATGTCGACGGTTGATGCATATACAACGAAATCGGTGCGAGATACTGTGGAGTATCACACATGACAACGAGTCGCAATCACTTTTTCGTAAGAAAAGTGAAGAAACTCTGCAAGTGGGTGTCGCATGAACTGGAACGATGTGTGCATCACTTAGCTTAAGACAACAATGTGAGTTTTTTCTGCACGGGATAAACCTGTGAAGAAAAGTGGATTCTGCATAGCAGCCGAAAAGCCAAACACACCACAAATCACGGTCTTCACCCAAAAATGGTTATGACCTTGTTCCCAGGAATGGTTTCGACCAAAAATTTAGCCATGAAATAAATGTAGTCGGGTATTCGCAGATGGCCCTAGAGCCGATTGAGGATGCGACGCTGGTGTCTTTTTGACTTTTTGGACGATAATGTTAGATTTCACACCTTGTTAGAAAAACCAGCATCTGTCTTTCACGCAAAGATATGTATGTATATGCAATCCTGGACGAAGCATCTGCAACCACAGCCAAGGTACGCTTAAAACTTTGTTGAATTCTCTCAAGACTTCCCAGTTAGTTCGAGAATGAAAAAAATTACTGAACGCAGTGGGAAAGCTGAATTCACTAAGTTTTGTCCCATGTTACAATGGAAATACGGAAAGCTATGCAAGGCCCCAAGGAGAGTTTTGCAGGACCAGAATCTACGTTAGGTCTGCCTGCGGCCTCAGTTAGGGCGTCTATTGAGAGTTGGGTTTCATATGTGCAGATGGCATGACTCGAATGCTTCCCGACGTCACTAAAAGGTTAGCGCTTTTCTTGCTGTCCCTCAGCGGTACTTCGCGTTTGCAAAGCATTTAAAATCGCTAGGCATAAGTAATTCCACATCCTGCAACGCGTTCTGTAAAAGCGATGACAAAACCACTGTGAATGTCCGGCCTACGCTCTCATCAAGCTGCAGCACTAGGAACAGACTGAACACAGACAATTTATCACTGAAGCGCTTGGCTATATTTCTTCAAATGACTAAGAAATTTCAGTAAACGGACCGTACAAGGAGCACAATGAACCAGTTCTTTTTCTGAGTCCTCTGTTCCGATAGAAAAAATGTTATCAGAAGTTGTACTGCTCAAAACTTTTATAGCACTTAAACAATAAAAATCTGAGACACATTCATATCACTTTTAAATAAATTTCTATTGAAAGCAAATAAATATACAAGCAGTATTGATTTGTTTGCAACTGACCTTTACCTTTCCATGTTCGTTATGCCTCGTCCGCGAAACATTTTTATCACAAAATAAGGCCAGCTAGACATAAAAAGCAAGAAAAATTAAGCTTAATACTCCTATTTTTGTTTGTTGGCTAACCTTTCTTTATATGCGAATTCTAGGATACTGACCCATCATCACTGCCTTAGTAATTTTGCAATACCTCTATTAAGTTTAACTCTATTAGGGCGAGCCCAACCTAATTGTGTGATAAAATAACACAAACCATTCATTTGATACATAAACCTCCGACGGAAACACCACTAAACAAATCGTTTAAAACATTTAATTCACACCAAGGAAACTCATGTAATAACAAGCGCAATACATCATGTTTAAAATGTAAGAAAATACAGAAAACACATGAGGAATGCCACAGTAAAAGAAAAAGAAAAAAATTACTTCTATTTGAGGGACTGCTACCGAGTTTGGCAAGCAAATAAATAATATTTGCCAAATCCGGCAAACTCATCGAAAATGCAAATAAATTATGAGGACTCGTTCATATCCTTGCACCATAATATCCCGAATGCAACAGTTATTCCGATCAAGCTATATCGATTATCTATGTCGCAATCGTTAACCCTCCACCCAATCCCGATTGAAAAAGTCACTCACCAGAATGAATAACAAGTGAACTTACCATTCTATCTTGGGAAATGTAAAAATCCGATACAGCGGCTGCCAAATAGAGCACTGCTCTTTGTTCAAATGCTGCTAGACATTCACATCCGGCCCGTGAAAACCACATGTAGTCAACAACACTTGTAAAGCTAATATACACTATCATTTACGTTTCACTAGCATTTTTGTAATTGGCTATCGCTGCACCCTAGTCATCTTCCATTATGTCCAACATATCAGAGAACTGTTGACTAGTGAAGTGAAGGCTCCAAAGATTTTTGTCGGCCTATAAATACTACAGCGTATTCATGGTCTAGGAAGTATTCCGCCGATAATGAGCCTCTGCCTCTGCCCGGCATTGAAATTATCCACAAATCGAACGGTATTATGCTCCGAAAGTACAGACTGAAAACAAACAGAAATAGTAATTGTTAGTCAAATAAGTAGCAACGTATTGAATCTGTTGTATTGTACAATAATTAAAAACACGTGATTTTTCAAAGGACTCTGACCGTGAGATTTGTTAATAGACGCCATAAAACATGCAACAGGTTGTTGAGGAGGTAATTGATCGTAAACTTTTCTTCACTGAATTGAATTGAGAAAAACTATTGATTTACCTATGCTAAGCGAGCAACATTTGACTCCGACTACAATGCTTCACTCGAAAATCCAGTTTGTTCAAGCCTGTTCAGAATTGAACTTGTGTTAAACCCGGGGGTAGAGTTAGGTAGAGTCTACACGGTGCATGTCAGGAACATGAAAGGTCAACCTCTTTTAAAGGTCTTAAAAAAACACAATGGTCCAGAGAAATGAGTTATGATACAATTTCATTGCAGCAGAAACTCACTGAATAGGTTCCGCATTTGAATCCAGATCAAATAATAGTTTTTTAACAAATTTGTGCAACAAATTGAGATTGGTAAATGTGATTTGTTCTTTCTAGATTCTCAGAGAGGAACTTGCAAGACTTTTCTTTAAATTTGCTCTTATCCCAAATTCGGGAAGATAAAGGAGCTGCTGTTGCAGTGACCTCCTCCGGAATAGCTGCTCATGAAGAAACACCTATTTGTAGCGTCATTAAATAAAGTAGCGTGTTTGGACGGATAATTGGAATGTATTGGGAAGAAAAGAGCAAGCGAAGCACAGATACAAAGTGCCTTTACGTGCCTAAGAAGATTGCTCCAAAAAAGGGAGGTCTTTATTTGAATGAGAAAGAAAAGGGTTACTTCCATCGAGAATCCACTTCTAAAACGGATTTTCGGGTAAAGCAAGTAATATTATGTTAGAAATGGAACGATATGGAAAAAACCAAAGTGGATTTCGGTGGAAGTAACCCTTCTTGATCCCACTTCAATAAAAAAAAAAAAAACGTTCCCTCTATTTCGGACAATCTTCTTGCACCCGCCAATGTGAACATGCACATTGACACACCCACTTAAAGGAACTTAA
The DNA here is from genome assembly GCA_949129095.1 of Volucella bombylans. NCBI lineage: Eukaryota > Metazoa > Arthropoda > Insecta > Diptera > Syrphidae > Volucella > Volucella bombylans. The sequence goes on from OX422140.1 coordinate 49,814,968, forward strand.
ATTTGGTTAAAGTTCATGGGCCATCCTTACAACATAAAAATACAAAACCTCCTCGAACACACTTATGCATGTACAAACTCGCAGCCACTGAGCGGTGACAGAATAAATACTGCGTATATGCATACTATTTGGGAACAGATGTTTATCTTTCGAATAGACTAAAGCGCTTACCGTGTCTTGAAAAATACGATTAAGCATTTTATTATGACGCTCACAGAATTCCTTGGACATGGATCGATTGTCTCTAAAGCCAGCTGGCGGCAGATGTGTTGCATAGCATTCTTCCCAATGTGGAGAGGTCATCGTGGATGATATGCCACACTGCGCAAACAACTGTATTAGTTAAATTGCATTCGCATGCATATTCCAGAAACTTACCACAATCAACGAAACAAAATCCTAATTTAATCGTTGACGACGTTTTCTTTTTTTCTTTTCTTTTTTTTAAATTGCTTTTCCTTGTCGCAGACTTGTTTTTTTTTATCACGATGAGAGTAAATCGAGAGGATAATTCCAAAGTAGAACCAAACGAAAGATTCAAACAAAAATTAACAAACAGTAAGCCGAAGAAATCACCGAAGAAAAAGTATTTAATCGTTAAATTAGCACACACGACACAAGCGTTTAAAAAGAAACAAAGCTCTTTTGCCGGTTTCAGAGGATTTTAAGAACAGAACAACGAAGGAGGCGAACAAAAATTCAAGTTCTGCTGAGGTTCGGCGTCACGAATGTTTTCTATTGAAATCGAGAAGACAAGAATTTCTATACAGAATTTTCGATTTTCCTTTAATATATGGTGTTTTCAAAGGTCCCGAAATGTTTTTAATTAATCAGTACAACGCTTTCAAATGGAATTTATTCCTAATTTAGAAGAAAACGTAATTTCTCAACAGCAGCAAGCAGTGAACTGTTACTATCAAAAGAACCCATTGGCGTACATTTTGACAGTAAGCCTACAATTGCAACTCGCGTCGAGCATAACGAATATTTTACATGGGCGAAGAAAACGCACACTCTCTCTAAGAAAAATTATTTGAAACTACCTCGATTGTAACATCATAAAAATTTGTCTTGATATTTTATTTTTTTGCGTGATTTAATTCTAAACATCGGATGCATTTCCTCACTAATTTTTTTTTAACTGCAACTTTCCATGTCCTCGCAAAGGTGAAAAGCAGTGGATGAACTCTGGAAATTTATTACGTGCTGTCCTAATGACGACAAGTGGTAGAATCTTATGTACTCACCTCTATTCTCTTAGTGACAATGATAATCTATCACTTAAAATGTTTTCATTATGTGACCTTAATCACAGCAAATATATAAAAAGCTAGCAACGCTTTGATTTTTATCTGTCATTTTTTTCAACACGGTGTTCAATTGAATACTGGATTGGCTTATTTAGGTGTTTCTTTGAGTTTTAAAGTAAATAACTAATATAAACAGTATCACATTATTTTTTTTAAATCAACCGTGAAAGTACCAACTTCACGTCAGAAGACGTAATATTTGGGATTGATCTAATCATTTAAGTTTGCCAGAACAAAAGTAAGTTATATACAATTTATTAAAAGGCACACATAAACAATTTTTTGCCTTAGGTTTGAAAGTTATTTTCGGCTTTCAAGAGAAGCATTTTCATATGTATTAAGCGAATACTCGAAGTTCAGAGAAACACAGTGACAGTTTTCACAGGTACAAATGATATGAAAATTGACAGCTGCTTTTAGATTCTTAGCCGACGGTATTTATCAAAAAGTGACAGATTATGATTTTAATGTGGCGGTGGCTCAACCTACCGTGTCGAAAATTCTCACAGATTCAAACAACTGGAGTCAATATTATATGACAGAAGGTGAAAAGAGGCAATGCAAACTGGAATTTTTCAACAAGACTGGATTTGCGGAGGTAGTTGGCTGTGTGGATGCGACCCACATAAAAATAATTCCACCAGAAGTTGAAGATCGCCATAGATATAACAAACAGAAAGGATTTTTAAGCATAAATCCTATGACTGTAAATTTTGTAAATTTTCTTAAATATGTTAATTCCAATTTTCAATTTGAAGTGGGCGATTACCGAATAATGATTCGATATGTTTACGTGAAATATCCGGGAGCATGCCATGACTTAGAATATTTGTTTGCGAGTTGAGTTCTTGAATGATCTACTCATTGAAAAGCACAGATATGAAAAGCTGACTACTTGGTAGTTCATATAATATTGTAATATTTATATTTGTGTAGGTTCATTCCTTTCAATACAATCGCTTTATTGAACACAATTACAATTTACAATTCAATTGCTTTTCCCAACCACTTTTATTTTTTTCTCTATATTTTACTTAAACCTCTTTATCACTATCTTAATTCACCTTTTAAGTTCCACTTTAGAACTCTACTTCACCTCTGTTCGTACTGGTAAAATCACTTTAGGTTGAGTTTAAAAAAAGGGTCCGACCTAAATTCAACAGAAAATTAATTCCTATATATATGTAAATACGAGTATATACTGAAAAACTCAGGTGCGTCAATTTGCATCCCTCTCTTGGAGAAGTACATCACTAGGCAAAATTATAAACTCAAACTCAAATTTTCATTTTTCTTGTGATATACTTAAACATTTATTATTTTATATTATTATTTATTATCATTATTATTTAAATATATGTATTATTTTCAGGAATAACGATTACAATTCGTGGTAAAAAAGGATTATACCGGAATTATCAAAAAGAGTTCATGGATGCAAAAAAAAGATGATTACCAAATATCTGATGAATGTTTGTCAAACGGAAAGGTGTCCGAAATTGAAAAAAATTATCACTTTATGCGCATTTTCACTAAAAATTGGTCGAAGCAAATAAATCAAGGAGGAAATTTGGAAAGAACGGGGAATGGTTGGAAAATTGTCTCCATATCTATACTGAAAGAGGACAAGAAACGTGTGATTTACCAAGTATTATACATCAAAGTCATCAAAGACCAGAAGAAATATAGATATCAAAATAAGTGCAAGGTTTCAAGGATGCAACAGAATGAAGACCGTTTAAACATGTTTGTACTCTCATCGAACGCACTCATATCTTTGTTAAAGCATCTTTTGATACACCTAACAAAACTTTTAAAAACGGTTCGTTTGTTTTAATCCACAGTTTTGCTCGGATTAGCTTTTAGACACCCTATTATTACTACAATCATAGACTTTTGAATGTTTTTTAAATTAAAATATTATGTTAATCAACTGTGGTGAGAAAGTCCTATTTTAGCGGAAGATTCTGAAACGCCCTATGACACATTTTCTCAAAATTCACTAATTTCATAGCTCTGGAAATTTCCTTTTAACAGGAAAAGTTTTCAAAAATTGCTGTAGAATCCATTGGCCACTTCAGGATAATCGAAACCAACAATTCAATAGGCATTCTTGTTGTTTTGGAGCTAAAGAAATTATTTAAATAATTTATTACAATTCGTCCAAGAAAAGTACCTAACATATTATATATGTATATAATATTATTCTATTTTTTTCAATATAGTACTATTCAAATTTATTACCAACGTCCACTACCGTCATTCCCAAATGATGAAATTGAGAATTCTAGAGAGAGACATAGTCAAACGATTCTGATAGCCTAAAAATTGTTTGCAAAACTAGGTGACATTTCATTTCATACGCGCTAAGTTAATGTAATATACTTATCGGCGTTTACTCGGAAAGTAGCAATGCTTCCACACCTACATATGTTTCCATGGTAGCGATAATTTGTATGGTTGGTATTACACAATGACTCTTGAGTCACGAACATCAGAATTGTCAACAATGTCAAAATTCGAAAAGTTTTAGGAGTGACGTCACCCATATAAAAATGACGCGGTGAATTTCGATTTTGACATTTCTTATGTTTGCAAATCTAATTTCGTGTAAGTTTCAAAAAAAATTTATGTTGGACAATAATTTTCTTTATTATATTTTCTAGGACAATAAAAGAAGAAAATCTACACATCTGGAACAAGAAGAACTTATTTTCTACAGAATACTGCTGCCACGTACAGATTGCTTTAGATTGGATGTGACAAAAGCAGTTGGAAAAGTTTGTTTACATTTTCTTGTGAGTAAGTAAAAACATTTTAATTTCAAAATAATTTATTTCACTTCTTTTTTACAGTACGAATAATGAATCTAAATGCACCATTCAAGAGCTTGAAGAAATGTGGATAAGTAATGCTAACTAATTACATGTAAGTAAAAAATATGCATTTTAGTTTAGCTATATATTTATTAAATGCCTTTTTCTTTTCAGATTCCACAATTGGAGTGCAATTATTTCTACAAAAGCGTGCCTAGTGTGGAACTATCGTGTGCTGACAAAATACATGTGAGTAAAAAGTATACATTTTAGCACAGATAATAAATCTATTTATTATCTGTGATTTTAGTTTACCCATACATTTAATACTGTAAAATGTTTGTGTGGGTACAAATGATAGAACTTATTCTTTTCAATTGAAATCCCTTTATTCAGTATAGTTACAATTCACTAATTAATTGTTTCTCTCAATACAATCCAATTTCTCAACCGCTTATATTTTTCTTATCTTTTACTTAAGCCACTTAATCACTTCTCCTAATTAACACTTCAAATTCAACTGATGAACTCCTTGCATACCTTGGGGATGCTGGTATTTACGAGTATACTCGAATGACATACTTCGAGAACAATCCTCGCCACTCGATCCTCGATTCCACTCTCCAGTCATCAATGGTCGAGACTTTGTTATTCATGTATCGAGATCTTCTGCTCTTCGAGTATCGACATCTTCTGCTCCGTAAATCTAGATGTCGCTGCTCACATTTAAGCGGTTATCACACTATTCTAAAGATAACACTATAATTCAAATAAAAAAAAAACGGTGAAAATTCGGAAGAACTTCTATTCTTTGATGAGAACAACTTTTGAGTGTCTATTGCCATGAATTAGACGTACCAAATCTCTTAAAAACGCTTCAGCAAGTTTACATACTTTTTTGTTGCTCTGGTGGTGGTGTTTTAGGTTCAAGATCTGTGCTTCCAAGCAGCTGTTCAACAAGCAGTGGTTCACAAATCATCATTGCAAGTAAACACATACTATTCTAGATGATTGTAGGACAGTGATATGGTTGATTGTCGTTTTCATGCTCTCAAATTGCACTGATTTATAGCGGTTAGAATTTTCTTTTCTTCACGGGGCATATCGGGGCAAATTTAGTCTTCGATTTGGAGCTCTTCATCGCTCAAGTGTCCATGTATTACAAACCATTCGTTATGAACTTCTTAATTAGCATCCTCTGATTTGTCATTTTCACCTTCGCTTCAGTTAAGTGATTTGCCTGGTTCTTCTTTCTTCCACTCATAATTCGAATTAGCTTCATAATCGGAAAATTTCTATTAAAAATAAAGAACCGATAGGGTGGTGAGTGGAAAATATAAATAATAAGACAAAAACCTTATCTGTAGCAAACAGCCTTCTTGGTGTTATCACAGTGCATGCATGCACACTATCTCCATGTCCCATAAAACGCTGGGAGGTGATTTTAACTGAAGTAGAATTTGATTTTCTAAAAAATATTTTTACTATTCATAATACAAACTTACCTGGCCTACTCGCATCTTGGGCGATATAAATGGATGTGGGTCCCGACATCCTAAACTGCATTTCTTGTTTTTCCCCTTTTTTATTGCTCTATAAAATAAAAACGGATTAGTGTTATTGAATTGAAATCAATGGTGTATCAATTCCTGAGCTGATGTATGCTGATGATATCGTCTTTCTGTGTGACACAACCCAAGGTATTCAGTTAATGATAAACAGGTTTAATGCTTTCTGTAAAAGTTGGAATCTCATTGTAAATCTTGATAAATCAAAAATTATGATATTCAGAAATGCATGCGGACGCTTCTCACATTTGGAAAAGTGGAAGTTAGACGGGGAAGAGATTGAGGTAGTATCCAGATACAGATACCTAGGTATCCTAATATCGTCCTCCTTAAATTTCAAACCACACTTTGAGGAAAAATTAGCTGTTGCTAAAAGAGCTATCTGTTCGATTTGGGAACGTTGCTTCAAAAATGTATATGTATCGCAAAGTGCAAAACAAACTTTGTTCCACTCAACCGCAGCTTCGATAATGCTTTACGGAGCTCAGGTATGGGGTTACAAAGGCTACGATGCTGTGGAAAAATTTCTTCGCTACTTTTGGAAGAAGATTTTCCGGTTACCAAAAAATAGCCCGAACTATATGCTACATCGTGAAACGGGAACTCCTCCTTTGCCCTTGTACACGCTCAAAATGCACTTCAACTATATCCTAAAAAATACTAGAATTGAATGAATGCAGAATACCAAACGTAGTTTTAAGAAGCATAATTAGAACAAACGGAGGCATTTGCGAGGAATGGAAGAAAACAGCTTCTGAATGCGGATTAAATCTGTCTATTCAAGTGAACGAGCATCCTCATCTTTTAAGAGAAAAATTTAACTTGGTTTTGGAGAATTTTGGCAGACATACATATGAACAATATGTCGAAGAAGCTGAATCGTCACTGTTTAGTAACTATTACAGCAAACTAAATCATTTTCTAAATGAAAAAACATACTTCCTAGATAGTCACGCAGTTGACAAAATAAGTACTATTTTCAAACTGAGAGGGGAACTCGTTCAACTAAACTTTATACCCCATAGACCAGATTTACCAATACTTTGTGACCTCTGCAACATGAAGAAGAGAGAAGACATCTTAAATTTTTTTTGTGTTTGTCCGATTTTACTCGTAAAAGAATTTCGACTATAAATGTTGGGAAAATATGATTTAGACGAAGATGAAGTATTGAGCATTTTAAATGGAGAAAAGGATAGAAAGTCTTATATGATTACTCACTAGCAGCATTTTGTTATAGAAAGCGTATCATAGATGGAGAATTTTAATGTAAAACTTAAGTATGTATTTTGTCAACCTGGTAGACGGCCACAGGCCAAACCATTAAAGACTTAGGTTAATCGTTACATTGTAAAACATTTATTGAAAATAAAAGTTAACTAACTAACTTATTGAATTAAAACAATATAAATTTTTTTCACTTACATTTTTGCTCCTTCTTCAAACAAATATTGACATTTGTTCCTTTCACCACGGTGCAGTGTGGGCAAATTTTTCGCTTCACCATGAATCGTTTTATCAGAAGAGTATGTTCCGAAAATATGTAAATAACAATTCATGAATACATTGGATCATTAGATTAGATGGAAAATACATACATATAATTCAATTATTGTATTAACTTTTCATAAGAAGTAATAGAAAAGGATTAATGATTATTTTGACTGTTTTTGTTTGTGAAAATATAACTTTACATAAACCTTTTGAAAATTGAATTTAAAATATTGGTAATAGCAACAAATATAATAAACAAAATTTGTGCTTTATAAGTCAATTTGGTACAACAGGGAATTGACCAATTATTTTTAAAAAAATATGGGTGTGATTGGACACATTTAGATTACAATAGAGAAAAAAAAATGAATTACACTCCGAACGGTAGTTAACTTATGAATTTAAAAAAAATTATCTAGGTTAACAATTTCAATTTTAAAATACCTATTTGTGTGACGCTATCGTTTGACTGATTTTAAAGTAAATAATGCTGTACGATTGGCATGCCCGTTTCAGCAGTCGTCAACCGTTCTGGCAGTCCATCTACATAAAAAACGTGTCCCTGCGAAGCTGGTGTCGAGGGACTTGAATTTCCTACAGAGAAAAGTAGCACTTGGACATTGCAAAAGACATACTTTCCAAGTTCGTTGCTCAGTTTTTGCATCCAAAAATTTCTGAGAGGAAAATATGAATGTAAACACAACGCTGTAACTTTCACAAATATCACGTTGTAATGCTAAAATTTGGCGGGATTGTCGTGAATGTCAACAAAAGCAGCGGCCTATCGAAAGCAGCGTACATAGTATGTAGATGGATTTCAGTGTTCTATTTTTGACAGCTCACGCGTGATTCGTGACATGTGTCAAAGTCAAAAATGTCAGTTAGTATTGCGATTCTAACGTGGAAAGACTTACTCCCGAACATCGCTTACAAATTATTAAAATTCGTGCTGTGAAAAATGTTTTTCGCGCACTTCGACCAATTTACGGTAGTCATAGTCGACCTACTAAGCAAGCCATTTAAACCATAGTGATCAAATTTCACACCAATTTCGCGCTATTGGACATCTAACCACCAGAGTGCATAGAGTGTGTGCAGAGGAAAATATTGCCGATGTATCCGCCAAAGTTAACGAAAACCGTGATTTGTCCATTCTTCACTGTTCGGAGCAATTGGGTTTTTGTTACGAGACTACGTGGAAGATTTTACAACAGATCTTGGTCTAAAACTAAAACTGTACAAAATACAGCTCGTGCAAGAGCTGATGTCGAGCGACCTGCCACAGCGTCGAATTTTCGGAGAGTGAGCATTATTAAAGCTGGAGGAAGATCCGCTTTTTTATCGAAAAATTGTTCTCAGCGACGAAGCTCACTTCTAGTTAAATGGAATAAAGAAAAGAGCCATATTTGGTCCGATGAGCAACCTCAAGCAATGCAAGAGCTGCCAATGCGCCCGGAAAAATAAACTTGTGTGGTTTATGGTCCGGCGGAATCATTGACCCGTATTTTTTCAAAGATATCCGTGAGAACGACGTTGCCGTCAATGGCGCCCGCTATCGTTCAATGATTTTGAACTTTATTTTTGCCCAAAATGCACGAGCTAAACCTGGTCGCCATGTGGTTCCAACAAGACGGCGCTACATGCCACACAGCAGGCGAATCAATGGACCAATTGAGAAGTGATTTCAGTGAGCAATTTATCTCTCGTTTTGGATCGGTGAATTGGCCGACTAGATCGTGCGATTTGGCTCATTTAGACTAGTTTTTATAGGGGTACCTTAAAACACTCGTCTATGCCGATAAATCACTGTGTTCTTGATTTATCGGCATAGACGATGAACTCAAAGAAAAAAAAAAAAAAATATATATATATATATATATATATATATATATATGTATATGTAACCGTAAAAAAACTGTTCTGTGTTCATAAACGGAATCTCGATCCGCCACAATAAATTAATAAAAACTCTTCATGTAAACGTTACAAATCCACTTTCTTTTGTGTTTTATTTTATGATTTGTAATTTCTTTTTATACAATCAGGCTTTATAGCAATTTATATTATAACCTGGTAGACGGCCACAGGCCAAACCTATAGCAATTATAGAGAATTCCCTTTGGGTGATTTCACATCAGTGACCTCCTATTGACGTCATCGGAGACATTCTCCCCAGCGATGCCTGCATTTAGTCTTGTTTGTCCCGGATCTGATGCTAAAAGCTTTGGGGTGCATGTTGTTGAGTGGGTACATGAAAAGTAACAACAGATTATTGCATGTGATTACGAAACGACAATTCAAACAAGAGACAGTGACAGACACATCTAAGAGAAAATGCTAGTCTTCCCACGCATTCTCCCGTCCAACGCATCGCATGCGAATTTGTTTGGATTATTTGGTTTGCTTCGATCTTCCTCTCGTTGTTATCTGTAGCTAGTGATAGGAAGTTACAACTTGCATTATGTTGTTGTTGTCGGTGTGATGGCGATGCATAGTCGCTGTTGATTACGATGAATGGGAAGATCTTCTATTACAATTGTTGTTGATAGATCGTGCCGTGAATCGTGATGTGTGTCGGTGTTGATCTATATAGATGGCAATCTAGATGGGATGCTAGCGAAAATGGCAGGGTTACTTACGGCTTCCTAAGGGATGTGCTAACCATGAGAGTATTTCCTGAAGGGAATTTTACCCTCAGCCTGGGCTGTTTGTTGACCGGGCATGGCTCTCTTAATGCATTCTTGCATAAGAGGGGGCTTAGCGGGGTTGTGAGCTGCTCATGTGAAGCCACTTATGAGGACTGGCTTCATGTCCAATGTGAGTGTCCCAATTACGCTGACATTAGGAACTTGCAGGCTATGGGCATCACCTTTAATGATGAGGTCTACGATGTCAGTGGAATTATCACTGATACCGTACGGTTCGAAAGAACCCGTAGTTTTGCAAAAGAGGTATTTAATAGAAGACGCAGTAGGCAGCTAGCGGGTAGATTATAAGAATTTCTAATTGTTGAAAGGCCGCCAGTCCTGGGCAAGTGAGGTGCCCAACTGGAAGTAACCTTTAGGTTGCGAAGCTCGATCGGAAGCTATATTCTGGTATCACGGGAGGTCAGGAGCCCGCGGAACTATGGTTCCGGCCTGATCTAGGAGTTGGCCCCCTTGTGGGAGTATCGTGGTGGCTGAAGGTTTGTACCCAAAAAGGTTTGTACCCAAAAAGGTTTGTACCCAAAATCGCGGGGAGAGTAGACCGCATGGAGCTTGGACATCTCATGGCTTACCATATGTTGTAGTGTGCTACAACCTGTGATCAGCCATGAGATTGCTATGGAACCAACTGGTTTGCTCGATGTGGAGTTGCAGTGCAACCGGGTGCCATGACCCACAGAATGGCGGAGGTATTAGATAGGCCTCGACCCCTCACCAAAGCGGAAGTTCGTGCCTTACACACGACTTCGAATCTGGTACTGGTGGTAGTACTTGTATAGGGTTTTCCAATAAGGACTTGACAACTTTTTTTTTAAATAAAACGCAAACCATTTGAGATATTTCAAAAACTTTATTACCGGCTTGAAGTACAATCAAAACCTTTATGAATGGAACATGACTTCGTTCGGCCGCTATTTCGCGTTCAATGTTGGCTCTGAGCTCTTACAACGTCGTCGGCGTGTTGGCATAAAATAATGACTTAACGTAGCCCCACAGAAAATAGTCAAGCGGCGTTAAATCCCACGAACGAGGCGGCCAATCGACTGGCCCATTTCCTGAGATAACACGCTCACCATACTTACTCTTCAATAAATTGATTGTAGCGTGTGCTGTGTGGCTTGTGGCACCATCCTGTTGACACCACATGTCGTCCAAGTCCATATCTTCCAATTCGGGCCAAAAATTATCGGTGATCATGGCGCGATAGCGCTGACCATTCACAGTAATGTGACGATCGTTATCGTCGACGAAAAAATATGGCCCAATAGCGCCGCCGGCATACAAACCGCACCAAACAGTTATTTTTTGTGGATGAACTGGTGATTCATGAAGCACATGTGGATTTTCACCCGACCAATAACTCATATTTTGCTTATTGACGAACCCATTGAGCCAAAAATGAGCTTCGTCACTGAAGATGATTTTGCGATGAAATTCATCATCTTGGCGCATCTTCTTCAGAACTCAATCGGAGAACGTACGTCGCTTCAAATGGTCCATCGGCTTCAATTCTTGAGTCAGCTTGATCTGACGTTCACAAATTAAATTCAAAGTAGTCAAGTCCCTATTGGTAAACCCTTTACTACCCGAAGGACGCTTATCAACTCATTGATATCTTGTGCGTAGACTTAAGCCTTCACGGCAGGTACGTACGTAAAACACAAGAGACATCTCTGTGTGAATGCTTGTGTATTTTATGAATGAAATGTGCTGTGGTTGAATGAGAGTTGAATTATTGTGTGTGTGTGTTGAGTGATTGGGAAATTTAGTAAATGCGTGAGAGTGGACTGTATTTAAGTATGATTGCGGATTTGTATGACAGTACGTGTGATTTGCATTTTTCTTGGAATGCGTATCAAAATTTTGTTGTTTTTGAATGATGACAGTGGTGATAGAAAATTTTATCCGTGGAATTAAATTATTTTGTGTCTATGATTATTTTGTTCTAATCAATTGGGTAAATAATAGCGAATGGTATTTTATTTTGTTTGTTGTGTATAAAATTTGTTTTCCTTTGTGAATCTGTTGGATTTCTATAGTTTTGGAATAACTATTGTTCTTTGGTTAAGTTTTCTGTTGTTGGTAACGGGCAAAGTTTGGTGATTGGTCGTTTTAAAATTCCTTGTTGAGTTTTCACGTTGACAATGCATGTTATCTGATCCTGAATAGGTTTCCTGTATACGTCCCAAGCTCCATTTAGCGGGGGGCAGTCGCTCAACTTTCACTAGCACAAGATCTCCTACCTTTAGATTCGTATGTTGCTTCAACCATTTCGGGCGTTGCTTAAGCCGGTTTAAGTACTCCCCTTGCCACTACTTTCAGAATGTTTGTAGATGCATTTGAATGGCTTTCCAGCTTTTAATGTGTCCTTGTTTGCCGATGGACATGTTTGACTCTGGCACCGTGAATAACGTCGACGGGCAGGAGTTAGCGGTTTGAAGTCTTCCGGATTTTCGGTCAAAGGGCATAAAGGCCTCGAATTTAAACACGCTTCGATTTGGTTCAAAAGTGTGGCGAGCTCCTCAAATGTGAGTGTACCGTCTCCGAACACTCTTTTCAAGTGGTACTTTACACTATTTACCCCTGCTTCCCACAATCCTCCAAAATGGGGGGAAGCTGGCGGATTGAAGTTCCACTTCGTCCCTTCTATAGCTGTTGTATCCGCAATCTCCTTCCAGTCATGGATCGCGCTTTCTGCAGTTCTGCATCGGCCCCCACGAAGTTGGTGCCACAGTCACTGTAGACTCCTCGTCGTAATGCAAACCTTCTGAAAGCGGCCAAAAATGTTTGGATTGTGAGGTCACTTACAGCTTCTAAATGTATTGCTTTGGCGGCCAAACATATAAAAATTGCTATGTACCCCTTATGAGATTTGGATCCGCAACCTTTCCACGCTCTTTCTCGTAATCAATCGCTGCGCGGGAAAACGGTCTTGATACTGTCACTCGGGGTGAAGGTAGTTCTCCCATAAGCTGTTGTGCTGTCTGATTGCGAAACCTAAAGCACATTCTGCATTCGTTGATGTGCTTCTTTACCGCTCTTTTAAGTTGAAACACCCAGTACTTCCGTCTTATATGCGTAATCATAAATTGTGTTCCTCCGTGCAGTTACCTTTCATGTGAATGACGAATGACAAGTTTTGTAAAGTGGTGTCTCGGCTTTTAAATTATCGGGTGCTATTGGTCATATAATCATGTAATCATAATCCCTGCATGGGAAGACGGTTTTGATACGGTCATTCGGGGTGAAGATAGTTCTTCCATAAGCTGTTGTGCTGTCTGAGCGAAACCTAAAGCATATTGTGCATTCGCTGACGTGCTTCTTTACCGCTCTTTTAAGTTGAAACACCCATTACTTCCGTCTTATTTGCGTAATCATAAGTTGTGTTCCTCCGTGTAGTCACCTTTCATGTGAATGACGAATGACAAGTTTTGTAAAGTGGTGTCTCGGCTCCTAAATTATCGGGTGCTGTTGGTCATAGGTGATGTTTGCCATCTTCAACCTTCCGCCTACGAGAAGAATTCCTTCTCCATCTAAGAATGGGTGGTTCAGCGATCCCATGCCTTTGGATCTCATGCCTGCGGGGAACATCTCATACTGCGCATAGCTAGTCTAGTCTAGTTCGCTGGGCGAAAGTGGTACATGGTGACGGTTGGAGGGATCTCTCCTTGCGTTATCCATAAAGCACTTACACCAGGCTACAATTCGGTAGAGTCGTATTAAGCTTGATGATCGTTTAATAAGCTGACTGAATATATTTTCCAGCAATCCCGACCTGTGGACTTGAATTTTTCGGTTTCCACAGAGGAAGGTGAGCCTACTTGGCTGCTCTGGCAAGTTATAGACCCAAGTCGAGCGCAAGAATTCCGGTCCATTCCACCATAATGTCTCACCAATTAGTGCCGATGGCATTCTCCCTCTAAGACACTAAGTCTGCTGGTGTTGGGATATGCTTCCATATGTGAGCGTCCGTCAACCGCTGGATTTCTCCTACCCGATTTCTCACGAAAGTTTCCCAACGTGAAGCCGGTGCTTGTATCCATGTCAGGGTGATGGTAGAGTCTGTCCATGCGTGCATCGTGGCGTTCTTCAACTCGAGCGTTTCTGCGATATAACAGAGTAGTTTAGCCAACATAACAGCGCCACAGAGCTCCAAGCGTGGTAGACTAACTGGTTGTGCTGGTGCGACCTTGGTTTTAGACATGATGAGGTGCATGTGTACTTTGCCCTTGCTATCTTCTGCCCGAAAGTAAACTACTGCGCCGTATGCCTTCTCCGATGCGTCGCTGAAGCCGGTTCTTTATGCCAACTGTCTTGACCCACCTTGAGATCCGTATTTTGTTTATAGCGGAAAAGTCGCTGTAAAGGTTGTTCCATTCCTTGAGTATTTCCTTTTCGATCGGTTGGTCCCAGGATAATTTCCGAATCCAGAGGAGCTTCATAGTAAATTTTGCTCGGAGAATACATGGTGATATCCATTTCATGGGGTCAAACAGTCGGCCAATTGTTGACAAAACAAAACGTTTTGTCGGCTGTGGGTCTTCTGGAGGTGTGAAACTAAAGCAAAAGTCGTCCACTTTATGAAGCCAATGAATGCCCAACGTTTTAATTCTGTCTGGTCCGTCCGATGGTACTGCAACCGGACTCTCGATCCTGGATTGCAACTTCCTTCAGATGCTTTTCCGCGTTCGCCGTCCATTTTCACAAAGTAAAACCAGCCTTTTCTAAGACAGTTTTAATCTCCCGTCTTTTGAGCTCCGCTTCTTCGATGCTGTCTGCGCCGAAAAACAGGTCGTCAACATACATTTCCGCACAGATCATTTTCGCTGCTTTTTGGTATAGGGCTTCCGATGCTTCCAATAATGTCCGAATCACAAGATTTTGAGACGAAACACCTTCAATTCGTCGGTTGGTATTTTACGCCAAAAGATTAGTTGATAGTTTGAGTCCGAATCCGTCACCCGTATTTTCTCGATGTCCGCTGGGAAGCAGAAACGGTATAGTCTCCATCGTAAAGAGATATCGGTGACATTGTGCTGTAAGGCAGGTCCAGTTATCAGATGATCATTTAGCGAGGATCCATCAGATGTTCTAAACGATGCATCAAAAACAACTCTCACCTTTGTTGTGGAATTGCTTTCTTTTACAACGGCATGATGTGGAAGAAAATAGTTACCTATGGATATGTCATATTGGTCTACTTCGCTCATGTGACCAAGCTGCCGATACTCCTTAAGACAGGAAACATATTGTTCATGTTGGTGGTCTGCGGCTAAACGTATTTCCAGTGATCTAAAACGTTGGAGAGCTCCTTCTCGGGACCTGCCTAGTAAGGGATGAAGATTTTCCTTGAACGGAAGGGCTACCTGATAGTGTCCATCTGCCATCTGCGTCACGTTCTTCACAAAATGCTCTTCACAAGCTGTTTCTTCCGAGGAGTAACTGCGTTCAAATGGAGTTTCTTCCAGTTCCCAGAATTTTCGGAGAGCAGTATCGATGTCGTAAGTTTGGAAAAATTTTCTGATTATTCGAGGCTGAACAGGTGCCAAACCAGATCCACCCCAACTTTGTGCTTTGAGCAATCAGAATGCTCTTATCTTCATAACGGTCAGGTCTGGAAGAAGTATATCAGCCAAAACATCGCTGCCCAACAATAGATCGACTTTACCTGGCTTATTGAACGGTGTGTCTGCTAGTTGTAAACCGGTGAGGTACCCACAATCGCCAACGGAAAGGGTTCGGGCCGGGAGATGCCCAGACAGTGACTTAAATATTAATGCTTTAGTCGTCGTATTGAAGGATGTGTAATACGATGCCGACGTGACGTCCACAGCCCGTTTGCAAGTGCCACTACTGACCACCCCTAAACCGGACACTTGGACCTCAGCGGACTTCGACTTTTTACACTGCAGCTTCCGTAATGAATGAGGTTTCGGATTCTGAATCCAGTAAAGTCCTGAGCGGCAAACTGTTCCCCGAAAACGTCTTAACTTTCACAACGGCCGTATCTAACAAAACCTCTCTCGCCCAGTCTTGTGTCGAGTGGTGAGTTCTAACGAGAGAGCTGGTTGAGGGTTTTTCACTTGCTGGATGGAATACTGGTGCTTCGCTGTTGAAAGTTGAGGTGACATATGTTTGTGTATTGTTTGGGTAAGAGAGTGAACGTTGATTTGTGTTGTTTGTGCTTGAAGAGTGAGTTTGAGTTTGTGAACTGTATGGGTTGTACTATATTGTGTTGTGGAAGGGTTGTTAGAAGGTAATTGCGGAATCGGATTTTGCATCTAGGGAACATGATTTGGACTATTGTGTAATAAAGAATGATGAATCTTTTGACATTCTGATATTTTTCAGGAATGCTCATCCTTAAAAACTTGCTACATTTCCTTATGGCTTGAAGGTGAACTTAGAGGTATTTGATTGAGAGTGGAACGAATTTCGCTGCAATGTCCTGTTTGAAGAATCTACGGATGACGTTTTCTGCTGATAATTAACTGCCTCTAGCATACGGAATCTCGTTTCGAGAAATTGAGTAAATTCCGCAAAGGTTGGAAGATCCTTGCTGATTTCCTTGGAACCTAGTTTCTCCTCCCAAAGCTGTTGTGTTTTCGAAGGGAGTTTTTGCTGCAAAACGTACACTAAAACAACGTCCCAATGTTTGACCGGCACCTTCAGATTGTCCAAGCTGTGCACGACTTCCGTTGACGTGTCTAACAGTTCTTTGACGGATTCAGCTCGCTCCTGAGTTATAGTTGATAAATTGAACAAGCACTTGAGTTAAGTGTTCACCAGAAACCGTTGATGATCATACCTATCTTGAAGAATAGCCCATGCCTTAGCATAATTGCCGTTAGCCATCACCAAATGCGCTAAAAGTTCTTCAGCTTCTCCAGATACACTCGCCTTCAGGCAGTGCATCTTTTGAATTTCCGGCAAAGATGAATTGTGATGCACAAATGGTGGAAACAACGCCAAGACTCGTAGCTCACAGAGAAATTGTCTTCAGCCTTAAATCTGCATTATCCAACTCCAGGTTGCACACACGAATTTCCCAAAAAAATTATGAAATAAGCACACACCAGGCAGCAAAATCCAGCGATGTCCAATCAGCACACTAAAAATGTTCAAAATATCCGCACAAATCGCAAAATTATGAAAACTTAAATCCGGCTCTGAGGACCAAATGTTCCTTCGATGAACTCAAAGACAAAAAAGTATATACTCGTATATGTAACCAATCAGTTCAATTTTAAGTCCGTAAAAAAACTGTTCTGTGTTCATAAACGGAATCTCGATCCGCTACAATAAATTGATAAAATCTCTTCATGTAAACGTTACAAATCCACTTTCCTTTGTCCGCTTTTACACAGCGCATGAGTGTAATGCGCATGTTTTGGTTATTTTCTTTTGAACTGCTATTCAGTGAAGCGCGCATTTTTACACGAAGCATTTTTCCCATTGTTTGGTTTTTCATGTTATTTGACAGCTCTCTTTCATTTCATCTTTGGTGCTCATGGTTTCATAATTGAAAATGAGCCCGCTTGTTAATTCTTTGGTCCATTTAAGTTCATCCGCCATACTGAAATGTTGTGTTTGTAACAACAGCCAAGGAAATAATGAAGCAAGTGCGAAAAAGAAAGAAGGAGAAAAAGAAATGTCAAAAAGATGCAATGAAAGTCTTACCCACATGCAGTGGGAATTTGGTTAATTGGGTATTTTTTGTTTCATTATCCCTCTCTTTTGCACTCATTTGAATCTTTCAAAACATGCGACTTGTAAAAGCGGACTTTTTATTTTATGATTTATAATTTCTTTATATACAATCAGACTTTATAGCAATTCATAGAGAATTCCTTTTGGGAAATTTCTTGAGTATGGGTGATTACACATCAGTAACCTCCTATTGACGTTATCGGAGACACACTGTCAATTGCAGCCTTAGAAGGCAACATTACACGTGTTATTAGCGAGATACCAGCCAATATGTTCGAAAAAGTGATTCCAAATTGGACTCTTAAAACGTAGTCGTGATCAACATTTACATGAAATAATCTTTAAAGAGTAAATGGGAAGCGTTGATTTATCAACTCAAATAAAGATTTTATACACTTTTGCAATTTTCCTTTTTTTTTGACAATTAAAATCCAAACTCTTGAAAAATCACCCTTTAGCTTGATTTTTGGACGCTATAAAACCTTTTATAACCGCTGCTCGCTTTCGGAATGCCTTCCGCGACAAAATGACTTCAGACTGTGTAAAAGGTTGTTGTCCGTGGAGAAACATCAGGAGACTACGGTGGATGCGGAAGAATTTCAAATCCACCCCGTAGCAATTTTTGCACGGTTATGTATGATGTATGGGGTTTAGCACTGTTATGCAATAGGCCAATACGCCTTTTTGCCATCACAGGTTAAGGCTAAGATCTCCCGAACGGAGCTTAACAAACCAACGCCCAAAGTTGCGTTCGTTTACCGCTACAGTGCGTCATTAATGTTTTTCGCTGGCAGACACGTGTTATGTACCTGTTTAAATTCATAAAGAAAGAGACTCCGAGTTTGAGCCGTCGACAGCATGATAAACAATTCCTACAAAAATATTACTGTAGTTGCAACGAACCCTAAAAGTCTCACACGTCAAACTCACGTACCACCTTATCTTATAAAAAAAATGCACTTTTTGCTATAGATGTTACTCGAGAGCTCCTAATTGCGAACTGAATGAAAATCGGACATTTCATATAAGTATGTACGAGGGGAGTTCAATATATTCTCGGTATCGGGGTGAAGCTGTGGTTGTATATATAAATTGACTTATTTATCAAGTAATACTATTATTTTAGTGCATTTACGTAAAATTTCATATAAATGTGATCATTAATTCGCGTTTTATCTCTAGTTAAACAGAATCATACTGGCAACTGAGACGATGATGGTGAAAATTGAGCATCGCGCTGTAATTAAATTTCTCACTAAGCAAGGAAAAAGTCAAAAAACTATTCATGAAGAGATGGTGGCTGTTTACCAGGGTTCCGCACCTTCATTATCAACTGTGCAAAAGTGGTCAAATGAGTTCAAGAGAGGCAGAGAGAGCATTGAAGACGACCCCCGCTCCGGCGCCCCGGCTACTGCTTCTACGGGAGAAAGCATCAAAGAAGTCGAAAAACTTGTTCTTGAGGATGCCCGAATAAAGGTGAAAACGATGGCAGAGATCACCAAGCTTTCAATTGGTACCATTCACACCATTCTTCATGACCATCTTAACCTTTCAAAGGTCAGTGCAAGGTGGGTGCCACGAATGCTCACAGCGCCTCAGAAAAAAGTGAGAATCGCATGCTGTAGAGAGCTTTTGGAGATGTGTAGTGAGAACGCGGACGGTGTTATGGATCGAATTGTTACTGGGGACGAAACATGGGTCCACCACTATGACCCTGAAAGCAAAAAAGAGTCCATGCAGTGGCATAAAAACGGAACAGACCCCCCGAAGAAGTTCAAAGTCACTCCGTCTGCCGGGAAGCTCATGGCCACAGTTTTTTGGGACTCAAAGAAGGTGAAACCATCAACGCCACATCCTACGCTTCCACTTTGCATAATTTGCGGGAGGAAATTAAAAAGAAAAGACTGGGTAAACTCGCAGCGGGCGTGTTGCTTCTTCATGACAACGCTCCTGTTCACACGGCGCGAGTTTCCAAGTCTGCTGCGCGAGATTGTGGTTTCGAAGAAATCCAACACCCACCCTATAGTCCAGACCTTGCCCCTAGTGATTATTTCCTGTTTCCGGATTTGAAAAAATGTCTTCGTGGAAAAAGATTTTCGGATGATGAAGAACTCAAGTCGGCAATAAATGGGTATTTTGCAGAGAAAGAGGAAATTTATTTTTTCGAGGGTTTAAAAAAGCTTATCTCAAGATGTAACAAATACATTGATGTTAGGGGAGATTATATTGAAAAATAAAAACAATTTAAATTGAATTCGCATTTTCCTTCATATCGATACCGAGAATATATTGAACGCCCCTCGTAGGTGCGATCTAATATTTTCACTCTCCTCAGTAGCGACCGTAGAGCTTCACAAATTTTCAAAATTGAACTGAAAACAAATGAAATCCCATTTAAAGATATTTTGATTTTTTATTACAATACGATGATAGTTTCAAACAATTTTATATTATTTATTTTTTACAATTTTTAGTGTTCGGACACATTATTACGAGCATATTCAATCTAAAATTTTTACAGGATAATCGTTTTTTTTTCTACAGAATACAAAAGTACGACTACAATTAATTAATATAAATACAATAAAAAGAAAAGCAATCTAGATTGCAGTCATTTCTCGCTTTGTTTTAAGCAATATTATGCTGGATTACAAAATATTTAGCACAAACAATTTGGGTATTTATTTTTATTGTTATTATTTTATATAACACAACATTTAACATTTTACTTTGTTATAATATAATTGGAGTACCTAGATCAAGTCGAATCTGTGTAATAGTACGTTTACACTACCCGAAATTCAGCATTTCAGACGAAATGTTCCATACAATTTCCAGCATTTCGAAATGTTGAATTTCAGTGAAATGCTGCATTTCGACTCTGCATTTAGAAAGTTGTCAAATGGAACAAATATTTTTAATTATTCCGCACGTCATTCAGCTGTCATATAAATGTTTTGCGTTCAATGTAAACGGTGAAATGAAATTCCGAAATTTCATTTCGAAATGTTAAATTTCGGGTCGGTGTTTGATTTGATACGAGTATTTATTGATGTCTTTACAGTTTAAGGTTTTTTTTTATTAAATGCTCTTTGCATATTTTACAAAAAATAGGAAATATATGTTTTAATATTAAAACCCTGTTTTTCTTTTTACACATACACATCAAATTTGTGTTACTTTATTTTATTTTAAAAGCTTTGTCTTGTTTGCTTAGACTATACATATATTTTTGTTTAAGGGTGTATTTATATGAATTTTAAATTTTTGTTTAATTCATTTTGCTACAAAATATATGTCCCATCTGTTAAGAGGTATAAACAAATTTATTTTTCAATATTTGCTTATATTTACTATTTGTTTCTTTGGTTCAAGTTTACAAAAACATTTTTCTTTTAAGTATCCACATAAGCGTTCTTTCCTTCTAATTTCTGTTCTCTAGTGTAGCCATATCCAATCTCTACTAAAATTTTAAATTCAATACATTACACAATAGTTTTATTGATACATTTTTTTTTTCTAAATTTACATATCCTTATGTATGTTTCTGCAAATATTTGGGACAACAATGTGAAATGGCGTAATATTTTGATTAATAAGAGTGATTTAAGTTTTAAATAAAAAAAAAAGTGTCAAGTGCGTTAGAAAATAACGCAGTTCGATTATTTAATTTTTTTATTGATATGATTTAATATATATACGTTTTTATATGGTTTTTAATTTAAATAAATTGTTATTTAATAGCTGCATAAACAATTAATTTCTTAATTAACTCATTGTGATTTCAAATTGGTAAACATTTAATGGATAGTGCTAGATTTGTTTCTGTCTATTACAATAAAAAAGGAAAGAGATATTTGCCTGACGGATGTTTTATGAGAAAAGATTGGAATATGAAATTAGTATTAAAAGGTTAAGAATGTATGCACAGACTTTTACACGCTTTGGTCGTTGCAGGAAGGTCTTAGAAAATCTAATTCTGTAGATACTTAGGAACACAGGTGTTAAGATATTATTGATTTCGCAACTAATGTGCTGCGATTCACTTCAAAATCATAACGAACAAGAAGTCTGTGTGTCGAAGATGACCATCGACTAGTTTGGAAAAAAAACGAAAAAAAAACTACATTCACGCTGAAAGGATATCACTATCCTTCAAAACACGTCTAGAAATGTTGTCAAATAGAGGTGAAAATCGAGGGCCGCACTGTGCTCCTCCCATAGGTCATAATTAAAAAAAAATAATGTTTTTTTTTTCATTTTATTTCCATTTCCGAGCAACCATGCAAACTGAAATTCGTGTGTTGGTATTACTACAAATTTCAAGACAAAACAATACATAAATAAAAACCAGTTTATTTAAATTTTTTTTAATTATTTGGTACATCTAAAAGTTACAAGACTTCATGTTCCATGACACTTTTCCTTCTTCTCGGAAAGCATCTTAGACTTGCTAATAATGGATAAGAGGTTATAAGCAATCGATTTAAAAGAGGTCATTATTTGTATCTACACGTGATATTTTTCTAGTAAACAGTTCCCTAAATCTTCTATTTTCCTTGTTTCTTGCCTCTTGCGCTTCTTCTGATAGTTTTCCGATTGGAAGTATACAAGTAGAAATTATTTGTTTTCCATGAAACAAAACCTTATGCACAATTACTGGCATAAAATACCAGTCTTTTCCAGCCGTGTCTCCGTCATTAGTACAGACTGTTGAGTTGGCATATCTACCAATAACCCTGTTTCTCTTCTAACTTTTTCTTTGATTAGTTTCTTTCTGGTTTTGACTTTTTCTTTACTGCCTTGGTCTCTTACCTGCCACACCTTGACATCTAATCTATACGCTATGTGAAGGATGCACATTCTATAAATCCTATCCATGAGCGAAGGGGGCTTAATCCAAAGGACATTGCTTCTTGGTTCAAAGATTAGTTGAAAGATTAGTTAAATTGTTCATTTCGGAGGGTTTGGCACCGCAAATGTAACACGTTTGTGATGAAGATGTTGTAGATGAAGCAGTACAAATTTTTCCGTCAATCATAGTTAACAAAAAGACCGGTTTAATTATGATATGCAAACTGTCAATGTTAAATTCTATAGGAAGTAGGGTTTTAATTTGATCTTGAATTGATTCTACCTCTGACTTGATAAGTTCTGTGATATCGGGTTGATGATGGGACAGGGTTTTGCCAAAGTACTTGCGTAATTTCATCCTTAAAGAAATACATCTGGATGGGAACCATTGAAAAAACAAAAAGATTTTCATCCGAACTATCACCAGCAGAAAATTTTTGTTTGTATGATTTCTGTTGAGCACCATCACAGCACTATTTTATTACCAAGGTTAGATCTTTTAGGTCAGCAACGGAACTTAAAACTTCTTTTTGAGGTAACTATAAACGCTCAACGCTTTGCAATCCACATTCTGCAGAAGTTTCGCTCACAGTTTTATCATTTGGGTAGCATTTCGACTTACCTTCTTTAATTTTGCAGTATGAAGGTAATAAATTGGGAACTTTGTTGTTAATTTTTATGCGTAGTATTTCGTACTGTTGAGTTAAAACTTGAATGTCCGTGATTAATGCTAGTGCATCATCTGCAGTTATTGGTAAACATCCAGGAGCAGGTGTTTTTAGCGTTTTCCTCACAATAGAACCTTAGTAACAAAATTTAACCTACAAAAATATTAAAAAAAAAAATAATCAAACCTCGGTTCGGAGAACTTTCAGATAATTTTTTCACTGCAATAGCAGTATTTCTTTTTCCGTCTTGTCTAAGCCTATTTTCATGAGCCATTGCAATTTCTTCAGGGCTAAAAGAATCTAAAATGGTTTTAACTTTTCTCTTCTTGCTTTTCTCACAGGACTTATCAAAGCTTTTTCTCGGTCTTCCTACTTTAGAGGAAGAAGGTATTTCATCTAAGATATGTTGTGGTAATGTTAGATTTTCATTTAGCCACAGAGAATTTGAATTTTCGAAGCACTTTCTATGCCGACCATTTTTGGCCCATCTCTCGTCAAATCTTAAACATAAAGTTTTTAAGGTTAATTTGATTGACTTTGTTGCAGCCTCAGAAAATAGTATATGGCTAAAGTAACCCATAACAAAAGCAAAAACAGCATCTAAGTGCTTAATTTTGACTTTAGAAATCCAAACATCAAAAATTTGCTTTTTCGTGATTTCGATGGGCATCCTAAAAATCGAAGAATTTAGTATGAGTGTCGCACCTGTGGGCAAGAAGTTGAAACACATTTTAGCAGTGCATATGCAAGGCTTTAGAACAAACACGGTCTCCAACTTATACACAATTTGAAGTTTGAGATGATTTCAAGTTAAATCAGCGATTCGTCACACTGTGCGACGTTCTGAAAGCCACAGTCGAATCAAATCCACCCCAAAGTGCACTCGATTTATCGATAATATTTGATGCGTCGAAGAAAACAATATTGACACATTTGGCTCAAATCGGAAAGATGAAAAAGCTGGACAAGTGGGTGCCGCATGAATTGAACGATGACCAAAATAGCGCCACCACACACTGCACGAGCGACTGTGGCAAAGTTACAGGAACTTGAGTTGCAAACTCTTCGTCACCCATCATATTCACCCGACCTTGCACCAACCGATTACCACTGATTTCGGAATTTGGACAATTTGCTGGTAGGAAAAAAATTCAATTTCCAAGAAGCTGTGGAAAATACCTTCCAGCAGTTCATCGACTCTCGTGATCCAGGTTTCTACAGCAATGGGATAAATGAGCTACCGCTGAGATGGCAAAAGTGTGTCGATAAAATGGGCGCATTCTTTGATTAAAAATAATAAGTTTAAGTATAAAATAAAACCGGTTGAAAATTCACTTCCCATGTATTCATTTCATAATTCATAGCCTAATATTAGTCTCTAAGTGGTGTATCTTCAATTATTCTTTCTTCAAAATTGCAAATGCTCTTTTAAGAGGATGCATTTATTCGAAATTTGGCTCTGATGCTGGAAGTAATGCAAACAAGGCTCGCGGGGTGTTTCAAATCATTTTGGAAGCTTTGTTCGCTAAAGAAAATCTCAATACAGATTATTTGCAAATTCTCATCAGCTATGTTTGCAAAAAAATTGCTGTATATTGGAAGCAAAATTTTCGTTTTTAGTCCATGGTTGTGGAAAAGACTTCAGATTGGTATCCAGAAATCCCCATGAGCATGAAAATCCAGATGCGCAGGGGGAGCGGCCATCATCATCAGCCGGTCGACCAAGTAAGGACTTTTCAGACTGCAATATGCGATCAAAACTTAGAAGATTAGCACAGTTGTCAAAGGTATATGAATCTATTGAATAGCTCCAGTCACTCTAATAAATCTTTCACACAAGCAAGTCCGGATAAAGTGTTATCTCTTATTGTGGAGGCTAAATTTTCTAAGCAACTATATTTCTTATTAAAGTTTTTTGTAATTCCCATATACATTTTGATGTTATGCACTCTTATAATAGGGTATGAAGAGCGAACAAAAAAAGTTATCCTTCGGAGGTAAAAGTTACCGAATCGTCCGCAGAGGTAGAACTTTAAAATTTGCTAGATTACACCACGGAGCGTATACTTCAATCTCAAAAACAAGTTATAGAAACTGTTTCTGCGAATACGTTAAATGACATGATAGGGAAATGGGGTAGATTTAAACACAAAGACGACTCTAGATATTGATAACAATTTCAAATATTGATAAGCTCCAGACTTTATTGACGATATATCATTGCCTTACTCCAATTGGTTTGAAAGTGATTCTCTGGTTTTTATTTACATTCAATAGTGTACTCGTAGTTTGATTTTGATTAAAGTAACATAGCTCATTTATAACTTCAACACTTAAGTGATTCCATCATGAAAGGAATCTGGTCTCTGATTCTCCTCTTAGGATTGTTGAATTTATACCAATTGGCTAGCCTTCCTCTGGAAGATGCTGAAGAGAAAGCAAATGTCACAAATATCAGAGATGGCTCTAGAGTTCTCAATATAATTCAAAGTGGGAACTTCCAAACATTGAATAATCATGGAGGGTATCATGTGGTTAACAAAGGAGATGTGAATTGTCCTCCCTGCCCTTGCAAAAAATCTGAGTTTTTTGAGCTGGTGAAGACTTTCTTTGAAAACAACAAAACCAATGGCTCTCAAACTTTTAATATCACCGCCAAGACCACTAATAGATCTAATTTGACTCTTGTTGAAAAATACCCAATAGATTCACAAGTCGAGAGCTTTGAAGTGTCACCTACCAAAAAATCATTCAACCCTAATGCGCTAATGTCGTACCTACAAAGGAAGCCTAGGGAGAAATTGCAGCAGGCAAGACCTATCAGTTTTGAATTATCTGACATCCAGCAAAGGTTAAGAGAACCATCATGCTGACGTATATTATAGTATTAGAAATCAAACAGGAGATGATTGTGATGTGGGCACCCTAAGAAGCACTCTTAGATGCATAGCGAATGCTTTGGACACAGAGAGATCAGATAAACTTGAAATTGTATATAAGCTCAAAAATCTCCTTTCTCTATTTTTACAAGAAGAGCAAGTGAGAAAAGAGTTCAGGAAGATTTTAATGTCA
Organism: Volucella bombylans; assembly: GCA_949129095.1. Taxonomy (NCBI): domain Eukaryota; kingdom Metazoa; phylum Arthropoda; class Insecta; order Diptera; family Syrphidae; genus Volucella; species Volucella bombylans. Next base: position 49,841,165 of record OX422140.1, read on the forward strand.
AAGCCAGCCACATCTAATGTCCATGAGGATATCGAAGTTTCAAATGAGATCCCAACGAGATCTAGAAGGATTCTCAGCTATGTGGATGGATTACAGCGTCTGGAAATGATGAACGAAGGCATGAGTCTTATTAGGCCTATACCAGATGAATACAAACTGGCTAGTCGATTTGCTAGGAAGCTGATTGGCTACAAGCGTCATGAGCCATTAGATAGCAGACTGTTATTTGAAATTTTCCATGTAGGATGTGATTCAAAATTTGCAGACGTTCATAGAGCTTCTGAAGTTGAAACATCATCCATTATTGTCCCACATTTCAGTTTGAGCTTAGAGCTTTGTTTCACAGCAGTTCTGTGTCCTGTTGGGTCATATGTTGATGAAAATAGAAAATGCATCATAGCAGATCTAGGAGAAATCTTAGATGATCAGGTCTCCTTCAAATCGCTACGAGTCAGCTCAGTTTTCGGCACGTCGTCAGCTTCTCCATTTTATTCAATCATTGCTGACTTTAGAGAGAAATGTTGTTCTATAGATGGAATTGTGCTCAAACAATGCAAGGCTCACATAAGAACATTTGAGCAAGACTTCTCTGCAATCAGACTAAATGGCAAGTGGCAATTGGTTGAAGGAGAGAACTTAATTTCAATGGTGCAAGACTATAAAGATATCAGGAGTTACTTATGTAATAATACTCATGGCCAAAAGAAGAGGGAATGCCATGGAGATATTAGCTTTCAGAAAGCTATGGGGAACGGATCATCTTCCTGTTACTGTCATGCTAATTTGGATTGGCAAGAGTTAGTCTTCAAAAATAAGGATGGTGTTTCCTACTCGTATATAGATTCATGGATATCATTCACATGGCTGGTTTCAGTTGAGTCAAGCCACAATCATGTGTTGGATTGTGGGGATTGTGATTTTAAGTGCAAGAATGGAATGGTTAATTTTGATGTCAAAAAGATATTCAAAACAGCAAGGTTATGTTACTTAGGCAAATGTGAGTTAGAAGATCTTAAGAAGCACGAGGGGCACTTCAAAATTTTAAAATTTTAGGTTCTTGGGCAAGGATTTAGACTTGACTTTATTTACAAACAATGGTGAGGGATCATTAAGCAAAACAGTCCATTGCTCATAAGAAGGGGATTGTGGGTCTGCTGCTTATTTTGTTTGGAAAGGATCTTAAATTATCATTGTGCAGATATCTTTGTTTTACTCCTCTATGTCATTATAATGCTAATCTTCTTCATCATGAAGATGAAGCCAGGAGAGTTCTAACTTTTGAAGAAACTCCTGATAATAAGAGACAGGATATTAGTCACAGTAAATCTATAAACCATACATTATGCGGCCAATATTTACATTGTATGGGATACTCTTAATCACAAATGGTGTCATCCCATTCCCACATGAAACTCTCATCACGATCAAATCATGTCAATTTCTGATTAACGAGACAATATATGACTGCTCGGTTTCGCCCTTTAGGCGTATGGATTCGGTTGCCATAGACTCACATTCCTTGGCTCAATGCATGACCTTCCATAACGTTGAAGGGGAAATAGTCAATGACCTTTACCAGTTGCCATTCCAAAGGGTAAACAACACGCTACATCTCTCTGGGATTATATTTGGAAAAGCCAAAGACAACAGCACATGCATGGGAACAACCTACCGGCTTAGTCTCATGACCTATAAGAACGTCATGGTTAAGACGAATATCACGGTGGACCAAATTACGTCTTTTACCACACTCTAGACCACTACATTACGATTCACCTCAACTCCGTATATAGATTGCAGGTATGATGATCATGAGTGTACTACGAGTATCAGTGGCACCTTGCACTACTGGGAAAATATAATGTTATGACTAACTAGAAGTATTTTAATCTTTGTCCTCTTATATTCGCTATGGAGACTATATAATAAATATATTAATGTCCATCAAGACATGTCCACTACTCAATATTTAGAAAAGACAGACGACATGCACGAATCTCTTGAGGACGGTGGATATATAATTCCGCTTGGACCGTCTGTGACTTACCAGACCGCACATTGAATCGTATGGTTGAAGAAGAGTACAAGGTTGACTTCATTGATTTCTCCACCTTCCTGTCTCCTGTACTAAAAAAGAGTTTGTTAGAGCGCAATTTCGCAAACCAAGGGGAGCATACCCGTCTCCTTATGAGCAATGTTTGTCCCAACCTTATAGCAGACTCTTTCAGATTACAACACTGGGGTCTGGAGCTTTTAACCCCATCTAAACCTTGTCCGTATTGTCAATGTATTATGTAAACATATGACAACTCTATACCAATTACGATCTCTCGCAGTATCATCATAACCGTCAGTCAAACCTTTAGAGAATGTAGTAATATTTATTTATATCCCAAAGGTCTGATGGATCCTTATGTCGGGAAAAGACAACAGAAAAACTTGTCCTACCCAAGAAAGATTTGGGTCTAAGAACATCTGAAATAGTATCTTATCAACAGCCAGTGAACATTCGATATTGGCTTGTGCGGTTAGGCAGTGTCAATCTTAAGACCTTAATTGATACCCTAATTCAAGAGAAGAGCATATACCCCCCACCTCAATTGAAAGAAATCCCAGATGAAGAATATTGCCCCACTGTCAAAAGTGGAAAACTTATTCATCGGTTTAAGGCGTGTACTGAGAACAGGAATTCAAATGTTAGCTTAGGGTCTCATTTCTCTTTCTCGACAAACAGTATGCAATACTACATGCGTGGGGGTAGAGTAGAGACTACACTATTTACTTCCAATTTTACTTTCTCTATGCGGAAGCCCTCATTAGTCAACTAAAAAAGTTAGGGGTTGATATTGACGGGCACTACTGTCTAGAGATACGGTGTGATGGATGTACTCGCGAAGTAACCTCACTTGAATTTGACCTAGTTAACCCTTGTCATTATTTGATTGGTGCAGTACCAATATTACCTATCCTACCAAAAGTCATGTCTACTGCGACAGAGATCACACTGCTTGATGCTAGAAAACATTTAAGTATTACAATTGGGAGGGCGTCTGCAATTGACTTTAAAGCTACAAATGAACGGGCAACTGTACTCCACGATGATCTAGCAGCAACTAGCGAACTCCGCAGAGTCTATTCACTGAGTACCTTTTATTTCCGGCACATTGACTGGGACTGGTTCTTTACAGGATTTATTCAATTTGCGAGACAGTTTAGGAACTTAGCCATATCTGCTGATTGCTCAACTGCTCGGTAAGTGAAATATGTTTCTTGTAGCAGATCAAAAATTTCATCAACATCTTCCTCTTATAGACATTCTTCAACTTCTCCTCGTCGAATCTTCGTTTGAAGAACAAGCGCGTTCTTGAAATTCCCTTCTAGAATGACATGTCGTTTTGAAGTTGGAGTGGTCACGAAGAATCTGCTCCAGAACACCTTTTTGATTCGCATCCGTTGACAATTTCGACACTTTAAAAGTTTTTTTTTTGAAATTAATTATAAACCAATATGTGTAAGTATCAAGTATTTATTAACATTCATTAGATACAGTTGTTTTTTTAAATGATTTTAATTGAATATTTTATTTCAGCAACTTACGACCCTTGGTCAGCTTTACTCAGCTGGTGACAATTGAGGTTAAAGTTGAAAAATTTAATTTTTACACGGCGCGGGAAATGCGATTTATGCACAATCACCGAAAGAGTCTGTAAGTCTTTAAAAGGAGCAAGACAAGGGGCAAGACACCGACCGTGAGGGAATTTGTATGTACTTGGTCAGTAGGTCTTGCATTACCCCATCAGGTGAAAGAATAGTGATTAACCCTCCTAGGGAATGTCCCTAAAGGACCGATAGCATAGAGCAAGAATAAGGCTGCCGCTCCATCAGGTAGTTTTGGATACATAACAGCTGAAAACCACTATTTATATGAGTGCTACTTGCCACCTTTTATAACTAGGCGTCTGATAGAGCAGACTATTGTCGCTAACGAGAGACGTTTAAGTTACGGTTCATCACAAACAACAAGCCAATTGAAGATTGATTAAGTTAGTTGCTTGGTTAATGACTGTACTAATCGCCAAATGTGTAAACAAACAACACGCCACATTTACAGCTTTGCCCACATAGTTGCTTGAGCAGTTACTGTACTATCACTATTCATCAACGGTACCTACAAATGTGTTTATCACAACTTAATTATGGTATGCGTTTTACTTCAGAGAAAGTGCAAGGCAGTGCAAATTTGGAGTTCTCCCCGTTCGGTCGAATGCTAACCAAGAATTTCCCCATGAAGGGAAATACTATTTTTTGTTATATAAGTCCATGATTATAATAAAACAATAAAAAATATAAAGAGTGAGTTGTTTTTAATTTGTACAATACGCAAAGTTCAAATTAGAAAACAGAGCTAACAATTTTTGTCATTATTGTGATGTACACTTGTGCTACACAAATGATCGTAACTGTTTTGCTGATTTTCACAACAGTCAGTGAGAGGTTAGGGCCAGCAGTAACTATGTACTTATGTAGGAACTGTTACTTAGGACGAGTAAATTTAATACAGTTTTCGGTAAACTGGTATAATGTGATACGGGTGAATTCCTATTGTCAATACCAATTCACACTCTCTGCGCGTTAGGCTCCGTTTTTTCTTAGTTTTGTTTTGGGTGCTTTCCCGTAAGTCCCCTTTCAGGATTTGTACGCTTCAACAAGTACTGCAGTTCTCGAACCGCATACTCGTGGTTCGATCCTTTAAAGGAATTTAATTAATTAATTTTAAAGGCATTTTTTTTTATTTAATTCATTTTTACGTTGCAAGAGTTTTGTAATAAAGAAGTTAACAGAACAATTTGGTAGTTCATCGCGCACGAAGGAGGAAAGGGACGGACACTCAGCTCTACCGCACACACCGTGCTACATTGGCACCCAACTAGAGGCCCGCTTTTACTCACCAAACCATAAAAAAACATTTCGGCGTCACGACGGAGACATCGTTAAACGATTTGCGAAGGAGTGGACGCATTGCAGCATTACAAACAACGTCAGTGAAAGAGAAAAAAGACAAAATGGCACATATTTCTACTGAACACCTTAAGGAACTGATTGCAGCAATGTCAACATTGCCTACGCGCAAAGGTAGCTTTAGCCATCGCATAGAGCGATTTCGAGGCGAAAAAGATCCAGTTGCCGTTCAAAACTTTATCGCAACAATAAGTATTTTCAAAGACATCTAGAGAATAACTGACGCAGACGCAATAAAGAGCTTCCCTTACTCCTAAAAGATAGTGCAATAACATGGTGGCAAGGCGCTCAAACAGAAGCAACTACTTGGTAAAGTGTTCTTAGCTTATTGCAAAATATATGTATATGCACCAGCTAAGCCAGCATATTGCATTTTTCTTCAGATTTTTGTGAAAAAGCAAAGGCCAAATGACCCAACAGATGAATTTGTGTCTACCAAACGTGCTTTGTTTTCCCAATTAAGTGAACCAGTCCCATCAGTAACAATGATGATCGATATGATCTACGGACTTTTGGCCATTCACATACGTGACGGAGTCCCTCGAGACGGCGTCAAAACATTTAAAAATTCGATATCTAAGGCAAGAGCAGTTGAACTTTCGATCGCTGAAAGAATAACCCAACATACTCGTACATCACCTGTTACAACTTGTTGGAAAGAAAAAGAAATGTAACTTCTGTAAGCACCAAGGTCATAACATAAATGAATGCCGTAAAAAGGAGAAACACGTATAAGAAAGTCAGGTAAATTGAAAGTAGAACTAAAATAAAATTATTTGTACGGTAGTACTAATATTATTTGAAGATTTGCTTTTACTAATCAGGCAATGCCGCAGAGTTTATTTGCCTACACCTGGTTATGTTTTGTGACATTCGCAACCCTCTCGCTCCATGTTGCCTTTCTCATTCAGTTGTGTTTTGCTGACGGCTTCAGTCGTGGTGTCTTGTGTAAAAAAAAAAATAAAAAAAAATAAAAATAAAATAAAATAATAACAAAAACGCATAGTAAGAAGGCAGACAGGAGTTTAGTGAGAGGTGAGTTCGTCTCGCTGAATAGTCATCTAAATAATTAACTGTAAAAAAACAATACATAGTTGAATTTGAAGTAGTGTAGCAGTTTTCTTTGGTGCAGTGCGTAGATCTCTTTTTCTATTGAACATTGGTATAATACCCAACATACAACGATCGAGTAAGGAACTCGATCGTGTGTGTGTGTTGGTCTCCTGGTTCATAAGGTATATGTGCCTTGGCATAACATCCACCAGTTCCCCTGCGAGAGCAATACTCAATGGTGTGTGATGTGGTCGCCTGGCTTTCATATGTAGAATTGGCATTGGTATAACATCCATCGACTGTCCTACGAGTGTGATACTCAATGGTGTATGCGATGGTCGCGTGACTTTTGTATCTGTATCCTGCATTTGCATAACATCCACCAGTTACCCTGCGAGCAAGTTGTTCAACCGTGTGTGAGGTGGTCGCCTGGCGAAGGTATAGATTCTTATAAATGGTGTAAGTCCGTTGTGTGACGGCCGCCTGTTGTAGTGGTAGTTGGATTCTTATAAATGGTGTAAGTCCGTTGTGTGACGGCCGCCTGTTGTACTGGTACTTTGGATTTAAGGATCATGTAATTTAAGAGAGTTAAAAATAAATCGTTGCCAGTGTTGATTTGTATCTGTTCAGGAGAGTTACAGTCAAAAGGAGAGTTGCCGAAGTAAAAAGAATGTGTGAATTAGTTTTTATTAAAATAAAACACAAAACAAAGGGGTTACCGCATGATAGTCGTTTTTTGAAATTTTATTTTTTTTTATATTTTCCTTTTCTTATACACGAAAGTATGAAATCTCAGCCTATTGACCTTGAAGAGCCGAAAATCTACTACTATAAGTGCAAGGCACCTGGGGGTCAATTCTTTTTTTATCACAGCCAAATTATTCTGTGAACGGCTGTGAAAAAAGAAAGATGGATACTAAAGGCAAGCGAGGAGTAAAAGCGTCTGAGATACGAAAAATGTTTTTGATTGAATTTTTGGAAGAAAAACCTGATTTGGCAAATGACATTGACATTGACATTAATATTATCTATAATATTCTTATCAAATATTCTTAATACGATTACCTTCCCAATAAAATTGCAGGTTCACAACCACTGACGGAGCCCACTTCCGAGATATGGAGTGGAAAACTTTAAGCGAAAAACTAAATAGCTTAGGAGGAGCTTTGAAAGATGGGCCAAATTGGAGAAAATATTGGAAAGATTTGACGTTAGTTATTTAATAACGAAAGAGGTGATTAAGATTATCTAATTTTTTTTAAAACAGAATAAGTGTACGAAGCCGAGACAGTGCCATTAAAGAGCAGCGGCGTAAAAGCGGTGGTAATAACCTTCTTCAAATGAAGGACCTATCGGAAATAGATCGCCGAATTATTTCGATCATAAAACCGGAAGCAGTAGAAGGCGTTTCGCAATTCGTTAGTAAGTTAGGCTTCGAACCAGTCCCTATTGAACCAAAAATTACAGTGGAAACAAATGAGGACCTAGATTATGCTGAATATTGGATTCTGGAAGACATTCAGGAAGAAGCTTCAGGATCGCATCAACATTTGGGAAGAATAGAAGAGGCAGTTCTTCCTGTAACATCAAGTTCTTAAAAAAAATAGAAATAAAAAAATTAAAGCTTGAGGAAAGAAAATAATCAAATCCAACTAGAAACAAAATCTAAACTTGATCAGTTACTAGAACGATTTCAAATATAAAACAATTAGTTAAATCAAATGTTTTTTTTTTTTATTTTTTACTAAAAACTATAACCACGTATTTCATTTTTTCTTTATTGTATAATTGTTTTTTTTTAACGAGCAAACACTTGATCAAAAATTCTGCTTCGAATACGTCTTCTTTCCTGTAGAGATTGATTTGTATTAGATTGCAGGTCATCGCTATCATTTACGTCTATTTCAATAGTATTTTCAATTTCTTCGCTCTCCAGAAATGGAATCCTGGCTTTGATCAATGCATTGTGGAGCACAATACAAGCATTTATTATAACACCTAATTTTGCTGCGCTGTAAAATAATACCTTTTCTTTAGACAAGCAGCGAAATCTGCTTTTAATAACCCCAATGCATCGTTCCACAAGTGCTCTTGCCTGCTTATGAGTGGCATTGTATCTGTTTTCAGCCTCGGTGGTAGTTGTTAGAATAGGAGTCATAACCCACGGCTGCAATGGGTAGCCACTGTCACCTAATAGCCAGAAGTTTCTTTCTCCTTCATTGTATAGATCGTCAAGTGTTGATTTAACTCTAGATCGTCGCCAAACGTATGCATCATGAGCTGTTCCACCATATTGTGCGTTGGCACAGAAAATATTGTAGTAAAATCAGCCCCACATGCGAATGGCCATCTTTCCTGCAATAGAAAACATGTTCAATTTCTCGCCTTGAGTTGATACTTTTATGTGCGTCCAATCAATTAATCCAACTACATCGAGAAAATCATATTTTTCGTAGAATTGAGCCTTTATAGAAGAAAATTCATCTCTGGTAGAAAACTTGACATATCTGCGGGCTATTCCATTTAATGCCGTGGAAACTTCCGTCACACAGCGACTCACTGATGTCTGAGATAATGAAGATAAATAATCTTGTCCAACAGCACGTTGAAAGCTGCCAGTGGCGAAAAACCGTAGAGCACACAACACTTTTACATGATTTGTAATTACATTTATTCGTTGACTTATATTCAGGGGGTCAATTCTAGTTCTGTGAAGCTGTGAAGTGATAAAATTTCTATCATTTAAGTTTTCACAGAGATTTTTCATTTTATCACTTCACGAACACGCCTAAAGCGACCAAATAGTGTACTAAACAGTACTAAATGATAAATGCTGTTATTAACTTTTAGTTAAATCTATTTTATTTTGTTGCAGCTTTCTTCAACACTTTAGGCTTTCAAAAGAAGCATTCATGTATCTTCTTAACACCATAAAGATAAAATTGAAGATTCCTTGTAGGCGAACAGCAGTACCAAACATAATTAAATTATCTGCCACGTTAAATTTTCTTGCAACAGGAGGGTATCAGCATCAAATAGGAGAAGATAGACACACAGGACTTGCACAGCAAACAACGTCTACAATAATATCTGATGTGTGTCGTGTAATAGAAAAAGTTATGTGCCCAAAACATATCAACTTCATTATGACAAACAATGAAAAGAAAAGTTGCAAGAAACATTTTTGGAAAAAATCGGGCATTCCAGGTATAATTGGAATAGTAGTAAGATTTCTGCTATATATCTTAATTCGCAGATTCTGCCCTACGACATCTTTGCCCTCACAGAAACCAATCTCACCCCTGATATTATGTCCAGTGGTTCATTCTTTAAGTTCAGACGTGTTTAAATTTCGCTCTGCAAATTTATTTCCATTTAATTTTTTTCCTGCCTAATTTGCAATAATTCGCACAACCTATTTCTCGGTCATCGCCTTTTGTTGTGTTTTGCTGACTCGATTTGTTTATTAAAAGTGCATAATAATATTAAAGTGAAATTAACAACTAACCCAATTCTCATTCACCGCCTTTTGTGTTTTAAAATTTCTCAACTGACCTACCCTAACTAAATCATTGTCATCATGTCTGAATTATGTGGAAGTGCGAATTGCTCCCTAACAAGTTGTCAGATATGTCAGAGTGAATAGACGTGTTCTTGCTAAGTTCTGTAAAAAACATTTATTTTCGGTCCCTTTTTACAACATAAACTCATTAGAAGTGTTAATTTATTAAAAGTCAATGCAATTTTCGGTTTGTGAATAGAATCAGTAGTTTTACCACAGTAATCTTTAGACATAAAAGTACCTAAATTACTTCATATACTCTTCACAAAGGAAAAACCCGCTTACACATCAATCATGAGCTCAAACGCGAACATCGCCCCGGTTACCCGTCTCCAAAAAAGGCAAGAGAATGCATCGGACGCAACCTCCTGCATAACACCAAAGCAAAGTGCCACACCAACTTCTAAGAGTGTCGCTACCGGAGCACCGAAGCCTCTCAATATTGAAGTGCTTGAAAAGCGTCTAAATAACCACACGGATGCAATCCTAACTCGGTTTTCTGCTGAAATCTGCAGCCTACGCAATGACATAACTCAACAGATTTCACGCATTGAAGAAAACTGGTCAAACTATGCACGAAAACTAGATCAGTCCCTTAAGGATTTGAAATTACGTGTGGAGAAATTGGAGACACACTCTCTTAATACAAAAACTCTTTCCGATAACCTAACTGAATTGAGTAATAAATGCGATGTATTGGAGAGAAGGGAGCTTGCATCTGACGCAATTCTCTTTGGAGTTCCACAGTTGGCCGAAGAAAACTTGAAGTCAATTTTTCACCATCTCTGCCACACCGTAGAATGTAGACCTCCGATCATGGAAGCTATATTTCGTGTACAACAATGGGACAACACCAACGACCCACCGATAATTCTAAAATTTCCTTCAACTCACGACAAAAACCTTGTATTGAAGGCCATTGCCGAATATCGGAAGAAAGAGAAAAGGCAGTTACGCATCAGTGATGTTGGTCTGGACCAAGAGCCGAATGTTGGCGCTAACATCTACATGAACGAAAGTCTCACCAAAAGAAATCGCTCGCTTTTACATCAAGCAGTCCGTCTCAAGCAGTGTAAACTACTTTTCTCTGTTACTACGAAAAATGGCTTAGTCGTCGTAAGAGCACATAAAAATGGAAGAAACATAATTATTAATGATGAAGAGACCCTAAATGCTCTTCGATGATCAAACAAGAAGAAGGGATCTGCGTTCACATTCGAAAAGTAATATCGATGGTGAAGTGACGTGCTGGTCGATGCACCGCCGATAAATTTAAGGCTGCAAAGAAATACTTTTATCTATCATATATGTACAGGTGAGAGCGAGGTTATTTTAATTTCTTCTTTTTCGTAAAAGCTTAAAATAAAAAATTGGTGTGCAGGTACTTATTTTAAAATAGAGACCATTAAAAAGTGAATTGCTAGGTTTCGTTTTTTTACCGTTTTTTTTCACCGTTTCGTATGTTTTATTTACTCGTTCGTTCGTTCGTTTACTACTGCCCTTGCCGTCTCGTTTACCGTTTGATCATTCACCGTTTTATCATTTATCATTTGATCATTTTTATTCTTTTTTTTCTCTCTTTCTCAATCTTTATATATAACACATAACTAAACATTAAAATTTACGCATAATGACAGAGCCGAAAGGTGATCATATGGCGTCTACTAGCGGTGCAACATTTTACACCATACCTCCACCTTCAACTCCTCAGGTGGATTTCCAAAATTCGGGACACGTAGAATCTTTACGCGTGCGACTTCCTCCGTTCTGGAACGCAAATCCTACAACTTGGTTTATACAAGCAGAGGCTCAATTTTCCGTGTACAAGATCACAAGCCAGGAAACTATATACTGTCTGACAGTGGCAGCGCTCCCATTAGATACTTGTGACACAGTCATAGACATACTTACCGATCCCATGACTATCGACAAATACAACAACTTAAAGGCGGTTTTGATTAAACGTCATTCAATTTCGGAAACTAAACACTTAGAGCAATTAGTTGAGAAAGCCGATTTAGGGGATCGCAAACCCTCGGAGGTGTATAGGTCAATGAAACAGCTGGCTGGTAGTGCGTTCGATCGGGACACAATAAAAAATCTGTGGATGCGCCGCTTACCACAACCAATTAACATCGTTTTACTATCGGTTGGGGAAAAAAGCATAGAGGAGCTCACTGCGTTAGCGGACAAAGTTTTTGAGGCAGCTCCAAACCAAGGTTTGTATAGCATCTCTGCACTAAAAAATGTAGATACCTCAGGCGACTTAGACGCGAGACTTCGCAAAATAGAATCCATGATAGAAACCCTAAGTTTTCGCTTAAGATCCCGTAGCAGGCATAGGCCATCCTCATCAGCCAACTACAAGCGTAGGAATAATAGCTGGGGGCACGAGAGAAAGGCCACCTGTTGGTACTACAAGCGGTTTGGAGGTTCAGCAAAGAAATGCACAGCGCCATGCAACTTTTCTACATTGAGTGGAGAAAACAGTGGTTCCTCGGCTAAATCGCAATACCCAAACTAATTACACCTGCCGTTAGAGCGGTGAACGGGCAGGAATTTCATAATCGCCGCTTATTCATAAGGGATACTAACAATAACTTAATGTTTTTAATAGACACGGGAGCGGATTTATCCGTTATACTCAATAAAAGTAATGGCAGACAATCGAACTCGAGTTTTCTTCTATCGGCCGCGAATGGGAGTAGCATATAAACATTTGGTTCAAAGCTATTAAAGCTAAACATCGGACTTAGACGTGATTTTATCCACCCTTTTACCATTGCATCAGTAGGTCGCCCAATCATAGGAGCCGATTTCTTGAATAAGTTTAGTCTTCTGGTTGATTTAAAAGGCAAAAGACTCATCGATCCAAGAACACCGTTATACACTTTAGCCACGGTTAAATCAGAAAATTCACCAACTCCTTTACATTTCGTTCTAAATAGTAATTATGGAAAAGTATTGTCTAAATTTCCATCTCTAGTGCAGCCACCAAACTATTTTAAACAGGTTAATCACTCGGTGGTTCATCACATAGTAACGACAGGACAGCTACCATACGCTAGCCCAAGAAGACTTGACGTAGTGCGTCATCGAGCAGCGCAAACCGAATTCGAACACATGGTAGAGTTAGGTATATGCCAAACATCAACTTCACCAGCTTGCTCTCCCCTTCACATGGTTCGTAAAAAGAACAATATAGACTGGAGACCATGTGGAGATTACAGAAGGCTTAACGCCATAACGGTCCCCGACCGATACCCAATACCGCACATTCAAAATTTCTCGATGAATTTAAGAGGTTGCACAGTTTTTTCAAAAATAGATCTAATTAGAGCTTATCACTTAATACCCGTCGCATCGGAAGACATATTTAAAACGGCACTAACCACTCCATTTGGCTTATTTGAGTTCCGCCGCATGCCATTCGGTTTGCGCAACGCAGCCCAGACTTTTCAACGTTTCATCAACGAAGTGTGCCAAGGCTTAGACTTTCCTTTCACTTACATCGACGACATTTTGGTCGCAAGTAAAGACGAAACAGAACATGAAATCCATTTGCGTAAACTTTTTATCAGGCTGACTGAATACGGTGTTTCAATTAATACATCAAAATGTATAATGGGAGTAAAAATATTAGAGTTCCTCGAACATACAATCAACGCAGATGGAATTTTCCCTTCAGAGGAACGGGTAGACGCTATTCGCAACTACCCCATACCATCCACAATCAAACAGGCCCAACGGTTTGTGGGAATGATAAACTATTATCACCGATTTATCCCGCGACTGGCCGAAATGCTAGCACCTCTTCACTCACACATAGTCGCTTCACAAAAGACATCAAAGATAAATAAATCCTTTTCGTGGTCCGAAGAACTCAATAGCTGTTTTGAACGAGACAAATACGCTCTTGCAAATGCAACTCTCTTAGCTCACCCGAAAGAAAACGGAGAATATAGCATCACGACGGACGCATCTAACATAGCTGTAGGTGCCGTGTTGCAGTAAAGAAACACGGACAGGTGGGAGCCCCTTGCATTTTTTTCAAAAAAACTCTCCCCGGCCGAGACCAAATACTCTGCTTTTGATCGCGAATTTTAGCCATATTCTTAGCCATCAAACACTTCTAATTTTTCGTTGAAGGGCGTGAAGTAAAAATCTATACCGATCATAAACCCCTGACGTAAGCAATAGCAGCAAAAGCCGATAGAAGCCCGCGCCAAACATGGCAATTAGATTTCATTTCACAATTTACGACAAATATTCAACACATTAATGGCAAAGACAATGTTGTGGCCGATTGTTTGTCGCGCATCTCTGAGGAGCAACTAGCACAAACAGAAAGGGTAGCATGCGATCTCAAAACAATAGCAAAGTTTCAGGAAACAGATTGTAGGCTGTGACATGACATGACGATCATTTGTGAAACTTCCACAGGCAGGAACAGACCCTATATCCCCGTCTCACTGCGTAGGAAGATGTTCGATTCTGTACACGGCCTTGCACATCCTAGTATTCGAAACACTCGAAAACTAGTCGCCGAACGATACTTTTGGCCAGAAATGAACAAAAACGTCACACTTTGGACGAAGTCCTGCATGGCATGGCTAATGGCATGGTAGAGCGTTTTCACCGCCAACTAAAAGTCTCTTTGAAAGCTAGAGGCAACACTATAAATTGGAGCGACGAATTGCCTATCGTGTTACTAGGTATTCGCTCAGCTTTTAAAGAGGATTTGAAATGCTCTCCAGCCGAGATGGTATACGGCCAAACCCTACGTCTGCCTGGCGACATTGTCATGGATAGTCCAGATAAGGTAGCAGTCTCAGATACTTTCATCCAGAAACTGCGAGAGACGATGAAAAATTTGATACCCCAAGAATGCCGAAAGAACAAAGAGGACATTTTCATCCCCAATGATCTAACACACTGCGAATCAGTTTTTGTTAGAGTGGACAAAGTCAAAACAGGTCTCATTTCACCATATGAAGGCCCATGTAAAGTGATCCGCCGAACAAGAAAAAATTTCGTAATCGATAGGCTAGGAAAAAACGTAACCATTTCAATAGACAGACTCAAACCTGCATATAAGTTAACGAAAATAATACTAAAAGACAAAAACCACGACAGCAATAACAAAAGACAATGTTTGCCGTGTCAAGTTAAAGCACACGATCAAATAGCGAACGACATCCGCATGCTCCCGCTAGTGTTAACATATGTACGTGATGGAATGCAGTAAACAACCAGTGGTGTCCAGTGTCCCAGTCACAGACGCAGCAGAATCCAACGGAAAATCGTGGGAACCAAAAGATAATGGGGCGAAGCTTAGCTTAGGTTATTTTTAAGAAATTTTTGTATGTTTAGTCTAAGTCTGGCCGTGAGGCAATAAAGATGCTTTTTTAAAAACTAAAAAATTAATCTAATAATTTAATTGGCGCCCGAGCAGGGACCACGGGAAACCGCTAAGTAGCTCGAAAGTAGTAATACGGGATAAATAGCGCGTAAAGAAGTGCTCACCCCGCGAGTGGCGAAATATTTTTGTAAAAAAGAAATAATATAAAAATCCGTGGTCCCTCGCGAGTTTGTGTTGTGGTGAAAGTACAAATTTGTACAAGGGCCCCGCAGTAGCCCAGTGAACTGGACAAACCGGAAGCTCGTTAGAGCTAGCCGCACCACCCAAATCCGCACAACCCGGCAGAAGAGCAATCCGGACAAAGGCAACCGACTAGACTCATGAAGTTAGGAACATTAATTTTAGTACTAGGGTAAGAAATATTAAGTAAATTTACATAAGTGCTTCGTAAATTAATAATTCAAGTTGTACACCCATATGGTGAAAGTGAAGTTAGAAATTAAGCAAAAGAAAATAACAGGAATTTTTTTTTTCTCCATACTATTGAAGCAAGAAATTAGGACTAAGTAGTATGTAAGGAATAATAAATTCAAATGTTAGAAATACTTAAGAAAATCCAAGTGAAATATATAACAATAGCTTGAATCTATTATAGAAAGAAATATCATTATCTAAGGAATTTTTATTACGAAAAAAACTAAATATACTACAGAAATTTACGATAAGAATAATTAGAATTTAAAAAACAAGAATTAATGTGTAAGTGAAAATAATCTTAAGTGAGAGGTGAACAAATTTTTTATTTTTATTTTATTTTTAATAGATAACATTTTCATGCTTTATAACATTTTCAAGTTGCGAAAAAAAATCTTCATTTATTTTCCGTAAGTTTGGTTAAATTTCGTGTTCCTCCCCTTGATATTTTTCTTTTTTTCAAATCATGCCAACCACGCGAACCCAAGCTGCAGAGCAGGCAGCTTCCGCTCAAAATACGCAGCAAAATCCCATCTCCTCAAACCCATTATCCAATAACACCCGAACAAGTCTCATACCCTCTAACCAAATCAATGTACCATTGTACATTGTACCATTATCGCACATCAACAACATCCCCACAGGATCCAAATTGTTCTTACCAATCAAGTTCTTCCAATGTGGAACAACAAGAAATCGGATCCACTCCCGAATTGGATGCTTTAGTAGCGTCAATTGTCAAGCGTGTCCTTAAACAGCAGGGCAAAGAAATAGTTGAAGGTATTCTTAACCCAAATGCTCAACGTTTTTCTGGTGTAGACCAGACCATTTTCCCTGAGTATCAGCATCGTTTGGATGACCTAGAAAAGGTTCCCGATGTGATTCGTTGCCACAGAACATTCTCTGGGGACGCCAGTGAGTTTTCCTCCTGGAAAAAAAGCGTAGAACGCGTACTCAGCATCTATGAGCACATGAAAGGAACTCCAAAGTATTTTGGGATCCTAAACGTCCTAAAAATTATTGGTGAAGCTGACGCCGCCTTAGAATCTCATAACACGCCCCTCAACTGGGAAAGCATAGCGAGCTGTCTCACTATGCATTATGCGGATAAGCGGGACGTCACTACTCTGGAATGTCAGATGGCACACCTTGTACAGGGTAATCGTTCTGTACAAGAATTTTACCAAGCCGTCTGCTCGCAATTAACGCTGATTATAAATAAAATTTCTTGCATGGAAATTAGCCCCGAGTCAATGCGCCTCCTTACCCAAACCTATCGGGACAAGGCACTTGATACTTTTATTAGAGGCCTTAGAGGTAATTTGTCAGATCTCCTCGGCGTGAAAGAGCCTGCGGACTTACCTCAGGCCCTACACCTCTGTCTCAAGCTTGAGAATCAAAACTATAGATCGCATCAAGCTCAATTAAATCAGGGGACAGCCAGAAAGAACCTTCAACAACAACCATCTCGCCCAACCTTTCCACACCATCAACAGAAACCTCAACAACATCCAGCACCGCAAGGGAACCCGAACTTCGCTTTTAGGCCACTATATCCAATTTATCCACCACAGTTACCTCCCCCACAGCAATTCTATTCCTATGGTTTCCACCCAAACTTCAATTTTCCTTCATATCAATCAAATCAAATTCCAAATCATCGGCAGAATCCTTCTCAGCCTATCAGACCTCCCCCATTCAAATGCCCACTAAAATGGAGGCAGCAACGCAAGGTCGAAGCAACCAAGTTGGAATCGCTAACCAACAAAATCGGCAATTTAATTTCCATTCAGCAAAGCAAAATTTCCCTACTCGGCAACCCTCTATGTCTCATAAAGTGAAGCAACAAAACTATCATATTAGTCAAACGTCTGAAAGCACGGAAGACCCAACAATATTAACACCAACCCCGGAAAGAATGAAACCGGAAGAAAACCCGTACACACAAGCCCAAGGAGAAGATACCCAGGCTAACACCCAGCATTTCGATGTACAACCGTTTGATGCTCAACATTTCAATACACAGCAATCAGTCGAAAATCAACCAGGATACGAAGAATACCAATACCTAATGCAACAAGCGTCACAATATAATGACGTTCATTTTTTAGGCTGACCGATTCCTCTTTGCCTTACTTCGAATGTAAGACAAGAGACGGAGAGATCCTAAAATTTTTAATAGATACAGGATCGAACAAAAATTATATTAGACCCGACTTTGTAGTAAACTCCATTCCAAACGAACAGATCTTTTACGCTAAATCTATAGCCGGCGATGTGAAAATCAGCCACCACACATTTCTAAATTTATTTGATTTAAAAAATATCAATCTCAAGTTCTTTATCCTACCTTCCCTCAAAACTTTCCATGGGATCTTAGGTAACGATAGCCTTAAAGAATTATCCGCAATAATTCATACCAAGGAAAGTTACATGACGGTCCTCAATAAAGCTAGAATTAAGATCAAGCAGCAGAAGTCGCAGTCAGTCAATTCCATAAATATCGATGGCTGACTTCAAGACAAGGAGAAAGGATGCACTTTTGAGGCGATTACTTCTTACATACATGTTGAATAGGGGGGATTAATAATTGTAAATGTATAACACTTATGAAACACACATACATAAAAGTAAAATCTTAACATATTAATGCATTGAAAGATATTCAAATTCAAGTTTATATGGTCATTGCCCTACTTATGTAAAATCATAATTCCATGTTAATTTTAAAGTACTCGTAGCACCCAAAAGCGAGGTTTCATGGGAACTAGATGAAAATTATATAGTCACTTGTTGGTTAGCATTCAATAGAGAAATACAATAAAGAGCAAGTTTATACCGTGGATACAGTATTATTTTATATTTTTGAAGTCAGTTTATTTTGAGCCAAGACAACATTGCTTGGGCAATCTATTTCTAAGTCCAACTTGACTTAGAACACCATGCTTTTCTGACCATATTTATACAAAAATTCTGATAGAACCCATACCCGATAGTACAATAAATCGCTTATGCCCCAAAACTCATTTCGTATGAATAAAAACAAAATTCCAACATGCAGTAGGTACTACGAGTACTTTCGAAATTGGGAAATGTAGCATATGCTACAATTTGACATCTGTCAAAGTGAATTGTTGTGGTTGACTTTGAGTTTTTGATTTTGTTTGAGTTAGTCGATACTTACGAAATACTTACTTAAATAAGATGGATAAGTTGAATCGCAAGATATGGAAACCTATTACATTCTAGATGATGATGAACCGGACAAACAAATAAATCGCGTAAGCGACTTTTCGTTTAGTACAGCCGTGCAAAAATGTGGAGCTGTTTTGCTGAAGAAGGGCTAAACACTAAATATGAAATCGATTTCATATCGTTGCAAAAGGGCATTCTAGTCAGTAAGCAGCATATTTACAAAAAGCTGAACAACATAAAAACGCGCGTCAAGACAAAGACCGACAATAACAAAACTGGTAATCGGAAATATGTTTTAAATGCCGCTGAGAAAATTTTCTTTGAACTCATGGGAGCTGAAGAAACCCCAACTGTGGTTAAATTGAATTGAAAGTATTTCAACATTTTAATAATTAATTTGATATTTACAATACCTCAATTCCTAGACATGAAAAAATTGAATTATGAAGTCTAAACTTGAGGTTTAACAATTTCGCATCGAAAGTTAGATGAAACTTACATTCGTAAGACTGCGTCCAAGACTGAGGTAGATGAAGAACTTTTGCCTTCCATAAGCACGCACTACAGCAAGTCAGCATCCAATGACATAAGCACTGTGAATTCTGAAATGAAATCATCAGAATATAAGGTTCGTTTGTTATTAAGGAGTTTAACCAATGTAGACGGGGGCCAATATACGAGTACATTCTATTTATTCTTAAAGAATGAGATTGACAGCAGGGAAAAAAGCTTAAGCTTGAATGATTTGCAGCGCTTGGTCTTGATGAAACAATTGGAGGTATTTGATGTTCAGAAGGACTTTTACGATAGATGCGGAGGAATATTAACAAAAGCAGAACATCTAATTGAAATACAGACCAAATTTTATGAGCAAGAACTGCAGGAAAAGGATTGATTCAATAAATTTCTTTTTAATAAAATAAATAACTTAAAAAATGCAAATGTGTTTGGTTAAGCGGAATACTTTTAGATTAGCAATTTAAAATAAGGCACTTGAATAAAACTTTTTTTTTACGAGGATTAACCTCGTTCTAACCTGACAAAAACGCAGCAATTGCATCAGGGCGTTGCATACCTCTTGATTTTTCGTTATTATTGCCTGTATTTTCACGTAAAAGCATGTTGACTACTACGATTTCATGTTCAAAATATTGAAAATCTTCGTCATGCAAAGTTTTTACGATGTTATGTAAAACAAAGCAAGCCAAAATCATTGGTGGCATGCGGAATCCCATTGTTAAGTTTAGTGGCAGGTGAATAGCAATTGCCTAATTTTACCCGAAATTGCCTGCTGGTTAAAAATGCTTTGACGTAGCTATACATTTTGGGTCCTATTTTCTATTGTATTATTTTTTTTAATATTACATGAATTCCGATTCTATTAAAAGCTTTTTCAAAATCGATTAATGGAATTGAAATGTGGTTTTTATTGGACATGGCGGATGCTATAAAATGATCGATGTGAAGCAGTGCGTCCATGGTGGAGCATCCATATTTAAATGCTACCTACTATACTCCGGACATTGGTAATTTGGGCAGTGTCAAAACTTAATGTGTCCAGACTAACGAAGCTATAGTGTAGTGGAAACTGGCAGACAGAAACAGTGGGAACAGCAATGTTTTCCAATAGATGATCATACAGTGGAGTATGGATTAAAAAAAAAACGTTGCGTACGATTTACTTTGGCTATAAACTGCAATATTAGGTACATTACATATACTTTAATGCACTATTTACAGGAGTCATTTTACAATGTCTACATTCTATTACATTAGCTGAAGATAACCCTGATGAAGGAGCG
Source organism: Volucella bombylans (assembly GCA_949129095.1). Classification (NCBI taxonomy): domain Eukaryota; kingdom Metazoa; phylum Arthropoda; class Insecta; order Diptera; family Syrphidae; genus Volucella; species Volucella bombylans. Next base: position 49,861,632 of record OX422140.1, read on the forward strand.
GAAATTATGGAGGTATCGGAGGATTTTAATGAATATCCAATCAGAAATTGGTTGGACTGCAACGTGAATGAAGATGATATTTTTGATATGATGAACCATCTTGATAAGACTGAAGCATATGATTCAAATATTTTTACACCTACATACATCTATATGTGGTGTTAAAATAAGTAGAAATATAAGAACTATAATTCATTGTTCTAATGTGTAAGTCTTTCCAAACCGCCGACGTATTAATTTTATTTGTTCACGATTTCAATGTACAGTCGTCCTCACTTCATCGCATTCCAAGGGGATCGCAGCTCAGTAAAATTTAACATTGCAATAAATAAGCCAGCATTTATTGCTGCCGATAAAGTTTTAAAAACTTGGAAATGAAGATGGCGCAAAGTATGCCATAAGAAATAATTTTGTTTTATGAAGGTTGGTGGATATGACGTTTGACGTTTGTTTTTGTTCGGGTGTTAAAAAAAAAAACACTGGAAAAAAGGCAAACAATTGAATTATTTGTTGAATATATTATATATTTTTTAGCAATAGAACAAAACGGTGGACTTACGAGGAGACCAAGGCATTGCTCCACTTCTACTCCTCGCGCGAACGCGAATTTGCAGTTCCCAGAAAGAGGCGGGTTGCATTCAAAAATGTGGTCGAGGACCTGATTTCGGCCGGCTATGTAAGTATTTTCTTCTTAAATGTTAAAAAAGTGAATTACGACAATACACATCTATTTCAGGACATCAACATTACTCCACATCAGTGTGAAATAACAATTCAGACGCTGTTGAGGGCATACAAATGAGCGAAAGATAATAACAAGTGGACACGGAACATTTGATTGTTATTGTCATTTTTTGGATACTTTATTCTTTTATATATATTTGACAGATTGGGATAAAGAGCCACTTGAAGTTAGTGATATCTTATTCGGTAACATAATTTGGATTATCCATTCATATTTATCGACTAAATCAAACTACATATATACATTTTTATTTGTTTTTATATTTCAGATTTATAGGATGAGGAGGAAAGACTTTCTCAAATGCGAAAAATCCATTGGCAAACGCATCGCAAACATCTCTGAATTTATCGCAGAGCACTTCTCAGGCATCATCAGTCAATCGGCTGCTTTAAAAAGGGGGAAAACAACTCAACAAATCAAAAAATTCTTAAATTCGTGTCATAGGTAAGTACATCCTAAGTTCTAAGTAGAACATAACTTATTTTCGGTTGTCAGAAAATTTGTATGGCGAACTTAACTAAGGTGATGTTTCCACCAAAGCTAAATCCGCGATTTAACAAGGATTTAGCTTAATCTCCCTAAATCCCGAGGATTTGTCATACGAATTGACGTTTATAAATCTCAACTAAATTCGAGATTTATAATAAATCTCAGCTAAATCCTTATGTGAAACAAATCAAACAGTCCTTTTTTTTGTCAGCACATGTCATTTTCGTGTACTGACAAAAAAAAGATGTAAACAAATTTCCCAAAACATCAAATAAATGAAAGGATTGACATTGACGGCAGCAATTTCATAAACAAAGTAAAGGCGGCAATTTTGGTAAGAATTTTTACAATATTTTGATTAAAATTAACTTTTTTTATGTTTGCAGACAATGGATAAAGAATCAAAACAAAAAGGAAGGGAAAGGAAAGGATAGAATAATGAAGATGAAGTTCTGCTGGTGGAGATGTGGGCGGATAAGCTTCCGGTGCTGCGGGGAGTGCGGAAAAACTCCCACATATATAAAGAGATGTCGTCGGATTTGAGTAAAATTACGACCTTTTACTCACCTGTGGAAACCAAAGTAAAGTTGCACAACCTATCCAATAGGTATTGGTAAGTTTATAATCTTTATTTATTTATTTATACTTTTTATTCTTTATTTTAGGAAAAAAAAGCGTGCAGTTGGTTCCACAAGAGGTTCTCCTTCAGAATGGCGTTTATACCAGAAAATACATGCCATTCTGGGAGAACTCAAAATCAATAATCTGGACTTTTTAATTGAGGACAGCATTATGCAAAGTAAATATTCAAATTTAGAGTTTCATGTGATTTATTTATTATTTATTATTATTTTTGTTTTTTTTATTAAACAGATCCAACGCCATCTACTTCACTGCCAGCAAATTCGGATGACTCAACTTCCGCAGAAGCACTTCCACGTGTGGCTCCACCAGAAAGTAATACTTCATCCACCCCAAGAGCTGCAAAAAAACGAAAAATTTAGTGTATTGCCAACCTCATAAAAACACAATTAGAGGCAATACAAAAAATGATGATCGAGTTCTGCAACTAGAAACAGAACGAAACACAATTTTAAAAGAATTTGTGAACTCTTACGAAAAGTTTAACGCAGAGATATTGAAATTATTAAAAAAATGAACATATTTTAAAAATATGAGTTTTTTGTCTTTAACTAAATATCTAGTGATAGCTTTTCTTATGTTTACAGCTGTGGGATTACTGTCGCTGATTTGGTTGGGACACTCCTGCTGGTCTCTACTTGAGGGTTCACTTGGTCTTTGTAACCACTGCTGGTTGATGTGGTCGTTGTGAACATTAACATTACTGGATACTACATGTATTTTCCACGGTTAATTAAATTTTGCTGGTTCTTATTGTTAAGAATAAATCTCACACCTTTCTCTTGTTAACCTTTTGTCTATTTGCAGGTGCTTTTCCCATCAATATCCAACCTAGTTTGGTTTTCTGGGCGACCGGAGCTGCAACATGACCACTCAATCCACTCCTGTGCTCCAGAATCATTCTAATCTATCCGGGGAAGCCTTGGAAGATTTTTTCAAAAATTGCCCAAACCCCTTGCAGGATGGAGCGGAGCTCAACTGCTGGGATGAAGAATATTTCCTGAAGACACATATGATCAAAGCTAAAATTCCATTGCCGACATCAATCATACGGAAGAACTCCGCTCTGTCCCTGATCAAGGTGTTCAGAGGGGAGAATGCGGTCTACGATAAGATCGTAATTGACATGCGGAACTCCATTTTGGCGATGAGGGATCCTTCCGACTCCAACAACCTTTTATTTAAAGAGATGATCAGCGAATTCTCAGGAGGAGAGTCATCAAATATAAAGGATCAGCTTCCTGCCTCGGATCAGCTTGCTAGAGAATATCTGGCAGTGGCTGTCAAGGCCTCTCCTGGTTTAAACGATATTTGTGGATTGGCAGAGGACGTTGAACAGACTTTGTCTTCAGAAGCCCCCTCTGATATAGAAAGGAGATCTATCAGTTCTGGGATTCCCTTTCTGAACAAATAAACAAAATTACATCTCAAGGAGAAACAGAGAGCTCCTGCTTCTGGGCTGAGACGGCTTTAGGCTTGATCTCCTTGCACTGCTTTAAACTAATTGCAAGGAAGGCGAACTCGGTCTCAACATCGATGGCCAAACGATTACACAAACACTTTATGGACATATACAAGCCCTTAAACTGGTCAATGCACTTAATGCCCCCCTGCCTGAACACACTCATCTCTTTAGAAGGTATCTTTCAATCCGGCTCGAAGGACCAATGTGTTTTCCACGGTTAATTAAATTTTGCTGGTTCTTATTGTTAAGAATAAATCTCACACCTTTCTCTTGTTAACCTTTTGTCTATTTGCAGGTGCTTTCCCCATCAATATCCAACCTAGTTTGGTTTTCTGGGCGACCGGAGCTGCAACATGACCACTCAATCCACTCCTGTGCTCCAGAATCATTCTAATCTATCCGGGGAAGCCTTGGAAGATTTTTTCAAAAATTGCCCAAACCCCTTGCAGGATGGAGCGGAGCTCAACTGCTGGGATGAAGAATATTTCCTGAAGACACATATGATCAAAGCTAAAATTCCATTGCCGACATCAATCATACGGAAGAACTCCGCTCTGTCCCTGATCAAGGTGTTCAGAGGGGAGAATGCGGTCTACGATAAGATCGTAATTGACATGCGGAACTCCATTTTGGCGATGAGGGATCCTTCCGACTCCAACAACCTTTTATTTAAAGAGATGATCAGCGAATTCTCAGGAGGAGAGTCATCAAATATAAAGGATCAGCTTCCTGCCTCGGATCAGCTTGCTAGAGAATATCTGGCAGTGGCTGTCAAGGCCTCTCCTGGTTTAAACGATATTTGTGGATTGGCAGAGGACGTTGAACAGACTTTGTCTTCAGAAGCCCCCTCTGATATAGAAAGGAGATCTATCAGTTCTGGGATTCCCTTTCTGAACAAATAAACAAAATTACATCTCAAGGAGAAACAGAGAGCTCCTGCTTCTGGGCTGAGACGGCTTTAGGCTTGATCTCCTTGCACTGCTTTAAACTAATTGCAAGGAAGGCGAACTCGGTCTCAACATCGATGGCCAAACGATTACACAAACACTTTATGGACATATACAAGCCCTTAAACTGGTCCATGCACTTAATGCCCCCCTGCCTGAACACACTCATCTCTTTAGAAGGTATCTTTCAATCCGGCTCGAAGGACCAATGTGTTTTCCACGGTTAATTAAATTTTGCTGGTTCTTATTGTTAAGAATAAATCTCACACCTTTCTCTTGTTAACCTTTTGTCTATTTGCAGGTGCTTTCCCCATCAATATCCAACCTAGTTTGGTTTTCTGGGCGACCGGAGCTGCAACATGACCACTCAATCCACTCCTGTGCTCCAGAATCATTCTAATCTATCCGGGGAAGCCTTGGAAGATTTTTTCAAAAATTGCCCAAACCCCTTGCAGGATGGAGCGGAGCTCAACTGCTGGGATGAAGAATATTTCCTGAAGACACATATGATCAAAGCTAAAATTCCATTGCCGACATCAATCATACGGAAGAACTCCGCTCTGTCCCTGATCAAGGTGTTCAGAGGGGAGAATGCGGTCTACGATAAGATCGTAATTGACATACGGAACTCCATTTTGGCGATGAGGGATCCTTCCGACTCCAACAACCTTTTATTTAAAGAGATGATCAGCGAATTCTCAGGAGGAGAGTCATCAAATATAAAGGATCAGCTTCCTGCCTCGGATCAGCTTGCTAGAGAATATCTGGCAGTGGCTGTCAAGGCCTCTCCTGGTTTAAACGATATTTGTGGATTGGCAGAGGACGTTGAACAGACTTTGTCTTCAGAAGCCCCCTCTGATATAGAGGCTGCACCATCCACAAAGGAGATCCATCAGTTCTGGGATTCCCTTTCTGAACAAATAAACAAAATTACATCTCAAGGAGAAACAGAGAGCTCCTGCTTCTGGGCTGAGACGGCTTTAGGCTTGATCTCCTTGCACTGCTTTAAACTAATTGCAAGGAAGGCGAACTCGGTCTCAACATCGATGGCCAAACGATTACACAAACACTTTATGGACATATACAAGCCCTTAAACTGGTCCATGCACTTAATGCCCCCCTGCCTGAACACACTCATCTCTTTAGAAGGTATCTTTCAATCCGGCTCGAAGGACCAATGTGTTTTCCACGGTTAATTAAATTTTGCTGGTTCTTATTGTTAAGAATAAATCTCACACCTTTCTCTTGTTAACCTTTTGTCTATTTGCAGGTGCTTTCCCCATCAATATCCAACCTAGTTTGGTTTTCTGGG